>OY720611.1:6268371-7501545 GCA_963151315.1 Nymphalis c-album | reverse complement strand
TTGTAATTCATGTAAATAATCTTTAGTTTTATATTTTATATGACGATGTCCTGACCGATTTAGGCCACGGCAGCATTCCATGAGAGACTAGCCAAATGCGCAGCCTATATGATAGCTCGGAGCGTCACGGTTGCATGCGCAAGCGAACCCGTGGCTCACCGCTGGTTTTTTATTGGGTATTCCGATGTTCGGATGCATTCCTTATTCCCTTTATTAGATGGGACGACAATCCGACGCGACCGGAAATAGTTCAAACGCAGGGCCAACAGTTTTACATGCTTTTCGAGACACTGAAGTGCACACACTTCCGACTTCCAGACTGCTATTGAGAATTTTTTGACAGAAAGTTCTAATATTTCCTTATCGACTCAATCTGGGGTTCAAACTCAGTATATATAGCCGAACGCCTTATACTTATTCACTAGATGAAAAAGGCAATCACGAATCACCAATATGAAGTAGGAAATGCATAAAAGTTTCGAATATTGGCCACGAAGATTGACACTGTAAGAAGTATACGCCGTTTTATAATACATTAATGCGCCTACAAGCATGAGTGTAAATGAAACACAATCTGAAACAAATCTCGTTCTTTATTTCAAACTAGCTATCCCAGCGGTTTCACCCGCGTATAAATAATTTAAATATAAAAAATAAATCACGGCAACAAATGAAATTCATTGGAATGATAGTGACGCCATCTGTCAGAGATTGGTCGTACCTACTCAGAAACCCTTGTGGGCTCATGCACGTCACTTTGCTGAAGATCGTGACCTGATCAAATGCATAGTTTACGATTCTATAAAGGACAAACAGACAAACATTCATTTATATATATATATATCGAGAGCCTATATATATTTCGGAGAACCAAACGTTGGTTTTATCGTAGACAAACATAATAGACAACGGTTAATTTTATTTAATCGTAAAAAACATAACACAAAATAGCAAATTTTAAAACACCTGAATGTCGAGTAGACATCAGCGGCGGAGAAAATTTTACGGAAGTCTGTCGACGTGACGTAGCATGCGATAAGTGACGTGATGTATCGGTCCCGTTCTATATTTGAATTATCGAGACCCTATATACATTTCGAAGAACCAAACGTTAGCGCGATTCAGAAATTGGTTTTATCGTAGAAAAACATAACAGAGAACGGTTAATTTTAAAATGTTTTTATGCGAGTATATATATACACGTGTTATTTAACTTAAATAGGTACCGAAATGCACATTACATAAAACTGTGACGATCTCGGGACGGTTTGATAGCAAGATAGGAGATAATATCTTAGTCTTAATTACTCTCTAAGATGCTATTAGAGATCTTGACTTAGTAATAAAAACAAATTTGCTACTTTAATAAGACCTAAGTACACAATTCGTTGTATGTAAATAAAAATAAAGTTTTATTGATATAACTACGTTTGAGTTTTATCTTTGTAGTATTATTCTACCGCAAAACAGCAATAGGTACCTACTTGGTATTGCTGTTTTCCAGTTTGATGGGTGAGTGAGCCAGTGTTATTACAAGCACGAGGGACATAGCATCTTAGTAATCAAGGTCGGTGGTGCAATGGCAATGTAAGCGATGATTAACATCTCTTACAATGCCAATGGCGTTGGTGACCATCAGGTGGTCCATAAGCTCATCCGTCTACCGATGATATAAAAAATATAAATAATACTTTGCTCAAGCTGTATGGCCCAATGGCTACCAACATGTGAACCGATGTTTTGTGGTTTACCATTTACTTGGTGGTAGACATCAATGCAAGCCCGTCTGGGTTGGTACCACCCACTAAACAGCTATGTTTTACGTAGGTAATACTTATACTGTTCCGTTAAATAAAAACAATACTTATTATTGAAGCAATCCGGTTTAAAAGATGAATGAGCCAATGTAACTACAGGTGCAAGGGATGTAACATCCAAGTTCCAAAGGTTGGTTCTTAGGGCGCTAATGTCTAGGTAGTAGTGGTAACTTTTCAACAGTTCTGCTAGCTCAGTTGCCCCTTCGCCTACCTATTAGGTAGAGATAGATTACAAAAAAAAAACATACATACGAATTGATAACCTCCTCCTTTTTTTGAAGTCGGTTAAAAAGTGTAATTCGTTTTTATTATGATTAAGTAATCGTGGAAAATCATTGTTTAACATTTAATAAGATATGAAAACACATATACATACGTGTGAAACAAACCTTATTAAAAATAACAAAAATCTGAAACGACCTTTACCAAACAAATTCCTAACTTAAACAATGCTATCTACTAATAAGATAGTGACGTAACAACCAATAAACTTGATAAGCAAAATTGAGTTCAAACACAATATGCTTAAAGTGCTATTTAGGTTGACGATAACAGTTCCCATCGTCTGGAAACATGCGGAAACATAAAATGTACGCGAATGCTGTGATTTTACAATGTGTTAAAAAATGTAATGGATCGTTTATTTATTTTTTATAGAATTTTAATATTGCGAGAAGTACTTGTTTATTATGATTACATTAATATAATATTTTCCTTCTTATTTTTATTAAAGATTGCGTGACTTATATTTTTAAATATATTTATATCAACTTCGCGTGTAAGAAATTAGTATTAGATTAGATACGCACACCGATGTAGTCGTTTTGATAATTAATAAACCTTTTGTAAATAAAAACATTGATTAATAAGGCTTATTTGATGAAATACTACCTAAGGCTCCACTGCCTCGTTGGTCTAGTGGCTTGATATAAGGCCGCAGGCTCGGTGGTCTTGGGTTCAATTCCCAGGTCGGGCCCAAAAAATAATTATTTGGGTTTTCTATCAGAAAACTCTCAGTAGCAGTCCGAGGTCTTTCCGGTCGTGTCGGATTGCCGTCCCATCGGATTATGAGAGCTAAGGAAAAGAGAGTGCACCTGTGTTTGCGCACACACTTGTGCACTATCATATCTCCTGCGCAGTTGGCTAGTCTCTCTTGAGATTGGCCGCCGTTGCCGAAATCGGTCTGGAGGACCTTACTTACTTTACTTACTTACCTAAGACTTGATTCATTAATTTTCACGCGGACTTAGACTAATTAATGATTTAATTGGAGTTAATTTAGGTAATATTTTAATTAATTGTCGGAATAGAATTACTTTCTTACCGGTATTTTAATGGTTCTTCTCGATAGAATCTACCTAGCAAATGCACGATGGTAAAAAAATGTTAAAAGTGCGCTGAACTCTATTGGAATCAATATATTGATTTGATTTGATTTAATGAGAACATTCTCTACAAAGTCGCCTTTATTAAGCACATAAAGCCGTTGGTCCGGTGCCTGAACTCTTTCCGGTAATGTCGGATTATGTAAGTGAGGAAATCGAAAGATCTCACTTGCGCTTGCGCACACACTTGTGAGCAAAAATGTATTGGGGCTCTATTAGAAATTCTTAACATCAGGAAGTTGACGGTTACACTCCCTTGAATCGAAAACCACAAAAAGCCTTTGGTCTTTCCGGTGACGTCTGTGAAATGGGAGAGGAGCTACTAAAAATTGCACAAGTCTGTACATGATAGCATGTTCCGTAATCAGTCTGGTGGACATCATCATCAATTGGACACAGCACAATGTCTTCAATACACTATAACATATTAAATAACAAGGTCACTGTGGAGGAGTTTAGTGGAGTAAGCTTCAACATTCCAGATCTTTGCCCAGCGTTGGGACATAATCAGTATAAAGTTGATTCGAATGGCAGAAGGAATAAATAAACAACGTAGACCTTGATTTTCCATATCATTGTCCGGAATTTAGTATACCTAATCTACATTTATTACAGGTTCCTGAATTTTATATATAATATAGCGAAATAGCGTTTTGAAATAAAATTAGAATGGAAATAGCGTTTTATTATAGATAAAGTCAGATTAATAAAATATAAAAAATAATAAAATTAATAAAATATTTCTTACATAAATAGCCTGTTTGTTCCACTCCTGGGCTAAGGCCACTCCTTTTTGGAGGATAAAGTTTGGATAATGTAACTTTTTAACACTTTGTATTGTATTTTTTTGATTGTAATACAGTTCAGGAGTCAGGGCTATTTTTTAAACAAAATATGTATGTTATGGATAACAATAAAGTATTATTATTATTTTAACACGCAGTACCATTGTGGGTTGATGGAATACACGTGACAGAATTTCAGTGAAATTACAATTACACCAGATATGTTTCGTTTATAATAGCCCTTCCTGTCTTTGATTTAAAAAAAAAACTTATCTTTTATCTTATAATAGTTTCATGAACTGTCGTAAGTAACGTTGAGCCAAAAATATTACTATCGTTTACTAAGACGAAGGATTAAAGTCAATTACTCGAAGATCAAAGCGTTTATCTTGCGTCTATTTTTCCATTTTTTTCATAACGGTTTTCCCATTCAAGTTATTTAGCACGTGATCTCATAAAAATTAAATGGGATATGCCTTTGAACTGTTCGTTAAAACTACACATTAGGGCTAATTTTGTTTAGATAACTTTTACCTTGTGAAAAAAGCATTTTATATACAAGCTAAGACTTAAGCTATTGGATTATTAGTAATTATATTTTTCTCTATTGACTATATATATTTTTATAGAAAAGGTGGACGAGCAAATAGGTGGTAAGTGGTGGATGGTAAGTTGTCTATAGACCTCAGAAACGCGGTTGGTGTTTTCGGCATTGCGTTGAGTAGAGATTGGGGGTACTTCTTCAAATTTGATTAGAAGAAAAAGGTCATTAAACAAATTATTTATTTATGTTAATTTATTAGTATTATAAACCAAATAAATTATATACGATTTTACTAGTAAATGGTTTACACTGAATTATCTCTCTTTCATCAGTTACTTGGTATTCGAAAGAAGGAAACAGAGTATTGCATTACGATACAACCAATGTACAACAATTATAATACATTTTTAATAATAAAAAAACATATTTAAAGACAACATCAGATAGTACCATGTTAGGTTACAATTCGATCAATAAAACTACCATTTGAAAATGGACGAATTATACTCAAGATACATAAATTTTCCAGATACGGTGACATGGTGCCCGGAACGATCGCTGGGAAGATCGTAGGAGGCGTTTGCTCGCTGTCTGGTGTGTTGGTGATAGCTCTACCCGTCCCCGTCATCGTGTCCAACTTCTCAAGAATCTACCATCAGAACCAGAGAGCTGACAAGAGGAAGGCCCAGAGGGTGAGAAATGTAGATATATATAATATACATAACGTGTTGTCTGTCGATGTGTGCAAAATAATACTCACGAAGTATCACGCTATGTATGTTGCACTTTATTAAATAAGTAATATGATGTTAAAAATGATTATAATACCTACAATTTAAAAAGTCATCATTGCATACACCTCATAATTTATTAATTGACAAATTAAACAAGGCTTTTGTCTATAGATTTAAAATCAAAAGTTGATTATAACTATTTAACGGCCTTCTATCGCAATCTAAGGTCGGGATTTTGTTAGAATTATATAGAAAAAGATGCTCCACAAACTTGAAATAAATCACACAGTGAGCCAATGGATGTAACTTGCAGCTGAAACATTTGAATTTAAGATAATGTTTAAGGACAAGTGTAAAAAAAATCAGAAAATCATTAAAAACGTGTAAATCGCATTGAATGTTTCAGCTACAAGTAACATAATAATAATAATACCCTGGGACATTTTTCACACACGGTCATCTGATCCCAAACTAAGCAGAGCTCGTACTATGGCAACCAGACAACTGATATACTACTTTTTCTTTTGTAAATACATACCAGTCTCAGGACAAACAGACATGTTCATGCACATAAATGTCTGTCCTGGGTGGGAATCGAACCCATGACCTGCAGCGCGAAAGGCAGGGTATCTACCAATCACGTCAACCGGCTTGTCATTCATTGGCTAACTGTGTGATTTATTTCAAGGTTGTGGAGCATCGATTGTGTATAGTTCTTACAATATCCTGACCTTAGATTGGTATAGACTGTCCTTAAGCGTATCATAATACATCAACTGTAGTAACTGCACCTTAATACCATCTATTTTACCATCGTCTTGTTAGACACTCACCAAGCATCTACTAACAATGTTCATAGGAAACCAAGAAGGTAGTGACTGCCTCTCATCTCATCTCATCTCATCTCATAGGTGTCTAAGAGCCGGATAAGGGATGTACTGCATGCTGACGTAAAACTGTTGTATTGTAGTAACTGTTTGTTGTCTAGTCTTAGTTTTTTTTAACTATAAACTATTTAAGTATTATTTTGTCACTAAGCTAACTGACATAGACCTTACTCAAGCGCAGCCTTGTGGTGGACTGTCAATACCAAAAAATTGGTTGGGAGGAGACCATAGACTATTTGGTACTTTTTAAATATTTTATATACCTAATACTAATGAGGATGAATAATAGTGTGAATCACTAGCAATTCGTTTCTTGTAAATGGTTGTTCTTTACCAAAAAACGGTCACTATAAACCTATTCTGTACGGAATATTTTTACAATGTTATGTTTGACTTTCTATTTAAGAGTAAGTATTGCGTCACGTTTTAAGTGTAATTGTATTTTTATAATTGGATGGGACGGATCCGACACGACTTAAGATATCCTGTGCAAAGGAACTGTACTCAACTAAACCAACGACGCAATACACGAAATAAAAGTTCAATATAATTTGCTCAAACATTGTAAATGATTACATCTACAACAAAGTTCAATAGTAGTAATAATATAAAGATAAATTATTAGATTTTATGTATGTTTGTTTGTAATGGGTAAACTCAAAATCTATTTAACCGATTTTAAAATTTCTTCCACCTATACTAAGCTATATTATCAGGGAGTAACATTGGCTATATATATATTTTTTTAAATAGAGATCCCAACAAAAAATGTATTTCCAGGTTGAAAGTTTGTATCGCGGGTCCGACATTTTTTATGTAAGAAGCATGAGATTTTATACGCAAGCCTGTAATTTAAAATAAATAAATACGTATTGAAGGATTTTCAAAAAATCTACCCCCAAGAGGGTGAAATAGGAGTTGAAAGTTTGTATCCCGGATCCGTCATTTTCCATCTTTCATCATTTCATGATTCGTAATCATGAAATTTTATATACATGCTTCTGTTTAGAAATAAATAAATACGTATTTCTCTGGGTTTTTAAAAACTACAAGAGTGTGAAATGAGGGTTAAAAGTTTGTATGGAAAAATATATGTCCATCCATTTGGATATAAGAAGTATGAAATTGTACATACAAGCCTCTGGTTACTAATAAATAAATACGTATTTAAGGGGTTTTTAAAAACTACCCCGCAAGAATGTGATTTAAGGGTTGAAAGTTTGTATTGAAGGTCCGTCATTTTTGATGTAAGAAGCATGAAATTTAATTTTATGCCTTCTGAGAAAAAATACATACATACTTATATTGTCATTTTTCAAAATTTAACCCCAAACGGGAGAAATGGGTCGGAAACTTTAGTATAAAAAAAATGGTCTGATCTGCTTGAAACTTACTGTTTTTACAGCAAAAATAGACCATAATTAACCTATTTTATTATTTCTTTTTTTATCGCGGGAAAAGGCTCGGGTGAACCGCTAGTAATATATAACGATGAGCATCTTATTAATCTTTCATTCTAACTACTTCAATAGTAGTTGACATTTTGAATGACAAACGCACCGACAGCCTCTGCCAAATCGCTTAAATCTAATTCCAGAAAGCTCGTCTCGCGCGCATTCGTATTGCCAAGGCATCGTCTGGCGCGGCATTCGTCTCTAAGAAGAAGGCGGCAGAAGCTCGTCTCGCTGCGCAGGAGTCCGGCGTGGAGTTAGATGACGCTGGAAGAGATGAAGATATTTTCGAATTGCAGCATCATCATCTATTAAGATGCTTGGAGCGTACTACGGTATGTTTGCAGTTACTTTTTATATTGTTCTTGACAGACTGGGAATTCGTTTAAAGGAATAGAAATCAAATGTTATTCATAACAAGACAATCATTGAAATATTTTGAGGACTTAGCCTGCACTACGGAAAAAATCGTATTTTTATTCTCGTACATCTGTTACGCGTTTTAAATATCGCGCAGTTTGCAAATTTCTCACGCGTCAGTGTAAATTTAAACCACGTTAGAAATCGCTAGGTATGTTTTCGTTGTGTGGCTTTAGACAAATCGCTGCTATTTAGCATTTGACAAAATGTTTAATTAGTGTGTGTGTGTTTGTGTGTGTGTAAACAAGTGCATGGGAAAAATGCCTTCAAGTGTTTGGAAATTAAATATTATGCTTGATAAACATAATATTGATAATGAATTTTATTTTATCCCTACAGATGTGTGATTATATTAAAAACGAAACTATCGAAGAAATTATAACAAAGAATTAGAAAAACGAAGAACGCATTAGTTTTATTACCGGATTAAGTTTAAAAGTTCATCGCGAGTTCTATAAGCAGTATCAATTCACAGTTAAGTGTTTTTATGTATACAGAGAAGTCACATATATAGGATTATCTTATCTCATATTTAATTAACTCAATTTCAGGATCGGGAGTTTGTAGAAATGGAGAATCCGTTCAATGGTGCAGCTAAGCGGCCTGGGTCGCCGTCACCGCTCGCGTCGCCCGCACACTCCGGCCGAGCGCCAGCCCTGCTCGCGTGTTGCGCGCGATGCGGGTGCTGCCCTCAGAAATATCAGGTACGACTTTATCAAAATTGCTTAAAATCAGACTATTATATTCAGGTTTGTGCGGAATATATTAGCAATTCATTTAACTTGGAGATTAATTAATATAAATTAACGAGCTTTATTTTTTTAAGTTGATAATTCAGCCATTATTAACTTAGCAAATATCATTCATGTATCTGATAGCGAATAAACAAAACCATTTTAGTTTAGTTATCATTCATATAATGACGCAAATCTTAATCAACAGTTATATTTTGCAAGAACTCACTTCGAAACTCGCTCGTAAATTGTTCACTGAATTGCCGTGATAACGTCATAACTTTGTTAAGCGGCTGATTAGTTATATAATGCTATCCTTCTTTCGTATGTCAAAACAATGATGACAGAGAGAGAAAAAACAGTTTTAACTAAACAGTTGCTTAGAAATGTTTATGAGCAAAACTCATGTCATTAAAGCGTTATAGTCAAAGTCGCTTCACACTGACATTAGACGTTTTAGAGTGAGTATCGAGTTAGTTCTTATTGAGTTACTATACATTTTACAATTGCGAACACCAAACACATAAATCTGAGAATCTCTCGTAAATACTCATCATCAAAATCTTGTTGAATTAATTATTCATTAATTAAATATGACTTATTGTAATAAAATAATATAAGATAGTATGTAATTCAATATTCTGACGACAGAGGCGCCGTCGTTCAGTACGGTGCGTGAGCCCGATCGGCCTCGCCTCGTTCCCGTGTCGTGAGGTATAAAACCAATGAGCACTCGTTGTCGCGTACCAATTACGTATCGGTTTTAGAAAAAAAAATAAAAGAAGGTGGGATCTCATTTAAAAAATACCTGAATCTGTTATTTAATAAATGGAAAGTGTCATACATTTTTTATTTGAATCTCACCAGACTGGGTTCTATGGCCAATATGTTTTTATTTCTGTTCAATATATTTGTGCCAACTTAAGTTTTTTTTTTTGTTTTTTTTTTATTCTCGTTATTTTTTGTTTAATTTTAATTGTTTATTTGGTCATAGAAATTAATATTGTCGGTTCAAATACGTAATCGGGGCCCGTATGTTGCTTATGTGGCTAAACCTTCGTGTCATGTCCCCTGAGTGCTTATGAAATAAAAAAAAACCCTTTGACATTTATGAAAAAAAAAATTGCTTTTGCCTTTTTACGTAAGCACAAAATATTTGCTATTTGTCCGCTAGTCCACACGATTTGACCTCTGTTCTGTGACCTGTGTTGCCAGGGTTAAGGAAAACAATTTGCTAAATAAACGCTTGCAAAATGTTCCAAAAACAAACAGACATTCTCTACAAATACATATAAAGAAAGACATACACATTACTACAAAGAATCAAATCAAATAGATAAATTGTATTGTACGATTAGTATATCAAAGCAAGTAAGGTGAGTATTCAACTATTTAAGTACACTAAAACTTCAATAACTTAAAATTATGTTTAACATATAAAAACCTATAATTTACTATTATATATATATTTTACTATTTTAAATTATTTTTTGAAACATTTACGTATGTATAAATATACTTTTTATTTATATAACTCTATATCAAGTATTATAGAAATATTATCATATAAATATATAGTTATGTCTCCGGTTACAAAATAAACAAAAAAATATATATACAAAATTTTAACAAAAAGTCACCGCTCAGTCACCAATTGGCTCTGACAGGTCCTGCTTTTAGACTCGAGTAGGAAGCGAGCCCGTGGCGTTCGCAGGTACACGGCGACCTCCCGACCCTCGGATACCTCAGTCTCAGCAGCCCCCAGTGAAGATCCCCTACCAGTACGTCCATCTGGTATTACCACGCAGCGATGTCGGCTCGTTAATGGCTTTGCAATCGAAATTTAAATTTTACTTTTTTTTCTTAATGAGCAGAACGCTGTGTGGTAAAAACTGGAATGTAAGGCTTTAAATGTCTGCAGGGTGTTGGCTGCTAATTTGTCGCTTAATGGGTATTCCTAAAAAATATAAGTATTATATAATTATATTTGTGATCAATGTCTGTACGTATTATTTTATAAGCTTGAGCTGTGGTGCTATCGTTGTAAGATTATTTTATAATTGTACGTGTATTGTAAAATTTTTGTATAAGTATTGTAATGTGTATTGTTAATAAGCCGCAGTGTTATTAGTTTTTAAAAATAATCACACAGATAAATCATTTTGTGGTGTTGCCATTTTCTAAATATAATAGAAATAATAATGCGGTTTTATGTATAAAGTAGATCCAAGAGTGTTGTAATTGAAAAAGGATGTCGTTCTTACATTATAGATAGTTGCAAACGTCATATCATAAACTGCAGTCGCCAACACACTGCATACATACGGCAAACACAGGGTTGCATTAAAAGTGTTGTATTTGTTTTTTTTTTGTTTTAAATATCGAACGTTCCTAGGTACTTAGATCTTTGTGGTAATCGAATTGACATCCGTTGACATCAGGTGACGTCTCGATCCACAGATAATTAAACTCATAAACACGGCCAACAGATAACACACTAACACGTTACACACTGATGGGTCTACATTAAAAAATTATATTCTCTTTTAAATCGGCATGCTTCCCGCACAATGTCACACTTTTATCTATACATTTGCGACTCGATCACTCTCAAGGTTTTTTTTTTTATTTAGCATATATGTTATCTGTATTTACGTATTTCCTATTGTTATTTATATATTGATATGTTACCTAAAGCTTTTTCTCGATGTTGAATGCTTTCGAAATTACTTTCGTTGTTATGTAGATTTAAAAGCGACTTGGCTTAATAAGTAATTGTCTCTTCTCTTTTTATGTTTAAAAAAAATATATAAATTATGTTTGAAGTGATTTTGAATATAATTACATGAACTTATATGAAAAATATAATGATTTTAAAATAGAAGATTAATATTTAAAACTGCCATTAGTTTTCAGTCGACATAACGTTTACGAAATATCAATTTTTCACCCTAAAAAAAATAAGCAATAATTTTCCCTCATTAGTGTTGCTAATTAAAAATATATTTTTTTCCTTTACAGCAAGCGTGTGGTAAATACATTCCAGCGGGGAGCACGGTACAGGGTAACCAGACTGGTGTGGCAATGGACGGTACCTATCTCGTCGAAGCATCCTTCTAGGATCCGACAACTAGCGCTCATGTTGAGAGCTACGTGTGAATATGACTTTACCATGGATTGTGTTTCCATGGTTATCATGAAAGACTATCGCGCAAATCTGATAGCAATTACTACGATACGTGTATTATCTTGTTAATTTTAACACGATACTGCCTAATGTTTAACAGATATCATGTTTGTTTGTGTTAATCTAATGGAGACCTCGAAGACACATGTTTCTATATATCTTATGAATATTCAATGCGATACAGACGTCCAGACATACGTTTTTGTTTGATTGTTATGTATATATTTATCAAAAGTGATATATTTTTAATGGTATGTCGATGACGTGTATGGGCGGCATTATTTAAATTAAATAAAACCGTCCATTCACGACATCGCACACGTTGATGAAAGATAAAGCGTCAATTTATAATAAATAGTTTCAAATTTGATTTTTAATATGACAG
This sequence comes from Nymphalis c-album, assembly GCA_963151315.1. Classification (NCBI taxonomy): domain Eukaryota; kingdom Metazoa; phylum Arthropoda; class Insecta; order Lepidoptera; family Nymphalidae; genus Nymphalis; species Nymphalis c-album. Next base: position 7,489,216 of record OY720611.1, on the reverse strand, counting down.
TTTCGTATATGGTCTAGCGGACTGTATTTTAGTGTGTATCAAAAACGTAAGATTATAAATAACAATATGATCACACTACGAAAACTTATACATGTGTGCTCCACTGGTCTCCCTTAGAAATTAATATCTGTCCCATACGTGGTTTCTTTTATTCGTATACCTAGTTATATAACAGTATTAATAAGGTTTTTAATAATGTTAATAAGAGATATGATTGGATTGAATCTCGCCCAGTGAGGCTTTAAGATTTTCCGCTTCCGAAAATCGTTAGAAAAAGACAAAAAATTAGTTTTTTTGAAATTTCATTCTAGTCAATAGTTGAAATCATATCAATATTGGTAACAGAAAATTAATATCTTAGCTATTTCTGAAATTTAATTTGATCCACTAGGTCACTAGTGCCTTCAATTACTCATTATAACTGTTACTCTGTGTTAGTGAAAGATAGAAAATAGATATTCTTGTATAAAGATAATGAAGAGGCGTTTTAGGTACGTAGCACTGTGATCTTATCTGTATTTATTAATGTTTCCCAAATAGACCCAAATGGGGATAATCTATACGTAATTGACCCAAAGGTTAAATTGGGAATTATCAATAACCATCAGTGCTAATTCTGGTGTATATAATAACATAACTAATTAAGCAGGATTTAAAAAATGGCTGTCCTTTTTTACCCCGTTCATAAGAAAGAGATAGCAGTATGTTTGTTTCTGCTTAATTAAAGAGATTGTATACAAAATAATTACCACTTGTGATTGTTATAAACGTGAATATAATACTCGTTAGTATGAACGCGATATCATAGCTCGTGCTACGTGTCTAGTACATTGCGGAGTATTGTCAACTATTTTCGATTTATGACTGGTTGAATCGCGCAATGAATTTTAAACAATGAAACTTTACGGTTGATTTAAAATATAGACCCCTACCTTCTAGTTGATGTCTTATGATTGCTATAGGTAAAGTGTTATGTATAGATACATGAATTTATGTGGTTAAAAATAGATAATTATTTGAATATAAATGTTAAAATGTAGATATAAGATGTAATTATTAAGTGTGTATTGCATTGAATGCATGTTTTAATACGAACGTTGAAAGACGACATCCCTGACAGCTCGGTGATCAGTCGATCTAACTTTGAAGAAGCGAGAATTTATGATAAAAATATGACATATATATATTAACTATAACAATAAAACTTGATTTTTTTTCAAACGTTTTAAGGTTATGCTAAATGTTCATCTTTTAAATGTGTCACTAGTTGTCACCAACTGTCAACAATGTCAAATGTCAGGAATGTATTCTCTCATCGGCCGAAATTTAGCGAAGAAAAGTTTTTCGCAGATAATAAATAATTGTGCATGAATTATAATTGACAGATGTATGTATATTTAAAAAAAAAAAACATTGGATGAATCATTCGTATTTTGATAAATCGAGTATGAATCAACAGATAATAAATCTGTTAGAAACTTGAGTATATAGTAGTAAATTATATAAGCCGAATTCGATGGTAAAAGATCTCTTCCAATTCTATTGCCATTTTATAATATTAAAATTAATTAAATTTGGTAAATACATGAATGTTAATGTTTAAGAGACGGTTAATAGTCATTGAATTCTTCGTAAATTAAATAATCACTAAATATTAGTGAAGTTCGAATCTTTTTGATAATCGTTGAATATTCTCCATGAAGCTATGAAATTAATTTGAATATAGAATCGATACTGAAAATCGAAAAAAACATCGTTCCTTTTTTAAAAATCCGTTGCGTTTGTAACTTTAAAATATGTATTCCATAAAAAATTTAAATATTTAATATTATTAATAAATTTATACGTTCTTTTTTTAAATTTAAAATCTAGTCATAGAATGCCACGGTTAAGTCCTCACCTACACATAACGATACCGAAGCAGATAATAAATAATAATTTAGATTTCTTTTATATCACTATAATAATGATTTAATTTTATTAAGCTCCTCTGTGAATTCCTCCCTGTGATTCTATGGCTGTTTAATAATGTATTATATTATATATATATTGTGACTATAATTTAATATTTTCTTACGTTTAAATGTTGAGTTTATAGTAATTGTTGTTGTTGTAAAATGGCCTATGTATGTATATATACCTTATGTAATGTCACCTTGAGGAGTTCGTGAAAAAATGTCGGATGTTATTATATTAACCCTTTCTGTTTTGTAAATAAAATAATTTACGATCGCATTAGGATAATTCAATTGTATTTAATGACGTTTTATCTGTAGAAAAATATTTTTTGTTCATATCAAACTTTTAAATTATGAAATATATGTTGCGTCTCTTTTTAACAACAATGCTATCTCAACTTAATATATATTATCTGTCTCTCTCTCTCACATAGACAGATTATTCATAATAATTACGAATGATTGTTTTTTTTTAAATAATATCATGTCTCATAGATAGAGCGTTATTAATAATGTTTCAATTATTTGGAGTAATTAATGAATATTATTGGAGTAATGTTAACATTATGAAATTGATGACACCAAATTATTTGCCAAAAACATTTACACTTTAAAACCTATACTTAGGTCTTCATAATTTTCTTTGTAATAATGTAAAATATGTCAATATAAGTGACAATAGCGGGCTAATTGTTGTCGGATTTATATATGGTCAAAGACCATTAGCAAATCTCGAATGGGGTAAATGGAACAACATGTATTATTACAAAATGGTCGTATAGATCACAACCTTTACCTTTATTAAGATAATAAAAAAAAAGAAATAAAAGTACATCTTAAATATTTAAAATGAGAACTCAAATTATCGAAAACATTTGCATAAACCATTGTTTTATACGTAATTCTGTTTCGTTTGTCAATATTCCCGCTGTTGCCATCTTAATGTGAATAAATTAAAAAAAATATTCATTTAAAATATTAAGTTTTTTAATAATAAATAATAATCATTGTACTTATTTCAAAGTTTTTAGATAATAAAAAAAGATCCTTAAATATGAATTTTAGTTAGCGCACATTATAGATTTTTTATCGTAAATAATTTTTGTTTTGGGCTGTTTCAATATATTATGATAAAATCTATAAAAATGCGCACACACATTAATAATGACAATGAAATTATAAATTGATAATAAGTCTATGATGTGCATTAGCTTTTAGATTAATTAAACGTTGTAATATAAAATAAATCAATTTTGATTATGTAAGATATTTGAACCGAGATTTGTCGATTGATTAATATATTAGAGTGATAATGTGATTGTGTTGGCTGCAAGTCACGAATACGTTCTTTGATATATATGTTTAAATATAGAACATACATGATTATAATATAATCGATTGTAATTGGAAATCGATTTCATACTGTCTGACAGCTGACAGCATGATATACATACTCATACTTTTTGACAACTGTCAAACGCAATTTTGTTTAAACATCAGGCAGGCTAGAGTTGCTACGAAAATTCTGCTGCTATCGGGTAGTCAGAATATTTGGCTGTTTAATTTCTGGCCCAATACCGTAAAATTATTTCTTTCGAAGACAGGGTATTTTTGAATTAACTGAAATATGATACTTTACAGTTATTGGAACGAAGATATTTTGCGCGGCTTACAGTAGAATGAAATGGCAGTGGTCCAAGGTCGCTTGAGTAACGAAATAGCGTTCATAATGTGCCTACAAAATGCGATGCGTTCAAATTTAAGGGGTCGATATAAAGGAAGTTGAGGAGCTTTTCGGTGCGACAAAAATGCAGTAATATAATCAACTAAAATCTACATTTTAAAACAGTTTGAGTCGAAAAAATATCGGACAGAACTTCGTTTCTGGCGGGGGTCCCCCGACCGCACAATTTTATCACTAAGTATCGTATGCTAATAATACTGTGGACTATAATATTTGTTATACCTACCTGGGATCCAATCACAGTTAGGGTCATGTAATGGGATTGGGTATTTCTGTCAAGATGTTAAAAAATTCTCAGTAGCACTCCATTTATCTGTTTTTTTTAATAGCATAGGGAGGCGGACGAGCATATGGGTACCTGACGGTAAGTGGTCACCAACGCCCATAGACATTGGCATTGTAAGAGATGTTTACCATCGCTTACATCACGAATCCACAGCGCCACCATCCCTGGAAACCAAGATGCTTTGCCCCTTGTCACACTGTCTCACCATCTAACTGGAACACAACATTAACAAGTACTGCTGTTTTGTGGCAGAATATCAGATGCGTGGGTGGTACCTACCCAAACGAGCTTGCGTAGTGCCCAAGAATGACGGCGCGTTGGCGATGTAAGGGATGGACAACATCTCTTACAATCACAATGTCTATGGGTGTCGGGGACCAATTAAAATCAGGTGGCCAATATGCTCGTCCTCCTACCTATTTTATATAATAAAAAATCTTCACCATCTATACCATGGCTTTAATAAGTAAGAACAAGTCTCAAGACAATTTTCAGGACTTACATAATATAAAATATTCGAGTTGTCTCTTAATAAATGTAATAATATAATCTATACTAATATATAAAGCTGAAGAGTTTGTTTGTTTGATCCGGCTAATCGCAGAATATCTGGTTCGAATTAAAAAAAAAAAATAATATGAATACAACGGATTAAACTCAGTTTTGTAAAAGAATATGACATTGATAATAATTATTTTCTGCGTTTTATAAATATTAGAAATAATAAAATATTTTTTTAATTTAAATTATTTAGGCAAGCTCAAATTAAAAAAAAGCAACTTCTGACACGAATTTTCACATTTAAAATGAGAAAACTATGTCACGTGCAACATAATTTCTACAATGAAATTTCAGTCACGAAAAAAAAAAAATTTTTGAAAACAATTTGTAAAAAAATTAAAATCATAATTTCCAACACTTAAATTCAAGCCTTTATTTGCATTTTTTTTTTAATTCAATAAAATATTGAAGCTACACGTGTTCGTGATAAGTACGCCTAGTGTGTCGCAGGACCAAAGGGGATGTTCTTTCGTAGGGTAATAAGTAGAGTAAAATAATATAACTCCGGCAGGCCTAGACAAGTGGCTTTTACGGTAATAGAATCGACTCGAAACGTCACGAAACGTCGAACGCGAATATCAATCACACACATTTATTGTTATTTTTTATTCTATTCTATTCACGTAAAAGCCACTTGTCTAGAGGGGGAGGTTAGATAATTTCGTCAGATCAAAAGTTAAAAGTAACATTGCCAGTAACGCCATCTATGATTCGTGTTGGAAAACGGAGGGATTTAGCAGCAGATTAGGTTTCTAGAACGTTCTATGAAATAGCACTCCATATTAAAAAAGAAAAACTCTTAACCTTTAAGTATATTTGACTGGATTGAAGTTAGCATGAGATAAGGCCGTTTCCGATATGATTCTTGGTTATAAATTACCCACTTACTATAATTGGAAATTTTCTTAATAACCTTTATATTCTCAATGCTTAGGAAAAAAAGCCTAAATTATAATTTTAGTCGCAGTCAAAATAACGCCCTTATATTAACTCTAAGTCCACTTCAAAGGCCCACAATAATTATTAATATTTTTTCTCTATTCAGATATTTTATCATTATTATTTTATCTCTTAAATTAATTAATCATTACGTATTGGCCATGAAATAGCAACTTAGGTGGCATATTGTGGTAAAAGAGCCATACCACAATATGCCTGTTTGGAAACCAAGAGACTTGGAAATTAATACTAAAGAAATATCCCATATTATTCTAAACATCCTGTCTTATGGGATGCATACGTTAATAAACTCATATTCCAAATTACAGCTTTCTAAACTCAGTGTTTAGATACTAAAGATTTCATGAATATAGATTTTTATATTATCTATGTTTGATCTCTTGGTTGGCAATGCAATGACTGTGTAGGGTAATTGTTTTTTTTAAAGTGCCATTGCGCCGGTGCCATTTATGGGCGAAGATCGTTATTTTGTCTTCCTGAGACAAATAAAAAATGTCATGTCGTTTTATCTTATTTGTATTATTTTTATTTTATCTTATCGATCAATATTGTATTCGTAATATAGAAAAGCTTTTTATATATCTGTGGTGTTATTGAATGAAGAGTTTATTGTATCGTTTTGTTTATTTTATTTAAAAAAAAAAATGGTTGTTATTCTTTAAATAATTACTGTAAAGTTAAATTATATAGATACCTTTTTTTGGGACAAAATTGTTCTTAAATTATGATAAAAATAACTTTGCTTATATATTAAAGGCCAACTAACCATCTACTACCAGAAACATATACATTAGTAATTAAATAAATATAAGTTTTGAATTAAAATAAACTAAAATTGAATAGTTTTCGTGTAAAATGCCGTAAATTCGTTGTCCCCTATAATTATCTCATAACATAGGAGAAAAGCATTAGTATAAATTACCGGCCCCCCAATAACGTGGGGCCTGGGTTGTCAGGCCCCCATATATAAAAGGGCCTTGGTTATATGGCTGAATGTACTTGAATGAATGTGTGTTTCAATAAGCTGATTCAAATGTAAGTCATTCACATCTCAGAAGCTCAATATGTTTTTATGGAACTGTTAATAGATATATCGATGTCCAATACAGAACATAGGTTACTTTTAATTATATATAAAAATATAAGAAATTATCATTATTATAATTATGTAACTATTCTTTAAGCGATAGAGATCGTTAATGAAATACCATACTATTATTATTAGCTAAATATGTATTTTTAAAGCTGGCAATGTTGCATTTTAAACAAATGTGTCAATGAATTTTAACTAACTATTATAATAAATAATAATATGTGATACGATTATATTTTTTTATTTAAAAAAAAACAACAAAACTTCATTATTTTGTTATAATAATGTTGAATCGAAATTCTAACTAATATTCTGCGAGAGTTTGTTTGTATATTTGTTTGATCGTTACGTTTAAATATTCAAATGATGGTTATGAAATTTAGCACAGACCTACAATGTCCCTAGGGTACAGAAAAGAATATAAAGTCATCTGCCCCCACTCACACGTGGCGGAAGCTGATGGTTCATACATTTTTAGGTCTGTCTGTCAATACTCTAACACACACTTCAAACCATAAACGCGGGAAATCATAAAATCAACCCACTAGTGAGAGATATACTCTAATATAGCTTGTTCGTCTCGAATCTGGCTGGAAATACATTAAAAACTGCAGTATTATACTACTACTGCTAGTGCAATACTAACTTAGACTAAGACGAACAATAATTTTTATTGTGTTGATATTTGTCTATAACCTTTGAAATAATAATATGAAATATTATAGATCACATCGTATAATACGTAAAACAAATAAAAAAGTTGTTGAATGTCGCCACTAGATGGCGTTGAACATCACATTATATACCGTTCGCCATGACAGTTAGTATAAATTACACTATGGAGAATATTTCTTACGTAAATCGTATTAAATTTTAGTTTACAAGCCTTAGTACCTTAAACATTAATTATATATGTTATATAAAAATGTAATTGTATCACAAATACTTATTGTAAGTCTTTGGTTTTAAACCTTTAGCTTAATTCTTTGTTATTTTGAGAAGAAAAGATAATTAACTTAATTGTATATACCGACGTATTAAATTTTATTTACATTCATTTGTTAATATAATTATAAATAGTGACAATTATAATATTATATCACAAAGTGTTTGTTTGTTTGTTTCTGCAAATCTCAGAAATTAAGAATTTAATCTGTTGGATTTTTTATCAATGTGGATTTAAAATCTTTGCTAATATTATAAATCAGAAATTTTATTCTGTCTGTCTGTCTGTTACACTTCCACGGCTAAACTATTGAACCGATTTTGATGTTATTCGGTCTGGTTTGGTACCAGTTAGAGTACTTATCACATATAAGCGTAAGAGCTTATACAGTAATATTAACGATCCGGAAACATGCCTACAGAATGTGTGAATAAGTGTACCCAATCTGAAATGTATGTAAAATTGGGATATAATGGGTAACAGAACAATTTAAAAAAAGGCCTATTTGAAGGCACTAATTACACTCTTTGGACTTAACCACTCACCACTTTAGATACCAAATTACATAATATTGGGAATACTTTTTATGTAGTTCTTACCTATACACTGTCTAGAAAGTATAAATATGAATTATGCTCTGCGCCATCTGTGGTCTCATTCGACAACTACTACGCTGTTTCGAAAGCCGTCACAAATAGAGTTTGAAGAAAATTGTAATAAAAACTTTTCGAATTCATAATACATCAATAGATGGCACTAGTGAGCTTTTTTTACATTGACGAAGATTTTTCCATTGTTTTTATTTTTATTGGTAAACAGTGGCAAGTGAGGTACGCAATGGCAAGTGGTCACCACCGCCCATAGACATTGACATAGTTAGGAATATAACCATCCCTAACCGTCTAATACGCCACCAACCTTGGGAACTAAGATGTTACTTCCCTTGTGCCAGTGGTCATACTAACTAAATTAAGCATCCCTGCTTGACGGTAGAATATAATATGAGTGGGTGGTACCTACCCAGACAGGCTTGTAGCCTTTCTAATTCGTGTCGAAGATGGCTGTCGCAGGTTTTAGTGGGTAATGATCCGATATTCCACTATGTCAAACCAATTGACAATGCATCTTTGACATGATTATACGTATACAGGAGTAACGTCAAACATTAAAACGTTAAATTTATATATAAACGATATATTTAATACATTATATAACTTTTCTCATTACCTGATTAATGATAGGATTAGTGCGTACGTCCGTCACGATATGCCAAGGCTATCGGAGACCAGTCACCGGCACATCCCTTATGTCGGTTATTACGCTGGCTATTCACGCAAAGCCGTCAAGAAGAAGTGACGTATGAGTACTGTATACTGTATGATATAGGAGGTGGACTCTTTTTTAATAGTATTGGGTAGGCAGATGGGCAAGTGAACCACCTGATTTTGTGAGTCACCATTGACCATAGACATTGTCATTGGAAGAAATAATTACAGGCACAAGGGACATAACATCTTAGATCCCAAGGCGCATTGGCGATGTAAGCGATGGTAATCATCTCTTACAATGCCATTGTCTATGGACGTTGGTGACCACTTACCATCAGGTGGCCCATATATTCGTCCGCCTTCCTATGAAATATATATAAAACTTACACCACCAATGCACCTATCTAAGATCTATGTATCTTGTGCCTGTAATTACGCTGGTTAACTCATCCATCAAACTGAAATTTATTATCTGATCATTGAGTTGTACCTACCAAGGCAAGGGCTTGCATCAATTAGATAACTCACTCACAATCTAACTTCTTACTACGGTAAGACTACTGGAAGTTACAAGCAATCAGAATTTAAAATACTTTACTACTACCCCTACAAAATTTGCAATTAATCCTTAATCCTACGCGCCTTTATCTTTATGTAATTTAATGTAGAACTCTACTCTACTCTACTACAAAAGGAGAGCAAGCCTCAGTTATATCCTCTATAAAAAGTAACAGCCAGTACCTACGTCCCACTATTACAAACAACCCTATACTGCTCTTAAAGAGTAGGGATAGAATTTATTTCAAGCGATCTCGTGGCGCCCCTTGACCAGACGGAGAGGATACCGCTGGTTATTTAGTGGGTATTGCGGCGCCATCAGTGCCGGCGAGCCCTACATTAAACTCCTTTGTTTAAATTTAACTATGTAGATGTTTTTTTATATAGAATAGGAAGGCCTACGAGCATATGGATCACCTGATGGTACGTGATCACCAACGCCCATAGACATTACCACACAGGAATTAGGAACACAACAATACCAAGTACTGCTGTTTTGCGGCAGAATATCTGATAAGTGGGGGTACCAAGACGAGCTTGCACAAAGCCTTACCACCAAGTGTAAGTAACATAAGATGGATGCTGTGGTTTCCTGAAACTGAGGGAGCACATAGTTTTAAAACTCCAATAATGTATTTAAAGCTAGTCCTTGTTGGAGATCTTATTCAATTAAAAATACTTTGTGTCCGAATATGTATTTGACAAAAATACATAGATTGAAAGAATACTGGATCACTCACTGACTGACTAATTACTAGTTATATATTTTTTAAAGTAACTTCTGACATTCTTGACTGTTTTTTTCGGTAGGGTCCAGATTTGGTGGTAGTGCTTGGTGATTTGAAAGTACTTGTCTCTTTGATTAAAAATATGATGATTTGATTCGATTTGGCATGTGCCATTTTATTTCTTACATGTAAAGTACCCGCACGGTATGATCTCAATACAAAAACTAGACATTCATAGATCATTAAATGGCGCCAGAATACAATCATCATTGTTGATTTGTATCTAGAAATTCTATGTAATATACATAATTGAAAAATACATAATGCTGATGTATATACATAAATTTGATTGATCTATGAGGAAACATTTTTTGTTTGTATTTAAATGTATAAATATCCATAAATATTGAATTTCATTATTTTTTTATTTCTTAAAAAAAAATTACACTGTCCGTTTCAACAGTTCATTAACGGCCGAATACTGAAACGTCCCTCAAAAAAACATTAAGTTAAATGCTACTTAACATTGAAATTAGTATACGCAATTTTAAATTAACGGCGTCTCAAATAATTAAGTTGCACTTTATATTTGAATGACGTTTCAGTTTTCGGCCGTAAGAGTACTAATATTTTTAATTTGACGAGACTTATTTTTGATACATAATTACGTCAATGGCTCTATTTTCTCAATCAGCCAAACATAATCCACTGGCAGACATAGGTTTCTCCCAAGTTGCACTAATACTCCCATTTCCTTCAAAATCCAGTCGGAGCTTGCCTTGAGGTCATCGTTCCATTAGACTGGAGGACGCTCTTCAGCCCTCTTAACCGAAAAGGGCATTCAGTGTTTGTAAGTTCGCTCGATTATTGTGCCATATTATAATGACATAATTGAATACAATGTATAACATGCCAGCCTTATTTAGGACTTCTAAGATTTTCCAGACTTGTACTTAGACCCTTCTTTGGAATATTTTAGGTGGATTGGGTTTCTTCCATCATACGAGTGCCTACGCTCAGTACACCATTGTACCAATGGTTTTACGATACCCACAGATTGGAATGGATGTGAAAAACATTTAGCTAAAACAAATGAAATCAAAATGAATGCTAATATAAATATTTATGTATGTTTTTACAAAATTATTTTTCACGTACCTATAGATATAATATTTTTAATAACTTACATTTTAATGAACTGAAAAATTGGATTTTTTAAAATTATAGTGGACATTTTATAAATTTTGATATTAAAGTTTTTATATATTTTATATAAAACAGGAAACTGAGTAATCTCGACATCAGAAAGTTTAAAGCTATAAAACAATCTTGAGCTCTCTTTACAGTTATACACATACATACATACATACACACACATCGTTAGTAATTGTGGAGAGAATAAAAAAATTGCGCTAAGTGTGCCTTACTTGTGCGGTGAAGAGAGTACAGGCGCAGGCAGGTAAAGCAGAATTTGAAGTAATTTTATTTTAACATGTTTATATTATTTCATTAATATTTGATATTACTTTGATATTTACTTGGCGGTAGAGCTTTGTGGAAGCTTGTCTGGGTAGGTACCACTCACTCATCAGAAATTATACCGCATAACAGCAGTACTTGTTATTGTTGTGTTCCGGTTTGAAGGGTGAGTGAGCCAGTGTAATTACAGGCACAAGGGACATAACCTCTTAGTTCCCAAGGTTGTTGGCGCATTGGCGTTGGTTAACATTTCTTACACTGCCAATGTGTAAGGGCGTTGGTGACCACTTACCATCAGGTGGCCCATATAGTCGTCCGCCTATCGATACTATAAAAAAAATTAGGAACTAGAACATTTCGAATGCAGCTTCTACCGGAAAGAACTAGCAAGAAAAACGATAACAGGTAAAATTATTTTTATTATTCTTCATAAAAATAATCAAATACTTATTTAAATACTTTTATATTTTATAAATTTGAATATTTATTTTAGATTTTCGTTATTAAATCACGATATATATAGATCGAATGGCGCATGATTATGCCTTATTGATTAAAAAATTCACGGAATGAAATCCTTATTTTACCCGTTCGAAATCAGTTATTTAATTATTATTATAGTTTATCATATTTTACATAGTTTATCCTTTATTCTTATTTAAAAAACATTTTTTACACAAATAATTTATTAAATTACCTAAGAAGAAACAGCAAAATATGAAGTTCACCGGACTTTATTTCTCAAAAAAGAAAACCTATCAAACACACTAAATATAAAACGCATTTTATTTATGAATTGATACAAAAATAACTTCTATATATAAATAGTTATATTAACTGTATACATATATAAAATCTAAAAAATAATTAAATATAAATATTTTATATAATAATACAGTTCCTCCTTCGTCTGTACATAGCGGGCTGTTCCGAGCGGCCACAGTTGGCCGACAGACCGCGAAGTTCAAATCTCCGTCGTAATTGATAAATAAACGGCGCGTGCGCAACTTACATAGGTCAACCAACTTGACTTTATTGAGAACTATATGCTTTTACGTTAATTAGAGATTTTTTTAATGATTAATCTTGGTTATGACGTGTATGTTGAGGTTCTGTATATTCAGTGGTGGAGGTGATCGGAATATTAGGTTCTAAAGTTTTATTTTATGAACAATGTATTTGTCACTAACTGGAGTGTTTTACTATTTACATTATATTATCTTGAACTGATATGGCATAGTTAGAACCAGGATTTATGTTTAGGCATACAAGGCATCGAACTTGAGCCCCCTCCCAAAAATAATATATTTTTACTCTGTAAGGTATCAGAAAAGAAGGTAGTCAAATTTCAGTCAAAAATGCTTTGTCAATATATTCTGGAAACGATTCGTTTTGCGCAGCGATGGTAGACTTTTTACGAGGCGTAATTCAAAAGAGCTTAAATAACTGAAGTCAGAACTAGGCAAAGGCTCAAGAGAAGACGTTTTAATCACAACGCTGCTTCAAGGACAAGGTTTTTCCCTCGGGTTTCTCCTCAAGATGTTTCTAGTACAAAAAAAATTATAACATACAAATTACACATTAAAATTCGATGGTACCTGCCCGGATTTGAACCTAGATATCTAGAACTCGTGTAACAGTAACAGTTATCTCTTGCCTAATTAAAGTCAAATTAAAACAAGTAAAACACTGCTATACACCGCACGGTATGATCTCAATACAAAAACTAGACATTCATACATCATTAAGTGGCGCCAGAATATTTGCATTACCTATGCTGGTTTTTTAAGGAATTACTAATATGCCTATTAAATCCTCCAATTATGCGTAGAGCATGCTAGGAGTAGGGATGACATGAGTCCAAGAAATCTGCATCGAATTTCTGATTTTTACACCATTACGCTGTCACTTGGTGGTTGAGATTTGTGCAAGCTCGTCTGGGCTAGTACTACCCACTTAGATGTAGCAAAACAGCAATACTTTGTATTGTTGTGTTCCGGTTTGAGAGTTGAGAGAGCCAGTGTAATTACAGGCACAAGGGACATAACAGCTTAGTTCGCCCGCCTCGAGTCGAGTCTTCGTCCGCCTACCTATACAAAAAAAAATTAAAAGCTATATTTATTTCAGGTATTTATATATTTATACCCATTGGTATTTTTAAGAAATGCTTACACATGAACCAACTCTGCAGTACCCTTCCCTTCTGTTTCCTTTCTCTAGAGAAGTAATCTCCAAATACTTCAACCAACATGATTGATTTTCTTCCGCCACATGCAAGTTATCTGACGATGTTTTCATTCACAATCGAGCACGAGATCGATTATAGGAACAAGTTAAGCACTTGAATATTCATCTACTCCATCTACTTGGTGGTCGGGCTTTGTGCGAGCTCGTCTGGGTAGGTGCCACCCATTCATCAGATATTCTACCGCAAAACAGCAGTACTTGCTATTGCTGTGTTCCGGTATGAAGGGTGAGTGCATTTACATTCACAAGGGACATAAATCTTAGTTCCCCAGGTTGGTAGTACATTGGCGATGTAAGCAATGGTAACATCTTACAACGCCAATGTCTATGAGCGTTGGTAGCCTACTCATACCTTAAAGGCCGGCAATGCCTCAATATCTTGGGTTCTGCAGATGTCCATGGTCGATAGCCGTTACTTTCCATCAGGTGACTTGCCCGTTTGCCCCCTAATATATAAATAAAATCTATATATCTGTTCAACGCAACTATATTTTTAGAAACAGTTTTTCAAGTCAAAGTCAAAGTCAAAATCTTTATTCAATATTCAAGCGTTACACTTACTTATTGATTGTCATAAATCTACCACCGGTTCGGAAATAACACCTCAGACCTGAGAAGAACCGGCGAAAGAAACTCAGCGGGTTTTTTTTTATTTTTATATAAATCTCATATTTACAATATATGCAATATATTGTAAATATGAGTGATGAGAGAGTTGACAAGTATATATAAGTTATGATTAATTGTTATGTCATCTTCTTTTGTGTTCTTACGTTATCAACATCTGCGTATAATGTAAATTTAATTAAATATAAATCATTTATTCTTGTCTTATCTTATTATTTTTGAACACGAATTTTTGCAGCTAGGTACTTTTAAAGAGCAGCGCGCTGAATAATTTGTATAACGATAATCTTTCAAATGTTTTCAGTGTAGTTGTTACTGGTGTTCTTTAATCTATAAATATAATCGAAATGTCTGTCTGTAAATAAATGTTTTAATGAAACGATCACCGCCAGGGTATTTCAATTAAAAATATATTATCCTTTCTGAGCGTCTTTCGCCGTTTCTTCTCAGGTCTGAGGTGGTTTTCGAACCGGTGGTACATCAACAAGCAAGTGTAAGCCTTCATGTTTTTTTCCTTTTCTGGCTTATGTCTACGCTATTTGGGCGCATAATATTTTGCTAAACTCACGTCACGAGGAGATGACATAAATGGTATGCCAGTAACACTTCTACATCATGGACTTTGACTTTGTGATTCCAAAATAAATCCCTCATTTTGAGTTAATCATAGTATTACCATATTTGTGAGCTACCAAAAAAACCTTTTTTATTATTTTTGTCTGTTCATTTGTTCGAAAGTAGTTATCAAAATGGCAAACAATTGCAAATGCTAATAACTGTATTATAAGGAGTTTTCAGTAAAACGTTTAGTCTTTTAAATATTTTATAATTCAAATAGGCATTACATGCTTTCCTACTTATTGCTAATAAATGCTAATTTTAATATTACAGATTTTATAACAAATGTAATCTTTCTTCCCCAAATAAAATAAAACACCACGCTGGTGAAAACGCGGATATTGTTTCAAAATACATACATATTTTACTAAACTATTCAATATTTGTCGCGTATTTCACTGTGTGAACATAAATATCCATAAATATCACCAATAATCCAATGTTATGTATAACTCAATCATACAATACGTATAATTATGACGTGTTTAAAAAAAAGTACATAAGTTACTAAATGTCAAATGAATCGTCTTATTAAAATAATTTCCCCATAAACTTATTACAAAAAACCTTCACCATCATATGGTCTAAGTAACTTAAGTTACCCCAAGGAAGGGTAAGCACCTGCTGACCACGGTTCAGTTATTATGACCTTACTTAGCCCTTGATAATGTCCCAGTATACACAGCTTACTTTGTTGTAAATAATAAATATTTATATATTTTTTTGTATTTTTTTAATGTTGTTTTAACCTAAAATATACCTAATAATAAAATAAGTTAATACATTTTGATTTAAGGGAAGCTTAAAGCAAAATTTATTATTATTAAGGAGGGAAGATTGTTTTCTACTTTAATTTGTTTTTAGTATATTATATTAATCAAGACACATCAGGTTATTAATTTTACCGATTTTGTTTTGCACATGTGGTAATAAGCTTTAAGTAAGACAGCGCTTAGTTTAAGTCATAATAACTTAATAAGCCCTGTTAGTGTAGTAGTTAAAAGATGAGAATTTGAATTGACGATTCTAAGTTTTAAACCTGGCCGAACACTACTGAATAACCATGTGCTTAATTTGTGTATATATTTTGACTACTATAGACTAGCATATAGGCCACCTGATGGAAAGTTGTCACCAATACCCATAGACATTGGCATTGTAAGAGATGTTAACCATGGCTTACGTCGCCAATGCACCACCGACCTTGGGAACTAAGATGTTGTTCCTTGTGTCTGTAATTACACTGGCTCACTCACCATTCAAACGGCAACACAACAATAGCAAGTACTGCTGTTTAGACGAGCTTGTACAAAGCCTTTTACGCGCTTTACTTTTTTTAATTTAAATTACTTTTTTATTGTACGCTTTGTTGGTTGTCCTAAATAATACGAGATATTATAATACATACTCAATTGACGTCATAGTCGCGTCTTAAAACTGAGTTTATATGTAATTAAATTATTCAATAACGGCTTTACTTATAAACGTGTGCTTACTTGAACACTGATTTCTCTTTCTGTCGTCATTGTTTGGACATTTGAACGAAAAAGACAAAAAACCAGATAAGCTTGCATATAAAAAATATTAATAGATAATGTTACTTGCTATAATATAAAAATGACTAAAAGATTTTAATAAAAGCAACATATTGAGTAAAACTTAAAAAAAATTGGTGTTAAAAAAACGTTTTGAGCATTTATGGGTAAGGGCAAGACTGATCTTCTGAAAAAGGACATACCATATTCAGCCGCAGATTTGTTGACGCTTAAGTTCTACAAAGCACCAACCAAATATATTATAATTTTCCACTAACTTCTTAATGGATAGACCTTAAATATGCTCCAATAACCGTGCCATCAAGGCTGCGATTGAGCAAAATCGGGAATCGTTCGCTCGCAAGTTTAGGAATCCGCGTCTGACAAAACTTAAAAATGAAAATGGTAGGGTCGTTACCTCAAGGCCTTGGATCGTCGGAAAAGTAGAGAGGTTTTATGGGCAGTTGTTCTCTTCAAGATCTGATAAACCTGTGGGAATCAGTATTAATGACCAGCGCGCCCCTCTTACGCTCCATTATTCCGAAGAGCTCCCGGTCGTTGACCAAGGCGAGATTAGAGCGGCTCTAGAACAGCATAAAAACAGCAAAGCTCCGGGAGACGACGGAATCACAACAGAGTTGCTTAAGGCAGGTGGGCTCCGGTTTTGAAAGAGCTAGCAAGCCTCAATGCTGTTTTTCAAGAAAGGTGATAAAACCCTTTTGAAAAACTACAGACCAATCTTCCTCCTGACTCACGTATATAAGCTGTTCTCAAGAGTTTTCACGAACCGACATATCGGCAATGAGTCGAGCACTGCCCAGGTTTCGATGGAGTCAAAGGCTTTCTCGTAATCCACAAAAGCCATACACAGCGGCTCATTGTATTCTTCGGTCGACTGCACAATCTGCCGAACAGTATGGATGTGTTCTACGGTGCTGTAGCCAGATCGAAAGCCAATTCGTCTGGCGAGACGGTTCGTGACGACTCTTCCCGGACTCACCGACATAGCTTAACCGATGAACCGATGAACTTATGAAGGTGGCGGGTACCGACTGTATGCGGAAGGCGGAGGACCGGGAGTTTTGCGCACCTTGGGAGAGGACTATGTTCAGCAGTGGACTACGATTGGCTAATTATGATGATGATGATTATTATTAAAATTATCTCGAATACCTATCACTAATATGACAAATCGCATTAATCACAAAATGCTAGAAGTTTCCGTTAAATACATTCATATACACACACATTCAAACGCACACAACGAAGCAAAGAAGCGTGTTGTAGTGTGCGTGAGTAAAAACTCAACTCGTGCGCTTATTAGCCACATAAGAACATAAGCGCTATAGTCCTGTTTCGCTCGCTCTCGTGGAATTTATATATTCATTTCGCTCGCACGTACAGGTAATATTAATTAATGTACTCGACTGGCGAACCATTTGACCAATGTGTTATGTTTTGATTTAATATGTGGAAACGTATTATTTTCCTCATTACGTTGTTATTTAAGTAATAAGTTAACTATTTGGTTAGTAATTATAAAGTTTTATTGGTATATATCTTGTTTTTAATTAAGATAATATTTTAAATTAATTATATATGTGATACTTTTTTTATGAGTTTGTATCTT
The DNA here is from genome assembly GCA_963151315.1 of Nymphalis c-album. Taxonomy (NCBI): domain Eukaryota; kingdom Metazoa; phylum Arthropoda; class Insecta; order Lepidoptera; family Nymphalidae; genus Nymphalis; species Nymphalis c-album. Next base: position 7,470,978 of record OY720611.1, on the reverse strand, counting down.
ATATACAAAAAACATTTTGATAAAAATCCTAGACTCTACGACTTAGTTATCTCTACGTTCAGGAATTTTAAAACCAATCAAAATAAAAAAAAACTTACAATCTTATATAATATGTGCTGACTATTAAATAAAAAGAAGTAATTACGCTCTTAAAATTAAATATTTAAATCCTTAACAAACGTAAAAATATAATTAAAAAACATGCCACCAACTTACTGCAAATACCGCAGATATTTTGACTGAATATATCCGTTGAAGGCTATTGTGACGTGGGATCCATGCAAGATTTATTCTCAATGTTAATCATGCACATACCAAAAATATCTTTATTGAACTTTGAAAATTACGTATTTTTAATTTAGTAATTTAATTTGCGCTGTCGTTTCAGCATATATTATTACTTAAAATACTTGGTGGTATGGCTCCGTGTAAGCGACGGTTAGCCAGCTGAATTTGGTTTAACTTACATATCGAGAATAGTTCGACATGTTTCGACAAGTATTTTGTTCCTATCGTTATGAAGCGGAAGTAGTATCATAACGTAACTGATACGTCATGACAAGTTATCCACGATAAATAAGGAAAATAAAACCGAATATTATGATGAACACATTAAAATTTCCCTGATACTCTATTTCACATCTCAAAGGGTTGCTTAAAGTACTGGGTTCAAATCCAGGTCGGAGCGAATAAAATTCCATTGAACTCTTCAGTCCAGAAATTCTCAGCCAGTAATTTGAGCCTCGAAAGGCACTTAAATCAGAGCCTGAACTATTTCAGTCCAATAGGATTAAGTGAAAACTAAAGTATTTTGGCACATAATTGTGCACTATCTATCCTACGCTGTGCAAATTCAATCTACCAAATTTCTTCTTACTTACTTACAAATAACATATATTTTCAGATCGTTATAAGGTTATTCTTTAATAAGGACTGTATCTAACATTGGTATTTTACAGGCAAAATAAAATAACTACAACAATCTCAGACATGGTATCGTAATAATTTGTAGCCTGGGAACATAACGAGTTGTAATGTCGATAAAATGTTTATGATTCAAGATTTTAGATATGAATCACTCCTTCATACAGTCACTTGTTTGTGTAATCATATTACTTTATATTGTATTTATATGTAAAAAGTCTTTTATTTACAGGAGTAAGATCAGGGCCGGACCGTGAGTTAAGGGGGCCCTGGGCTAATATTACTCAGGGGTCCACCTAATTACTCAAAGTAGAGAAAAAAATGAGTCAGTAAGTAGACAGTGATACAATAGACTTGAATTAAATGAATTGAATGGGTTTGATTGATCGCAGGATTTGTAGGACAGCAAACTACGATCAGTTTAATTTAATAAAATTATGGATTATTTTGTATTATAGTCTATTTTTGACTTTGACTTGACTTAGCCGGGGGCCCCTTGAATCCACGGGGCCCTGGGCTGAAGCCCAAAAAGTCATATGGTAGATCCGGGCCTGAGTAAGACTGAGCAGTGGTAGAGCTTTGTGCAGGCTAATCTAGGTGGCTAGTATGATACTTTGTACATTTCTGGTTTGTAGGATGAGTGAGCCAGTAGTTAAAACTGGTTGTGTTCAATGGTTTCCTGGTATTGGTGATGTAAGTAATTAATATTTCTTACAGTGCCAATATTTATATGCGATGGTAACCTTTATCGTCAGGTAGCAACATTGCCAATTCACACCTTTTTAAACCAAACATTTGGTGTTGGTTATTAAACAAGATCCTAAGTATTTAATGGCCGAATACTGAAACGTCATTCAAATATTAAGTGGGACTTAATTATTTGGAACGCCATAAATTTAAAATTTAGTATGCGAGATATTAAATTAACGCCGTGTCAAACAATTAAGTTCCACTTCATATTTGAATGACGTTTCAGTATTCGGCCATAAGTGTATTAATTTGATGTGTATAAGATACTATAAGCACACGTATAAACCTAAGTGCATTTTTTAGTTGCTATCATTACTTTAAATTTTGTTTGTTCCTGACATGGATGAATAAATTTAAAAAAAAAGTTTTTGTTTTTCACAATCATGTAAAATGTAATTTTGAAATGGCTTTTGTTCTAATGTTCTAATTTTTATAATTGAGTAAGTATACTTTTCACATGTTAGTAATTTGTTTCTTAATAAAAAAAATATAAATAATCAAAAATTAATAAAGTCTCTTAGATAACAATTCGCTGACAAACAGACAAATAACAATTATTCCCCAACCGTGGACACTACCTTGTATAATTTCTTCGAGTGTGGGCCGTTGGAACGGTTGTGCTTTCTTCGTTTCGCTCCGCCGCGTGCGCAGACACTAGTGATGTACATTATCGACAATACAGGTGTTATCGATGAAATTCCCGATATAGTTAAGTCGTTTATTTACTTAATCCTGTTAATAATTCTATTGGTGTCGTTCATTATTATCGAGATGTGTTTTGTGGTCAGAATAACTAGATTTATATAAAGATTTACAAATCTAATATAAAGCTATAGTTTTTGGTTGAAAAACTTACGGAGCGACAAGTCTCACTATATTGACAAAATAAAATATATCATATAAAAATAAATATGTACATATTTATAGTATTAGAATGAAGAATTTGATTGAAAGCATTGATGGTAATGATTGTGTGAAATTAGTAGTACATTGAATTAATATTTATATGTTATTTATATAATGATAAAAATTTCAAGTCGATGACACTATATTAAAATCCTATAAGTATGTACATATAAGCAGTCTTATGTACGCTAATTTTGAGGTGCTCGGGTATCCCCGAGCACCTCAAAATTAGCCAAAATTATTATTAATAATTAAGCCAGATTAATCAGCCGCATAGAACACTAATAATTTATTTTACACTAGCAAAAATTACATGTGCTTAATTTGTGATTATAATTTATCTCGTGCTTTATGGTGAAGGAAAACATCGTGAGGAAACCTGCATGTGTCAAATTTCATTGAAATTCTGTCACATGTGTATTCCACCAACCCGCATTGGAGCAGCGTGGTGGAATAAGCTCCAAAACCTTCTCCTCACAAAGAGGAAAAGAGGCCTTAGCCCAGCAGTGGGACATTCACAGGCTGTCACTTTAGCAAAAATTACAATTGTAAATTAAAATAAGTACATCGATAGAAAACAATTGGTAACGACACTAGCGTCCTGCAGCGGAAGTAAGATAATTGTGCGGCGTCTTCCCCTCACTAGTCGGACTCCTCATAGAGAATGAACGAATTCCATATTATTATTAAATGGTTTTTACTTGAACAGTAAACAATGCTTATTACTTATATGTAACTTATAGCTAACTTAGAACTTTAAAGAAGTAATGATAATTTTAGCTTTAAATATAATGTTGGTGTCTTTTTAAGTTATCTCGTTATCGAACATTTGAATTGTAAGTAAGTTAGTATAGCGGCAAGCTAAAATAAATTTAATAACTTTAATGTAAATTATCACTTTGTTAGCGTGATAATTAAGGGTAGATTGACTCATTCGTTTTGGTCTAGTGCCTAGTTGACAAGGCCGTAAATCTCTCGGTAAAAAAAGTAAAGTAACAGCTCGTTAATGTCCCACTGCTGGGCCAGAGCCTTCTCTCCCTTCAAGGTCTCAAGATCACGAGTATAAACCTGGAGTCCAACCAATTAAATGTTATTGGTTTTTCAGGTATTGGTAGCAGACTCGATTCTATGGGAGCGAATTGTCATTCCAGAAGCATTTAAAGCTGTTGATACACCGCCTCTCACTAACTCTTTCTGGTCGTGTCTGATTTGCGTTTCCATCGGATTATGAATGTAAGAAAATAGAAATTGCACTTGCGTTTGCTAACACTCGTGTATTTGTGCATTATATGTCCTGAGGCCCTTGCCAAGTTGATGTTCTACAATCTTAAACGCTAATAGAAAACTAAAAATTGTATGAGAATGACCACGTGACTTATCGTTGAGAGATGTCATTCTCATACATTTGTTTAGTTTTCTATTAGCGTTTACGATTGTAGAATATCAACTTGTCTAAGGCCTCTGTGCAGGAAGCTAGTTTCTTTTGAAAACAATCGCCATGACGGACATCGTTTAGATCGATGATCATGATAATTAGTTTCCTTTCAACATTTCTGTCATAAGGACTACTTTCAAACTCGTCCTTATACAAATAATTCAGCCTACATCTGTCAATGTCATCTGAAAATAAAACGTAAAGCACCAATGCGAGTTTAAGCAAACATATCAAACTCACTATGATTCCCTTGACATCACGAAAATAAAAGTCATAGAAACTTATTGGATGCTTATAAGGCCGTAGGAACAGACTCAAAACTCGCCGCACAAAACGGTCATTAAATATCCGATTGTGATATGCGACATTGACCATTATAATTATGATATTTCTAGAATACACGCATCAAAATAGTATATCAACAATTAAGTAGGTTGTCAATATTTCAAAGGTGAGCAATAAATTTAGTTCTAATGAACTTCTGGATAAACATTCTGGACGATCTCGCGTCTTGAGAAGTATAGTAAAGAGTAAGTAAGGTAAGCCGAGATGGCCCAGTGGTAAGAACGCGTGACTCTTAACTTAACCGATGATCGTGGATTCAAACCCGGGCAAGCACTGCTGATTTCATGTGCTTAATTTGTGATTATAATTCATCTCGTGCTTGACGGTGAAGGAATACATCGTGAGGAAACCTGCATGTGTCTAATTTCACTGAAATTCTGGTACATGTGAATTCCACCAACCCGCATTGGAGCAGAGTGGTGGAAATAAGCTCCAAAACCTTCTCCTCAAAAGAGGAGAGGAGGCCTTAGCCCAACAGTGGGACATTTACAGGCTGTTACTGTAAGGTAAGACTTTCAGCAAGCCCGTCTGGGTAGGTTACTTATAAAATATTCTACCGCGAAATAGTTAGTAGCGATACTGAATATTGTTATGTTGCGGTTTGAAGTGTGACTGAGCCAGTGAAACATCATAACATGTTAGTTTCAAAGTTGGTGATGCTGTGGCGATGTGAGGAATCATTTCTTACGGCACCAATGTCTATAAGTGACCAACTACCATCAGGTGGTCCATTTTCCCGACCGCCCAAATACGTTATATAAAAAAACTAAACTACACTTATATAAAACTAAACTAATATAAAGTTGAAGAATTTGTTTGTTTGAAAATATCTGTATTATATATGAGCCCTTGTGCACATTATGCATAATCAAACTACAACCACGAGGGCGGAGCAGTAACGTTTAACGCGGTTGACACCACAGTGAGCAGCTAGTATAACACAATGTACCATTTCCGAGAGCAGAGCAGCCCCTCTAGACAAGTGGCTGTAACGTTAATAGAATAGAATAATAATCAATGTATGAGATGATATTCGCGTTCGACTCGAAACGTCTCGAAATGTCACTTGTCTAGGCATGCAGAGGCCCTAGCCAAGATGACATTCTACAATCGTAAACGCTAATAGAAAACTAAACAAATGTATGAGAATGACATCTCTCAACGATAAGTTACGTGGTGAGCAGACAATATCGAGACGCAACAAACATCAACGCTAAGTTATACTTACTCTGTTAATTAATTTTTATACTCTTAAATACTGATTGCAATTAATGAAAACTAGAGTTGCAAATAGAAAAAAAAATTTGTTGTTTTTTACTAAAAACTAGTGCATTGTTAAAAGTTATGTTGTTATCTTAAAAAATCTGGTAAAACTGTTGTTGGTCTGCGCGTGCGCTGGTAGCACTGCTCTTTGTTATAACGCCGCCACTTCTCAAACTTTAGGTACCTAAAATAATATTACATACGACTATATATAGAATTAGGATGAACTTTGCATTGCATTTGAGTTAAAAACCCTAATATTTGTTAGTTTTATATAAGAACAATTTATCATTAAGTCATTGTCATATAGTTACGTGTTTGTGTAACAGTGCTTTCTGATAATATATATAACATAATATAAATATTGATGATGATAAACCAACAGTGCAAGATATATAATATTGCACAAGTGTGAGCGGAAACACAAATGCACTCTCATATTCCTATAGCATGACACAACTGGAAAGAGTACTGCGTAATCAACGGCTTAAGGTGCTTTAATCAAAAAATGTCACACAAACACACACACACACACACACACACACACACTCTATTTTTTTTATTGCATAGGAAGGCGGACGAGCATATGGTCCACCTGATGGTAAATGGTCACCAACGCCCATAGACATTGGCATTGTAAAAGATGTTAACCATCGCTTACATCCCCAATGCGTCACCAACCTTAGGAACAAAGATGTTATGTCCCTTGTGCCTGTAATTACACGGGCTCACTCACCCTTCAAACCGGAACACAACAGTACCAAGTACTGCTGTTTTGCGGTGGAATATCTGATGAGTGGGTGGTACCTACCCAGACGAGCTTGTACAAAGCTCTACCACACAAAACCCATTTCAATTATATGGAAATACATATAAGTCGTACATTTATTGATAAGGTAAATAATATAGCTTAGGAGGTTGATGGAATTACGATCGCACTGATATTTTCCCACTTCAGACATTAACCTTTATCTTTTGATTAAGATTATCATGGGTTTTTTGAACTTCATAAGTCTTAATTTTTCTTGTGTTCGTTCTGGATATTACTATATATAAATATTTCTAGATTTTTGATTAATAAATAAATTATTGAGATTGTGGTATTGGTGTTTGAGTTGATTGTTTGCTTTTTATTTCCTTTTAAAATCATATGATCGTTATAAATAATAGGTAAATAAAAGAAGTCTACATATTTGTTGATGCCCTTAACTGACAGGAAAACGACGGCACTAAACAAAAACTGTTTGAGATCCAACATTTTGTTTAATTTTAAATCCACACTGACTCACTTAATCTTCATTTTTGGTGAAAATATAAAAATATGAAGTAATTTATTAATAAACAATGAACAAAAAAAAAAAATAACTCAATAAAATAGACAGCGTTGACGATAATTAAAACTTAAATTATACATTTTAATACAATTCAGTCCTCAAACAATTTTATAATAATTATATTTAGCAATTTATAGCTCGCCATACCTTATCTAACTTTGAGTATAACTGCCGCAAAAGTCAGTTACAACATTTAGCCGTTACAATTTATTCATCAACTGACTCTTCCGGTAAGCGAGACAGCGATACACGACAACCCCACGCGTAATAGAGACGACAATATATCCACCTGCTAGAGCCATCTATTTTTTTGTTTCTCCTAGCTTTTTTTGTTTCTAATTACAATCGTAATGGTGCAATACTGACCACGATTCATGTAACCCGTAGATTCTGCAATATATTTGTAATGGCTCGGCTAATTTAATTGTGATTTATAGATCTTGATTCTGTTATAATAGGTGTTACGGATAACGGTACGATAATATAATTCATCTTAATAACATACCATACACTTATTAAGTACATATATTTCTTTTTTTTTTAAGAATATAATAAGCTAAGAACTCACAATCTGCTGCCTAATAAAAACACTACATGTAACATTTACTATATATGTACAATGTACATATAAGTGTTTGTATATAATATGTATTTAATATAAAATTAATATTGTAGTTTTTTATTATTGTAAATTACTTATTTAACAATACTCTACTATTTTGTACGTAAAGATTTTAGTAAAATTATTATAAGGTCCTCCAGACCGATTTTTCGGCCACGGCGGCCAATCTCAAGAGAGATAAGCCAACTGCGCAGGAGATATTATAGTGCACAAGTGTGTGCGCAAACACAGGTGCACTCTCTTTTCCTTAGCTCTCATAATCCGATGGGACGGCAATCCGACACGACCGGAAAGAGTTCAACAGACCAACGGGTTTACGTGCTTTCCGAGGCACGGGAGTGTACCACACTTCCATGTTCCAGACTCCGGGCTGCTACTGAGAATTTTCTGACAGAAAATCCCAATAACTATTTATTGGCCCGACCTGGGAATTGAACCCAGGACCACCGCTTCTGCGGCCTTATATCAAGCCACTAGACCAACGAGGCAATCAAAATTATTATTGAACAATATTCTTGATTAAATCTCTACATTCACTATAAATAAAACATTTTTTAATATCAACAATATATAATTAACTAATATATACATACATATACCTATACAATATGACAAATGGTGCTTTAGTAAATGTAACGAAAAACATAACATTCGTAACCTCTCACCTTATAGTAGTTAGAATCTTATTTCTTTATTATTAAAATCCTTAACTTCCTTTCGATGTAATAATACTATAAAACTGGTTATTACTGGTTATAACCAGTTATTACCGGTATTTAGGTAAATATCCAGGAGAGCACTAAGCCCTTCTATAAAAACTAATTTTTATGATGGTATAGGAAATATTATATCAGAATTGATTGAGTTTTTACATTGATTAAGAAAAAAAAACACAGAAACAAAATAACTGATAGAAGAATAATTTATATCCAATAATAATTATATACAAATAAAAATTAAAAATAGCTGCCGTACAAATCCTGATCGCTGGTGGCAAAAATGGTAGCAGTTTTTCTCCTTTAAATCTCAAAAATTTCCAACCCAACCATAACTCCGCAACCATTAAAACAAAGCAAAACTAAAAAACCATACTAAAACTAATAAAAGTTAATTAAATTATCTCATGGCATAATATATTGAAAGATATTTCATGACAACATGTTACAGGGTCTCTATAAAAATGGTTTCCTTTTAAATCGAAATAACTTTTAATAAGGTTTCCGTAAGTTAGAAAAATTGTGCACAGCTCGGTTGGATTGTATTATTATTTCAATATTCTTCAACGTTTTTTAATATAACAAATTAAATAAACCTCACAATAAATAATGAACATTTAAATAAGGAACGTCGAAAAAAGAATTCAACATTTGACGTCACACACTCATTTAACTTTAGCTAAGTAATAAAATATTAAATCTCTAAGCCATAATAAAATCTCAGTAAAAGATTTTAATGCACATAAACAATTAATTGAAGAGTAGAGAACTGTCAACGCAATCACGAAACTCATAATGGTCTTTTTCCGCCGTCAAAATTACATACATTTTATATAAGGACTTACATAAGTATGTGTGTGTGCGATACATGGCGGATAGGCTGCGCGGGAGTCGAATTGTTCCACTCAACCGCATTTGAGTGCTGGACGCCGACGCGAGCAGACGTGTCGGCGCGCGGACAATAAACATTTTTTTTTTATTTCATTAACTTGAGTGTCTGTGTCAGTGTTTGCCAACTGTGAAACTCTTAGTGTTCAAATTGTATTTCCTTGTTGCTCTGTTTTTTGTAAACGTGTTTTGTTTTTCTTGAGGTATGTTGATTTTTTCTTAACATTATGAAATTTCAGTTGACCCTTTCGATTGTGTTTGGACAGATAATCGACGTTACTTCAGAGGAATGCGACCAATAGCGAATGATTTATAATTGAATGGCGTTTTCTTATTGGAAACTTATTGTTAAAGAAAATTCCTAATTAGACGTCGCGATATATATACACATATATAATTATTTTAATTCGTCGATAGTTTTGAGGTTAAATTCGTTCAGTTAAGATCATTTAAGATTTCATGAATGTATAATTGTTTTTTTAATTATTATGATATTTTAAATTATTCGATTTTTAAATTAGTTCTTAATTTGAATGTAAAAGAATCAATTACAAATTAAATTTCTCAATTCATAATGCCAATACAATGAAATATTAGTTTTTTGTTACAAAATAAATTTGAAATCGAAGTAGGGCGTTACAAAGCGCCGTACAATTATTAATTATATCTTTATAAACATTTCGTTACTAAAACGCTGTTAGAATTCAATATTTAATAGATCATAATGCAAATTATTTTAAATTCGACATATAATGTGATTATATATATTTTAATATATTGAATATTTAAAACATAAATTATTATTTTTAACGAATCATATTCCGTCGGTGAAAGATAATATTGAATAAATAAATTAAGATTGCTTCCTATATGACTTCGTAGGGATAGACATCCTTTATCTTCTCTACAATATACTTTATGAACTATCTTTGAGAGCGTCTTCTTATATCAAATTCTCCTCAACTTTCCATTGATTAGCTATTGCTTTACTGTCAATGCAGAGAGACAATCGCTATCTATTCATACTAAGCAGTATTTTAAACTTAGTGGAAAAATGAAGTAATTTTGAATGAGTCTCTGATTTGAATGTGTCTTTTTGTATAAATCTCAATAAAATGTGTGTCGTTTATACCTTAGTTCTCTTTAAATATTTTTTTTATGTCTATTTTCGACTTCGTGAATCTAATAAAGCGTTTAATAAATATAATAGTAAGGTATAAAATTATTGTCTTACTTATAAGAACTTTTTATATACTTTAATAGTATAGGACGATCAATCTTTGAATTATATTATAGATATAATGATTTATGTAATAAAATACTTTATTAGTATTTTTTTCATTACAGAATTTATACAATCAAAGAGTGAACTTAAACATAACTTTATAAAACAGCTTCGTTCATAAATATTATTCAAAAAACGTGTTTACGAAACAAACTAACAAATTTACGAAACAAAAAAACAAGTCTCCATTATGTTTATAATGCACCTTGTGCTCTGTGCCAGCCACATTGAAGTAGCGTGTTGGAATAAGCTCCAAGCTTTAGCCCATTTGTGGGACATTTATTACAGTCTGTAATTTCAAAATAACATTGAACATATAAATTAATGGAATATATAAATTAATTGTTGCTTTAAATACAAATGAAAAGGGCGGGAAAATACCAAAAGTCAGAAACTTTTTAATTTAATCACTAAGTTTAATCTAAGTGTTATATAAGTAAGTTGTAACGATTACTTTAATCAATGAATTCAAGTGTGTGACTCAGTGTAAGAGGTCTAGGTTGGCTTTTGTGTAAAATTTTCCCATGGAGTATGAATAACGCTTTAAAAACTACGTTTCATGTGGCAATGACAGAAATACTTATAAAACTTTCGGCCGAATACTGAAACGTCACTTAAATATTAAATACAACTTAATTACTCGAGACGCCGTTAATTTAAAATTTCGCATACTAATTTAGGAGCTTTTCAATGTTAAGTAGCGTTTAACTTTGAGGCACGTTTCAGTTATCGACTGTTTATATATTGTATCTTAAAAGGATGCTATTATTGCAAAAGTTTTTAAAGTACGTAATAGGCGATTTGATGATTATTGAAATGTATATCTATTAGTTTAATATGTAATTCATTTATTGGCGATGTGAGAAATATTACACATTCAATATTGTGCCTGTAATTACACTGGCTCACTCATCTTTCAAATAGGAACGCAATAGTACTAAGTATTGCTGCTTAGCTGTAGAACATCTGATGAGTGCACGAAGTCTAACATAGGAATTTAAATGCTCTTTTAAAAATATTTAGGCTGTATAGTTCGGTATGAGTCTGTTGTTTAATCTGTTTTGTAAAAAAAGATTGAATCTTTTACCAATATATTACTAGTAATTTGTGTGTAAGTCGCACTAATTTTGGTAGGTGTATGGGGTTGATCCCGAACTGAGTTCTAAATCCATCATCGGGTTATTAGAAAGAGAGAAAAGCTGTGTGTCACACTTGCATACTATAATATCATATGAACTATGGTTAGTCTGAGATTTGCTACCTTGATTAATATCTTTATCAATTATTCGAATTAGCAATTAATTTCTTTTACAAGAAAGTACATAGCATACCATCGTTAAGTTATTGAGTTTCTTATATAAATGCTTCAAAATAGTTTAGTAGCTTTTAAAATATGAAATAGTTCATAGAATTACAGGATACCAACAGATTATAAACGTAATTGTATCGTTCTGTTTTTCAATTTAAAAAAAATACTAAAATTAAATACTTATATATTTTATATTATATCAATTATTACTTCTTATTTAATTAAATGTATAATTAATTAAATTGATTCCAGAAGTTCATTTATTTTGTTATAATTATGAAAATTATAATTTGCTATTGTACTAAAGAAAAAAATAATCTTATGACGACTTAATTAGAAAAGTAATAAGATATACCATTAATTTATATTTGTAAAATGCCGACTCGAAAAAAATTTTTTTTTGGTATTAATATTCACATTTTTTTTAAATTAATAATATATATTTGTTTAATTATTTGCCTTAATTTGTTGTCATGAGACTAAATATATTTTTTTTAATTTACTTGTGCAAACCCGTCTGAGTAGGTATCACCCACTCATCAGAATTTCAACCGCAAAACAGCAGTACTTTGTATTGTTATGTTCCGGTTTGAAAGGAGAGTGAGTCCGTGTAATTATGCACAAAGGGACAAAAAATCTTTAGTTCTCAAGCTGGTGGCGCATAAGTATGGTTAACATTTCTTACAAAGCCAATGTCTATGGGTGACCACTTACCATCAGGTATATGGCTCGTCCGCCTTCCTATTCAATAAAAAAGTGCCCCTGTGGAATTTCGAGCCGAGTGGCTGACTACCAGAAATTGTATCCTCTCCATAATGATAAGTTGTCCGACGTAAATTTCCCGACGGCTGGATAGTACATACTTTCATAATAACGACTTGGTCATTTTTATGTAAAATAATTTCCATAATTAAAAAATCACCATCAAATGAAATAACGCTAAATCAAACAATATATTATATTGATCAAATAATTAATCATATCGATACAAATCATATCGATTTAAATCGAAGTACGCTCATAAAAGCACTTTTGTGACGTCACGTGATAGTAGTCGGTAGTTTCTACCGAGAACAGGCAAAGACATTGAGTAGTATTTCCAAAATTTTAATGAAAGCATTTAATCAAATCGAGCAACACTAACTAACTGCACATGGCATAATCTAGGACCAAGTTCTTAATCTAGGACTAAGATCAAGTAAATACAGCCTGGCAAAGGTTTGAGCGGATGACCAACGGTTCTGCGTTCTTTCCAAGGCACGGGTACTCCCGTGCCTTGGAAAGAACGATACTGAACAAGAACGCTATTGAACTCCTGTTCGAACTTAATAAGTTCAAACATATAAATTCATTAAGCAGCTTGCAGCAGATTTATAAGCTAGCTATTGTATTATAATAAAGATTTTTATACTATGTAGGAAATAACAAATTTATGCTCAGTCAAATTCAGTCACCTTTTGAACTATCGTAATGATTTAACTTATATGTAATCAACTAAATTCTATCTCTAACTTGTCCAAATATTAAATACGACAGAGTGACAGTAAATTTATAATTCACTTCGTCGTCGACAACGGAGCACCTTTCCTATATTTTTTGTCGATAAAAATAAAAGAAAAACGAACTACAATAGAACGGTAGCACTTTCTAAATGTTCGTTCGTACACGAATTGATTGACGGACATCGAGCGAAATTTATCTTGTATTATTTTTTTTTATTTGTTTTAAACGTATGAGATTAAGAAATTGTATTGAAGACAAACTGACGACAAATTTAAATTTCGAATACTTGATATAATATAATGTGCCAATATTTATTTGAATATTTAATAATATCAGGGAAAATAAATTTATAAAAGGAAATAATTGACACTGAAAAAATATTACATGCGAGTGACGTCAAAGATAGAACGCCATTCAGCCTATGTTAGCAAAAAAGTCACTTTCCAAATTCAAATTTGCTTGAATACTAAAATAATTTGTTATTTATGTATTTTATTCTTAAAAAAACTAAATACAAATCAATGAAGTATCAATATCGATACACTTCAAAACAATCAACAACAGACTATTAATAAAATAGCACAGATTAAAAAAAAATATCGTCAACTTTTTTTTACGGAATAAATTAGTCATGAAATTCTTTGTTATATAAAAACTTTAATACAATTTGTCGTTTATTCTAATACAAGAACATTGTTAGATCTTACATCTAAGTTCAAATTCCTCAGTTATGGTCGGTCGCCGCCAGCTGACTTCACCGACCAGCACGGTGTTTCGCTTTGTGGCTGCACACTATTCATACTTCGACTCATTCACTAACATTGCACGATATACGTCACCTATATACAAAAAAATCTACGTCACGAACCAATTATAAAGTAATCATGTACATACATATATCATTTATTTTAAGCTGATAGTGATTTATCCCGACTTAAACTCTATCATCGTCAAATTTAAATCAATTTTCTAAAACCAGAACTAATAAAAATATACATATTATTTTCCTTATCCAATTTTAATATTGGCTTAACAAAAACGACCAACTTCTTATACAGTAAATGATAAGTTGTGATTCAAATGAGTGGTCACGATACCACCGTTTCGGTGCTCACCATCGACTTACCACCCGAAGCACGTGGCTCATGGTTCAGTGGAGCAGGACGCAGGACTTGTTTGATTCGCACGATGGCTGCGTACTCACTCATTGGGATACGGAGATTTCGTCCGTTATGTAAACAGAGTTCACTGAAACTTACTCAAATCGATTTAATATTCGAAATTTAAATATTCGTCTGTTACTTTTTAACGAACTATTATCATTGATAATGTGCTTTTATTTATCGATATGGTTCGGTTATACCATACAATTAAAAGGTAGTGATGGTAATTGTATCGACATATTACGAAACTAGAAGGAATATTCACATACGTGTCGTATCGTGTGACGCTCAATGAGCTAGCGTGCACAAATATATGCCGTGTTCTGATCAGACTACCTACACTTTAAATCATTGCAGTTGTCTGCGAAACTTTGGCTGAACGTATCACGCTAGCCAACCAGATGTTAACCATCGCTTACATTGCCAATGCGCCACCACCCAAATGGAAACAAGATTTTGTGTCCCTTGTGCCTGTAATTACACTGGCTCACTCACTCTTCAAACCGGAACACAACAATAGCAAGTACTGCTGTTTTGCGGTAGAATATCTGACGAGTGGGTGGTATTTCCCAGACGAGCTTGCACAAAGCTCTACCACCAAGTAAATAATATACGTGTTATTTTTAAATTATTGCAATTGGCTTCAGTTGCAGCTTCTTATTGTTCACGATACTTCACGTCTAGTGACAATCAAGGCTGGAGCTAGGAAGCTATAGTTTCAGCAGAAGCAGCAGAAACTAACTAACTGGCTCTGGTCTAGTCTGATCTTTTTGATTGTCGGACTCGACTTTCGTCAGACTACGTAGAAATAAAGTTCACACACATAAAAACACAATAAAGCTCACAAAAATGTTATTATCTAAATTTCGAATGATTCGTTTTTGAGATTTATCAAGTGAGATTATTAATATATTTATATATACATTATAATTTGTGAAAATAAAAGATAACATTGATAAGAAATTATAGTCCAGAATAAAAGAGTTCAACGGGCTCCGATTTTTTTGCTCGTTAATTAAATTCTTCAATTTCAATCTATCTTTCTTCAATCTATGTTTCTTTATAAATTAAAATAGGCTGTAACTTCTATGAAGTCATAAACAAACAATTTAAAAGTTTCGCTATCAACAAAATTGAAGAAAAAAATCATGACAATCTGTAACCAGAATTAAACGGTGGATTAAATTAATTAACTTCAATTACCAACTTACATTAGCGCTTAATAACAGATGCGATTAATTAAACGTTTAATATAGATAGTTTCATCTCTTTTTTACAATCAAACAAATCATAAGAACAAACGAAACAGAAGATAATTTAGGCACAGTGTTTAAAAGAACTTGAATAAGGCCGAATGTCTCTGCCAGGGTCGTTTAATAGAGGCGTTATTCTAAGAATTTCGCTACGGCGGGCAATTGGACACATCGCTGAGAACCTTGGAAGCCATACCAGAGTCTAATGTAAATAAACTTATCTTACAGATAACTAAAAAATAAATAAAAAGATAGAACTAAATAATATGGATATTATATTGTTAATAAACCTTAAGGTATAATTTCTTTCATCCTATGAACTGAATTCATTAATATTATTTACTTTAATACACAATTTTCTCAACCTCCAAATAGTGTTGTGTTGTTGCGCAAAAGCGTTAGTAACCTCGCTTGTAATCGAGATGTCGATAAAAAATCGTTAGTCAACTCTCGACCTCGGTTTTTGCTAGGGATGTTCAGATGGTCATATTTTTTGTTAGATTAAAAGATTATTGGGGTCAGTCAGATTTGGAGTAGGGCCCGGCCATGACTCGATTATTAAAATTAAGGTTGATTGAGTAGTTTCTACTACTTATTTATAGATTATTATTATTATTGTTTATAGAAAACTTTATCTTAAAACCATTATGTAAAATAAAAGACTTTTAATGTCCTAATGGGTCTCTTCTAATTTTGACGAGATGGGTTGGAGCACATTCCACCACGCTGCTCCAATAAGGATGGTGGTTAACCCACCTACCCTTAATGGGATATATAGATTTTCGTATGACACATGCAGATTTCTCACGATGCACCTTCCCCATTGAACACGAGATGAATTACAAAATTAATTAAATTAAAATTCAATTATGCTTGCACAGTTTTGAATCCGCAATCTCCAATTAAGATTCACCTGTTATAACCACTGGGTCATTATATAAACTGTAAGCAAATATATAGGAACGAAATCGTTGTTATTTTTTTATCAAATAAATGATTTGATTGTTTAATAAATAATAATAATAAAAAGGATTCCGTATAGCTACTTATTAATTATAATAAATTAAAATAAACAATTAGGACTTTAAGCATTAAGAATAATGTATTCATTTCCCTTAGTAATAAAGCGGACATTATAAATCTTATATGTTTATTATATAGCGATTAGTAGCAAAAAAGGAGAAAAACCAAGATTAATTTACGTCAAATGCCTTGGAGTGCACGGCGGATGATTACATAAGGGATGATGGGCCTTAGCCCAGTACTGGGACATTCAGAGTCTGTTACTTTTATTAATGTTATTATAGTCAAGTGTGATCGTTGTCTAGAATCGAGGTTAGGCCAAGTTCAGATAAAAAGGTTGAGCGATTATCAATGGTCATTTTTTTCACAATTAATTCCATTTTACGTTTAAATTTAAATGTGAATTGGCATTGACGTTTTTTGATATTATGTAATTAAATAAATTTTTAATTTCTGAGCTCGTTCTCGCAAACAACAAATGCTTTATTATTTAGCTACTACTCCGCCCCCGTGAATCCTAACGTGATGTTATACAGCCTTAAATATGTCTTCGTATACAGATTATTTAACGGAAATATATTTTTTCCGTTTTTAACACGTTTAAAAAAAAAGAAATTGGCTCATTATATAAAAGTATAGAAAACAATACGTATCGAAGATTTATAGTACATATTATGTATGTGGGAGATAAAATAAATAGAGTTTTGTGACGAGAATAACATGAGATTCAATGTGATAAATGGAGGACATTTGTACAAGATAATATTGGAATCTTGTATATTTTTTATTTTCATTTTGAAATTCGAATAAGTCATTGTTAAAATATGAGTCAGTAAATTCGTAGTACTCAATGGATTGATGAGATGCGATGCGATTAGTCTGTTAGGTTAGCGATGGGATATCATACACTACAGAAGTGACCACTTAACATTAGGTCGCAGTTTTGACCACCTGTTTTACAGCTGCAGTTAGGGTTTTCATTCGAAAATGTTATTGGAATATGTGCGGAAATATTTAGAATTTATCGTTTAAATTTAATCAAATCTGAAATAGCTAACGATATGAATACGTCATTAAAATTCACATAAAAATTAATTCCATGGTCCGATTTAAATGACATCCTTTCCTGAGGGAAATCCATTTTACTCGCTCCCATTTCCCATGGACTGACAATGGTGCGCGGGCGCAGACAAAATGGCGGGCGCTGACGTCACTCCGGAAACGGCTCCGTTTTGAATTTGGAACGGTCGAGCGAGCAATGGCGGAACATCCGGCGAAGACGTTACAATGAGTGCGCGCGCGACGGTAAAATTATTATAGATCAATGATTATGTATGGATCTGATCTAGTTTTAAACGAGCTGATAGTTAAAGACAGCATCTAAATGAAAATATTTCTACTATAGCTAACGAAATACAACACCGCGTCGCCTGAGCAATATTCATTTATATTATAATTTACTAGTTGGTAGAGCTTTGTGCAAGCTCGTCTGGGTAGGTGCCACCCACTCATCAGTTATTCTGCGCAAAACAGCAGTACTTTGTATTGTTGTATTCCGGTTTGAAGGGTTAGTGAGCCAGTGTAATTACAAGAACATATGATACTTTCAATTCACTATAATTGCTAAATTATGTTAAGAGATAAGTACAACAAAAGTTGTTGTAACCAGAAACGCAGATAATACGTTTTCCATGCATTAAATACCACATACTATATTATATAAGTATACTTCATAGATAAACTATTTGGGCTAATCACTATCATGTTATGTTTATATTTAAATAAATATATTTTAAACCAAAATTACCTAAGAGTTAGAACATGTGACTATATAGCAAAGATCGTGGGCTTACAGCCACGGCGCCCACTCTCAACATAGATTAGCTTTGTAGAATTGCGCAGGATCTATCATAGTGCACAGATGTACTCTTTATTCTCGCTCTCTCTCTCTCATTTCTGCTAATAATCCAACACGGCAGAACAAAGTTCAGACGCAAAACGGTTTTACGTAAAACAAAAAAAGGAAGCAACTGCTTATTAACAGTTTTTTAGAATGCACTTCCTAATATTCACATGTTTTTTTTAAATTTAAAAGTACATAGTCATACAAAAAGCACCAAAAAGGTTTAATATCAGACTTTACAGAATATTTCGGATGATAGATCGTATTGTGCGAACATTCATAGCGGTAGTAATAATGACTTGAAATGGTAAACAGACCGCTAATCGGTGCGGTTAGCGCGAGTGATGTGCGAACATCGATAATATCGATGGAACTTTTTGTGCCTCGTGATTATTTTATCGATAAAATTTGTAAAAGATTAATAAATTGCGTTAAATAGATTTATTGGTAAATTAATAAAATTATATTATTATGTATAAGTTATATGTTGTTCCAGAAAATATTATAAAAAAAAATATATATTTCTATATAAAATTTTCTTAACTTTTTTTAACGCTCTACAATGTTTCGATCACCTGTCAAAGTTGCATCTGTCGATAATTGTGGCACATCACTATCAAATTGTAACAGCGGCTACTCGGAATTAGAAAATACAATATTAGGAATCGATTTCTTTTATTATTATTTAATAATTTCATTTTGTGTAAAGACATTATTGATACTGGAATCGTTTGCTCAATATAATAGTAAAAAAAATATTTTTAAAAAATCATACAAGTGAATAATTATTAAAAAGTTTTTTATGATATAAAATTTACTTTAAATTACTTCTACCTTTCAATAACTTAGCCTTACCACTCAAAGGCTATGGTACTATAAATTGAGGATACGATAATATGACAGTCTATGGGACTTATGTTTTTATTTTTTGTGTTTATAAGTACTTATAGAGCCTTGATACCCGAGATCTTAATCGCTGTTTGCGGATTCAAATCCAGGCAAGCATTATATTATTAATTTATATTGATTTTCGAATCAAGGTATTGGTTTCTGAACCGTTGTGTGGTATGAGTAGGTCAAACCGCGGGACACCTGCCATCGTGAACGTAACGACCACAAATAAAGACCGTTTATTCGCAAATGATTTTTGATA
The DNA here is from genome assembly GCA_963151315.1 of Nymphalis c-album. Lineage (NCBI taxonomy): Eukaryota > Metazoa > Arthropoda > Insecta > Lepidoptera > Nymphalidae > Nymphalis > Nymphalis c-album. Next base: position 7,451,203 of record OY720611.1, on the reverse strand, counting down.
TCTTTGATAAAATATATCAAACAAATTGAATTTTGATAAAATAAATATTATTATTATGAAGTTAATGAATTTGAAATAATATGGAATAAGTAGGCGGACGAGCAAATAGGCCACCTGATGGTAAGTGGTCACCAACGCCCTTAGACATTGACATTGTAAGTGATATTCATCATTGCTTAATCGCCACCAACATTGGTAACTAAGCTGTTATGACCCTTGTGCCTGTACACGCTGGCTCAATCAGACTTCAAATCGCACAACAATATGAAGTTACACTACTGTTTAATAACTTAAGTAAAATATTAATAATTCCTCTTAATAGAAACTTAGTTCTCTTTCCATTACAATTGATATTGAACAACGATTTTAAATATAAAATCGATTACATACAATATCTACATCAATCACTGACATCTAGTTATTATTTTAAATATTAAATTATTTATATAGATTCTATTTTAATAAAACTTTTTAGTTTTCGTTGTTATTTTTATTTACTTTTTCAATAAATAAATGCCATGTAAAACGTTATCCTGGTCTAGTTTTTTACTAATGTAATTAGTTGCTATGCAATCAATTAAGTTTTAAATTAATAAGTAAGCTCTAGTATTTCTCTTTTCTTATAAAATAGCTCACAAACTTGTTATAGAGATTGGAAACGTAAATATTGGTTAGTTTTGAACTTGCGACATTTATATCGCTTGGCGGCACACGGACCGTTGAGCTATTGAGAATTAATTTAAAAAAAAAAACATCTTATAATATAAAAAATCTTATTTTGAAATCACTGTGCTATTGTTTATAAAATGAAGATGAATCTGTTCGTCTGTTCTTTATATAACGGTATTCGAAACATTTAATATAACCACAGGAACCGAAGCTGTGTTTGTCCTAGACTGTAATTTAGGCAAGATCTAGGTTACGGTCTATCTGCCTGAGGCTTGCCTCTCTGCTTTTAATGTACATTCTTGAATGATTTATTGTTATATTATATTTTTATTTATCGATAATTATTAATGTTCTGATTTTAAAAATAATATAAATAATATATGTACTTATATAGCTAATGAATAACTTTACTGTGTGAAAGTAATCCTAATAACTTATATTTAAAATTACTCAATTTTAGACTCTAATGCAACGTAATAACATTCAATAATTTTTCTAATTGTTTAGTGTTTGTGTTAAACAGCTGATCGGAGGGTTTTTATTTTAATGGCAATAACGGATCTGGACACCTGACTGGTCTAAGGTTCGACGACCCACATGGGAAAAAGTTTTTATAAGTATTTCGTCTTAAGCATATAGTTTAGGAATAATCATTTCAATAATCATAAGTTTACAGTAATTGTTGATACTAATTTTTAATACTAATCTCAAATAAATCTTCCTTCTATAATTTAAAATAAATGTGCTCGATTGTCAATACACGTACATAAAATTAAAATAGAAAGTACAAAAAAAATAATTGACATTGGCTGAATGACATAAGTTTCTTTACCCATTGGATAAATAAAAAAGACCTGTCAATTGTTTCCCGCCAAATCTCAATTCCGTTACAAACGGTAATTACAGGAGGTATATTTTTTTCTATCGCTTTCCGTATCATTGTCATCGCAGGAAGTGACTGCGCCCTTATAATTGAGCGTGATACACACGTGCCGAATATTTGAATAAAAAGAAGAAAAAAAGTAATTTTCAATGATGGCAACTTACACTAAACACATGTTACAATACGTTGTCGCTGTTAGGGATCCTTTGTATAAAATAAAACCTATTTACTTGTTCATTAAAAGAACAATAATTTATATTAAGAACTTATTTTTATTTGCATGTTTTTCAATTAAATGTAGTGAAAAATTAAACGAATTTATTTAGGTACGTATATCCTAGTGTAATAAGTTTTTAAATTATGAAGAATATTGTTTAAAAAATCGCTCAACCTTGACCGGCTGTTCGAAATTTAAATTTAGTATAAGTTAATTCATTGTTATCTGTCGAATTGTCGATTTAATATAGAATCAAAAAGTTATTATCTACTCAATGGTAAGGCAGTTAGAGTTTATTATGGAATGTGTTTGTTTCTTACATAAATGTCTGATATTAACGGTTCTGAAAATAATACGTTTAACTAAATTTGTATCTTATAGCGTTTAGCTTAGAGTTAATTTTCATTTAACACAAAATAAGACGTCATAAGTAAGTACTATACCTAAATTCCTAACATTAACTTTCTCACTCATTTAAAAAGAAACGTTTTTGATAACTTCACGAGGGAAATATTAATAAAAAGAACTTTTTATTAGAAATATTCAAAAATTTAAGACAAATAAAATCACAAGATAAATATTAATTTATTTAATCACTTATTAAGATACAGTCGCCATAGTTAAATGGACAGAGCAATACGGAATATGGATTACGTGTGTAGGTTCAAGTCCCGCTGCGGCAATTTTCTATAATTTTATCATGACCCGCTAGAATTCACCTTCTGAACTTAAGGTTTTTTTAGTCTGTAAGTACTTGAACTAACTATTGCATATAATGTTCGCTTAAGCAGTTGATGTTATTGTTGTTGTGCATCCGATAGTTATCCAAACGATCTGATTAAAAATAATTATAATTTAAATAGAATATTAATCCTTTATTATGAAAGTACTTAATTAATACATTCTTCGCATAAAACCTTTATGTATAGCCATTTAAAAACCTCTATGAAGGTTAACAAACCTATACGACCTGCGTTGACATTTGCCGCCCGTTAAAAAAATCACGCGAGCCACGTGGTTCCACACCTGTGTCGTTTATGATGTTATGCAGGTTCCAGATGAGGTGAATATATGAATTACCACATGAAATTGTAACAAATATATGTAATGCTATGGTATTTAATGGTATATATGTGTAGATTTGGATTCTAAGGCTATTTGTATAAAAACATTTTTAATCTTTACACAATTATCAATGTAATAATTGGCTGTATAAACCTAATACCTTTAACTTTTTCATAAGATTTTTTTTTTAAAAAGTACCTAAAAAAAACTAAATAGTATTTCGTTATGTCTGCACCCGACATTATACTTGTTTTCGCTAATCGTTCGCCACCCTTTTATTAATGGCGTGAAACTCTCTTTGACTTATGGGTTGTTGTGTCAATAGTTTATTACAGTAAATTAGGTATTAATGGTATTAAATATGGTGGTAGTAGTAGTTTTTTTTAAAGAATTATTTTTCGCGCGTTAATTAAATTCGAATGCAAAATTGTTAAGTAACATTTGGACCGGGCTTTACCGGGTGCCAAATTTCAAAATTGAGAATTGTATTGAATTGAATAAAGACACAATTATTAAAATAATATCAGATATAGAAGTAAACTAGTAAAACAATTCCATACCGTTTTAATTAATTAATTATAAGCGAATACGAAGAATTAACGTTTACGATGTATGATTATGGCAACATCAATCCCTTTTCCGTTATAGGGTTGCCACTGAAAATAATTTAAATAAATTTAAATATATCACCCGCGTAACAGGTGATGGATTAACGTGGGAATTGACTTTACATTACATTTAAATTTTATTACCATAACTGTCAGAAACTATGTAACTATGTATATATTAAAAAAAATGTACTTGTGGTAGGACTTTTAACAAATCTATCTGAATAGATACCACTCATTCAACAGATTTTTTTAAATATAGAAGGCCACCAAATTCTATCACACCACCTCTTCACCTCTCCATGATTAGTAGTGACAGCTGCCCAAAAACATCTTTAATTCAAGCTTGGAAACTAAGATGTTTCGTGCCTGTAGGCTCACATACTCTCCAATTTCTATTTGGCTGTAGAATTTTTGATGAGTCGTATTATATTAATTTATTGTATTTATTTATTTATTTTGGGAAATATACCGCACAGTATAATACAGAAATATTTGATACCAAAATAAGTCCACAAAGTTTCCACTGTTACATTAAAACATGGAGTGAACTTAATAGGAACAAGTAATTAAAGTATATGAAATAAAGTTTATTTTCAAAAAGTAATATGAAGTGTAACAAAAAAACCAAACAAAAACAATAAGAATATTAATGACAAATAGTTTTTAAGGCTTCTAAGAATTTAAACAGATTTACTTTAAAGATATCTACATTACTCTAACATTTGTTATAATTTTCACATGCTCTTACCAAAAAGCGATTTCTGGCATAGTTAGTTCTACATAATGGGACATATTTATAAGTTATGCTTTGAACGGGCACATTTCCATTTGCTAACTTTTGTTACCTAACCTTTGTTAACTAAGTACACTGAATCGACATAGTTATTTATAATTTAATAATATCTGTTTTTAATATAATATGTATATTGCTAATATATATTATTGAAATGATATCCAACCCCTGACTCGATATGGCGCTATCAGGGTATCCGTTGAGTCAGGTGCCAGATGACCGACATAATGCAACTCATTAATGTAATGGTACATATTTAAGAAGTAGATAATTGTTTTTTATTTTCAAGTGACTTTGGTGTATCTTTAATTTATTAATGTTACTTGAATATGAATGTTTTACAATCTAAGGATTCCAGGATAAAAAAATAACCGAGAATTTGTATTCATTTGTAATTAAGTATAAATTTCGTTAAGTGCAGATTTATTTATTGAATAGGAATGTGCGATAGTTGAATTACTTGAAGTTAGTTCTCTGTATGTTATGTGAAGTATGCTGGTGGATACAAATGTGGTAGAACTTAGGTGATATTAAGCAGATGCAGGTTTCCTCACGATGGTTTCCTTTGCCACCAAACACGAGAAATTAAGCACAGAGAATAAAGCCTCGTGACCTTAACAAATGTAATATATAAATATATTAAATATAATCTTATCAATGTTATACAACAAAATTTTAATATGTAATTTTTATATTAACTCTAAGAAAAAATCTCCATCATGAAACTATACGTAACTATGGCAACGTATTCTTAAAAAAAGCGATCAAATTAAGTAAGTCAAATAATACACATTATTGATCTGTTCCTTATCTGTGATAATGACCACAGATAAAGAACAGGATTCCCGCGTTTAGGCGCGAACACGTGCCGAGCCGTTACGTCAGGTGCCACCCCTCTCAACCCCTCGCAGGTGGGTGTAACGACCTACAGGTTAACGAACAATGTTTTTTTTTTATATTTTATAATCAAGTGATTATTCCTGTCTTGGGGTAGGTTCAGTTCAAAGTGACATTTGGTCTTGAAGTTTTATATGTGACGGTTAGGAACGGCTGTCGACTTGTTTTATACGAGCTGATTTGCTTGTACACCAATTCTAAAATGCGATGCTAACTCTGAATGTCTATTACAATGTCACCAAGTCACTGAATCGATTTTGATGAAATTTTGTATGGAGCAAGTTTGAACACCAGGGAAATATATAGACTCGAATTATTATGCGAGCAAAGCCAAGGGCGAAAACTAGTTGGTTTTTAATATACAGTGTTTTATGGAATTAATTAAAGTAAAATATCAATGTTTGGACCTTTTGGGCTGAGAAGTCTGCCTCGAAGTCTTGGAGCTTATGCCACCACGCTAGCACGATGCGGGTTGATGGAAGGTGTATTTACCTATATATTTCTTTAATTAACACTTTTACGAACAGACAAAATAGATAATTTATTGTCTTTTGGCGTTGTCTCAGAAAGTGATATTCAAAAATTTAGGATTTCTTATTCTTTATAAATATTATAAAAATCTCTTAGGTACTATGATATGCGTTTTAAGACAAGTAATGAATCTATGAAGCGTGATAGTTATAAGAGATGATGATAATAAAACACTTGGTCATAGGTTCAAATCAGGGCAAGCAACAATTTTTCCGTTTTTCTTAAATTATGTTACCGATAATATATAAAACATCTTCAAAATAATACACAGTAACTACACTTTGCTATGTAAATATATAATCTGTACTTTTATTCTAAATTTGAAATTGACAGACGTCGGTGATACCTATCAACTATTTAATCATTATATTTCATTCATAGCAATGGTTTTCCTTAAGCTTTTACTACAAGTAATAATACTATCAGAGTTGACTATCACGCAGGTCAATGAACTTACTTAATTGCTAACTTATAACACAATGATGGGAAAGTCATCGTTTCATTAATTAAACAATACACAGGCTATCAATGATGTTTTAATAAATGACTATTAATTATTTATTACATTACTTTATTATCATTGGAAAGAATTTGTATTTATAACGAGACGTGTATAAAAAAATTACATTATCTGTAAAATAATTTTACATAATATTCATATATTTCCTATGGGATTGTACATGTGGATTGAATCGAAGGTCGCTTGCTTATTTTATGCATCGCTGTGTTCATACGCCTACATTTTTATATGGTAGGTGGACGAGCATATGGGCCACCTGATGGTAAGTGGTCACCAACACCCATAGGCATTGGCATTATAAGAAATGCCAACCGTCGCTTACATAACCAATGCACAAACTTGGGAACTAAGATGTTATGTAATGACACTGGCTCGCTCTCCATTGAAAGGAACCGGAGTACAAAGATACCAAGTACTGCAGTTTTGCGGTAGAATATGCGGGTGCTAAAGTGTTTCTTTCTTTAATGTAAATACAATATTGTAGATACAAAATGATCAGTATCTAGTAACCGTTATCATTTATTTTATATAAGGTCCTCCAGACCGATTTCGGCCACGGCGAACACTCTCAAGTGAGATTAGCCAACTGCGCAGGAGATATTATAGTGCACAAGTGTGTGCGCAGATACAGGTGCACTCTCTTTTCCTTAGCTCTCATAATCCTATGGGACGGCAATCCGTTCGGAAAGAGTTCAGGCGCAGGACCAACGGCTTAACGTGCTTTCCGAGACACGAGAGTGTGCACGCTTCCAACTTCCAGACTCCGGGTTGCTTCTGAGAATTTACTGACCGAAAAACCCAATAACTATTTATTGGCCCGATCTTGGAATTGAACCCAGGACCACCGGGTCTGCGGCCTTATATCTATCCACTAGACCAACGGGGCAGTCAAATTTATATATTAAATCACAGAAATGAAATTTTACCCTCAAAGTAACGGGTATACTCTAGGATGCTTCTAATCCTCCATCCCTAAGACCTAATTATTTGTAAAATCCACCACTGTTATGCAAAAATACAAACAAAACAATAGGCGAAAAAAATATCATAGAGCTTTCAAGATCTAGTTCAGAACCCATGTCAAGATCACGAAGCGTAAATGTAACCCAGAAACGATAGCTTCCCACGCAGTCAATGTCGGGGTCGTGAGAAGATGAGCACAATGCGATGTAACATTATGTCATATAGTAGTAACCGCGAAAGGAAAAATACTTTCGTTTGTTGCTTGGGAACGGGGTGGCGATTATATCACCTATGATATTCACCCGGTTACAGAACTTAGAGTCATGTGTCCATGTAAATAACCATTAAATATGTACAATAATTTCGAGAAGAACTCTGTATCTCCTGTAACTGAAGAGTTAATTTATGCATATCCTACTTGGAAATCATCAAAACTTACAGAACGCTTTTTTCATTCATATAATCTTATGTTTCTAATATGTCTTATTTACAAAACTTTTTTGACAATGGGACATAAATCTATATACGTTACGTTAAATATAATTGTGGAATTTCATTATAGAAACGAATACCGTGCATCAAGAAGGTGTTTTAAGTTTATCTTTATTTCTCGTGTTTATAAATTGACTGTTTATTTCAAGACGTTTTATTATTGTAAATATACATAATATGGACGTCACTACAAGTATACACCCGCTTTATTAAAAATATCCCGAGCATCAAAATTATTTATTAATGAATTTTTGTAAAGTAATAAACATTCGAAACGATATTTGCCTATTCAACCGCTCTGCCCCCCCCCCCCTAAATTTCAGCTTCGATCTGCACCGCTCTATATCTGGCATGATTAACTCAGTCACATTATCGGAAGATGAGGCATCTTAGGTCCAATGAAGGTCTAACTCACAGCCAAGCAGACGTGGTTTTCTAAACCTATTTTTAAGGTGTCAGTGAAGGTGACTCATTAAATATAACAATTGATAGTCAGCGTTCTTAAAATAAAAAAAATGAATAAAATGGTTAATTTTGGACATTTAAAAAAGCATTCATCATATTTTCCGTTTCAATAAAAGCGAACCAATCTAGATATTTCGACGGATGTAGTATTAATGATACTGGATCATCATCAATCAGATGATGTCACGACATAATATAATTGTATTGCAAAATAGCCTTTAATGTCTACATCACAAGAATTAATTTTAGATTGAAGTGCTTACAAAATAATTTATATTTCTTAATTATACACTAAATAAATTAGTGTATGTTGATACAATTGGTTAACTTGATTCAAAGTGGTCTTTGCTTTGAGACTGGCGTGTCGTGGTATGGCAATGTCTAGACTATGACAACAGTCAATTAGCCCAGCTTATCTGCTTCCATTGTTCTATTTCCAACTACTTCACTGTTCGTATTAGTCATTTTAATATTTTTGATTAAATTGGAGTTTTTATCTTTGATCAAATCATTATGTGTATTCTAAAATGCTGATCTCTATCCAATTATCTAATTTGAATTATACTTCAATCTCAATGCTCATTGGTCGGAAGCGGATGACGTAATAAACGGCCAATGGCTGTTCAGATTTAAGCCAAATAATCTGATTGTTACCAACCTTTCAGAGACTACGTTACAATTGGTTTAGTGGGGTTGCTTAACTGCCATAATCTGATTCTATATTCGAAAAGTTTAGGCGTAGTAAAATTCTTACTAACATACAGACAATGCTGTTACTGAGAATTCTTCGACTGAAAAACCAAATGTTTTTTGTACCCATCCGGGACTTGGACTAAGACCTTTAGATTGGCCTTATAGGATAGCAACAAAACCAACTGTCAATGTGGTAATCGTATCATATTAGGAAGAAGTTTGTTCGTGTAATAAACAAGACTAGTTAACGATCAAATGTTTCCCACTTGTTAGCGGAAATTGTCTTTAAATATGCGCATTTAATCAAATAACCCTAAACTACAATTGTCAGTCACGCAATGCAAGCTCATGGGGTGGGTATGACCATCGGTATGCGGGGGTTTAGTTAATGGGGTCACATTAAACGATTATCATATTTACTATGGGAATTTTCACGTTAGTAAATTCGAATTATATTTTTTTATGGGTAGAGTATGAAATAATTTGAACTATTTATGGAATATTAGTGCATGGGTAGTAATAGGTAAATGTTAAGGTTTTATTGATATCGATAAATAACCTCAATTATTTTTTTTTAATTCATTTACTTAAAGAATAAAACGAAACGGTATAAAGCAGAAGAGAAACTCCTTTCGTAGTTACAAATGTTTTAATTATTATTACGTACCGAATGTTTGCATTTAGTATTTTTAGCGTAAATCGAAAATCAAAATAGACTTTGCTAAAATCAAGCGCTTTTAAATCATTAGTCCATTATTACAGCGGAATCAAGAGGACCCTTGAAACTCAATGGTGACCATTGTATCGTCATTTACAAATGCTTTATATGTTTGTTTGTTTATTGTAATAAATATATGGGTACATAAGATGAGAAATAATTGTACATAAAAATACTTATTGCTTTTTAAATAACACACGTAAGGTATCTTATCCCAAATAGGAATCTCTTTCAGTCAACCTTCGAGTGGCTGGAATTCATTAAATCAGATTGAAGAGACGAAACATAATATATACATAATAAATACAAACGCATATATATATATTAATTTATATCAGTAAGAAAATGTGTTGAAATATTTATAAAATTCAGTAAAAAACGCACAAACGTTTTGTTATATTAGCAAGTATTATTTGGTATGATACGACCATTCCACATTAATTCACAATTTTTATTATTCACATACACATTTCACATTTTTTCTTATTCCATATTTGTATTCAGTATATAATATATAAATAATAATATTGTGTCGATTCTTATATTTCTAAGTTTTTTTTTTAAATATATTATTACACCCAATTAAAAATCTATGATTAAAAATTATTAAGGGTAAAACGCCCCGATTACATTACGTGCGCTTGCGCAGGGGTCGGATCAAATGTACCGTAAAATTGCTATTGTTTACAAAATAACTTATTTTTCATATATTTTATTTTCTATTTTTGTCGGATTATCGTCACGCTTCAGCGGTAATTGAAGGGTTAATGTGAATGTTGAAATGTTTTAAGCTATTTTATAAATTTTGTTTTGTAATCTTTTATTGGAATATGGATTGAATTTCGTTAAGTTCTAGTATGAGGCGAGATGACTCCGATGACAGTACGCGTGAATGATAACTAAATGAAGAAAAAGTGAAATTTAATGTATTATTTATTTTATATTTATAATAGATAGGCATACTGGCAAACGTGCCACCTGTGGTTAAGTTGCACTACCTAACCAGACAGTGGTACCTACTGTTAGGAATATTAACAATAACCTTAAATCATCAACCTATCGTAGGGCTTTTCCTTTTGAATGTTGTAGTACTGGCTCACTCACCGTTACTAACATAAAATTACTAAGAATATAAGAAAATTAGGCTTTATGATTTGATAAAAGTTATTTTATTTTAATTAGTATTTTATACATTTTTGTCGACCTGATATTTGCTAAAGCCACGCCAAACACCACAATATAGGCTACCGTTCCGACCTATGTGCCTCTTGCTTTAGTAGTGTTGTTTAGCGATATAATGATAATTGAGTGGTACCACCAAGTATTATATATAAACATACTATTCAAGTAATATTACTATATATGTACTTCAAATATACAGGAGATATAAACCCATAATTTAACTGTAGCTGATGGCTGATAATATGTTTAATTTCGGCCTGAAGTAATTATATAAAAATCGTACGCATTTAAAAAATCCATTTAACCTGTCCTTGGGATACTTACGTCATTAATAAGGACAGGTTTCCACTGAAACGAGTTACCGGTAGGGTGTACATGTTTGCTATAGTTTGTAGGACTGGGTGGGATAAATTATTTGTCAAAATCATTCATTGATACATTCGTTCATAATTGTGGTTGTTGTTAAGATGCATAGTGACAGTGTCACTCATCTCTTCATTCATTCACTTGCAAATAATAATGTCTTAATATCGTGCTCATTAAGTGCAACCGTTGTACTTTAAGTATAAAGAGCCCTTAGCTTGAAATATTTGTACGTTTTTTCAGCGGTGGTTCAACAATTATTGAACTACAAGATGCTCGGAGAAGCTACTGTGTCTGATGTCTCCGATATTTTATTTCAGCCTTTTACCATCCACTGCTGGACGAAAGCCTTAAATATTTAATTATACAAAAATGTTCCTTAACTCATAAACTATATTTAATAAGATAATAATTATTTACTAATTTTTAAAATCTAGTACATATATATATTTTTAGGATTACGTACATATATTGATAATAACAATTAAACACAATGACGTAAAAAGCTCATCAAACCTAATATACTAATAAAAAAAAATAATGCGTACTGAATAAAAATTGTCATAAAGTTCATAAAATTATGGTCACCCTGACCATAATTAAATGTACCTTTGTCTAACATTTCGGTTTGAAACAATTGCTCGCAGTTCAATGTCGTTGTTTTTGTCCATGTGAGAATCCCGCCATTTTAACGCAGCCATCTTGATTTTATCAGGATGATGAATAAAATTATTAAAGGATATTTAAAATTTATAATGACTGATGCTTTTACGAAATGTTTTTAAACTTATTTTTAATTTTGTATGAACCGAGACTATAATATTACATGTAGGTTTAAAATATATTTTTTATTTATAAAAAAATACCTACTATTAGATAAAATAGAGCGAGCGATTCTGCCTGGGTAGTCATCACCAACTCATAATATATTCTGCCATCAAACAGCAGGAATAATAATAATAATTATAATATCCTGGGACATTATTCATCTGATCCCAACCTAAGCAGAGCTCGTGCTATGGAAACCAGACAACTGATATACTACATATACTACCTACTATTCTTTTTGTAAATACATACTTATATAGACAATTACACCCAGACTCAGGACAAACAGACATGTTCATTGTTCATGCACACAAATGTTTGTCCTGGGTGGGAATCGAACCCACGACCAGCGGCGTGAAAGGCAGATGTCTACCAAACACGCCAACCGGCAGTACATAGTATTGTCGTGTCCCGGTCCAAAGTAGAGTGAGCCAGTGTAACTACAGGCACAAGGGACATAACATCATCGTTCTAGGTTGATAGTAGTAATGGTGCCTGCGGTTATGTCGAAAGGCGGTGTTGACCACTTCTCATCAGGCGGGCCAGTCTAGCTACCAATTACAACAATATACCTACTCATATATTTTTATTATTATTAATGCCAATTACGCTCAATCTATAAATAAAATGATAGAGGTCTGCAGTTGTGCGCTCATCACGGAAAAACTACTGGATAGATTTCAATGAAATTTTCTAAATTTTATTTCTTAGACACTTGGCCCTTATCAAAAATTGCGTTATCTTATGAAAGTTTCAAGAAACAACGATTTGTATATGCACTGCGTGTTCAGTGATGTATGTTTAAACAAAGTATAATTTTGGTTGCGATCTTTCTGATGTTTTTTCCTTCGTACATAAGAAAACTTTGTTAATATATCAAGCAACGCGGACGAAGTCGCGGGTATCGGCTAGTATATAATAAAGTGCACAAAGTTATGTGCTCAATAAAGTTTCCACGGTAGAATATATGACTTGATGAATAAAATTTATTTACGAATTCCGGGATTCTACTGAAATCTTCTTCTACCTCCATTACTATTACATTGACACAACCCAGGACAAGAATCTATGACCTTGCATTATTACCCCGCTCAACAAATGCAGTATTTTATTCTTTTAATGAATAACAAAGATTTGCGGCCATTTTTAATTCAGTTCGCTATGACTCATTTCAACTGAACAATTACTATCTTTATCATAAGATATGTATATTTTCTATTACAATAATATGTTATAATTATTTAAAAATGGTCGATAAAGATAAAATATTTGAAGATAATAAGTTACATTTGAGTTCTCAATTATAACATATTATTGTAATAGAAAATATACATATCTTATGATAAAGATAGTAATTTAATTATATATGTAGGTACTGTTTATTCAATAACTTGAAACTTATATGCGGAAAACCTGTATTGTAAATTTAAGCAAATGTATTCATGTAATAGCGATAAAACCCGTTAACCCACCCCAAAAAATTATGTCAATGAAATTGCTAAATAATAATTTAAAAAAATATAAATAACTTATTAAGAAATGTATATATGATATTTTCGAATGTAACCTATTTTTAACCGACTTCAAAAAAAGGAGGAGGTTATCAATTCGTCTGTATGTTTTTTTTTTTTTTTTTTTTTTTTATTAGTATGGAGAGATGTTATTAGGTTGCAACTACTAGGCATACAATTCTCTCTCTCTCTCTCTCTCCTGTGCATTTATTATTATATGAAAAATGAAAGTCTTAAAATATCCTCAACTATCGGGCTATTCCTGTTCATATTTTCGAATGTAAATCTTCTAATGATATATTATTAAAACGCACTCATTGTCTGGGTGTCAAAGTGTATCGTAGTTCCCACGACATTATATCGTTAGAGTTATTTTATTCTTAACTTCTAAAAGTGACAAACATCTGTTTAGTGAGGGACGGTTTTTTGGCATATTTTATATAAATTTTTATCACTTAGATATATATAAACTATATTTGTTGTAAGTTGTCAGTAAGTTTGTCGCTTAGACGAAACAACCTAGCGTTTTATGCGTTCCTGGTACATGACATTGCAGATCTAAAATATTTGTAGTGGTTATATATTGTATCTGCAAACTTTACTGCTTTTTTAAATTTTGTGATGACTAAAAAGATAAATTTTAATAATGTAGTAACGTAATACATATATATTGTGTACAATAAAGTATAAATAAATAGTAAAAAGATTTACATTAAAACCTTAACTAAATACAAATAAAAATTAAATATAATTACTATACAAGTCGTGACCGCGTGGAATGGTGGCAAGAATTTATTAAATATGAATATTAATGTAATTTTTTTTCTAATAATATTGATGGTGGTTGGCTGGTGGATGGTTGATGGTGGATGTTGAATATGGTTTTTTTCGCGCAAACGCAAATTAACAAGCCGACATTAGATTGACCCGAATCAAATCACCGCCTTTGTCATCATTATTATTACATTTAAAGAATTAAGGTATTACTAATACCACCAATCCGAAAACATGCAACTGCATAATACTTTTTTATTTATTATATTTATTAAATATATATGAACAATAAATTATTCTCATACAAAATTATTAATAAAACACGACAATCATGAGAGAAACACAAGGTTTATCTTGTAAATTACATGTCCAACGACAGAGGTCGTTCATCCATAATATATAATTTTTGAAATAACTTTTTTATATTAAGCGAACCTGTCCCGACATCTATTTCCTCCCCTTAAAAAATAAAATTTTCAAATGTTATAAAGCTGATAATTACATTATAGAAATAATATTTCAATGTTTTGTTTATGCCTTTACAGTCAGGAGTTGTAAGGAGTCAGAGCATCTTAACCGATGACTGTGGGTTCAAACCCGGGCAAGCACCACTGAATGTAATTCGCTTAATTTGTGATTATAATTCATCTCGTAATTGACGGTGTTTTAATAATTATAGAGATACTAATGGAAGTAACAAAAATATATTCCTTTAAACAAATGACAAACAGGAACCAAATAATAAAAAATATTATTAAAGATAAAAAAAGATAATCGTTAAAATGAAACAATACGAAATTAGCGATGTGACTGCGATTAATCATTATTATTATATTGTCACAATATCTCGAGATCTATCTGCTACACGTCGCCTCGTGTGTTACACTCCATTGTGTAGCTTTTCCCACAACCTTGTGGACATAACCTTTATTATACAAATGTACGTGGGTTTGAATCCCGGAGTTAATACATGTATATATATATATATATATATATATATATATATATATATATATATTTAAATGTATAAAATCCAGTGTAATTACAGACACAAGGAACATAACATCTTAGTTCCCGAGGTTGGTGGTGCATTGGCGATGTAAGCGATGGTTAACATCTCTTACAACGCCAATATATATGGGCGTTTGTGACCAATTACCATCAGTTGGCCCATATGCTAGTCTGCCTACCTATGCTATGAAAAATCAATGTCCGTTTTTAAGGAATTATTAATATTTAATTTATCTCCCCCCCTAGCGTTTGTATGTATATAAATTGTATGGCTTATGCGGTGAGTGAATCATTTCGGTTTTAATGCTATATGATATTTTGTTCCTGTAAGGAGAACATCTCTAACAACTATAAGGTCTATGGTCCTTGTGAATGAAATCGTTCGATTTAAAAAAAATACTTTTTGTAATAAATATGGTTAATTTTTTTAAAGCTCTGCTATATCTCTTTATCTAGTAGCAAATGTTTTCACATTTGAATATGAACAAAGCTCGTCCAATAGATGCGGCGAGCGTTCCTTTGTTGGATGTTACGAAGCCGCGACGTTTTAGATGCGGTATTATTAATATAATACTAAAACAATAGTACTTTTGCGCGTGGTTTCGCCCGCACTTTAGGTAAATGCACGACATGTTGGTGGTTGGAGGAGGGGTGTTCTAGCCATCTAGCCTTAATTGACAGACATAGTTACTTTCGCATTTATGATATTAGTATAGATTATAATTATATTAGAAATATTAAAAATAATAATACTTAATAATTATTCTTTTTAACTACACAAAAAAATATTCTTAATCTTATATATTATATATGTACTTATAAATATTTATAATATTGGAATACCTGAATTAAAACATCTTGATAGAATAAGTAAGAATTCATATAGAAAGAATAGAAAACGTTCGTCTTACCGTGGGACGTATTGAGCTACTTTGTCTTCGCTTATTTATTTTAATTGAAACATGCCGCCTCTGCGCTATTTTAGATCTTCGTAACAAGATAGAAAACAATGCCTCGCCGGGGCACGATGTTGTATTTGTTTAAACAAATAGCAACATTTTATTTGCAAAGCGGAACACTTGATTTATATTCGTTTAAATTTAATGTACAAATGAAATTTTGTTTAAGTTTCGCTGATTTTATCAAATTTTAACCGACAACGCTGTTAAAAGTGGTTTTGTAATCATTTGCATTTAGCTTACAAATGTTATCAATATTTGAAATACCTAATTTATTCTAAGTTTCTTAAGTTTAATATAGTATTTGCAAATAGTTATGTGTTTTATTAAAATATTCATCTTTTATTTCAGATAAAATGTTGAAAGTGCGCTCGAAATTTCGCAAGAAGCTGCGGTGACAGTACCACTTAAAATGTGACAGTTCAGTGAAACAATAAACTAAGTATAACTCATAACTAACTCAAAACTAATAATACTCGAAAAATCCTCTTAGTTTAATTCAAATGTGCCAACACTAGTGACCACAGAGTTATTATATAAATAGACAGGATTATAAAATAAAAAAGTGGTGTTTTTAGGAACTGTTCGCTACGGTTTAGTGCGTCAGAAAAATAATAAATATTATAGTTTTATAAGTGTGATGCAAAAAGATTGAAGAATGGATTTGCACGCTCCACCGTTAGTTGTTCACGGGTACGAGCCTCACGCACCTCTGCTAGAGGTTGAGGGTCTGGACCCTCATAGTCCCCAGCAAAAGGTCCTCATCCATGCCCCGATCCAGAGCCAGGAACTCATCAGCACAGATCACAGGAACGGAGGTAAGATAGTTTTAATTTATATATTAACTTTTATAGAATTTCAAATACATTTGATACATTTTATCGTATTCTTTAGTTGATTATAATTGTTAATTTAAATTTGTATTTCGTTTCGGTTCGTGTATATTCAGCTTATTTTAATTGATGCATATTCTAAAAAAAATGTGGTGGTACCACACCGCCACATTAAATTCTAAAATAATTTCGATACTTTTTGCTCTAAATATAAAAATAGTACAAAGGTCAATAACATACTCGTAATAATTAAAATTCACGACTAAATTAGTATAAAAATAATCATATTCTTAATTGTTCACATAATCCTGATGATGTCATAGTATGATTTCTAAAAATCATAAAAAGTTTTAACTGTTTAAATGAATAAAACATATTAATGCAGATTTTATTATCAAAAACACCAAGAGTTGCTGGTTTTATTTGTAATATTTATTCTTTACTAACAATTATCTCAAGCTATCTGAAATCTTGACAATTGTATAACTATCTGACAGTGACATAGTAAAATGTTGCCAGAACTAAAAATATCAATTGAAATGTTATTATTCACTAGAATTAAATAATAGATTAGGAATATAATCCGTAGTGCGAGGAGTTATTAATCTGTTATACATACATATGACTGTCATTAGATATTTTTTATAATACTTACTTATATAAAATAGATGATGTGGTTACTTATAATTTAGGAAGCACAGATACATATAACTAGCGCTTATGTAAGGTTGTGATGTGTATCCCTTCTTGGAGATTAAATTTCCAACTTATATTATAATTTGAGATATTATTTCCTGATTACTCCAAATTTCCATTACAATGTTATAATGGTATTTCTCTATTTAAAATGTAATTCGATATGGTTAATTCATTATGGATAAAACAATTATGCCCAGAGCAGATGTGTCATTTGATATAGAGTATGAATTCGCAGATGAGCAGTACCACGCGCACAGCAGTAACCAGAGCGGAGATGGTGAGTCAGATATACATACATAGATACTATAGTTTAATAATTACAACATATATAGAGGTATGTATATATATATATCTTACATCGTAAAGTCCAGGTTCAGAAGTGCTTATCAAAAAATTTAAGATCTTTAAAAATTTAAAATACAGTGAAAATTAAAAGCAAAATAATAATAATTTATAACAACAATAGTGTAAATATAAAAAACAAGATAGTTATAAAAAAAACCAAGTTAGTTGTTTGTCAATCTTATTATTTGTTGTCTCTGTCTTTCAAATTAGTTTTATGCGAGTATAACGAACACAGAACACACTTTCAAATCGTTCAATATATGAATAAGTTAAACAAAAATGAACCTTAATTGCTTAAGAATACTGACAGAAGAAACAGACCAAATATCAGAAAGGCCAATAAGACCTAGTTTTTACAATTTAAATGATTACCTAAAACAGTATTACATAGATATACAAACGAGTTTACAATTAGAAGTTACAATAGCAAAATAATTTATAACCTGTCTATTAAATTCATAGCTCTACAAAACCGATAGAGTTCGGTCCGCGCGTTACGTAACGATGATATTGTTATTTTAATTAGCGAATTCAATTATATATACTTTCACTGCATTCACTTCTGTTTGTTGTGAATTAAAACGTATAATTAAACTATTTATAAATGAGATAGTATTTATTTGTCTTGCTTTATGAAATTACCGGTAAAGTAAATGTCCCAAAGCTGGGCTAAAGTCAAGTCAAAATATACTTTATTGAAACAGTATAGAAGCCATTTTTGAATCAATTACAATTTTAATATATATCCTTTATACCTTGTTTGTTATACTTAACTGAAAGAATACTAAACGTATCGTATATAATATAATTAGTTATTAACTAACTAGATTCGCTTTGCAGTTTCACCCGTTTCCAGTTAAGACTATTAGTGTGACAAACATGAATTTTATCATGTTGTAAACATAATAATAATAAAACGACTATGAGGTGTATTCACACTTAATATAATGTTGTCTTCTTCTTTCGAACGTAAAATCAAATATGGTAGAAAGAGATAAAGATAATGTCCAAGAAATACTAAACTATATCTGATGTTGAATGTCAAATCTGTTTTTATAGCCACCTTTATTCTAAATTTGAATGTCAATTCCGAATTAACTAATTTTATTTTATATCTGAATTTTGATTGGTCGACAGTATATGACGTAATATTCAACCAATGATCGTTTACCATTTATACGTATTATTAGAAGTGACTTAGACAAGCGCATCCTGCATAAATGTCTTTTTTGTGTTAAATAGTGCATATTATTATTATGACAAATTATGAATTGAAATTTGTAAGTAAAAGTAGCAATAAATATCTCACAGCTAGGATAAATTCTCTCCTTTTGACAAGAGGTGGATATACTATGCACGATATCACACAATTAAAGCAAATGTGAATTTAGTGCAGCACATTGGTCGTCACAGAACTCCTGGTATTCAGTTAATAATTACGTCATATTCTAACGTGTGTATTGTAATGTTATGTGCCCATTGCTGCTTCAATGCTAATCAGTTGAAGCATATCCATTTAAAAGTTAGCAAAAAACGGACTCGGACTGAAAACGCTTTTAGATTATCACCTTACAAGTCATGATACACGTGACCAGAAGGGCTATTCTGTAAAAAACTCGAAATTTGTCGAAAGTCGAAAGTGAATAGTCAGAAGGTGATACGCGATATTGACCGTAATAATTATAACATTTCAAGAACACAAGCATCAAAATAGTATATCACCATAAGTCGGTTGTCACCATTTGAAAATGAAGTTGCTGCATCGGAATCGGATGTAGATTACAAACAAAAAAACGTCTAAAAACTTTGTCGATACTCGTTTAATCACAGTGCATATAATTTTGAGTTTTTTTTTTACTTAAGATATTAACACAATTGGTATTTTTGAGTCAGAATACATATATACGTATAAATAGTTGATTATATAAGCGGGGTGACTCAGTCTGTCGAAGATATGAGAGTCGGCGGTTGTGTGAGCGGATTTAAGAGCGGTAGCGATTTAATGCAGCTGAAACTTTTATATGTTGTGCGATGATTCAGTAATGAGTTCTAGTTTATTACTTGATTATTATTATTTATGTTGAAATATTTTTATATATATATTTAATTAATATGCTTCACACACGCTAAAGTTGTATTACGATTACACCGAATTCGATAGTTATTAATGAATAGATAATATTTTACTTTGAGGCATTGAAAAATAAAATCAGAAGCGAGTGATAATTGTGTAGGATTCTTTGTCCTAAATATCACTTTAACTACCTATAAAGTACTAAAGAATACAAAGTATACTAGTAGTTCCTTTTGTTTATCGGTCAGAATCAGACAAAATTACACTTTATACACTACTAGTGACATAACATCTTAGTTGCCAAGGTTGGTGGCGCATTGGCGATGTAAGCGATAATTAACATTTCTGACGATGTCAATTTCTATTGGCGTTGTTGACCACTTACCATGGTGGCCCATACGCTCATCAGCCTACCCATACAATAAAGACTACATACTACTTTATGTATAATAAAAATACATCTCCGCTGTCACTATCGCCGCATCACATTACAACAAAACAGCAGCCAGGACAGGTAATTTCACAGCGATTTAGACAAGTGTACGGTAGCAAAAAACGTCTCATTCACTCACCACGACTTCACCGACGTCGCTTGAATGAATGAAATCGGTGTACGATGAGACTTTTTAATATATAATCTATAATTAATTGTTCAGATGTAAATTGAAACAAATGCATTTGCGGTAGCATCTTGGTTACTCAATTGATTAAAGTTATTAGTAGTATCATACCCTTACTTAAGTGAGTTAGGAATTTTGATATTACATACATAACATTACTAGCTTACCTAGCCACCTAGGTCGTTGAATAATTTTATAATAGTTTTTAAGCTCCACCAAAAATTGTATCATTTTGTAATGAAAAACAAAATTGGTGACTTTTTTGTCGCACTTACTTAGTAAGGTACATAAGTTGAAAAACTTTAAAAAACTCTATGATAGATTAAAATTGTAATAAAATATAATTCATAAACAAATAGTCGTAATGATATTTATGGTAGAATACAAATTGATCTGTGTGTAAATATAATAGGAACAAAGAAAGAATATCATTAAATTCAATTAAATTTAAAATAATAAATTGTCCACATTTGAATAAGAGTATGCTCTTTATTTGGTGAACTAATTAACGTATCAATCAAGAAAAGAGAAAAAAAAATTACTTATCTGTGCTCAATTCAATATTAATCACAGTCATTTAATCATCTATACTAATATATAAAGCTGAAGAGTTTGTTTGTTTGATCCGGCTAATCTCAGGAACTACAGAATTTAAAAATTATTTTTGTGTTGTGTAGTCAAGTCAAGTCTTTTATCAAGGAAGGTTCTAGGCTGGTTTTTATTCATTTCATTTTTACTAATTATACCCTGGTGAAATCGCGGGTAACAGCTAGTGTTAAATAAGTTTGAGATTCCACGGCGTATTTAACTAAGACTCCGTGAGATTACTAGATTTTAATTTAATACGCACGTACCTATACTTCTTAGTTTAGAAGACTTTGATAGTTAAATACAAAAACTACATTGTACAAGACAGGCTATCATTTCTACCATAAAAAAATGCAGACAACAATGAAATGTAAGCAAAAATAAAAAGAAAACTTACTTTTACTTTGTCCACTAATCTTTATGAGTAAAAACAGATTATTTTTTATTCATTTTAATTTAAGTTAAGAACATAATAAATAAATAAAATTCAGTTGATTAAATAATTAATGAATTCGACAATAAAATCGTATTAGCAAAGTATCCAATTTATTAAATGAAATAGGGGTTCTATTGAGAAAGGTATGTTTGTTATTAAGATATGTATATTATTAGGTATAATGTTACTTATTAAAATTGATAGTATATAAATCTCTTAGTATAAGTATTGTAATATCGTTTCGTTCTTGTTTTTGTCGTCCGTTCTCTCTCGCTCCCAAAGCGCGGTGCTCACGCGCATCGAAAGCGAAATGCTTGAAAAAACGCTACGTGACCGGCGCATGCGCTGTGAAGGGTCGCCGTTTGCCTTTGTGACGTCAGACCGACTTGGTAGATAAAGATATTTTGATTTTTAAGCACAATTTAATAATTAAATTAAGAAGATAATCATAACATACGTATTCGAGTAGAATTATTTAAAATAATTTAGATTTATTTAAATATAGAGGCAATGTAAAAATCATATTTATTTATTATTTTGTACAGAGAATCGTCAAGACAACAGTTGTCGTCCTTTTCAACCTCACACTTTAGAGGGAGATAGCAATATATTAAGTTCCGTTAAATGACTTTGGAATTTACTTACAAAAGACTCCGAAGCCAGCACTTATATTATTTTAGTCTCAATATATATTTTTTATATTAAGGTCGATAGAAATAAATGTACAAAAATCCCAATAGCTTAGTGCAGGTAATCGACACCGCACCGCAGACTTCCTTGGGAACCAGTTCGATTCCTCATTACACACGCTTCTTATTTTATTTTATTTTCTTTAATCGCCTTCACTTCTTATATTGGGTTCAAAAATTGTACTGTAATTTAAAAGCTGTGATAACGAATACTTGGTATTACAATCGTCTTCAATTTGAATATCATAATCGAAGACAATCGAAATACATACATAGCCAAGGTGGCTCAGTGGTTATAACGTGTGAATCTTAACCGACGATCGTCGGTTCAAACCAAGCACCAGAATTTTCATACACTTAATTCGTGCTCATAATTCATCTCGAGATAATGCAGTGAAAGAAAACGTGAGGAAGCCTACCTGTGTCTAATTTCAATGAAATTCTACCACATGTGTATCCACCAATCAGCATTACATAAGCATGGTGAAATAAACTACCTTGTCCTCAAAGGTAGAGGAGGCCCATTCAGAGAGGTTAATCTTAGCCCAGTAGTGAGACATTAGGAGGGTATTACGTTACATTATTTTGATTTATAGTTCCAAATAAAATAAATATTTTTTTTAATAATTTGGTATTTTGGTGAGCTTTGTTCAAGCTAGTCTGGTACCACACAATCATCAGATATTCTACCGCAAAACTTTCTATTCAAAAATTTACTTTTTATTAAATAAAAATAAATTTTGTTGATAAAGGTCATAAGTCACATCTGTCATTTTATAAAAATGACCTGTAAAAGTTATTTTTTCGAATTTCATTTATTTATGCGAATATTTGAACTTATGCGTGATTTTGAGATGATAATATATTACTTTTTCTTTTGTGTAAAGGGACATAATTATTGTTTACGCCGAATTACGGGGCCCAAATGGTAAATTAAACTATGGATATGTGAACTATGGGACACTGTGTGAGAGATATCACTCTTCACATTCTAATTTATTTCATAACTTTTCAAGCAGGTATTGTTCCTGACTATATATAACCAATAGTGAATATTTAGATATGTAACACATGCCATTATTCAAATGATATTTCATATCATTTCAACTATTAGAGCCGAGCTCGTTAGCCCGAGTGCTATAACATTATGCATGATATTTTTTTTAAGATTTCAAACTATTTGAAAGTGAAAGTTTTATCAAAATCATAAAACCATTTATCGTCCATCCTGTCTAAAAAAAGAGGCGCGAACGATAAATTAACATTTTTAATGGGTAAGGTCACTGGTTCGATTCCTGGTGCGGAACTAATTCGATGACAAGCGATTGTCGGGTTTTGTGTGATGTGGGAAGTTTTTGAAGAGATTGAGTACCTACGTATCACTGCTTAAATATTTAGAGTAATATAAAATAATATAATATAGTACATATAATATATAAGTACATACATTTAAAATAATATATGTGCATAATAAAGTAAATGGCTTTAAATGAAATAAACATAGTTGTTAAATAATAAAAAATAGAATTATCTTTTTAAAATTCGTCCAAATTAAAAAAAATATATCAGAGTAAAAGAGACGGATATACGCGTTCAGTTCCGCATGGTTAGAACTTTCTGTGTTCAATTTTGACAGCTCATTCACCAATCACGATCATCTGTCCGCGCACATGAATGCATTAACAATTCTTCAATGACGTAACTCAAATTTTAAAGTCAAAGGAAATTAAGTCTTAAAGTGATCAAATAAAATGTAAATTCTATTATTATAAATGTGTGAGTTGAGATTATTGATATTCGAAACATATTTTTAAGTCAAAAAGTCGTAAAAGACAATGTACATTTTTAAATACTAAACATTATTGTATTTCATTACGAATCACATTTTAATGAATATATTTTTTATAATAAATTAAAATAATACTCTATATTTGAATATTTAGTCTTATAAGAAAAATGATAAATACATTTTAGTGCATTGAAATTTAAGCTTTATTGCGTTTCTAATAGGGCTTATATTTATATTAACTCTATGCAGTATTTATTTCGCAATTTGTAATTATAATTGAATTTATAAAAAATACAAGTAACTATCTAAAATAAAGAGAAAAACCTTATCAAGGTAAATTGTTTGTTCTAAATTTAATGTCTTCTATTAAAATGTCATTAATATCATTCAAAGAAATTAAGCCTTTATGGGTATGTATTTAAAATTTATAGTCGATTGTACTGCCTTTATGATACGTTCAATATTGTTATAATAAGTGTAACGAAATATATTTTTTATTTACATAAGTACGTATTTAAAATTAAGAAGCAAATATATATGTTTGGCATTTTAATAAAGTTTTCATTAAAATGTAAGTATTTGAGTCCAATTTCATTTACACATTTCTGGCGCTTATGACTTTTCGGCAGGGGTATCAACTTTGTTACTCTGTAGTTTTGTACTTTGGCTTTGCGTGTTGATATTATTAGCTGAAATAAATAGTTACTAAGATTTTAAAGTTCAATATACATACGTATATACCTACTCAAAATGATTATTTTTATGTAAGTAGGTAAAGGTATAGTTTTGAAACAAGTACCTGGCTTAGCGATATATGGGCGTCCAGCATAGTGAATGTCGGTGATTTCTTAGTTAAAAAAAACATTATCAATCTTAGTATAAAAGTTGATAATAAGGTAATGAGTAAGAATATCCTAATTAATTACTTTTTTTAAAAATATTTTATCTGTATTCAAATATTTTAACAATTGTGAACGTTATAATTAACTAAATCATTCGATAATAAAATAAAAATAAAGTTAATAATCATAAATATCATCAAATAAATTTTTATTATCTTCATAAATGGGCAGATACGACCTTTTGTACTTACGCCAACGCTATGAGCTATAAGCGTGCAGTGTTAGCTAATGAAGCGATCCGCGCATCAAAGGCATCAAATATGTTACCATCATATACGTATGTATGTCCATTACGAAAACTATGAACTTGGTACATTTTTAATTTCATCGAATATAATTTGACCTTTTTTTACATAGGAAGGCGGACGAGCATATGGGCTATCTGATGGCAAGTGGTCACCAACGTCCATTGACTTTGTAAGAGTTGTTAACCATCGTTTACATCGCCAATACACCACCAACCTTGGCAACTAAGATGTTATATCCCTTGTGCCTGGAATTACACTGGCTCACTCACTCTTCAAACCGGAATACAACAGTACCAAGTACTGCTGTTTTGCGGTAGAATATCTGATGAATGGGTGGTACCGACCCAGACGAGCCTGCACAAAGCTCTACCACCAAGTAAGACTGTCATACAATAAGGCTAAGCGCACAACATAGAGTTTTTAAAGAAGTCATCTGGACTCTACCACGCCAAATGATTATATATAGTAACATACAGTGTAAATGAAAACCATATGTCGTTCACCTTTTTAATCCAGAAACGTAGATTGTGATCCTGTTAATAAACATGCAGTCACATTTAATTAATATAAATAAAATATACACGAAAACACGACGTGTTGTCCGTGTTGTTGTCTGTCGAGATACATTTGTATCTACAATCTTGTATTTACAAAAAAAGGAAGAAACATTGAGCCATCCACTCATCAGGTAATGTACCGCCAAACAGCAGTACTTGGTATTGTTATTTAGGTTTGAAGAGTGAGTGATTCAATGTAAATACAGGCTCAAGTAACGTAATATCTTAGTTCTCTAGGTTTGTGGCGGTGGGATGATTACATTTACTTATAACACCAATGTCTTCGGGTGGTGGTGACCATTTACCATCAGGAACATGTAAAAATCTATTTGAATACAAATATTTAATTTCTACTAAAGTGAAATTCTCAAGTTCAACATTTTCGTAGTCACACTAGTATATATATACAAGGGATAATTTGTCAATACGTGCATTAGTACAGATTTGTTATCAATTAACAGAATATAATCGCTATTAATTTGTTTTGTATCAATACATATGTACATAAAGTCTATATTCGCTTGCACTCGGAGTAGGTACTATTAGGATATTTCGAAACTTTTACAAAATTGATCCTAGTTAAGTATTAAGTTTTTTTTCTTTTAAATCCCACTGGTAAGCAACCACTAGTGGGTTGCTATCAACGAGTTAATCATGTGTAAAAAAAAAACATTACATTTTAACGAAAATATTGTATGTTGAAGAAATAGTTCGTAAGCTATCCGCTAGGAGCGCTGTATACACATTTCCTTATATCAAGTCAAGTTTAAACAGACATACGATTAAAAGGAACTTTAAAAAGTATCTGTAACAGCCTGTGAATGTCCCACTGCTGGGCTAAAGCCACCTCTCCTCTTTTTTAGGAGATGGTTTGGAGCTTATTCCACCACGTTGCTCCAATGCAGGTTGGTGGAATACACATGTGAAAGAATTTCAGTAGAATTTGACACATGCTGGTTTCCTCACGATGTTTTCCCTCACCGTCAAGCACGAGTTTAATTATCATAATCAGCACATAAAATTCAGTGGTGCTTCCCCGGTTATGAACCCACGATCATCGGCTATGATTCACACGTTGTTACCGCGGGGCCGCTTTTACAATATAGCGCTTGGTGCTAAGATGTTTTCCCAAATAACACTATGTTCCTTATTAATCTTTATATATGATACCGGAAATTTATATACCATATGCCTATATATCCTTTGTAAGATATATTAATCTAATTATATAGCAATATCGTTAACATATCACCTACAAATTAAATTCATATTCCCGTAAACATTGCATTACACAAAATGGCTACCAAGTCATACAAATTAAAATCTAGACAGTATTCGATTAAGTTATAAAAAACGTAATTACAATGACGTCACAACTTGTTTCACAGTTAAATTACCGACGCAACGTGTATGGTAATAGCCGAGAACAGAACCCGTTATATGGTTGTGATATATAATTACTAATTTACATTGCATAAGTCGTTATAACTGTATATAATATACTTAGTATATAAAAGAACAAGCTCTTTAAACGGGGTTTCCCCGCCATTTTTTATGTTAAAAATGAAGGGATTTTATGCAAACTATTAAATTCTTTTTTCAAATTTTTGAAATAATTATTTCATTAATTTTTGTCTCCCCCAATTAATGATCAGCTATCTCTTTCACACGCATATAATTTCATTAAAGGTGGAAACATTTCTTATCAGACGCTATCAATGAACATGATTGTTGAAATTGCTTTTATTATCGTATTTTTGTATCACAATTATTGAATTATTAGGGAAATTACAATATTTATAATATTATGTATGAATAAATTATTTTTAAAAAGTTAAATACAATTGATACTAATTATTAATTTAATTATATTAATTTTAAAACTACACATAAGTAACCTACTTGCTCACTAATTGTACCGTAAGGCGTAAGGGCTTTGTCATCAAAAAAAGGATATAGATAGCAACCATATTTAAAAAAATCAATCTTTTCAAATTTAATTTTCATTCAACGATTAAAGAGTAAACATGCATCTATAACTAAGTAGTTGTGATTCATAAACACTCCACCAACACGCAATGATATTGTGACGGATTGCTCATCATCTCTAATAGGATGCTTGACCGGTATTGGGACAATTTAATTAATCTAAGACTATTTTATCTGTTTAAATAAAATATATAAATATAGATCATTTTATTCTTTTATAATTTATTATTATTTATCAAAAAGTATAAACATTATGGTTAATTGGACATACAAAGCCATTTTCAAAAATCACTAACTTCGTTCCAAATTTAAAATGATAAAAAAACAATTAAAGTGTCTTTTAAAAAAATCTAATAAATATATTATCAAAAAATAATGGAGCATCTTCACCCCGATCCACCCCTAGCTAGCATCCGTCACGTGGCGTTAGAGGGTGCTTCGGTGGCGTCGCGCGCGGTCGACCGAAACCGTACGCGGAATTTACTCCTACGGACGAATTTTGTATTGCATTTTCGCGTATGTTATTTAAAAAATATTCCAAATTTAAAATTGTGTTACGTCTATAATTAAAAAAAAAACAGTGTTACTAGTGCTAATAATAAATTGTGATTTATCAGACAGTGAAATTGAAATCGTATTTATAAAATGTAATTGAAATATTTGTGTGAATAGTGCGAAAAAAAATAAAATTCGAATTCAATTTATAAATAATGTATGATTTTTTGAACATTATTGTATGAGTGCGAGTTCAAATCAAAGTGTGATTTTAGGATCTTAATAATTGTTTATAATTAATAATAATAAAATTTAATAAATAACGTAAATAATAAATATGAAATATTATAATAATATTTATTTCAATTTTAATACTTTTTTTCATCTAACTAAAAGTTCCAAATTCAATTTTCAAAAAAAGAATTAAATTTTATTATAAGTTAATTGTGATATCATCTTATAAATTAAACGATTAGGTATTTTAAGATCCCTTTTTGAAATAATACGGAAATTATATTTTTATAATAACTGGTTTTTATAACAATGAACATTAAATATTTTATTATGTTCAGAAAAGTCTGGTCATTTGAATATACCAATTAAGTATACAAAGGAAGGAAAAACAAAGCGACTTTTAAATTTTTTGTGTTTTACAAAATAAATAAGTAGGTATAGATAGTTCTATAATTAATATTAAATTCTGATGACGTATTTTTTTAACTGATAAATATAAAAAATAAAGCATACAAAACTGTTTACGAATAATCTTGAATGACATTTTAAAACAATAAATTAATTTTGTGAAAATTTATGACACGACACGGAAGAAGGTATATCTACTTTAAATAATGTAGATATTATCTATATTACATTATATATCTGCATATTTGCATATACTGATATTTCATGTGTCCAATATAAAAAAAGAGCTACGCAAAAAATACTACTCATTAATAAAACGATTTCCTTAATCAAAAAAAACCTGGGTCACGTTAAATAACGTCACGGGTAAATCATATAAAATGTCTAAATAAACTAAAATATTACTGATTAATTCTTTAAACATACCTATAGAAATGCGATACGCACATACGAAGTTTCTAGAAACTCTACACTTGGTATACATTTAAACATGTATTACAATTACATGCGGTGTTAGATTACATCATATTTTTACATAATATAAGTACATAGTATTCAGGTTAACACAGCTATGTTATTTGTTATTCTATCTATATACTTGTGTTCCGGGATTTCGCAAATATATTTATATGAAATACTTATATGAGATTTTATGGATAACTATTTATATACCGAGATAAAATTTATATTCTTTGAGTTACCTTACCTTATCATTATTACCTTATAGTAAGTTACCTTATCAGTATTGTGTATATTTTTGTGTTTTTTTTTAATCATTTCTCTTATAGATTAATTTTATATCAGATAGTTGATACTTAATTGTTTTATGTTTACAAGTGTTTATTATATCTAGAATATTCTATCGTTCCATAGAAGTGTCTTTTCAAATAAATAAATAAAAACAGTGATCATACGATCTCGTCTGCTTGTTCTCTTTTGCACAGATAACATAAAAAATACCAAACAGTCCAAACATTCTCAGGATCTCTTCGTCTACCTTCGAGTGTGTGGAATTATTTGGTCAGATCTCTCAGGGAAATCGCTTATAGCAATGAATGTTAAATATATCATTTTAATCAACCTTTTATTATTAATTAATATATATTGTCGGTCAAAAGAAGAAATAGCTAGTCTTTACTTATTTAGGAACATAGATAGGTATTTTATTGTTTTTGACTTATCAAAGCAAAAAAGTACAAACTTATACTTGAGATTAAATTACAAAGTCTATAATATACGAATATAAGCCTTATACATTAGTGTTAAGGTCTTTAATAGTGTGTGTTGAAATTAAAATGATTTATAATTAAAACAATACGATCCCACGCCGTTCTTGGATAACCGAAATATACACCTGTCAATTGTCACAAGTCATCGACTGGCACCGTGAAATCTTACTCAAAATCAGTTCAGTCTTGTAACAGAGTGGAGTGATTAACAAATTAAAAAAAAGTTTTAAGCGTTATAGTTTCGTGCATTTGCGTTGTGATTTAAAAAAAAACTGTTCTAATAGTGTTCTTTTTTTGATTAAATCGTAATGTTTTAAATTGCAATTAAAATATTGATATGTGTGGGTCAATGTTTAATGAAAACTATTTAATGAATTCCAGAAACACTTTTATTTCCAATAATTTCAATAATAGAATTCGAATGTGAAATTTTTGGAAGATACGGTGATAATTAGTGATGTAGATTTATTTTCTTAATTTAAAATAACATTAAAAATTGTAAAATTTAAAATCTAAATTTAATAGTCAAATTAAAATGTAATAAAATAATATGCCAAGTAATAAAATCATAAAGTTAAAATATTTTTGAATTATAGTAAATAATAACAATGAATCGAAGGATTTAGTATATTCTTAATAATATTTTATTGACCGTCATATGTGATTATAATTTCCAAATTAATTAAATATTTTTATACAATTCAAGACTATAACAAACCAGAGAAAAACACTGATCAAACTAGTGTTTTTCCTACCAAGACTTCCTCATTAAGACCAATTCTCGTGAGAATAATATCCACCTGTCACAATTCAAGCGGAAAACCGCTTAAAACGGCGGAAAATCGGCCAAAAACCGAAAATTAAACTTAACGAATCGACTTTACGACCAATCGGACGTCTCTATCTGACACTTTCACGGATCAACATTTTTTTGTACGATTGAAGAGATGAAAGTTAGTCGGTTAACTATTTAGTTGTAATTATAAGTCATTTGGGCGAAGACATAATTATTGACTTACTGAGAATTTAAAAAATAACTTAACAGAGTTAAAAAATTACTTAACTTTCCGAAGACAAAGGGAATAAGCTATTCTGCCAAAATTAGACGCTATTAAAAAGTTTGAAAAACGAATGATTTTTTTAAAAAACTATATTTTTTTAAAATGTCATATTGAAATAGAATAATAACTTAATTTAATTCCATTTTTAGTGGCTAATTCAGGAATATATTTTTAACATACGAATACCTACTAAGCAATGGGGCCAAATACTTAAAAAATTACGATATTTAAGTGAAAAAAACGAGAGCGGTGACATTAAGGTGACATTTACTTGGAAATAGCTATAATTCCGTTTGAAAAAAATAAATAAAAGAACGACATTTGAAAGTTCAGTGTGAAAGTTCGTGTTTAATAAAGTGACAAAAAAAGAACCTAATTTTAACGTCCATGCAAAGAATATGGCTTGTATGGATACCTTCAAGTTATTGAGTGATGTTTAAATTAAAATGAAAACTAAATACGAAGCGACTTTTTAAATTCTGTGCAGTGACATTTGTAAGTTGTTTATAGTGTAAAGATTTCTTGAAAAGTAAATAATTAAGGTGTTTTATTGAGTGTACCTACTCTATTAATAAAATAAAAAAAGAGACGTTCGTTATGAGGAATTTCAAAGATTTAAATTTCGAACCGTAACGATGTGTAGGTTCTTTATAATGTAAAGAACTTATGTGATATAATATTAAGGTGTTTTATGTGGAGATAAGTGACTGTTAAGTGAATAGTGGTCAAGCTGGAGGGGCAAAGTAAGGCCACTTTCGCGGCCCTATTTGGGCTAAGGGCCGGCGGCGGCGTGGACTTGTCCGCCGCTTATAGATACAATCAAAATATGATGGAATATTATACATGTAAGTATATTCCTTCTGTCCTCTAGAGGGTAGTAAAAAACTTTTAATAAATTATGCAAGGTTAAAACTGATTATAAAATCTTATTATCAGAATAACTGACTACATTAACCTAGTCTTTACATTAGCTTAAGTAGGTGTTATTATTATACTCATCTCTGTCGTGTTTTATAATTATTTTTCTTATTTGATTATTTCTAGAAGGAGTAGGTATGTTCCTACCCATTTATCGATATTATTTCCATGAGATTTGAAACCATATTCAGAATAGACACCTAGAGGGTAAGTCCGTACCTACTGGTTAGATATTAGTTATATAATAGGTAATTATATCAACTTATTCGTTATTGATCACAATAAAAGTATTTAAGATGACGATTTCTTAAACCTATGGTTAAAATTTGAATCCTCTAACGTTCTTTAAGTAGCTAGCAGTATTATAAGAGAATGGCTCAAGAAAGCTCCTTTAAAATCTCAATACAAAAGCGCATTCGAGTCAAAATAATCGCTTCATATTCGAGCTTGGCGAAAAATTTTCACATAACATGAACATCGTTGCCAAAAATTGATGCAATTATCTTTAAAATAAGGCCCTAGCAATCTTCCTTAAAGCAAATAAAAAAGGACCCTCGCCATTATGCAAAAACAACGAGCGCTCCATCCATAACGAGATTATCATAACACCGAACGACAAACATAAAAACCGCATACAATCATGCCTCTATAAAATACCTCGTAACATCACCGCACATCTGCGACGCCGTGATTTCATAAAACACCCAAAAATTCCCTCCAAATTCGAGATCGTTATGTCGTTGGCGAATAGGAGAGCTGCGTTGACGCGGGAGGGCGACCGGCGCGCCGTGATTGGCCGTCCGCGATGGGGCGTGGCCTGTTTAGCTTGTGTGTGTCAATTTTGCGAAGCAAGCGTGATGTGTATGCGTAGAAGCAAATTGGGATGGAGCGATATGGCCGCACGAAATTGAGGCTGGTTATTTTACGCATATGATATTATGGTTTTATATAACGTCTTCTATCATATATTATTATCATATTGTAAATTATAAGTGTATTTTTAAGCGGATTAAAGCAAAGCGACATTATTTATTCTAGATATTTCTATGTTGACTAAAAAAATCTTTTTCATGAGGTCGTTAAATATTTTAACAACGATTTTTCGTTTTAATTTAATAGATATAAAGAACTATGTAGGTACTAACTTAATATATAGTTAGTTAAGAATAATATGACAAAGTGCGTTGATGTAAGGTATGTGATACAGATGTAAATATCATTGAAATCAAACCGGCGATCTTCAAATCCAAAGGTTATCATAAGGTATATCACCTTGATCTTTGCCCTGCAGTGGGTGATCAAGACTTTTACACAAACTGTCAATCAAAAACCAAATCCTCTCTCAAATATTTATTCAATATACTTAGAAGTATCTATTACCTATACTTAGGTACTTATTTATCGCCAAAAATCCAAATGAATGGCACGACCAGAGAGAGTTTTACCGCAGGACCATATTACCAGGGATGCATAGGCCCTATATTCAAATCTCAGGTCGACACCCAGTAGTAAACCAGAACCTAGAAGGTTTCAACATCTAAAATTTAATGGAAACGCTGGTAAAGCTGGTCTTTCGCCTGAACTCTTTAAGAGGAATATGTACTCCTCATTATGACGGTATGACTTGTCATCTATTTATATAATAGTTTTCTTTTATTTGCGCATACAACAATTGTCCTTTATAGAGTTGGTAGATGTATATAGATATACTTAAGTTAGTTTCTAAAACGCTAATCAAAGTTCTATTAACTAATTCCATCTAAATCGCCATTGGTCGAAGGCCATGATGACGTAATATGCGACCAATGAGCGCTCAGTATCACGCATATTAGTAAGATTGCTCATGTCAGACTGGCGGTAAATCAACAAATTATTATGACGGAAGAACTCAATGACAAATAAGTAGGTTTTTTTTAATCAAAATCTAACAAGCCGTCACAATAGAAGCGGTATTAAAAAATGACTTCCTGGAAATAATCTAAATCATATATCACGCCGGCACCACTACGAACAATGGCATTTTACATAGTACCTATATAATGTATGGCAAGACGCCGCGCCTAGAGTGAATGACATACGCTCAACGAACGAACACACAACTCTAAAATCACACACTCAACCTTATCACAAAGGTATAAAGTCAAAAATCCAATGTCCCTTTAAAATATAACCGTTTGATTAAACTTGTTGTAACTCGAGACAAATTACGAGGTTTCATATGTGACGCACACATGTATTGTACGCATATAATGTAGACGTAACGCACGCACACATGATTATGTAGAACGTGATTGGTCGGAGCGCTGCGCGGGCGCATATATCACGTCGATCTTCGTTTTGTAAGGAGATTTTAGAAAGGTGGTCGGTCCGGTGTTGAAATATAAACGGGTTTGTTGCGTTTGATTCTTATTAAAGTTATGTAAAAAGTTCGTTAATAGTAATATTATCTACATAACTAATCTACTCGGTAATAAAATTTTAACAACCAAACTAATGAGGTACCACGTTACGTGGAAAAAGTTTAATTTAAAAAATTGTATACATTCTTAGAAGATATCCTTAAATATATGAATGTTTAAATTAGTATATTTAAAAACTTGATAACTATCTGAAAATAAATATTTAAGAACATTTAATGTTAATGAGAGATTACTTATTTATATAATCAGTACATATATATATTTTTTATCTATTTTATAACGGACTTACAACAGATATGAAGATAACTTTCTTTCAGCTATGTACTAAAATAATTACGATATTCGAATACAAAAATATAAAAAACTAAACTATGTAATAAATAAATAATAATAATAATCTTTATATCATCATCAATAGCCAATCGTTGTCCTCTACTGAACATAGGTCTCTCCCAAGGTTTATATAGAGTCAGGTAAATAGACGCTACAGCCTACACTCCTTCGTTATATACATTTCACTTCGCACGAAGCGCTTAGCTTCCTCATTTCTCACGTGCACAGCCAAGGTATGTCTTTCCGGTTGTGTATCTTTCATTCCTTATCTGCAATATATGATATAATCTTCTAGGCTAGCATGTTCCATCATAGATTTCATTACTTATCATTAGGTATTATGACCAAGCATGAATATAAATAGTCCTTTACAATATTCGGTATAATCCGGTAGCTTCCTCGGATATCAATTGAAGTTTGTGAGTTAACTCATCCCTCAATCAATAACTGCCTAACTCTATCACATTTATACATAATCAACGAAACCAATTTCCCTTTTGCATTTAACTAGTAGGTAATTATTACAAATTCAAATTCAAAATACTCTATTCAATATTGAAGTATTACACTTTCCTATTGATAGTCAAACTAGAAACTACCACCGGTTCGGAAAAGAAAAACCCAGCATTGAGAAGAACCGGCGAAAGAAACTCAGCGGTTTGATTTTTTTTGTCTCTACCATGACGTCACCCAATCAATCTATCTCTTTTTAATGTTCAACTCGCGTTAATGTCATTTACATTCAAACCTAACACTCTTCTTGTAATATGATATTAATATAGCGCGTTATACGCTTACACCTCTTCTAAATAACTAGTAAAACATATTAAGTTAATCAACATTGCGGTTGTCATAATTTGCGCAATAACACCGACAAATAGATTGAAACATGAAGGTACAAAAACCATGTTTCAATCTATTTGTCGGTGTTTGTTACACATCTTTACTTACTCAGTGGTAGAGCTTTGTGCAAGCTCGTCTGGGTACGTACGCATCAGATATTCTAACGCAAAACAGCAGTACTTGATATTGTTGTGTTCCGGTTTGTATCGTGAGTGAGCCAGTCTAATTACAGGCACAAGGGACATAGCATCTTCATAC
The DNA here is from genome assembly GCA_963151315.1 of Nymphalis c-album. Taxonomy (NCBI): domain Eukaryota; kingdom Metazoa; phylum Arthropoda; class Insecta; order Lepidoptera; family Nymphalidae; genus Nymphalis; species Nymphalis c-album. Next base: position 7,415,090 of record OY720611.1, on the reverse strand, counting down.
CCAAGTTTGGAGGCGCATTGTAAAGCGATGGCGCGATGTAAGCGATAGTTAACATTTCTTACAATGCCAATGACTATGGGCGTTGGTGAGCAATTACCATCAGGTGGTCCATATGCTCGTCCACCTATGTTTAAATATTATACTTATGTTTAAATATTATATTGTAGTTTGTTCTATAAACTTTTTTTTCTATAGTTATCTAACCTTATCTTATTCTCTCAAAGCTCATAATCATATTAAGATTTTCATAAAATAAATGAATTAGCAAAATATTCTGCATATTTTTGAAACAACAATACCAACATAGATAGATATGTTTATAATTTCTAAAGCTTTATATAAATAACGCACCGCAGAGGAAACGACATTACCATAGTGACCGGATGCGCGCCCGACGCCATTGTAGCCGCCATCTTGTTGATAAACTACACGAGTTTTTCATTCGAAATTCTCTGTTCTTTTTTCTATTTTAATACACGAATTAAACTCTGCAAACGTAATTATAGAACCACCCGCTAAGTTTGACGTAAATTAAATTTTTATTTTGTATTTTTTAACTTATTAAACTCTCATTGCTTTTGATAATTATTTGCTAAATCTTTTGTGATTGTGTAACATTTATCTCAAATGAATTTCAGATACGTGCCTGTGTCATTTGTATATCGAAAATAAGATGAATTTATAAAAAGCGACCTTATCACGTGATAATAAAATTACCTTTATTTACCTTTATTGGCCGGATTTGAACTTGCTGAAATACCCACGTGGTTATTCATAACTGGAGACTATCTCGGTTCTAGATCATAATGTATTCTTCAATTTGTTATGTAATAATTTATATTAAAACTATATTAAAATTAATAAACATACGCCTTATTTCATTCAAGTAAGTTAAACTACTTTTTAACTTTACAGGATTATATTGAATTATTTTTCGCCCGCGTATCAAGTCAGGTATAAAATGTAGAATATATAAATATCGTCGTAGTTAATAAGCACATTTTAATAAGTAAACAATAGTTCATTTAAAAACATAACTTACTTGAATTTAGAATCTTGTTATATTTTTTATTAAATTTGCAATATTAGTACTAAGTGAACCGTCATAGTTTGTAATTAAAATTTTATCATTATTACTGGTAGAGCTTTGTGCAAGCTCGTCTGGGTAGGTATCACCCACTTATCAGATATTCTACCGGAAAACAGCAGTACTTGCTATTGTTGTGTTCCGGTTTGAAGGGTGAGTGAGTCAGTGTAATTACAAGCACAAGGGACATAACATCTTAGTTCCCAAGGTTGGTGGTGCATTGGCGTTGTAAACGATGGTTAACATTTCTTACAATGCCAATGTCTATGGGCGTTGGTGACCAACGTTGCTTACCATCATTTATAATTTTGTATGAAAACGATAACTTCTATTCCAAGGTCGTAGCACAATCTCATATGACCCCATATAAAAACCATCGTAAAGGCAACGCGTGGGTGTGCGCGGGCGCATGACGGAGGGCTCTGATATATGACCTTGATCCTGTGCTCAATCGTTTAGATTCTATATTTAAATGTGACTCTTGAACTATCGAGAATGGTTACAGGATATGTGTTTTTGTACAGACAGTTTAATTAAATTCCATAAAATTATATTATACGATCATAATTGTCTTGATCTCTTGAATAGCTTGCCTGTAAAAGAAAACCCTTATCTGTGTAAGTGAAGTGGGCTTTGCGTGATTTATATTTAATCCATTTTTGTCTTTTTTTTTTAATAATTACTTTACAAATCATTGCAAGAACGCGTGAATCTTAACCGATGATCGTGGGTTCACCCGGTTCACCACTGAATTTTCAAGTGCTTAATTTGTGTTTATAATTCATCTCGTGCTTGACGGTGAAGGAAAACATCGTGAGGAAACCTGCATCTGTCAAAGTTCACTGAAATTTTGCCACATGTGTATTCCACCAACCCGCATTGGAGCAGTGTGGTGGAATAAGCTGAAAGCATATAGCACATAGCTGGCTACTAAATAATCTTCCTTGTTAAACTGTTAATTCTTCTTCTTCTTCTTCTTCGTCGTGGCACTCTTGTCAGAGTGGTCGTGGTCGCCATGTAGTGATTAAGTAATTATCGGCAGGGATGTTGTTCGCCTAACGAGCGATCGCCATGTGTCTCTATAATTGGTGATCCTGGTGCACTCATGCAAAGGACTGTTAATAGTTAGATGAAAAGTATCTTGTTCATTTGTGACGTCATTGAAACTGTTAAGATTAAATAAATTTATATATTTGCATAGAGATATCCGGTATAAATTAATAAAGATTACAATAAGCATTTCTATAAATATTTCCTACACGTATATACCTACGAGGGTGTGTGTGTGTGTGCAAATTTGCGTATATTATTTCGACGCCGCAATACTTACGATAGATTTTTTTTTTAATATTTTCCTGGTATAGATTTATACAAGCAGGTATTTTTTACATAAATTGTATTTGTATATGAAGGAATGTAATTATAATACCGACACGGCAGGTACAACAGGTCGCATTAGCGCGTTAGTGGATGTGAAGGCACGCTGGGGTGTGCGCCGGCGCATGACGAAACATTATACAGGGTGTTTGTTTTAGAACGAGAATTGTTTCAAAACGCTTCGTCGTGTATGATTCTTGGTAAAATTGTTGTAAGACCTCAAAATTATCAATGATATTGGACTAACGATGCTATTACTTAAATTTAATCTCCTTGGAAGCGTTTTAAATACGTTTTTGGTATTAAAGAAAATATTTAAAAAATATTTCTCACAAATAAAAATGAATAAATATCATAATATAACATCACAGCGGTTCGGTTTGGATCAGAACAAACAGTCAGTTGAATTAGAATTTAATCGGGAACGTATTGTTACAAAAAAAGGGGACAATTCTACTAATAAGTTATATACTTATTAGTAGAATTGTCCCCCTGATCTTAAACATTAAGAGTATTTTAATCATTCCCAAACAAAACATAATCGTATTATTTGGATGGAAACAAAATGATCTCAAAAATAGAAGCATCAAAATCACTCAAATACAATCCCGGAGGAAACGGAAGCTGCCGTCCCTCGAAATCAGAGTTCGCGTGACTGACCGACAATAATAATATTTACTAGCTTTTGCACTCAGATTCGCCCGTATCAGGGATGTTCGGCTGTGTCATTCATCTCACTTGTGAAATGACTCAAACGACTTACAATGATATGCTATTTTGAAACGTATATAAATTAAACGTTATAATTTAAATATTCAATTTCGCCTGATTTGATATTTCACGATTCTGTTGTGTTGTCGACTTTGTTCTTAAACAACTCTACTGAGGCCCTAGCCAAGTTGACAAATTGTAAACGCTAATAGAAAACTAAACAAATGTATGAGATTGACCACGTGACTTATCGTTGAGAGATTCTTACTTAAACATTTGTTTAATAATACAAATTGATATAAAATATAATTATCTCAAGTATTTTTGTATAGTAATTATTGAAGATTTATATATGGTGTAATATATAAATCTTCTGCTGCACTGATTTAGAATGAAGATTATAGCGAAAAAACATTTCTTTTTTTAAATTTTGCTTAGTCATCATTTTATGTGCTTGAAATGGTTAAATTATGTGGTTTTTTTATTTCAAAACAATCTTCGACGATGTAATGTACCGATTCGTAAGTGTGTAGGTAGGTTAGGTTAGGTTAGGTTATCTTTGGTTGGAGATCTTCAATAAATAAATAATAGGTTTTTGTAAGGGTTATTGCAGTTAGGACTATTAATAAGTAAGAATTACTCTTACCAGTTTTATAATCTGTGTATATTTTTCTTATCATCTGTCAGTTCATGATATTTCTTAATTATAATTTTATTTAATTGACAAAGGTAAAATTTAAAATTAATAATTTTATTCATAGAAGCTATTAAAGTAGACTTCATTGTGATTTACTTAAAGAGCGTCTTATTAAATTAGCTTCGATATATATTTAGGTAATACATTTTGCAAAAACACTCGAAACCCCTATTAATAGGACGAAAGTAGTACCAACTAAGCACCCGTGTACCGGGGTAATTAACTATAATGACAAGATGGCGCGCCGGAAGTAGGGATGCGCGGGAAACTCTAGCTAGGTGACGGACGTTGTTGAATTGCTTATAAAATAAATTTGAAGAGATGTTTGTATTTTTTATTTTATATAAAATATTTAAATAATAAATCAAATGAGCCTACATATATCAGATATCTCACTTACCTACATTTAATTTTATTCTTTGCGTAGTTTGTGTATTTGTGTTTATAATTCATCTCGTGCGCAGCGGTGAAATATTGTACCTAAATGTAGATTGCATTTGAGTAACAATGATGAAATAAGCTCCTGGACTACTTAGAAGTCAAAACGAGAGAGCCTTAGGTCAGCTGTGGGACATGAGCTTGTACTAACATAAACATTATGCAACGATTTAAAACATAATTTCAAGTCGTGATTTGTTTATGTTATTTAAATATAACAAATATGTTAGCTTAACAAATAGATTGGTATATATAGATATATATTATACAAAATATTATCATTGCGCCCTTGTAATTAACTATAATGGCGGACAAGATGGCGCTACGGAAATAGGGACGAACAGGAAATTCTCGCCAGGTGAAGCTCTTGTCTTTGAAATATGCTCATCCCTAATGAATTTGGAGATTTTAACAGTTTTTATCCCTTGGGGTGGGTTCAAGAGAACCTTAACAACTGGCTGATGAATAAGGTTCTTTTATAAAACCTTACTCTAATACTCCTACAGTTATTATAAAACATCTAGGTATGGTCTCATTTATAATTGATAGTGGTTGATTAAACATTGTTTATCTTAATAAGTTAAACAATGCTGTGTCTTCTTCTTCGTAATAACGAATCAATAATGTCAGAAAGAGATAAACTGGATAGATTTCAATGAAAACCATGAAAATTTCCACACCGACGGACTTGTTTAACACAGTAGGTTAGCACTAGTGGATATTTTGCTAAAGGAGAAGTGGGATTGATATGAAAAGTTTAAATAATACTTTATTGCGTATTTAACAATTCTAAATTGTAACGTGAGCGAAGTCTTATTGTGCCTATAAAAAGTAGTAAAAGTAACAGCCTGTGAATGTCCCACTTCTGGGCTAAGGCCTCTTCTCCTCTTTGTGAGGAGAAGGTTTTTGGAGCTTATTCCACGTTTTCCTTCACCGTTAAGCACGAGATGAATTATAATCACAAATTACGCACATGAAATTCAGCGATGCTTGCCCGGGTTTGAACCCACGATCATCGGATAAGATTCACACGTTTTTACCACTGCTTCTCCTGTGGCCATCTCGGCTTCAATTGTGCCTATATCGTTTATTATTGAGGAAGAATACAGGTATCAATAATCAATAACAACACATTATTACTGTGAGTATACTACTAAGTATTTTATGTTATCACTCAAATCTCTGAATGATTCAGTTTCATTTATATGTAGATTTAATGTATTACAAATCATCGTGAATATAGAGAAAACTACTAAGCCAATTCACGTAATAACAGACTATGCAAAGCGTTTTGAAGAAGGTTTTTATGTAGGTAGTTATATCGAGATCTCATACACTATCCGCCCGATTGACTTGAAATTTGACACAGACACTCCTTCCCCGACGTAGACGCTCACTAAAAACGGATTTTTCGCAAATCCCATCCAAAATACTCATTAAAAACTGTTGATGAAAATAAATACTTAAAAAAAAACAGAATAATTACCTCAAATTATAATTAAGCATTTAATGACGTCACTGAATAACGTTAACTAAATAACGTTATTATTCAGAACGATAATAGAGCAATATTAAACTGGTGTATTAATTTTTTTCAAGTATTATAAATAAGTAGTGCGAATCCAGTCTCCAGGACACCCGGGTGGGGACGCGAGGCGTGACGGCACATCGACCGGTCACGCCCAGTGCCTCGGTCGATACCGTGTTTGGTTTGTTTTCATCTCAACAGATCACTGATTTGCTAAATTAGGACACTATATATAGAACTAGATTAACGTCTAATTCACGCTTTTCACGTTGATGTTCTAAATTTGAAATTAAACTGCAAAGCGTAGTTTATTATAATTATATTAACTGCCTATTCGTCCCGGCTTTGCCGTAATAAGAAAAAAATGGTTGTCTGTAAAGTCGGTTTACGATAGTTTAACGTGACAACGTCATAACAAAACATTGATGAAATGACTGCAATCGAGTGAAAGAGAGATAGATGCGGCGCAAGCATACAATCAGCGTAACGGGACAATGTTTCGTGCATGCAGCCAGCGTTCATCGATTTATTAGACGTTGTCACGTCAAAAATGTGTTTTCGATAGGATTTGCGTAAAATCCGTTCCTATTGATTGTCTACGTCGGATAGTAACTGATAAGTTTCAAGTCAACCGGATAGAATTCGTGACGTGATAGAACCGGTTTAGATTTCGTGAGGATTCATTAAGCAATGAACACAAAAGCGATGCTTATAGCGAACCCAATGTGCGTGCGGTCGCTGTGCACCTAATATGACACTTTTGCTGAACTCTTGGCATATTCGTATTTCGGATAATAGGTAAACGCATCGTCATGAAACATAAGCCTTGATCGACGCATTCAATATATGACGCATTACATAAATAAATAATCTAAAGTAAAACATAAATAATAACATTGAATTTCATCGTACATTTGTTTTAGTATATATTATGAAGAATTTGAAATTATTATCAGAAAGGCACTGCGCTACAAGTAATATTAGAATTTCAACTAGTATATATGAAAGTAGAATTAATATGATAATAATAATAAAGTCCTTTATTCCGAAACCATTAAATAAATTATATAAAACACGGAACATATCCTTTTTCGATGTGCGTTTTAGCAAAGGCCTCCTCCAAAGATATTATGAGCTTACGCCTAAATATTGTTTGTCTGTCTTCTTCTATCCAATGGAAAATCAATGATAACAGAAAGAGACAAATCAGTGCTTTATTATTATATTACATATTATGTATATTAAACAAACAAAACAGGTATAAAAATAAACTAACAAATATTCAGTACAGTAGCGATCTGTTAAGATGAAAATAAAACCGGTGGCAGTATCGACCGAGGCACGGGGCGTGACCGATCGATCGTCACGCCTTGTGCTCACCCGGTTCTTAAAGGTTGCTCCTAAAGGGATGGTAAGACATTTGAGTGTATGGGGATTTTAATGTTCTCAACCGACGCTGTTCTGAAGAGGGGTTGTGTGTTACTAGTTGTCTTATAAACAGTTTTGAATCGTCATTTAAACTTTATATATAGGTAAGAGATATATCTTACACGAGAATTTCTTATATTAATTATTATTGAATTTATGACCACTTTCTATCAGATAACCCATATGCTCGTCCGCCTAATTATGGTATAAAAAAACCATGTAAATGCCTCTATAGCTAAATTTGAAGTAGCGTTAAGGTTATCACTTATCAGTTAGCGAGTAGATACCAAATGGCACAGTTTTGTAATGAAACCATCGATTCTATGGCGTTAATTAATATTGAATTTGTAACCCAGTCTAGATTCGATGTGATTTTTTTTTCTTTTTAATCGACTTCACACACACAAACAAGCAAGAAGTATGTTTCTCTGTTATTCTCATGCGGATTAAAAAATAAATAAATATCTTTATACGTTTAAGATGATCTTTTAACTATGGGGTCGTCACATTAGTCTAGTGGTTAGATATAAGTCCGCAGATCCCGAGGATTTGGTTCCAAATCCCAAGTCGGGTCAATAAAAATGTTATTGAGTTTTTCTGTCGAAGATCCGGAGTCTGGAAATTGGATGTTCGCCTCGGAAAGAACGTTAAACTGTTGGCCTTACGCCTGAACTCCGGTCGTGGCTAATCTTTGGTGAGATTGGCCGCGGCGCTAATCTGTCAGGAGAACATCTTTATTATCTATTTATGAAGATATCAAGGCCTTCATATATCTTATAAGTCATATAAAGATACAATGTTTATATGTTTTATATAAGTTAGTTCATTGAAAAATATTTTATTTATTATATAACATAGCAAATAGAAAGAATAAGTATACATAGTAAAGTATGCAAAGGCGGCCTTATCGCTACAGTGACCTCTTCCAGGAAACTTCTATAATTAAATAATATTTTGCCAGGAGAATTGATCGGAATATTTTATATTTAAATCGTCTATTATTTTCAGGTCACGGAGGTGTCAATCAATTGGGTGGTGTTTTTGTGAACGGGCGACCGTTGCCGGACGTGGTGCGGCAGCGGATTGTCGAGCTGGCTCACAGCGGTGTGCGGCCCTGCGATATAAGCCGACAGTTACGAGTGTCCCACGGCTGTGTATCAAAGATACTATCTCGGTGAGTGTAACATAGTGTGTTACGTGACTTTTTAATTTGGAATCATAATCATCTCTTATACGTACTACGTTGTTAGAGTAGGATTTCTTCAAACATATGAAAGAATGTACTATTCGAAAACTTATTTTATTTCAATATTAAAATAGACAAAAATGGTTTATAATCAGTTTGGAGAATCTTTTATTTTATTCAAATTATTAAGTCAAAAATATTGGCTAGTGTTTTAAAAGACATATAACAGACCAAATATATAATATTTAACTTTTTATTAAAAAAAAAGATATAAGTATATAAAAAAAATATATTTATGTTGACAGTCTTGTTTTGGGCACTTGCCAAACATTAAACATCCTAAACGATGACAAAAACGCTATTGTTTAAACGAGAAAAAAAAACTATGTCACCATTAAATTGAGCTATTATAAAGCTGTATATTAGAAAAATCTTAGATCCAATTACAGTGGCACGAGCTAAACTATATTCACGCGATAATAACCTTTATGTCACTACAATTTAAGGTGACATTCGTTTGTCTGGATATACAAAAGGCGAAAACAATGGTTTTACATGGGTGTAATGTCTGATGCTAGTGAGCGCACGCGCCGCTCTGCTCAACGAATGGAACATACATACATACATACATATATAATGTACGTGATTCATGGCATTGTCACAAGATATAAGAACCGTATTTTGTGTAATTGTTTGTGTTGAAATTATTTCGAGTTGAAGGTTCTTGTGAGGCTTATGGGACTGAAATAGTATGGTGATTTGATTGCGTTTAACTGCTTGCAACACTTCAGAATAGCTACGAAATTATAGATGTGTTTCAAACTTAAGGTAATGGCCGAATACTGAAACGTCATTCAAATATTAAGTGGAACTTAATTATTTGAGACGCCGTTAATTTAAAACTTCGTATATTAAATTCGAAATCGCCGTAAGTAACTTAAGTTAATATTAAGAAAACTCTAATATGTTGTTTTAATGGCTTATTTATAGATATTTAGTAGTCAACAAGGTACCTACCGTTTGAGTCGAATCTCTGTGTAATTATAATTGGTACCATAGGGGTATGTTCCTTAAGAGTTTACCCCCTTTTAAGCCTATAGGTAACAGGTCAAGTCTTTCTACTAGCAACCTGGTATTTGCTTTTAATCTAAAAGGTTGATTCCTTATATTGACCAAATGATCGTCTTTCCTTTCTTGTGTCTGTTGGGCTGTTAGTCTACCAAATAGTCATCAATGCCAGACTGGATAAATACATATTAATTCGGATTAGCACTTTTCAAACATTAATAATAATAATAATTGGCTGTAAAACAATCAACGTATGTTTTTTTTATTTATTAAAAAAAATAAAAAAAAAAAAAAAAAATGTTGTAATAATAAAGGTAAATTTTAAATACGACTTTATAATTACCAATAAAATTTTAATAGAAGAATATAACAGCTTTTTTTTATTAAAACAATAATATTAGTTGATTTTTTTTAATTGGAAAAATAAATGGCGCTGACAGGTTCTTTATTCAAAAATTGTCAGGATTGTCAGACAGGTTCACCAAAAAAAATTTAGTTGACTATTAAAAAACTGACCCTAAGATGAATATGTTCTCAATATTCAATCGTTGTTTTGAGAAAGTAATCAATTTATTATTTTAATTTATCTAAACCGCGCGCCTCATTAGCGGTTAGCTATCGGTTAACAACCGTAATCAAGACGATTAACTTAACCGCTGTTTAATTCACCGTATTATTGCCCCAGTTTTTAACTGTTAATAATAGTTCATTAGAATCCACTTTATTTACTTGGTGGTAGAGCTTTGTGCAAGCTCGTCTGGGTAGGTAACACCCACTGATCAGATATTCTACCGCAAAACAGCAGTACTTGCTATTGTTGTGTTCCGGTATGAAGGGTGATTAAGCCAGTGTAATTACAGGCACAAGGGACATAACATCTTAGTTCCAACGGTTAGTGGCGCATTGGCAATGTAAGTGATGGTAACATCTCTTACAATGCCAATGTCTATGGGCGTTGGTGACCACTTACCCTTAGGTGGCCCATATGCTCGTCCGCCTTCCTATGCAATAAAAAAAAAACTCTTAAACTTTATGCCCACAGCTGGGCAAAATCTCTCCTGTTGAGGCTTAGAGTTGTAGTTATAATATATATGCATTATAATATAATTTTCTTCATCACAAAACAAGAGATGAATTAAAACACAAATTAAGTACATGATAACTCGGTCGTTACGAACGATCATTGAACACGCGATCTCTAGTAAAGATCTACACATTTTATCCACTGAGCCTGTGCTCTATTTTTGTTATTAATATGAAATATTTATTGTTAAGTTTAAGTTGTTATCGTTATTTTTCAATTTTATTCCAAGTGTAAGTATGTTACACAAAAAACGATCTAGTAAACTAAAAATGAATCTTAATCAAACATAACAGGTTCATAACCGGATGTGCACAATGTGCTTGGTGTTTTTTTAAGGAAAATTTCATTAGGATACCGCTGTGTTAAATTAAATTCAATCCACCATACAAAATTCGAGTTGCATCGTTGAATTCTGGGTGAATTAAAAATTTTGAGATTTTTAATAGGTATGATTAAATTTAAGATAAAAATCAAACAATTATTCTTATAGAAAATAACATTTTGATATTCTTAATATAATGTGTTAAATAACAAAACGAAATTAATATTAACGAAATGAAATGATTTAAACAATAGACAACGCAATGTGGACGGACACTCGGACTGGCTATTGTCCGTTTTAAATTGAAACTGACCCTAGTGATGTGAGTCCCTGGACGCGGGATTATATTACAATTATATAATTAAAATCCCGTATTTTATTTATTATTTTATGATCATTATGATTATTGTATCATAAATTGATTATTTTAAAAATAACATTTGTAAATAATTCTATCGTATTTTTTATTATATTCTAAAACTTAATAAAAAAACAAACTACACATAAATATTTAATGTATATATAACGATTATCATCAAGAGAAATTTCTGTTGTTTTATTTATTATTGTTGCAACATATTTTTCAATTTGAAGGTTTTGTAGTAAATATATGTAGCTATTTATATATAGTGTCTATGTAGGTAGGTCTACTTACTAGGTAATCTTGCCTACAGTTTTAATCGCTTAAGTGCAAATGATCATAATACCGTACGCGATATTCGAATAAGTTATTCCGTTTCAAGTCCAAGTCTAATTTACATGTCATGTAAATTAATAATTAGTAAAGTATATTGCTTTACTTAAAAAATTTGCGAACAATCTTTTAAACTGACAAAGGTTTATATATTATCAACGGATTTTTCAATTTCAAATGAAATAGCAATAATAGATCGAGAATATTTATCGACACGTTAAAATCGACACAATAATTTCACCGGGATACACCCAATCGCGTTTCACATCACTAGTCCCGCGGGAGAGCTGAATGGAAGCTCTATTGCTTTTCAATTTATTTGTCTCGTGCGACCTCTATCCCTGTTTTGAATTCAGTCTGTTTTTTTTTTCATCCACTTCAATATTGGTGTTATGTTTGTTCATAACTAGTACCCTATATATGCGTTTATTTAAAAAACAATGAATACACGATAACATCTTTCCTTTTTATTGCTCTACAATTCATTTCCCGTCCCTCTCACACCTCGAATTCCTTAATGCGCTGCATTCTTAGCAAATAGCAAAATGAGTTCCAAATATAAAAAAAAACAAAATTATGCCAACATGCATTCCAAATAATAAAAAAAAAAACAAAATTATGACTATACTTGAATTTATGCACTGTTAACTTTCGAATGTACAATTCGATTTTTGAATTTATTAAAAAAATATATAGCAACGTCATGGCCTAGTGGTAAGATCAAGTGAATCTTAGACGAACATTTTAGGTTCAAATACAGAAGTACCAATGCTTTATTGAATTGAATTTTCTCCTTCCATTGGACTAGTCTTTCCGTTTGCGTTCGAAACTCGCCACTCAGTACGTAACCGTTATATCGTACCATATATCACTGATAACATAACTTGTCTATATTTTTCTAGATCTAGACTAACAAACGAGGCGATAAGAACTAAGCCGACTTTTAATCGTGATTATTTCTTCAAAATCATTACTTCAGTATACAAACAATGTTCAACTTCAAATTTGTTAATAAATGTTTAAAGAAATTTCATCTTTATTGTGTTAATATAACAACTATTTTCGCGTGATATATTAAACTTTAATTACAATATCGTTGGGTATACATTTATATTACTTATTGTATACAATTTGAACTTTATCTGTAAAGGAATTAAGTCCAAAATGGTTTGATATTTTTTTTCAAAGCGGAAGTGAGCCGGGCGTTACGCTTTCTGCGTCCAGACGTACGGACAGAAAAACTGTATAATTATTATATACGGACAGGACCGTGCTACTTTCGTTTGTATGTTAGTTGGTTTCAATTTTAATTCCGGAAAATATATTTTTTTTAATTGAATCGGTTTGATATTTTTCTTTATTGACACTGTTACGTATTATTAATGTTTTTTTTAATGTATGTATCTAGCTTTTTAATATATGGAATTATAACTTCCACATATTACAAAGTAAGATACATTATATTAAAGAATTGTATCCAAAGGACTTATAAACATTGATAAAAAAACAATGAAAATAGTAACAATCCTTTTTTAAATAAAGTCTAATTTATTTGACTTGCGAGTTAGGCCCTTATGTAAATAATATATTTGTAGTGAATACACAGACGTATTCGACGAAACAATATCGCTACGCGAAACGCTACAGCCAATGAATTGTCGTCAAAAAATCACGTATAAAATTTTTCAAACTCCAAGAAATAATCATTAATGTTACATTATTCTCTGTGACACAAAAATAACATATTCGAAATACTGCATTAGCCACCCTTAAAATAGCAAATCTCCCTCCAACAATCGCCTCAAAGCGTGTTATAAAACTCGAGTACCGTTACCAAAAAAAGTATATAAAAATTATTAACAGTTTTTTTTTTACGTTATTTGCTTCTTTGCTTACATATTGTGGCGTATCTTAATTATATAAATTCTCATTATTAATTAAAATAAAATAATTAATATTTTTTATTAATAAATTGGCGTCTTTACAATAATGAAGTCAGCCAAATATTCTAAGCAAGTTAGATTGAAACTATCTATTAGATGCAAAAATATTTAGGTAGGTATATATCTCAAGCATATTAATTACTTAATTTAAAAGCATTATTATATTACTATACCGTCAGAGGCAGTTACTACGACGTAAGAGAATTCAAATATTTAATACTATATTACTTATACTATTTATCTATGTAGAAACTGTCTCTTGACCTTTCTACACAATAGAATCTACAGTCAAACTGCGCAGGGGATATTATAGTGCACAAGTATGTGCGCAGACACAGGTGCACTCTCTTTTCCTTAGCTCTCATAATCCGATGGGACGGCAATCCGACACGACCAGAAAGAGTTCAGGCGCAGGACCAACGGCTTGCAAAAGCACGTTGCTTTCCGAGGCACGGGAGTGTGCACACTTCCAACTTCCAGACTCCGGGCTGATACTGAGAATTTTCTGACAGAAAAACCCAATAACTATTTATTGGCCAGAAACTGGGAATTGAACCCAGGACCACCGGGTCTGCGGCCTTATATCTAGCCACTAGACCAACGAGGTAGTCACTATAATATATATCCTATAACTTAATTTAATTATGACGAATTATATGAAGCAATTAAAGTCTCTATGTTGATATGAATAAAGATTAAATTAAGATCATTGGATCCATTGAACATTGCTGCTGTCGGTACAGCTCGGGGTGTGATCACACTTGTAATTGGCTTACATCGAAGCCCTTACACGAAATTACTTAAGTGCTAAACTATTGGATTACATGTTTTCACTTTGGTAATACGCTCTTATTTATGGTTAGATCAATTTGAATTTGGAATTACTATTTAATAAAACATTTTGTTTATTTGTTATCTGTATATCATAGTGGATAGAATGTTTGTTTTTTTTTTAAAGTAATTTTAATTTCCACAGATGCGTCGTTTAAATTTCATGATTATAACTTTTTTTCTATAGTTTATTTTTTTGTTTGTGCCAGTTGCTTTATTTGTAAAAATCGGTAATTATTTTATTATTTGTTTATACTACAAAATAAAACATATTGTTAGTTTATTATAGTTAGTTGATTTGTGTAGATTTGTTCTTCGAAATTAGATAAATCTTCACTAATATTATACAGGAAGAAAAGTTTAGTTGATTGTTTGAAAGCAATACGCTTAGGATTTTGCAAAACAGACTTGCAAAAATAATAAAATGTCCGCCTTCGCACTGTAGCCGTCTATTGATATATTATTTTGATACTATAAACTGATTTTATCATTATAATTGTTAAATTTACTCCTTGAAGTGCCAATTATAGACAAACAAACTTCACAAATATAAACAATACATAAAAATAAATTCTACATAAGAAACAATAAGCAATATCTTCTTTATTAAATCATTACAAGCGATGTCACAATAACTGACAAGTATACAATCCGTTCTATTACAAATAACACATCAATTTGCGGGTATTGAATATCTGACATATTGGATGGAGATAAGGCGGGGGAGAAGGGAAGGGGGGGTGAGGTAAAGTGATTACAGACACACGAATCGGTTTACGTTGAATAATAGATTGATCTTCTATATACTTATAATAATGAATAACACTTTTGTATAAGATATATCGCCTGAATAGCGCACTTATATAATTTTTTATATGGTTATTGAGATAAGTTTATATCAGTTCTTTTTACTGAAAACATGATGAATTCGAGTTCATTGTTTTATATTACCCGGGAGGGGAAAATGACTCCACCTGATGGTAAGTGGTAATAGAGTCCAAACCCAATGACGGCTAGTACAGTCGAGTGGGGAAGAATGATCTGAACTAGCCGCCCCCGCCTCGCCGGCCCGCAAGATGCCTCCTCACGCCTAGTTTGAGGGAAACCAATCATATCTTAAAAAACCTATTACAAAGATAGATAAACATACTTGTAGATAGTTTTACTACTGTATGTTAAAGTTTAAGTATTCGAGACGAGACACACAGGTATTATAATTAGTGCACTAATAATTTAATGTAATATTTGATAATTTAATATATTTATATACACAATATTGTTATATGTGAAGTCCATTGGGTGGTGTTAATGAAAAACAATCTATTATCAAAGAAATTGTTGAAGTCCCGTGGGACGACCGACCCTCTCAGCGTTGATAAAGCGTCATCATGATTTATTTATTTGTTCTTTGAAAATTTTCACATTATTTGCTATATAAACGGTTTTATTAATTTCCTTTGCCTTGACTTAAAAAAACGACCGAATTAAAAAAAAGAAAAATTATAGTTTTAAGTGTGTAATTTTTCCAACAAAGGTTCGAAATTCGAATTTATGTTCTTATTCGTTTTTTAACTTAGCTTTTCCGAGTATATTATTACATAACGTCTTATGTACAATATCGTGCACATAATATGAGACCATATGAAGTGATTGTTATTATTAAGTAGGATATCAATGTTATATGCATATAAACATACCTATACTTCCCTCTACCAATTAATTACAATTCTAAAATAGTTAAATATGTATAAATAGTTCAATAACATACGACCTTTTGAAATTTTAAATTGATATTTTTCCCGATATCATAGCATATCGATCCATGCGATGTATTTTGTGTAACATTTCAGCTTGATTTTGTTTTATGAAAGGAACGCCAACACAAGGTTAATAAACAACTGTACAACAAATAAATACATACACATTCCTTTGGTTTTGTTCTGTAAAACATTTCGTATTATGTCTCTTTTATGTGCATCTGTAGTTGAAACTGCCTTATTCAAATTTCTGAACACACAGCGATATAGAGTACCTAATGATCTTTCTAATAATATAAGCGCAGAAGTAAGTTTTGTTTGTTATCTTTTCAAGTGTAAACAACTCAACATCTTGTAATGAAACTTTGCGTACAAACTGCCAGTGAAACAGAAAAAGAAATAAGTAACTAGCAACTTACTTCTCATACGCGGGATATTAGTAAATTAAAAAAAAACTACATTAGTTACGAAGTGAGTTATAGTAACTATAGCACTTATCTCGACATTTCGAAACTACGCTGTATAAGCAAAAAAAACGCCCTTTAAAATAAAGGGTAGGGGTACATAATCGAATTGCCATAATACTTCTCATTATTTTATTGAGCAGTCGAAATTTAATTTTCGACAGTCCTAATGCAAGGCCCCCAGGGGCAAGGGCGTGCTGCCCGTGCAGGCCCCGCTTTATAGCTGATTTGGGAATACGTGTATGGTGTGATTTCTTGCCTTTGTCATTTGTAATGAATTGTTCTTTTTAATCTGTTTTTAAATTCGACATTCTTAATTGAAAAATATGTTCAATAAAGAAACAACCAATCGAAGCCGCTTTACGAACCGTTAATGTTGATATTATAACGTTTCTAAATTTGATTTTCTTAAGACAATAAACTTATTTATGGACATGGAATATGCTCTTAATATTCTCCTTAAAAGGGGAGTTGGTCTAGTCCAGTAGTGGGATACTTTTTGGTGTTATATTGGGTGAAATAATTCCATTAACTGTAAATGTTATTCTTTTCACAGGTATTATGAAACGGGTAGTTTTAAGGCGGGCGTGATCGGTGGCTCCAAGCCAAAGGTCGCGACTCCACCTGTGGTAGACGCTATAGCGGCATACAAGCGAGAGAACCCGACGATGTTCGCGTGGGAGATACGAGATCGGCTCCTCAGCGAAGGAATCTGTAGCCAAGACAACGTACCCTCTGTCTCAAGTATCAACAGGTAAGAAATTTAATTACTAAGCATTTAATATAAAAAAAGTAAAAAAAAACCATGCCAGTAACAAAAGTAACTTTTACTTAACATAAGTAACTTTAACTTTTATGTTATTTAATTTAAATATTTACTTTAAAAAAAATTATCTGTATTATATTCGAGCAAAACTCGGCGTGACCATTCACGCGCTCAAGTGAAACTGCGCAAACCTACAACTGTGCTTACCAATTGTACAAGCCATGCTGTTAAACTTGCGCGAAGTACCATTTTTCCTTGCTTCACAAACTCGTTTAGGTATACTCGCGTAAAGATGGAGCGAATGAACGATTCTTAAGACACATATAAGACACAGATAAACACAACTTAATATAATAGTTAATTTGAATAAACTAAAAGTGCGTCAATATCGTTTCATTTAAACGTGTACATATTTACATTATACATTTTCATTCTTTTTTTCGTTCCTTGAACGAAAATACTTCTATAAATATAATTAAAATAATACAATGAACTGCTTCTAACTTAATCACGTCTAAGTTAGAATGTAACAAGTTACTTAAGTATATTTTTAACCCATTCGAAGCACTCAAAAACAACTCTATCGAATAATGCGTTTTGAGTCACCCCAACTGTTTATTGATACCAATAACGGATTATTGTTCGGTAATGGAGCCCTAGGGCTGTTGAAATCGAGCGTAGGGGAGAGAAAGGTTTGGACACAATATGACTTTGTATTGAATGTGCATTAAGCAAACTGAAATGATCTAATTTTATTTTGTAATAGATAGATATGCAAATGAGAGCTGATGGTTAATGGTGACCACCGCTCAACTTAATAAATGACAGGAAATTATGTAAGAAAACATAATCCAGTAAAAATAAAAAGGAGCTTTTGTATTATCTACCGACCCATCGCCCTTATAAATATACTAGAGTTTGCCCGCGATTTCATTCGCGTAGTTCCCGTTCTCGTGGGAATTCGGGGACAAAATATAGCCTATGTTACTCGCCGATAATGTAGCTTTCCATTGGTGAAAGAATTTTTAAAATCGGCTTAGTGGTTTAGGCTTGAAAGCGTAACAAACAAACTTACATTCGCATTTATAATATTTGTAAGATATCATAGACTATCATGTTGATTTAATAGCTACTAAGGTTGCACATTCTTCATTCACGTAGTTCTGGATTCAAATGTTAGGTCAGTTGAGTAGAAGCCCGAAACTTGAAAGTCCCCATTGATTACACTCTTATGTCTCAGAAAGCATATGGTGCGACTGATCTCTTATCACTCCTGTCGGCTTGCTGTTCCATTGACTTACGATGGATATGAAATAGAGAATGCACTTATATTTGTCCCAAACACTTGTGTTCTATTATATCTCCGTTAATTACCACAATAATTAGAATTGTTTAGAAGAAATGTTTAGCCAAGCAACATACGTTTTTTTCCAACAATATAAAAACAATGCTTAACAAGTTAAAATTGAACAGATAAGCCCGAAAGCAAATATCTATTTACAGATAAGAATAAATTAATAAACGGTAGCATAGATTAAAAAGATATCGCACGAATGCAATAACCTTTTTATTATCTTATCTGGCAACACTACGCGTAATTAGACGCGAGGATTTTTAATGCGGGTAACACTTGACTTTGAGTGCCAATTATCAGTACCGTCTGATATTATTCTATTCATAAATTTGTATAAAGCTTTATACTTTACTAATAATAATCATTGAAAACACATTTAATCTTAGTTGTCTGAAGTTATAATATGTAGTTCATAATGATACCAAACCGACCTCCTTGGTCTTGGTGAAAAAAAAAACTAATGTAATACTGCATTATAATTATTTATTAATAATTCAAACTCAATAAATGTACATTTAACCTAACTATTAATTATCATAAAATCGTGTTAAAGTTGTTTACGATTTTGTGTCAATTCTGATTTCCTTGTCGGCTATATAGAATCTACATAAAAAATCTTTACAATCAATTGTATACGTTACAAACGGGTGGGAACTTTACAGACAATTAATCTTGTAAAGCGATGATTCAAGAGTCGAAGAGACCTATAAGACTTCAATGAAGCTTTTATTTTTATCCATAAAATCGCCACTAATATAAATAGTCGTACTAAATAATACATTCCACTTTACACAATGGAATCTGTAACAAAAAATTAACATTTTCCCATAAGCGAAACTTGAAATAGGAAAAACTATGGTTTTATACGATTATTATAAGTGAAGCAATAATTCAATGGATGTGAGGCAGGATATCCTTCACGATGCGAGCACGTGTCCACTTCCGTGCCGCCATCTTTGTTGCTCCCTCCTTCCGGAGACAACCCCTTGCTTCAGGCTACGAAACGTTATAGTTTTACTTTTAATATTCAAAATAAAATCAATTCTATTATTTGCATTGCATTTTATTTGATAATCATATTAAAAACCAATATCGTCAAAAGCCTTACACTCAAATGTTACACATTTGCACTTAATTTAGACTTGAGTGACTTTAATTTAGACATTCATTTAGTATATTTTCTATTAAAAAATACATAAAATATCTTGTTAAACTTTGAGTTGTCATTATTATATATTCATAATTAATCAAAAATATATATCTTAACTATATCTAACGATATATAGATACATATTATGTAGTCTAACTCACTCTCAACATCCTTTCCTAGAATAAACACGAAATATAGTCGTCGTCGTATCTTTTCAGAAGAAATTGTTCGCCTTTTTAACAACCCCACCCTAACTCTTTCCATACGTATTCATCAGACAAACAAAAATAAACGTTAATACATAACAATAGAGTCGGCTTTCAAACAATAACTAGAGAGTAATACAAAGTTTCCATAAAGGGGAAAAATCGCTTAGTTTTTCGGTGAAAACATTTCAACATCTTTTTCGTACCTTCTCTTAAAGCCACGCCCATTATGCCTTCGCTACGTTAAGTGCTACGAAGAAAAAGTTAAAATAAACGTAGACTAGTAGGTACAAAAAAATATATTTTTTTATATAATATAGGTATATATTGTATATCTGTGACATCGATTTGACTGACTAATTTTCTGTTTACTAACTATTAATTACTGAGCTTCAGTGTTATCAATAAAAAAAACGAAATTAATACGTTTTCCTGAAAAGTTCAATACGTCTCAGAATTTATTATTAGTAATTTAATTCTGTAAAATGGTCACACTATTCCTCTTTTGCTTTGTTTGCGTTTGCAAATTTCAAGATATGAGAAATGGCAACCTCTAACAAACCCCTGTAGTGACCACTATTAACAAATGAATTCGGATTATAAAACACTCAAATATCCTCTAGATTCCAATCTCAAAATTCAAAAGGTCGATTCGAAGTCAATTTTAAAGTAATTCTCCATACAAGCGCGCCTCACCCCCGAACACGTGACTGAAACGTGTCGGACACGTGTCGGTCACGTGCCTGTAATGTCCCGTCGACGGCTGCGGTCTCATGATGTATAAATACGAAAGTATTTGGCATCGGATTCGGGGTAAATCGTCCGACCCTCGAATTTTGAATTTGTGCAATTTTGAAATTGGATTATCTGTTTTTTTTTTGGTTATACGTTAAAAGTTTAATCTATTTTTTATATGTAGCTTAACTTAGAAATATTTCTAATTTTTCTGCATCAGTGCTTTTAGAGGAATGTGGTTTAAAAATCAATCACTTAATATATTTAGTTTAAATGGAAATAAAATGATCAAAAATAAAACATTGATCAAAACTTTAAATTATACGTGGTCAAAAGGCAATAAAATTGATGTAGCTCATGTCTCACTTAATAAAATTCTAATGAAAATATAATACGCCTGAAAAATCGTAACAAGTAAAATCATAACCATAAAATCGCCCTTCCGAAACAATAATAATAAAATAAAAAACAGTAAAAAAACGCCAAGTTGCGAGACGTGAAGACATTTTTAATCGAGGGCGGACCGACGGCGGGTAATTGAAGCTATAATTCTGGCAACCCCATTTTGACATTTGGTTTTTTGCCGCGCGAAAACTGAATAATTTGTCAGATAGGATAATTTGGGTTAGGTTGTTTATGGGGTCGAGAGCGTCGACGCTGGGTATTTTATCATGTCGTGTTGTGCTATCAACGATTTCGATAAGTTTTTTTTATTAGTTTCATAATTTAATCGCGCGTTATGTTTCATAGTTTTATTTTATCTTTACTGATATAACACGTTAAAGCATTTCTGGTTATTACGATTTTAAGGTTTAAATGGCTTAACCAATATTTGGAGATTGATTTGAAAGAATAAACTATATAAGAGGATAAGATTGGAGATGCGTTATTATGCGATTTAACTAGGTATATATGGCTACTATCATATTACCATATAATTAATATCAAATATACTAATTTTCAGTGATCGAAGTCGCAGTAAACATTAGTATTTATAATATATACAGTTAGTAGGCCCTAAAATTTTGTGGGAGTTTACCTATATAAGATATGAATTTATATATTATATTTTATATTTGTAAAAATTATATGATTTCCGTTGATTTATATTCAGAGCATATATATATTTACATATTAATAGAAATAGAAGAATATTAATAGAAGAATAGAATTACATATTTATACAAATAGAACCTAGTACATTATATATAAAGTTGTAATATATATATATATATATATATATATATATATATATATATATTACAACTTTTTTTATATTTGCAACCATGTTTAATTCATGTTGATAAAATATTATGCTATTTTCTGTAAAGATTAGATTAAGTATTTCCTATTTTATTTCGACTACAAAAACCTAAACCTAATGTTAAAAGTAATAAATTACAAATATTCGCTATTAATAGAATAATTTCGCAAAGGAAGATATTAAAATGTAAGGGTACACAAATAACCCTTCCGAGCGGAAGCTTATAGTTCCTGGTTTTTGCAATGCTGCCATTATAAAATCTACCCTTTCTCGGATAAAATGGATATGTTTTTTTAAATGATATTCAACATTAAAAAATATTTTTATGTAGCATTATAAAAATTTTGTACACGCATCATAATTGTCTTTTTGTATTCTTCATAATTAAATAAAACATTTTTTAATATTTATTTCTTATTATTATTATATTAATTAATTATTAAATAAGATGGCATGTAAACTGCACAAAATCATTAAACAGAGAGTTTTATCTATTTTTATAACAAGCACCCTTCCAACATTTCAAATACCTAGAGATATATAAAAAGCAATTTATCATTTGAATAACAATCACAATATAATCTGTAAAATAAAAGGGACGTAAATCAACCTGATACTCTATCAAAAAAAAGTGATGAGTCTATTACAGCCCTAATTTCAGTATGACCTTTCCATTATAATAAGTTTGCAAAACAATTTTTGCATATGTCAACTCGTAAGATGCTAGCAATAATTCACCGCGCGCGCGATCCATCATGGCGGGAAATAAACTGTCAACTACGCGACGGCGGCAAAATGGCCGCGATACGAAATAATGACATCGCATTGTGGATCCTTAAATTTGCTTACTACTTGACAAATTGCATGTTGTTAACTAGAAATTACTTATATAGGGAACCATTATATAAATAGTTAATATTATTTATTTAAGATTTTATTATCAATTTTTAATTTAATGACCTACCGCCCTGGTAGGTGTACTACAGTTGGTAGTACATTAGTTTTCAAACCATCTAGGAACCAATTGAAATATACACGCAAAATTTTATCCTTAGGAGGATTTATGTGACAAATACATAGAGAAGAATTAAATATATTAAGATATATATACATATATTTCAGAATTAGTGTTATTATAGTTTTGATATACATACATAATTGTAAAAGTATTTGAAAATGTGTTATAAAAAATCGAAGTAACCCACATATCTAATAAATCAGCCGCGCGACAGTCTAGCGACACAATGCGACGGAAGCGTTGCAAATCGCAAACGCCGCGACCAAATTGCGTATTGATGTCGCCACGTGGCGACGCTAGACGCAGAGCGCTTTTTTGCTAATGGAACTTTCTTGTCATTGATATAATTATTTTTGATGATCGTTACTTATTGCTTATATTATTCATACTTTTATAATTATTGCTGTAATGGCTTAACGTTAAACTCATGTTGAAGTTTACTTGTTGGTAGGGTTTTGTGCAAAACCGCCTTAATTGGCACCACCAACCGATCAAATATCGTACCACCAAACAGCAATACTTAGTATTTTTTGACTCCCCCATCAAACCCGAAGTTATAAGCAACATTAACATCTCAGTTCCCAAGATTGGTGGCGCATTGGCGATGTAAGCGATGGTTAACATTTCTTACAATGCAATTGTCTATGGGCGTTGGTGGCCACTTATAAAATAAAATAAAAAAACATTCTACATCATTTCCATAATGATCTTTAACAGGACAAATGTAACATTACTTATCTTTAAAAGTCAATAACCCCACCATGGTTAGGATAGAAAGTATTTTGTCTAAGAATGCAATCATTAACTCACATGATAAATATATGTAACTTTACTGCATATCAAATAAAATCATCTGTTATACCATATTTGATAGTTATCACAACATTGTATGGACATGTAAGATTTAAGATTTCAATTATAGTTTTTTCTTTATTGTTTATTATCAAATTTTAATAAGCGTTTATTCCCGTATCCTTTTTTAACTTAATAAATTGTTTCCTCATACAGTTTGCAACTTATATTTGTTTTTCGTCTTGCTTTAAAATATTTGGCGTTTTATCAATGATTGTGTTTTACAGGATCGTCCGCAACAAGGCAGCAGAGAAGGCGAAGCACGCGCACAACCAACAACAACAACAACAACAGGAGCAGGAGATCAGTTCTGCGCAAGGCAGTGTTGTTTCTGTACGTACACATTGTTGTCTTTTATAATTCTATATTTTTCTTCGAAATTGATGAATAGTAGCAAATTTGTAATTCCGTCCAAAGAAAAACAGATAATATGTTCTGTGACAGACAGACAAGCTAAGAAGAAGTCTCTCAGTTCCGCTCTTCATCGGATGAATGTTCATTTTTGTAGATTGCAGTTACTCTGTTTCACTCTTACCATAATTTGTACTTTGTTGCAGGTGATAACCCATGCTGGTAACGCTCCTGGTACCACGGCCGTGCTGTCCCCAACTACCGAGCACGTCAACAACACCGGAAGTTACAGCATCAACGGAATCCTGGGCATCGAACAGGTTGACGGACTCCACAATGGAAACGGTTTGAAGAGAAAGAGACATGAGGACCAAGGTAAGAATAAGAAAATAATTAATTGTTCACAAATCGATAACTGCTTATCAATATTTCTTTTCTATAGAAGAATATTCGACATGATCTAGAAGTCTACCGCCATATTGGTCCCCATAATGGGGAGAATAGTCGCAATAAATACACTAAACTAATACTAACAGTTACCCATTTTTAACAAAATATTTAGCAATTGCTTGTAAAATATTGATATCTACCAAACCCATATAGCAGATATATATGTATATTGGAGAGAGGTTGTTGTACATAAGCTTGTAAATTGCTAAAGTGGAGAGGAGAACACTAACCAGCATTAGGCTCTGTTATTTACTTTTTTTGAAACCCACGTCTACTAAATATTTTTTTCTATTCAATTTTGGGTCAAAAGTTTTTCAAATCCAGTTGAAATAAGATTCAATTGTGTATTTCTTCAAGTAAGTTTTCCACTTAAGCCAAAGGGTTCCGCTGTAAATCTCTTTCTGTCCCAAAAACTTGTAAGTAATGACACAGGGACATAGGGATTAAAATATTACTGGCTCTCCCGCGCTGTAGGTACGTACTGTCTCCAAAATAGGGATGCTTAACGACATATCGATATATTATGTCGAAAATTTGATTATTATTGGTAAAAAACTTGGACTATTAATCTATTAATTTCTGGACAAAATAATATTGTTAACTACAGAAACCTATATAATCTTGGAGTAGTTCGTTTTCGTACTGTATTTACTTTGTATGGATTTATTTATTATATATAAAAAATGTATTTCACCTGCTTTTAATATAGTTTTAATAACTGCAAAAAAAATAGTTTACCTTATTATCAAATACTAATCAATTTTAACTACGAATGGATTTGTTAGAAAAAGAAAGAGAAAAAGTCATGTATGTTTATATGTTTTTAACTATAGTAAATATTATCGATAGCATATCATCGACATTTCACATCACTGCCCGCCACGGTGTGCGCTCAGCAGAACGACAAGATTTAGTGTGCTATTAAGCGCGGTGCACAAATTGTGACCATATTATATTAAGTTATAAGTTCTCTTAAATTCTCTGCGTTATTTCAGAAATTCTGTTATAACAAGGGCTTTGTATATTTAAAAATGGATTATTTTATGTGTACCTATATATTTATATTTTAAAAATTGGAAGTTTGTTTATGTTCAAATTCTTCTAGAGAAAAATCTACAACACCAAGAGTTTGCTCAATGTTTCTATAAGCTTCGTTAATAGGGTAATCGCTAACGGGCTGCCTTGCGCTGTAAAAGTTGCAAGTTTTCCTGACCCCTTAGGCGCACACACACATAACATAACCTATACCCTATTCCAATGGGAATAGAAATAAATGTAAATGATTGTCAAATCGTTCTGCATTATTATGCACTATAAACAGTTCTTGATTAATTTACCCTTATTCATAATACAACACTATTCCAATTAACTAGTTATAACCACATTAATTCAACTTCCAAAGTTCCGAATACAACTTCGCGGACATTGAAAACTCGCGTATCATCCATAGTGAATGTCATAGATTATTCAAGATGTCGACCAATTACATCGCGTCAATTGATATCGATGACCAATGATATCGCATTAATTCGGTGTCAAATTTGTTTATTTATGTTTATTCCTGTTGTGGTTGGAATAGGATATATACGCTTATTGAATTCGTAAATTGAAATATTAATTTTCCTTTACAAAATGCACATAGTAATCATTCTTTAAAAGCATGACAGTATTTGAAATTGATTTTATCTACTATGTATCTTTAAATAATATTTAAATCTAAATATAATTTGTCCATAGATGAAAACAGAGACTTCAACAGCCATTCAGAAGATGATGTTAAAAGACAAAGAAGTCATTACAATGGAGACCAGATATATTCTAATGTAAGTAAAATGCTACTCACATATTGAGTTTTTAAATAAGATATATCGTCGTATCACTAAACATATAACACACAGTACATGTATAGGATATGTTTTTACTCTTTCTGTCATTATTCATTTGACATTCGAAAGAAAGAGAAAAAGCATTGTTTAACGATTCACCGTTAAAATTTTTTTATAGGTAATGCATTTAATGATCATTAATTTATTATAATAATTTAATTAATAAAAGCCTAGATGGCCCAGTGGCTAGAACGCTTGATTCTTAAGCGATGATCGTGGGTTCAAACCCGGGCAAGCACGACTGAATTTCATATTCTTAATTTGTGATTGTAATTCATGTCGTGTTTGACGATGAAGGAAAACATCGTGAGAAAACCTGCATGTCTCTCGACTTAAATTCTGCCAAATTTGTATTCCACCAACCCACATTGAAGCAGCATGGTAAAGTAAGCTTCCTTCTCCTAAGAAGAGGAGAGGAGGCTTGGCCATTTAACAGGCTGTTACTCTAATTTAATTTCTATGAAAAAAAAATCCAAATATTGGACCGAGTCTTACTCTTAGTAATTTCTGCTCAATATTTTCAACTACAACTTAATATTTTAGATTAATATTGAATTTTATTTCAGCTTTGGTCATCGTCAAAGTGGAGTCTAAAAGACGAATACAAGCTGTTATCAGAGCTAGGAGGCGGTACGGGATATTACGGTGAACTGTTCGACGCACCGTACGAACACCCAGCGCACCATTACACCCCTCATTCTGGTAAGTGATATAAATGCTATATGGGTGGATTTTCCTAATTTTTAGGTAGGATACAATAATTCCAATGGCTAGGTTAACTTAACTTAACCAATGATAGCTTTCCATTTGAATGTGTTTTTTTTTTAAATTACGCTTCAAAAGTGCTGTTTAGTGTCTACTTTAATTTGGGTATATGGGTATGATATACAAGAACATGAAAATGACTTTTGTGATGTCAGTAGTGTGAATTATAACCGGGTGAAATTGCGAAGCACAGCTAATTATATCATTATTTTAAATACTAAAACCTTCTCCGCTGCATGTTTTGTGTAAATTGCTCTAGTAGTTCATTCAGTTGGGCATTACTATAAGTAATCCTCCTGATAGCGTAGATTTCGATTTTGATCGTATATTCAGATATTCAAACAATGTAAGAGATCCCGGTATAAGCCGTTTATACTAAACATTGACCTTCAAACGTTGGCTAGCCACAAATTCACGTAGGCATCTAGGAACAGTTATAACTTCACAGCTTGTCACCGCAGACTTTCAGGGCGTGACTAATCATTAATGGTGAAATGGAGTCTCGTGTCATGACCTTGATTGTTTCGTGATAGAGACATTGTTGGTATTGTTTGGCATTTTTTTTGCCGTTTTGTTTCATTTTTTAGACAATTTGGATATAATAATGCCAGTGGTATGAACATTTAGCGAAATTATTGGTGAATATATACACAATTGATAAGCCGGTTGGCGTGAATGGTAAGATGCTTGCCTTTCACGTCGCAGGTCGTGGGTTCGACATTTGTGTGCATGAACATGTCTGTTTGTCCTGAGGCTGGGTGTAATTATCTATACAAGTATGTATTTACAAAAGAAAAGTAGTATATGCAAGTATATTAGTTGTCTGGTTTCCATATTACAAACTCTGCTTAGTTTGGGATCAGATGGTCTTGTGTGAATAATGTCCCAGGATATTATTATATTATTATGATTATTATACAACTTCCAGAATATATTAAAATGTCCATCAGATAATATTTCAATAAAAAATGGAGTATAGCAATACCTGTAATAGCGCTTAACGATTCATAAGTAGTTGTAAAATCCTTTTTAAATAAAAAAACAACGGGTTGCACTCCATAAGTGCCGGAAGAAGTGAAAACTTGAATATTAACGTTGTGCATTTTTGATATTTTGGAATGGTTAGGGAAAATTTTTTCAACGAATTACTTTATTTATTATCAGTATATAATACTATCATTTATGTTATAAAAAACAATATTCATTTATTGCGCTATCGTATACAAACATGACAATTTATTTTACATTAAAAATTTTAACACTTCAGAATCCGTCTTACGAATTTTCAATCAGGGTCACGTGACCTGACGCGAGTTTTACATTTTTTAGCCATCATAAAAAAGTGCACAACTCCGAAGAAGTTTAAACTTAAAAAAAAAAAAAAATTAAGTTGAGACTAATAAAGATGATTCGAATTGAAGTTACATGGACTGATACAGAAAGTGTAGAGCGGATATCATCACAATGGTATATAATGTCATCTCGACCACATCCTTGTGTTCCCAGTAACACAAGACGCGTGCGCAGGTAACGTGAGCACCTGTCTAGCTAGTGGGTCAACGACTTGAATCTCATTCACTATTATCATTTACTATGAAACAAAGCCATCTCGAGTGAATAGATCTTGGATCTCAATGCTACTGAGGTCTGGATATGGATAATACTATCGAATTTTACATTTTTTTTTTTTACTAGTAAAGGAAATAGTTTTTATATTTCTAAATTCTGATATCTATAATTGTGTAATAATAGATTACTTAAATCTTGTTCTTAACAAGAATTACTATACAGGCTTTTGAATATGGTTTGTAGTAAAATAAATAATATTTCAATATATTAAGCGTTTGGCCAACATTAAAGTTTATAAACTGGGTTTAAATTTATTTTTATGAGTTAATATAACTTTAAAAGAGCTTTTTTTACCATTTCGTGCTCAGTGAAATAATATTCTGGCACGCGTATACCCCACTTTCACACGAATTAAATTCTCAAAATTCAAGCCCAGGCTTGGGATATATACCAAATGACAACTGAGATTTAATTTTTAATGAGAATATAGTCAAAACATTAGGCTTAATTTTTAATGATAAAAAAATTCAAAACAATTTGTTTCGTTTATAAACTTAGGCAAGATCTTCTCAGATACATTCGCTTTCAATAATGGCTGCGAATTACACATTTACATTCAAATTAATTTTAGTTAAATTCTCATTCAATTAATTCTCGAGGTATTTCCCATATTTTTTCTATATATAACCTTCTCAGTGATGCACGTTTTTTATTATTGAGTTTGAAGAAGACGATACAAAAAACAAACACGTTACAATCGAAGGGCATTTCTCATCACAACGTGGTTCAGTTCGACCGCAGCGTCTTGTGGTCACGTCAACTATCACGCCGTATCCGCTATGCGTTTTGTTCGCTTTATCAATCACATGGGAATAAGTTCCGACTTCCATTCATTGATATCGATTTTTTTTTCATATTATTTGTAGCGTCGTGCTCTTGACTTCATTGGAACCGAACCGACTTTGGACATTATAAAATCGTTCTCTTACAATTTAATGTGCTGATCCCAAGGTTGTCTAATTTATGACACTTTTTGTGCAATATGAACTGAAATAGCATCGGATAAAGGACGTTGATTTTATAACCGAAGATTCCAAATTCAAATTTGGGCAAACATCACTGAGCTCCATGTGTTAAAGATCAAAATTGCAAAGGGAGCATTTCTCTATAAAAATTTAGACCAGGTTATTTTGGTCTAAATTTAAGGAAGCAATAAATTAAATGTTATAAGATCAGTTTATTTCCTTTAACAAATGTAGAATTTATGGGTTCTTTGTATGTCTTATATACGAAGTACTTTTAAATGAACCAACGAATAATGATCTCGCTTAATGTATTTCAAATGAAATTGGTAGGTATAATAAATGGAAGCCAATCAGAGCCCGAACATCGCAGGCTTTACGCGTCGCCAATGTTTTACACAAATTGCGCGTTGCACTGATTTCATTCGAATCCTCACGCAAGCAATTTGTTTTGTCATTCGAGCTTTTTTTAACTTTGGATATAAATTGTTTTAGATGTTCCAAATCTATCCGTTCCTATAATAGAACATTGATTCGACAAAACAATATTTGAAATATTCCCGAAATTCAAAATTGACAATGAAATCGAAAAATTAGGATTATTTATATTTTTATGTTAGTAGTTCCACATTAATGAGATAAATTCTAGCGATAGGCATTCCAAAAGACTTAGCCATGTTTAATATATTAAGTACACTTATTGTTTACTGTAAATATATTGCGTTATAAAATTATATCAAAAAATTATCAAAGATCATCTCTCATAGTTTGCTTCGAGCAATAAAAGACTATCTTTCACGCTTTCTGGTCTGATTATTTTATCGTACATTTATTATTTAGATTGCGTGTAAAATATATGTCTTTGTTTAAGGTGTTTCAAGCACCTTGTTAACGTAAAGACGTATTTTCAGCGACGAACGACTCCACAGGATCGACAGCAGCCGGTGAGCCGCCCTCAGCCGCTGGTAGTCCGGACGCCGCAGCGTTGGTGGTTCTCCAGCCGCCAGCACCACCGTACCCGCCGTATGCTCATTATGATGGTAAGTGTGAAGATTCAATATCCAGTCATAATAAAAAATATGGTTACCTACTAAGAGAAGGTTTGGAGCTTATTCCACCACGCTGCTCCAATACGGTTTGGTATACATGTGGCAGAACTTCATTGAAATTAGACATGCAGATTTCCTTACGATTATTTCCTTCATTGCCAAGCGCGAAATGAACTATTAACACAAAGTAACTAATTTGAACCTGCAATCGTCGGTTAAGACTCAAGCGATCTAACCACTGAGCAATTTGGTTCCATTTATAAAACAAAACAAAAAAATAACAAGATTATATTATTGCTATTTTAAAATAAACATCTCAATAATTCATTTCAAATCTACTTACCATTTTCCACTTAATTTCATATACCACATACCTCAAACAAATTAAAACAACACTCAAAAAGATCAAAGTCCAATGATACCACAACACAAACAGCAAAATTAATTATTAATAAGCCACGCCCACTAAAATTCACAACCGGCACAGAATTCATCGAAGAAGCTTGCATCAAAATCATGTTTCGGTTCGTTACCCGCTTCAGACAAAGGCCGTATGATATTCCTGTATCCCCCCTTAAAATTATTTGCATAGAGCCCCGAATGAGCTATTAAACACCCCTCCCACCAAAACAGATTGCGGTAGATTAAAGACCAAAAGCGTTGAGAATCCGAAACCTCTGGCCCGCAATATTGACACTTGAAATTATATGCGATAAGTGCGAAAATTCCGTAAGGCGATATGTATTTTATAGAGGGTGGCTAAATTAGATTTTCAGTGGAGAGCACTTCTCGAGTTTAAGTTTGGCACTCGGATTCTTTTCATTCATTGTGTCTTATGTTTTGGTTTTTAAAGATAATTTCATTTAAGTTAATTTTGTTTTTTATATATGCGAAACTGTCTGTTACGGTTTCCAGGCTAAGCTATTGAATCGATTTTGATAAAATTTGGTATGAAGTTTGAAGAAAAAGTGAATCTTGACCGATGATTGAGAATTCTGAACTAATCGTAATTTCATGTGCAATTTTCCTCACATTTCTTTTCCATTGTTGCCTGGTCTCTATATCTTTATTGTACTTCAGTGACCAATCATGTTTTAGTACAATAGAGTGAGTGAATATACGACAATCTAGCTTTTTAAATAGTAACATGAGAGATATACAAAACTAGCCTTATTTGTATTCATATAAATCCTTCAGAATGTGATAAAGATTGTGTTTTTTTTCAGGTACAGCGACCCTTGCCAGTGACTACGCATACGCGACGTCCTACTCTCAATACTCCCCCTACGGAGGACCATATTCCCATTCCGCTGCCACCGGCTTGCTGTCCAAGTGGTAAGGAGATTTATCGCTTATATTTCTTATATTAATCAAGGAATACAATTAGAAAATTTATTTAGACTTAAAATAAACATTTCTCGTCAATGTTATCATTACTGCACTAAATAATTATTTAATTACTGATCATGTTTATTAGTGCAGTAATTATTTATGAACCACATTCAAAGGTATCAATATTTGTAAAGAACCTTTTAAACTTTTTATTAATAACAACAAAGAAATAAAACGATCGCCTCTCAGCTGTATCTTACCTTATATTGTAAAAAATTGTAAGTCATTAAGTTACTTTATGTCACTTTACTTAACTTATATCGTCGTATTTTCTCAAGTTTAGGTGATTTGTTTTCCGAACAGGTTTTATTTTCACTTAAAATATCACATAGTGTCAATATATATATATATATATATATATATATATATATATATATATATATATATATATAACATTAAATTTGCATATTAATGTATTGGAATGTATTTAAATTAGCAACAAAAGTTGGCACGGGCTATATTAATTAAAAAAAACGCGCCATAAAAATATTTCCAAAAACTTGCCTCCATGTACTATTTTCGCGTACATTATATAATATAGGTGTGTCCTGAGGCCCTAGCCAAGTTGATATTCTACAATTGTAAACCCTAATAGAAAACTAAAATTGTATGAGAACGACCACGTGACTTATTGTCGTGAGATGTCATTCTCATACATTTGTTTAGTTTTCTATTAGCGTTTACGATTGTAGAATGTCAACTTGACTAGGGCTTCTGTTTCCATGCCTCAAATGACCATTCTCAATTTGGTTGAATAGCTTGAGATACGGAGATGGCTTTATATCAGGATCGAAAAAGTAATACAATTTCTACAGAAGCGAAGCCTCTAGGAAAAGTTTGTATAAATCTATACTAATATATAAAGCTGAAGAGTTTGTTTGTGTGATCCGGCTAATCTCAGGAACTACTGGTTCGAATTTAAAAAATATTTTTGTACTGTAGCTCTTTTATTTAGGAAGGTTCTTGGCTGATTTTTTATTCATAATATTTGTATTAATTATACGCGAGTGAAACCGCGGGGTAAAGCTTGTTCTATACATGATACATTTTGGTTATTCTGATATATAGATGGTATTTAATAATCTAATATTATAAATGTAAATTAGTTTACTCGGCTTTTACTATACCGAACCGTATCCGTACACGTTGTACGCAAAAAAATCATGATAATCAGTTTTAGAAAGGATATGGATATGATAGCGGAAGACGAGGCTAACTGTACAAACTAATGAAATTAAAAAGTATCGTTAACTAAATTATATAGATCGTATCATATTAAATAATCACCTTCGAATAAATCCTCATTAAAATCTAAACTAATTCAATTATCTAATTCACGTGTACCTTAATCCGGTTCTGAGTCCCTCCGGTCAG
The DNA here is from genome assembly GCA_963151315.1 of Nymphalis c-album. NCBI lineage: Eukaryota > Metazoa > Arthropoda > Insecta > Lepidoptera > Nymphalidae > Nymphalis > Nymphalis c-album. The sequence continues at coordinate 7,381,272 of OY720611.1, read as the reverse complement.
GTTCTCGACCGCACACATTAAGTTTCTGAAATTTTACCGGCTTTAAATCGCTTTCACGTTTAACAACCGCCACGATACAAATGACGGTGTGGGAGATATAAATCTATACGTTTTATCACTGGCTACCATTATACAGGCTACGGTTATAAATAACATCTTCAAACAATTTTAATCTCTATTTCATATAGCAATAAGGTTTAAATTAATGATCACTTTTAAAGTTTTTCGGTGTACATGCTTAGTGTACCTCAGGGTGATGTGTTAGCGCCTGTGGTTTTCCTCTTCGATCGTGTTCGAAATTTACCTGTTAATTGGTATTTTTTACCTGAAACCAGAGGTGCTATTTATTTTATGAACGACTCTAAGGGTTGTGATACGTCAGCGTTGCATAAAAAACTTAAATTTAATTTAAAGCTTATGAAATATAACAAAGATAATATATACAATATTATTGGTATAAATTATTATCGTTTTATTTTTGTGAACTATAAAATTATATAAATTAAAAGTTAAAAAATATATAGACTTTTTTAAATCAAAGTTTCAATACTAATTCAAATATAATTAAATCTTTCATCATTCAGCTAATTGAACAAAAATCCAATCACCATTGTTGTATCAGAAAGAGACAATTCTCTCGCGCACTTGCCAGCTCATCCCTCTTCCCTGGACGCAGACAAAGGGCTCAGGCCCTAGGGACCCGATGTAACTTATAGGGCATTAAATTTAAGTGATTCCTCTGCTTTTAAAGTTTTCCAAAGTCGGGGGCTTTGAACGGATTCAATACGGATAAAAAGGGAGAGATCAAGTATTTGCACCAATTTGTCCTATCATGACGTATAAATATTTCATCCCCGTTGTCTACCTTATTTCAATTTTTAAAAATGGAATAGTGTCGAATATTACGTATTAGATCTGAATAGTTTTGTTACATGTATAAATAAATACGTTCACATTAATAAGGGATCGATAAAAGCATGCAATGCATGCTTGCTATAACTATTTTTTTATATATATATATATATATATATATATATATATATATATATATATATATATATATATATTTATATATTTATATATATATATATTTTATATAATTATACATATTTTTAATACTTGTTTCTATAATAACATCGAGTATTGACCTCAAAAATAAGAATAGTTTTAGTCGAAATAAAAAATGTAGTACTTCATTTGTCTTTGTCTTGTTGTGTCTATGTTACTAATATTATAATATTAAATGTAAATTTCATTTATTTCCAGATATCAACGGGCGCCGTGCGAGCAATAGCTGTCGGCAAGCCACAACGAAAATAAGTGATAAAGGACACTACGTAAAATTGAATTGTGAGAATTTTAGTTTAAACATTATCCATTCCTTTAGAAAATCTCATTATATGTAGATAAATTAATTAATATGTACAATTCGATAATTTTTATTCTCGTTAATGTTGTTTATTTTCAGTTCGGTCAGTATCGCTTTTCTTTAGCTTTCTCAAAACTATAATCAAATCGAGCAATTCATTTATACTCATTATTTTTATGAAATGAACGAGAGAGCCAAAGTATCGATAATTCATCATTAAATGTAAGCTGTAAATAATATTGTAACAATTATAATGTACTTCATTTAATGTCAGAATTAGAATTAGGTCTATTGTTTCCCTTACCTCAAAATGGTTACATTTAGTGAATATTTTGTGTAACAATCATAATGTTTCATTTAATTATCTGTTTCGATACTGTCTTAAGCACAATGGCGTTTTATTAGAGCCTCTCTATTACTGTTACTGTTCGTATAAGTTAATTTATTTTTTTATATTGTTATAATTAAGTACATAATTATGTATTTATATGCGTTCAGTGAAGCTTAAGTAAAGTAATATATTCAGAGTACTTAATGTTATAAAGGTTTTGAAATTACGTTGAGATTATTTCTGTTTTTTTTTCTCTTTTTTTACTTTTTATAATTAGTTTCTAGTGCGGATCTGTATCGTCTGTGTTTTTATCATAGAAATGTAAAATTGTATGAATTATATGTTCAAATGTAGGAATTGTTTTAGTTTTAATTATAACGTTCGAAATCTTATCGTTTCCGTCCATTTTTTATTTTTTATTTGTTTATTTAACGTTTGTAAATAATGCCCTGTTTTGCTGTATAGCTACATTATTATATGGTATGATTTTATTTCTCTCTCAATAACATACAGTTTAGAGGTATGCCAAAGACTTGTAGTGACGTCTTTACATGCAATCTTTGCTTCTAATGTAGATTATTTTACTAAAGCAATAATATTATCGCCAAAGACTATCGTGGACTTTTCTTGGACATACTTCATTTAGACATGACCAACTTCATTTATAAGAAAAAAAAAAATAACATCTATGTAATTGCCAAAGTGTAATTAAATGTTTTTGTTTATAATTTACATTTATTTTCAATTACATTTTTGAAAGATATATCATAAAAATGACCTTGAAAAGTTCACTTTAAATGAATTTTCATTTATAAATTTTACATTTACGTTTCCTATTTATTTAAAACTGTATTCTCTTTTGCTTTTTATCCTCAAAAGCATATCGATTTAAGTGATACGTTCCACGTCATAATAATAAGAAATATATGTAATAGTTTCATTTTATTTGTACTAAGTATATTTGTAAGGCAAACGCACCAGTACGAAATAAAGGCAAATGAGTTTTTTAAAAAATATATTTGTGTTTTTTTTTTAATCTATACAAATAATTAAAATGTAACTGATCGCTTTTTATATATGGAAGATGTATGAGTGAAACTATTATCGGTGGCCTTTATCAACGCAACAGAACCCAAAAAAATGCTTTTTTAATTTTTTGTCCGTTTGTTTGTTCGTTTGTGCGCGCTAATCTTAGGGACAGATTAACTGATTTGTATGCTGTTTTCTCTAATGTATTGTGGCAAATTTCACTTAAAATGTAGTATATTCATTTCAAACGGCTTATGAATAAAAAAGTTATGTCAATTTAAGAAATGAAGTCAAACATTTAGTTTTCGTTAAAAATGCTATAAAATAACTGGTCAATTGATTGTTAAATAACTGGTGAATTGGTTTAAACTTTAGCTACCTATAAATTATAGTCTGTAAAATAATGATGAATGAAAGCTTATAGAAACAAAACAAAGTTAAAGAATAGATAGTTTCAGAGATTTGGATCCTTCCAATTTAAATTAAGCTCAGATCGAGCTGACATTTTATACATTATATTTAATAGGGTTCAGCTAATGTTGGATTAAGGGGCACTCACAATTACACAAATATGTATTATATACAAATTATTTGTAACGACCCAGCAAACTCGCAGGACTAGATAGCTAACACCCTAAGCAACAACTTTTGTTCTACGACTTTTGATAAGTTGTTAGATTTTAATTTCATACAAAAATAAGTATTAATTTAATTTCCCACTTGAACGTTTATAAATCTACGCGCATCGCAAAGATCGACGCGTCGCGTCGTCCTTTCGTTTATGAATGAATAGATATAGAGATCTACAAATATCACGACAGTACGAAAAAAACTTGTAAAAACATTTTTTTATAAGTATAGTTTTTTATAAGTGTATAAGTTGTCGCTTATGATGTTAGTAGTAGTAGTAGATGTTGCATATATCTATGCGAGGATGCTGGGTCGTTACAAATAACCATATATAGGCTAGCTGAATGTCCCGATTTTGTACGGGAAAAATAGAAATTTTGTACCGCATATTTTCAGAACGAAGTTTTGTTAATCAATAAAATATAAAAGTGTGTTTCCGATATCCGTGATTCGTTTACACCGCGTAATTTTTAATACTTTACCATTTTTATATCTGTATTAACTTATAAACGAAAGATTCATTTCGAATAATTTAAAGAAGAATTTACATGTCCTTAGTTTTAACGATAACTCTTAAAACATGATTACTTCACTGTGTTTTTCTTCAAATCAAATTGTATCGAGCATCAAATTGATAGAATTCATCTTCATATTTACTTAACCATTCTGATATTTTGAAAGAACAAGAAATTCAGATATTTTTATTAAAGCATTTTATTTAATCGAACCCATATTTTTTTTAATATAGCACATATATTATATATTATAATATGGACGGATGTGGTCAAAAAAGATCTTAGTCACTGCAATGTTGCTGAAAACGATACGTCGAATAGAGCGAAGTGGAAGAAAAGACTAGGAAGGCAGACCCCACCATCAGATGGGAATAATAAATGCACAGGAGAGAGAGAGAGAGAGAGAGAGATAGCATCAGCTACAAAATATGGATGCATTTTATTTTATTAAAAACAAAGATTGCGCGTGGAGCTTTGCACACGTGGGCACTGTGCTCTTCCTTTAGAATCAAGCTAACTTCATGCCAAATTTCATCAAAATTAGTTCAGTGGTTTAGTTGTGACAACGTAATCATAATATTAGTATAGATAAAAAGCAAGATATATCCTTATTAATTTACGTCACGGTAAAAAAAAATCATTGCTGATTTTATTATAATATAAACGAATAATAATACATATCACCTCTTTCAATGACACTTAAGTATTTTTAATTCTAACGTCAAAATATATAAAAAATAAAACAAAGACATTGAAAATAAGAAATGTAATCAATAGCGCATACAATAACTTCAAAAAATAATTTAAAATATCAACATGAAATAAAATTAAAAACACTCAAAATGTCAATAATCAAACAACATAAAATAGAATACTAATATACAATACTATGAATTCTAAAGATTGGATACTCAATACTTGCAATCTCTCCTTAGCTTCAAGTGTATTCTTAAGTGATAAAGAAACTCAGACGAGTAAAATATACGTAACGGGTTCCGCCTCCTCAAGAAACATACCGTCCAGACCTCTACCTGTAAACATTGAGGCGAAAGCTAAAGATGACAACGTTAAGGTATTCGAATTTTCCGAAGTAATCAAAGATCCTAACGATCCAAGTATAATCAGTATTATTAAGGAAACATTTAGCGAAGAAGCCCTAACTGAATCCGGTTCCCCTTATGATACGCCCACTAAAAACAAATATAGGTACTGCAAAGAAATCATACAACCATACTCAAAAACTCCCAAGGTCCCTAAAGATTGTCCGGTTTATCCCAGATGTAAGCCCGACTGGTGTTATGGTGTGAATGAACAAGAAGATTGTTCAAAGCCAGATATTATCTACACAATGGACTCTGATAGCAAGACAACCTTTGATAATCCCAGTATCTCATCTGAAAAGTGTGAAGTAAAAGAAGAAAGGAGACCTTGCTGTGTTAAAAAGACACCGTGTAAACCAAAACCTCCAGCTATTTGTAAGACTATCGATGAATGTAATTTGAAAAAATGCATCTCATCATGTGTGAGAGAAAGCTTGAAGCTAGCCAAAAAAAGTAGCGCCGCTTGTTTAGATAAATTCGAAAAAGTGATCGGTGTCAAGCAACCTAAGGACTGCGATGATAAACCAACGTACTATGTCATGGACAAATGTAAGAGTCAACCTACAAGTGAGTCATCTGCTATGAGTGTTCAAAAGAAACATAGCATACAAAACATTATTGAATCCCAAAGTCAAACAGTTGCAACGATTACATGCGCAATCAAAGGATTTGTGGGGTCCGTGTATAACAAAACAAAGGAAGCAGTAAATATGATTAAAACAGAAAGCTGTAAGCATTTAGGTTTAACCGAAGAGCCAGGAACATCATCTAAAGAAAACACGCCATGTGATCCCGAAACAAAAGAGTGTAGCGGCACGGCTATAGAAATAAGCCCCCAAACATTAAATGAAACAAATGAAGACCAAATCATTACACCCGAAGAGATAACTCAAAGTTATAGCTTAGATAAAATATTGCTACCAGCAAAAGATATGGTAGGTCAAGTGATATCAGTTGTTTCTTCAACGGTATCCGTCTTAAAGAAAAGCAGCTTTGATGACATCATTGATTCTAAAATAAACAGGAGCTCGATTCACGATAACCCAGATGGCAATACTCCCAGGAAAATTGCCCAAGATCACGAACCTGGAGCGCATTCCAGTGTGTTTACTATGCTGAAGGCAAAGATACTGTCTATTTTCGATATTCATCAAGACGCATGTCAAGATGACGGCCACAACAGTGAAGAAGATGACGAGAGGAGTGCAGAAAAATTATTTGATAAATTTTGTGAACAATAAATAATCAAAATTACCCTGTCATTTTACATAACTAACTTACAATTTAATAATAAACGATTATATAACCGAAACTTGTTTTATTAATTTATTTTTTATTGCGATTGAAAAAATTGTAAGCGTTGATTTAGAAATGTATATAACATTTCTAAATCAACGCTTACAATTTTTTTTTATTGTATAGGAAGGCGGACGAGCATATGGGCCACCTGATGGTAAGTGGTCACCAACGCCCATAGACAATGGCATTGTAAGAAATGTTAACCATCGCTTACATCGCCATTGCGCCACCAACCTTGGGAACTAAGATGTTATGTCCCTTGTGGCTGTAATTACACTGGCTCACTCACCCTTCAAACCGGAAAAACAAAGTACTGCTGTTTTGCGGCAGAATATCTGATGAGTGGGTGGTACCTACCTAGACGAGCTTGCACAAAGCTCTACCACCAAGTAGATTTAAGCAGTTTATTAAAACCAATAAATACGGTAATTGTAAAGACAAATTTGACTGCATGACCTCTCCTCCTGACCGACTACGGCAGCCATGCTCAAGGGAGACTAGACTACGCGGGGAATATTACACTGCTCAAGTGTGTGCGTAAACACAAGTGCACTCTCTATTTCCTCACTCCAAAAATTTAATGAGGTGACAACGATTTATTTTAGATATAATATTATATATATTTTAGATAACAGTTGCTAAAGTTAAAAAAAAATAGTACATTAGTTTGTAGTTTGCCCCGCGAATAATTAATAAAAATATAATAAAATAAAAATAAGCCTAGAGCTTCATAAAAGGAATATCTAACACATAAATAATTTTAAAATTTGAACCAGCAGTTCCTGTGATTAGCCGGATCAAACAAACAAACTCTTCTGCTTTATATATTAGTATAGATTAGTGATCACAGGTTGAAAGAAACGCTGGTGAATGAAATTCAAAACTTTATCTATTTCTCTTAAAACAAGAAAAATAATAATAGGTAAAGGTAGGTAAAACTGTGTTAACTAGTTAGTAACTGATGGCCGAATACTGAAACGTCATTCAAATATTAAGTGGGACTTAATTATTTGGAACGTCATTAATTTCAAATTTAGTATGCGAAATTTTAAATTAATTTCAAATTTAGTATGCGAAATTTTAAATTAACGGCGTCTCAAATAATTAAGATCCACTTCATATTTGAATGACGTTTCAGTGTTCGTCCGTGAGTGAGTTACTTTCATATTTTCTGCTCAGGCCCCTTTCCGAGTCGGTAGTAGTTCTTAATTCGTCTATCAATAGGTTTGCTTCTAGATTGTTTAAAGTATTTTTTACTTTCGAATTCAAACTACCACGCAGGTAAAGGCTATCACTTTAGTTAGTTTTATTCATTTAACTCAATCATCATCACAATAATGTGATTACAGTGTGATCATTCAAGGTTTGTATAACAGACAAATCTCATAACCATTAAACAATACAAAAGATTTGTTATTATACAATCACTGTACAACGTTGATACAAAATATATCAATTTTAGAATACAAATAAAATATGATAAAATACGCGGATATTGATAATGATTTACATAAAAGATAAATAAGAGTGCCGATATAGTCTAGTGGTTATTTAAACGTGATTCTTAATCGAAGATCGCGGTTTCAAGCCGGGCAAGATCATGACGCTTGATCACTTGCTTGTGTGGGATGAAAATCTGCCACCTACCTGATATGCAACAGCGTGGATAAACTTCAAACCTCAACTTACTATCGTTTTTGAAGTGAAAACTTCTTCAGCATCGTTGTGATTTCAAAGTCGATGAAACGAAAAAGCGACAGTAAAAAGAGACATAAATTCATAAGATTTAACGTGGGAGAAAATGAGATAGGAAGCATTATACAGTTCAAGCCAACATTTTTGAAGATTTCACTTCTACCACGTGTGAATTGCACACATGTTTTTAATAATAATAATCTATATAAATAAAATGATAGAGGTCTGCAGTGTTGCGCGCATCACGGAAAAACTACTGAATAGATTTCAATGAAATTTTCTAAATTTTATTTCTTAGACACTTAACTTATCAAAAAAAAAAGAATTATTGCGATATCTTCATTTAATAAAAAGTTATTAAAGTTTCAAGAAACAACGATTTGTATATGCACTGCGTGTTCAGTGATGCATGTTTAAACAAAGTATATTTTTGCTTGCGATTTTTTTGATGTTTTTTTCTTCGTAAGTTTTCTTATAACTTTTTTAATATATCAAGCAACGCGAATGAAGTCGCGGGTATCAGCTAGTTTACAATATATTTATAATTAAATTTATACGTATCGTAAATCCAATATAGGTACTGGTTATTTTTAAATGCGAATACTTTCTCTTTGGATTTATTAAAACTAAACCGATGTCAAAGAATTAAAAAATTTTGTTGTCAAGTTATTCTACGCTTCCATTCCTCTAACTATGTAAAATAGAATGTTTTTAAATAACGAAATAAAGTAATATAATAAAAATGAACCTTTTAAATCAAACTCACAATGAATACCAAGAAGTGCAACGTTCCTCCTTTACCTGAACCACCACCTCCTGATCCTTGCAAGCTACAGCGTATCAGGCAAAAACTGAAAGCAGGTATTAAAATATGTCCAGAAGTACCGATTGTACCTCCACCCCCACCACCGACGTGTCACGCTCTATGCATTGAGAAGATAAAAAATCCACCAATCACTATAACCAATCAGCCTGTAGTTTGTGTTGTAGAAAGAGTACCCACTGGTACTGCTAGGTGTGACGAAATAGAAAGTCGTACTGCTGCTCATATTGAACTTCCTGGTTGCCTCCCCCCCGCACCACTACCCCCCCTTCCAGCTCCCGATCTTTGTGAACAACAGCAGAAAAAGCGACGTGTAGAAGAGTGCAAGGAGAGAATGAAACGTTATAGACTCTGATAATGGATGAGCTAGCTAAAAATAATATACCGAAAAATTCAAACACAGATTCTATGATTGAGAAATTTTGTACAGCAATGAAGAAGCAGTCCGACAAAGGCGTCGGAAGTACGAGAAGGCTTACAATCGAATCCCCATATAAAGCTGTAGCAACTACAGATTCTTCGCACGAAATGGATCGCGATTTAACGGATTTGGAAAACTTAATAAAACGTCTACAAAATGAAATAGCTCAAATGTACAATGATAATGGTGGATCTCTTGTAAATGATATTTCTGAGGAGCCATTGATAAGTCACGATGAAGACCAGAATAAAGGGAACAAAAACAACCATATTTATCATCTAGCCGTGAAGGATGTTATGAAAATAGATGAATCTAAAAATGTCCCGCATAACAGCTCTGAATTCGCTTCTTCAAGCAAAACACAACTATACGAAACCTTTACATCAATAAGGCGAAACTTTTCTTTACTTTGGGATGAAGGAAAAGTATATGAAGATGAAATTGTAGTTAAAAAAGATGACAATTGATGTTTCTGTACGAAATTCTACCACAAGTCATCAAAGCATTATACATTCTTAATGTACGTTGCTTATCAGCTCACTCTTTCTGTCACTGTTGATTTTACATACGAAAGAAAAAGACAAAGCATGGTTTACCTAATCAACGTTGCAGCATTATAAAGTCGATTTAATTACATTCAATGATAAAATAAAACATTAATTATTTTCTTTCAAAATGTATTGGTAATAACAAATTCGTATAATCCATACAAAATACAACATTCATATATATCTTCGATACATCAAATTTATAAATATAATTTATGTAAGCAAGAGGCAATTTGACTAGATTAAACTCAATTTTGACTAACATGGTCATATTATATAAATATACTACACTATAAATAAACTTTTCAAATACACATTGCAAATATATTAGGGAAAATTATATGAACGAGTTAATATTGGAAATCTCTCATTAGTGACTAGAAAGGATAAATTGCTTAATTTTATTCTGGTCACATTCAACCTTGACCACAAATCGAACAAAAGTTAAAAATAAATATCTCTATACATTATTTAACATACACAAATTAGAATTACATCCTTTTAAATAACACGTAAAAAGCAAGTACGCTTAGCAAAATATAAGCAACATTTGAATACAATAAATATACAAAATATTTATATTTTTTGGCACAATACGTATTCAAAATTTAACAATTATAAAATATTTATCATATAATCAAATAATTAAGGCACGTTGCCACACTGTTTCCATTATATATTACATTATATATTTTAAATTTCTAAGCATTTTTTTATACTAAGTATTATATTTAACATATTAAAAGACACATTTAAGTTATAAATAGTGCTTTACAATTTTATATAGTATATTATGTAATAAACATGCTGAATATCAGAATGTTATATACTTAAGTATATACTATTACATCGTATATAAGCAAGAGGCACGAGAGGGTTTTTATCTAAAGTCACTATTAAATATAATATTTATGAAGATAGCAAAATATTTATTTATATACAACGATTTTACATCTTGTTTTAAAATCATTTTTGATTATGGAAGTGTACTGTTTCATTTACTTCTGTTAAATTGTCATATTTACTAAGCCTTTACCTTTACTGAATCGTACGGAAGCTTATAAAACATGAGAAACAGATAATTGTGCTAAATGAAAAACGAATTCGAAATTCAAAAGTCGACAACAACAAATTACACTAAACTAAGATTCAATTAACATTATATAAAATCAACCACAAAACTATATATTATATATATGTGTATAATCGTCAGATTTTTCCATATAACTAGACGTTTAAGCAAACTTAACAAATCCACAAAAATCTTTTCACCTCTAGCCTGAAGCTGAAGCGAAAAACCCTGAAGGGTACAAACCTGTACGGTTGTCAAGCGTACAGGTGAAAACAGAGAACCGAATAAAAGTACAAAATTAGCCGATTATTTCTTCCTGGGAGGGGGCTGGATCGCTGGCTGGTGGAAGGGGTGATACTGTCGTGACAGTATGCTCTCCTGGAAAATAAATCTCAGTTAATTTTTTTTATAAAGCGTATTTATGATAAATGCGCGAAATATTCTGCCAATGTATTTAATAGATTAATTTATTTATTTTGAATCGTAATTCTTTATTTAAGTTATATAGTTTTTCACCTATTTTCAATTTATATTCCAGGTAATAATTTTCCACCACGCTGCTCCAATGCGGGTTGTTGGAATACACATGTGACAGGATTTCAATTAAATTTGACACATGCAGTTTCTCGATGCAGTTCCTCACAATGTTTTCCTTCACCGCCAAGCACGAGATGAATTATATTTATAAATTTATAATCACAAATTAAGCACATGAAATTCAGTGGTGCTTGCCCGGGTTTGAACCCACGATCATCGGTTAAGATTCACGCGTTCTTACCACTGGGCCATCTCGGCTTTCTGATAACAATAATTTATATAATAAACCTGAGGGTATATAGGATAATATTCGGCTTGATAACTTACCACGTCATCAGGTCTTTTGGATCCGTTCATTTTTCGTTCTTGCAAAATGATTTGATTGGCGGCTCTGTAAATCAAACACCTGTATAGTGGTTATTGCTAATATAGGAAGACGAACATAACTCATATAGTGCCCGTCAGTAAATATTGCACATCGATCTTTGAAAAGAGAATCGACTAATTTCGGAATGGTAGAGCGTTGTCTCTGTCGCACAAAACACAAACAGTCCGGTATATATTAAGAGTTTCTGTGTACACGATTACAATTCAACATTTTCCTTCAAAAAGTTATAAAATAAAGAAACTGACGAGAGCCGGTTGGCGTGGTTGGTAAGATACTTGCCTTCCACGTGGTCGTGGGTTCGATTCCCATCCAGGATAGACATTTGTGTGCATAAACATGTCTGTTTTTAAGATGTTTAATATGGTACCTATATCAGTTGTCTGGTTTCCATAGTACAAGCTCTGTTTAGTTTGGGATCAGCTGGCCGTGTGTGAATAATGTCCCAGGATATTATTTAATTATTTTTAGAAGTTATGGATATTGTAATAGCCTGACTAAAAGTATATGCATCACTAACGGCCGAATACTGAAACGCCACTTAAATATTAAGTGCAACTTAATTATTTGAGACGCCGTTAAATTCAAATCGCATACTAATTTAGAAGCTTCTCAATGTTAAGTAGCGTTTAACTTTGAGGGACGTTTCAGTATTCGGTCTATTATCTAAGTGTATATAACGATGAGTATCGTACGTGTCCATCTCTTCTTGTGTGAGGTCGAGCGCCTCCTGCATCTCGCGTGAGGTGCTCTGAATGAACTCCTTGTCACAATACTTGCCCAGACCTTGCTCCATCAGAACCTTAATATAGAAAATGTCACTTTATAATTGAATCGAATGCTATCTATTCAAATTTTAATATAATATGTTCATGACCTTCTTAAATTGACAATGTAATAGTTATTACTCCATATCCTTCCAAGGTGTACCTCATTTGCTCAACAACAACAACAATTCGATCAACAATTATATAACGCGTCAAGAACAAAAACAATACTCAAATGTGGCACCGACCATAAAATGAAGAAAACGATGTAAAGGTTTAATAATTTCAACCTAAACTATGCCTTGTTCCCGAGCAATAAAGTGCGGTTTAGATTGTATTGACATTCACTTGCGATCTTACGTCATGAATGACAGAAAGACATAGGAAATGTATAATAACGGTTGTTCCATATTCAACCTTATTTCTTAAGCAATAAGTTATGATTGGACCATACTAATTTGAAATAAAAATAATAAACAAACTTCGTTGTGTTCTTACTTTTCGGGCCGATTTTGAAGCGCTTACCGGTAATCTATTACATTACTGATCGAAGATAAAAAATACATTATATAGCAAACTTACTCGGGTAATCAGGTTCTCCGCTGGATTCTCTACACAATAAGGCACGTTGTTCGTATGTCTTGGCGCTCTGTCACGATCTAAACATACGAATTTTAAATTAGACTATTTTTTATCATGAGTCTATATAGTAAATTAACATCCTATACAAACAAAACCTTGATCATGCAGTGCTTTTTTCGCATACACTATATGACTATACATCCAATCAATCCTAATTACCACAGCTATAAGATGTATTGGGATAAAATATTTATTACAAGAGTCTGTTAATAAAATATTCATTATTAGTATACATTAATGAGCTTTTAGAAATTGTAAAATATACCTACTTAAATAAAAAGATATTATCTTAAGATAAATATAATTATACTAAGGATGTTACAAGCATAAAAATAGGAAATTTATATATTAAAGAAAAGGTGACAAAACTGACAAATGTGACGACTATTTGCTAATAGCTCCATCTATTGACCATTGATGGCACTAACCACCAACAATAATTTTGGCTCGTACAGTGAGCATGGTGCATGAACGCACGTAAAACAAACAAAATTAAGTTATTGAAGTGAAACTTCTTTAGAATCGTTGTGATTTCAAACCGGATGCAACGGAAAAAACGACAGGTAAGAGACACAAAATAATACAAAAATGTGTAAGATGAAGCCAGCAAAGAATGAGACAGAAATATACATACTATTTTATATTATTTCTTTTGTCGATTTACTGAAGTTTCACTTCTATCGTGTGTGAATCGCACACACACCTTTTTTATTTATATATCCGGCCATGCCGGGCATCGAGGTTTCCCTCACTACCCTGGTGTTTCACTGGTCTCCACTGGTAGTCTCACCTATCAGCTCTTTATTTTTTTACCACGGAGATCTCGGCTTTGTGGGCCTCAATTATTTATAAAGAATAGTAGTGGGGCTGTCCCTAACTGATCGAAGTCAGTCTGATTACGGACTACGAGACTCCCCTAATTACCTAGGCAAGGTACTAAGTCAGGTCTGAAAAAAGTTCCTGGATGGCCATCATGATCAATGATCATCTATCAAATCTCAATAAACTGACAAGCTATGAAAAGTCAAGTTGATAATCATACATAGCGCTATTGTCGTGCTCTAAATTAATATTAGTATATTATTGTTATAAATGAAACTTAATATTAAATTAATTTCAAGGAAATAATTGCTTAGCTGTATACAGTCTGCTATAAAAACCCTGCCCGACGCGTAAACTAGTTATTAGGTATCGTGAGTCGGTTCTATTTAGGTAATCATTTTTAAAATACGAAGTAAAAAAATACCCTGAAAAAAATTAAAATTTAATTTAATTAAATGACGAAAACTACTTGAACCGACTCACGCTACCTAAAAACAACCTCACTGATCGAACAGGGTCTTTATTTATTTATATATTCAAATGCTAGAAGCGGTTATAAATAAAATGTCAAGCTATTAACATATATAATACCGAACAGTAACATTTCTAGAAGTAAAGTAATATATAATAAAATTATATAAGTAAATTATTAAAACAATAATGTTATAACACAGTCACAACACACTAAAACGGACTTACAGCTGTTTCTCATACTCTGCATTAAATCATTGGACGTTTTTCTGCAAACGTTAAGAATGTTGACTATCTTTACACTGATGCCAATAAAACACAAAACTGACCACTAATAGCAAAGCCTAATTAATAACCCATTTCTAAGAGTATTTAATGCAACAACAGAAGTAATTCTAAACACAACACTAATAACGCCATCTAGTGACATTTTAATAAACTAACATGAGAGACTTCAAATGTCCAAGTCGCAAACTTTTACGAGTTGTCATTAAAACGCTCAAGATGGCGCTGTTGCCAAATTTTGTTTTTCATACTAATCTTGTAAAATGTGGATCAATGTTTATATTAGTTGGAAAAAAATATCGTACTGATGTCAATTCTGTCATAGATTAGAATATTAGATGGTCAGTTTATTGTTCATAAATAAATAATACTTTATTACGTCTAGCGAAGCGATAACTTTACAGATAATGTACAACTGTTTCAAAACATGGCATCAACATAAAGATCATCAAATTTTAATGTGCCATGATGTGATTGAAAACACATAACAACGACAACATAAAGTTAAATCAAATACAGTATTAAATATAAGAAATCAATTTAATAAAAGAAAAATAATATATAATATAAATTCTATAGGTTACAAATAAATTTTAAAAAATAATTATAGCCACAATCAAATTATATCAAAGTACTATAATAATAAAATTATTATACTCATTTTGTTTGCCATGAATTAAAATTCTGCTGTCTTTTTATATTAAAGTGTTAAAAAGGGATAGTAAGTCTATTAGTCCCGTTGGCTCAGTGGATAGGACTCATTTAATTTAACCAGAAATCAGTACTGCCTTAAGCAAGTGGTAATTTTACATTAAACTCCTATGGAAAATTAAAAAGAAAGCTGATTGAAAAATTTTCTGCACGATACATTGAATATTTTTTTATAAATAGTTTAAAAGATAACCTGATCATAAACGACACCAACAAAAACTAAAGATTAGTTATACTCACTCGATTGCTTTGAATATCTTCTCGGAGTCCTTTCCGTGGAGTAGAGGCTGCATAGCGATCTCTTCTTCACCATCACTCTGATTACCGTCCTCGTATTTACTTCAAAAAGATTGTAACATTAGTTTAATATATTAATTAAAATATATTTTAGTTATTATATTATAAAAGTAAGAGTAAAGTAACAGCCTGTGAATGTCCCACTGCTGGGCTTAGTCCTCTATTATATATACTAATTATATATATAATAGAAATAGAAAATAATATTTTATTTTCATACAAAAATAAGTATTAATTGAATTTCCCGCTTGAACGTTTATAAATCTCGCATCGCGTAGTCCTATCGTGTATGAATGAAATATAGACCTACAAATGTCACAACAGTACGATATAAATTTATAAAATCATATTTTTTTCATGTATTGAGTTATGTCCGAAGTCGAAGAACAAAAGTTGTTGCTTATGATGTTAGCCATCTAGTCCTGCGAGATTGCTGGAGATTAAACATAACCCTGTACATATAATATAATTATAAAAGAATTTAAGTGACCTCTATCACTTTTTTGTATAAAATAGGTAGGTGGATGAGCACCTGATGGTAAATGCTCACAACCGCTCTGTTGTAAGTAACTCTGTTATTATATTTAGCGTTCCTTTCATCGCCAAAGCGCCGCCAACCTTGGGAACTAAGATGTTATTTCAATTGTGCCTGTAGTCACACTGTCTTACAGAGTACAATATCTGATGAAAGGGAAACCTGCCCAGAGGGGCATGCAACGCCTTACCAACAAGTAAAGTACGCCCAGATATCTATACAGAGTTATTATATATATCTTCAGTATATAACAAAAAATAACTATGAAACGAATTACTTCTCGTCTTCTGGAATTTTTCCATCCATACCAAGCTCCCTCTGCATCATCCAACTCAAAGACTGGCCTTCTTTGGTGCCTGAATAAATAAAATAGCGATTGTTTTTCCTTAATATAAAAAAATCCAATTATAAAATGACATTGTAAACATCTACTCAATCGATACAGTTAAGCAAAAACATTTTACATCACAAGGAAACACTACTCAAAGTCCAGAGATTTTGGAAATCAATCATCGATGGACAAATAAATTAGTTCGAGTCGATGATTATAAGAGTAAGAGAAAATATAATAATCAATTATATAGAAAATTTCAATGAGAAAATATGAGCTGTTCTTACCATTTACGGTCTTCGGTTTATTAGGTGGTGGACGGTAGAAGCTCTCACGACCCTTCTTGATACTCGTCCAAACCGCACCAAATAACGTATGGTTACGCTGTGACAAATATACACACATATATTAACAAAGACAGGTCTTCCTAAACCATGTGAACTTATTTATTAATGAAACTTAGATCATCCAATAGTAATACAAAAATAGTTGTAATATATAAATACATAAAATAAAAAAAATAAAAAGTTGGTGGTAGTGCTTTGTCCAAGCAGTTGTCTGGGTAGGTACCCATAGGTATGTAATAAAAAAAAAGTTAAATGCACTTTATTACATGTCATGACAAAATAATGGTATGGTAGAGCTATCGCTAGAAGAAATTAGCTGACTTTAAATAAAAAAAGGTGAGGTTGGTTAAAAAATAAAAGGAAAAATAAAACTAATTTAAAAAAAAAATGTTGGTATTAGATAGTAAGATTGTTCATTCAAAGATGGTACAAAGAACGCTAGTTATTCTATTTATATGCGCGATAACTTAATCTTAAATAAAATGAAATTATGATCGACTCCTGGCCAATTTCGACCACGGCAGTTAGTGTCAAGAGAAATTAGCCATCTGTGCATATCATGTTAGTTAATGATGTGGAAAAATGTGTTCACTCACTATTCTCTCACTCTCATACCGGTGGAATGGTAATTTGATACGATTGAAAAGACGAGACGAAGTTCAAATACAAAATCAAAAGTTTATGTGCTTTCCGAGGGAAGAGAAAGGGAGTTTACACTAAAATTCTACGACAGAAAAACCCGATAAATACAACTCTTACCCTGTGCATCGGCTCCACAGTCTCAGCAACCACTTCATCGAGATTGCCAGATATCGCTCTCTTCAGCTCCGGTCCAGCTTCGTGGAGAGTCCTGAGTCCAGCTTGTAATGTCATCTGGTTGTTCTGCACTGATGCAGCAGCCGCTTGCTCTTTACGTTTACGGAATCTGTTCGCAGTATTTCTTATATCAAGACAAAGTTCATTTATATCGTTTTTAATTTATAAATTCGCTTTAGATTCGTGCTTTTGTCTTCGCTTTAAATATATGAGTTTTATTGGAGAAGTTGTTTTGATAATTGGGATAAAGTTTTAAGCGTAAGATGGAAATTCAAGCAAATACAATTCCGAAAACATGTCTTCTCAATGTAACTCAAAAAGCTCACTAATGTTAGATAAGCGATTTGCTATATCTGGACATGCAGATTGCAAAAAAAACAGTGACGTCACCCATAGTATAACAATCATTAGATCAGCTAAACTGTGCAGTTTCAAAGCGACTGTGAGAACAACAAATAAGTTAAACACGGAGAAAACATGCTTTGGAATTTAAAGACATGCTTTGAGCGACTTCAGATATAATAGCTTGCAGGAAAGCTAAATTTAATAAATCTACAAAATCATACAAACATTAGAATTGGTCTCCTTACAACAATACTTACAACTATATTTAATACAAAATATGAATAAAATAAAAGTTCAAATAATATTTGACGTTAACTTTTAACATGATATAATGAATAATTTTGAAGATATAATATAACCAAATTATGTAAATTTCTTTAAGTTCAGAAATATAAAAGAAATTTCTGATAAAACTTTCTTTAGTTGTAAGATTTTACAAAAACAGTTAATTATACCGAAACAATTCCAATCGGAATGATTGTATGATTTTTGAATAAATCAAAATTGCTAAAAAAATGTCTTTCAAAAAAAATAAATAAAGAAAATCTTTCAAGCAACAATTTTGGCAATTTGTCACTTAATGCCAAAAATTTAGAAAGCGTAAAATAATACAGCGTTCTTCGAACTGGTTGCTTAAAAGTTGAATGTTGACTTACGCATGGTTCCTATAAAAATAGAAATAAGTATGTTAATATCGTTCATTAGCACTACATAAGTTATTTCTACTGATACTGTATCTTTAGCTACATATACTACTTTACCAGCAACATACGGTATAGACTGATAACAATCAAGAGCATAGTGGATGCGACATAGATAGACAATGATAAATTGAATAACAATATCACTAAATATTTGATAAAATATAAAGCTGGAATTGAAGGCGGAAATGAACAAAATCTCCTAAAAATAAAACTGACTTCAACTGTCGAAATAGATTCTGAATAAGCAACACAAGAGATACCAAGAATATCTTAACTTAAATACTCCATTGAGTGATTCTGACAATCTAAGAAAACAGAAAGATCTCAAAACTCAACAACATTTAATTAAGACTAAAAAAATTATTAAGTCAAATATTTTCAATAAATCATGACATTTCTAAAATTCTGACCTTAATAAGCTGAAAAAAAACTTAATTTCATTAATATTGACCTATTGCTGAATTTCTCAAATAAATAATAATTGAAAATATTATTTATACATATATCTAGTTCATTAATTAACTAATAAGATATAAAAAAAAATAGATATTATATAATAGGTAATATATTTATCATTAATATTGTAAATAAATTCTACCTTCTAAAATAGTCCTGTATAAGGAAAGTGGCGTAGAACTTGCCGACGGTGATCTCGTTGGGGTCGCCGGGCGGTGGTACCACCTGGTCGAGGAGTTTGGGTGAAGTCCGTTTCCAAACCTTCTTGATGATTGCTCGAAGTTCCGTGTTGCATTCATCAATGACTCCTGAAGTATGGATTAAGGGATGATGCAAAATGTTTTGAATATTCTATCTTTTATAGGTCTTCGTGTTCACTTTGAACATAATTAATAAATGAATCACCCATACAAGAGCCCAAGGAGCCAAGTAAGATTTTTCTGTTTAGTGTATAGCGCATGTTTGGTAGCAAGTAACATCATCAGATTACCATCAGGTGGATCATCTGCTATAAAAGCCGGTCGTAAAAATATATAGACTTTAATAGACCCTAGATTATTTTCAAAGTTAATACAATTTCCAATTCTCAATTGTATTATATACGTTGATAAATACTAATTAATATACTCCCATTAGAGTTTCTTTCAGGTGAAGTTCATAGTGTGATGATAATTATATTTTTATGTAGTGATTTCCATTGACACCTTTGTATGAGAAACGAGCCAATCATTAAGAACAGAAAAAGTCTGTGCGAAAACACAATTGCACTTTTTATTTCCCTAGAAAAAGTTCTATCAAAACCCGTTGGAAAGAAAAAATCGACAAACAATAAATAGTTCAGGTACAGAAACGGCCTTAATTACTTCCAAAGCAAAGTAGTATAAACACAACATTTTCAAATGTGGAGTAGATTATTTTATAATAAAGTAACGATGAGAATAATTATCCATTACACTAAACCTTTTTTTTCCGCTGTGGAAATGCATTTACGCATACCCCCCCCCCCCCCAAGATTAAAAGCGGGGACGTATGTGGGACTCAAAGGCTGGAGTACAAGGCCGTGATACCCACTAAAACGGGGTCGGGGGGTGCCAAGGGGTCGCGTGAGCATTCTATCCTGACACCCCGGCAAACCTTTTTTTTTTTTTATTCTATAGGAAGGCGGACGAGCATATGGGCCACCTGATGGTAAGTGGTCACCAACGCCCATAGACATTGACATTGTAAGAAATGTTAACCATCGCTTACAACGCCAATGCGCCACCAACCTTGGGAACTAAGATATTATGTCCCTTGTGCCTGTAATTACACTGGCTCACTCACCCTTCAAACCGGAACTCAGCAATACAAAGTACTGCTATTTTGCGGCAGAATATCTGATGAGTGGGTGGTACCTACCCAGACGAGCTTGCACAAAGCTCTACCACCAAGTAAACCTTTTACTGACCTGTTGTTTTGATTTGCAACTGTGTCCTGACCACAGCGAAGAGCGTCGCGTTGAAATTGACCGTCCCGTCCGAGTTCAGAGGCATGTTCATGGACACGAGTCTCTTACAGGCAGTCCGGTGTGGACAGAGTTTACCGAAACCTGGATAGGATATCCAGCAAATCAAAATATTTTTATTCAAATACTTTAACAAGTTCTTATGAATAGTCTAACGCTACCATTCGGAATGTGGATTCCTTACTTATAAGCTTTGCTTAGCGTCTGTTTAATTAAACACTATTTCTCTCTTTCTGACATCATAAATTTGACATTCAACAGAAGAAGACAACACTGTTTATCTGATCACCCACTTAACAACGTTGAAGTAAGACAGTTACATTTAAATAGATTAATATTATCACTTACCAAGAGGTGGACTTATTTTTCTTAACAACGTCACAACATCCAAATGCTTTATTCTTCCTTTTGCGTCTGGATCGTATTCACTCCACAACCTGAAATGAGACATCGTTATCCACTATAGTAAAAGCCTTGATATTCCAATATATTTTGATATCTAAGAGTCAAAATAGCGATATAATTCGCATCGGTTAGGTTAGGTCGCACACTTACGGAGCGTCACGGTAGCATGCGCAAGCGATCCCATGGCGCTCCCCTTAAGACGGGAAGGGTACCGTGGTGGTTTTAGTCGGTAGGAGTCCGACATAACCCTCCATTCTACATCACATATGGAGGGTATCCGTGATGGATTTCCCCACGAAAAAAAAAAAATAGGTCGCACACTTACCTAACAAATTCGTCGAGATGGTGAGGCCCCAGAATGGACCAATCACGTGTTAAATAATCGAAGTTGTCCATGATAACAGCCACGAACAGATTGATGATCTAAAATATTTTTTTTTTTAGTGTGAAAATATGCAAACGCTTAAAATCATTATGCTATTGATATAGAAAAATATTGATAATATTATCATTGAAATAAATTAATTAGAATTGTTTTCTTAATTACATTACAGGGTTTTGATAATACAACTGAATCTGAGTGAAGATAAATAAGATACAGATAGTATTTGTATGCTATATTTAAAAAAGTAAGTAAAAGCCAATGTCCAACTGCTGAGCAAAATCTGCTGAGTTTTTCTTTACCGCTGAGCACGAATTTATCATATAGGAAATCCTCACTCGGTCTCGCTCGAATTTCAACAATTTTGCCGTTAAGATTCAAGTGCCTCGAGAACGCAAAGCCATTTCAGTTTTGTTAATCGACGAATAAATAAATAATAATAAATTTAAGAAATTAATATTATTCTTAATATATATAATTCTTAATATAATTCTTATTCTTTTAATTCACAAATTTATTATAACATACTTACGAGGAAAGTACAAAGGAGTGAAAATGATATGAAGTAAGGGAAGGCGAGAAGCGATCCACAGCCTTCCTTCTCGTCAGGTGCGTCGGGGTCCGATGTGATGCAGCCCGGTGGCTCGCCAGGACGCTCGTCGTCGTTTACGGAGACGGCCATCATAATCTCCTGCCAAGCTTCCCCTGGGAAAATCATTAGAGAATAGTAGATTATTTATAGTAGCACTTGGTGGAAGGGCTTTATGCAAGCTCGTCAGGGTAGGTACCACCCACGCATCAAATATTCTACCACAAAACAGCAGAAGCAAGTATTGTTGTATTCTGGTTTGAAGGGTAAGTCAGTTAGTGTAATAACAAGCAAAAGGGACATAACATCTTAGTTCCCCAGATTGATGGTACATTGGCTATATAAGCGATGGTTAACATCTCTTACAATGCCAATGTCTATGGGCGTTGGTCGTCCGCCTTCCAATGCGATAATAAGTTAGCTTCTTAATCTGACGTCGCTAATATGAGAATTAGGAAACAACTTATACATAAAATTTATGAAGTAACTATCAAATTTATTAAATACTAGTGCTCGTTAGAACAAGTGAACCCTTTTCGGAGCTAACGAGTTCAAAGTCGGACAAACACCAGTAAATTCATGATCTTAATTTATCTTTATAATCAAGAGTAAACATGCATCTTATGCAAGTCTGCCACATGATTCTGCATTTACAAACCCGCATTGGAGCAACGTGGTGGAATGAGCTCAAACCTTCTTTTCAAAAGAAGAAGAGTCCTTTGGCTCAAGAGTGAGTCATTAACATGCTTTTGTTACTTTACTTTACTGTTGGAACAAACTTTGGCAGTTGGCATTGTTTTGGCAGATTAACTAAGTATTTTGAGCATTACCCTCATTGTTAATAGGTTCAGCCTTTGGAGTTAGACAATAAACTTAACGCTAATAATCCAAAAAGAATAAGCAAAAATTAATCCAAGCTTAGCTTACCTGTAGCTGATCTGAACAAGACCATTAAAGCTCCACCAAATGTTTGGAAATTGTTGTTCTGCGTTATAACCTCGTCGTCTTCTTTCACCTTACCAAACAACTGAATAAAAAGAATAATAACGTCATACAAATTCAATATAACTAAATAAATCGTAATCCAATAGAAGAATCTTATTAAATCTTCAATCAAATATTTACCACACTCAACTTTCACATTACCAACTGGAAAAAATATTACTTAAACAATCAAATCATGATTATCTGAAGTTACTTTAATCTAACTAATTCTTTAATCTGAATGTTCATTGGCCAATTGCAGTCGATGACGTAATAGAGAACCAATCAATATCCAGTATTTTGTCATTAGACAATCTGAATTTGTTCGTTTTAAAAATGGCAGGTAAAACAACAAAGTTAATTACCAAGAATCTTACCTGCATACCAACAACAGCGTAAATGAAGAACAGTAGAACAATTAGTAGGGCTACATAAGGCAAAGCCTGAAACGACTTAATAAAAGTCCAGAGCAAGGTCCGTATACGCTCCCCGCGAGAGAGGAGCTTAATGAGTCGCATCGCTCGAAACAGACGGAAGAAGGCTATATATTTAAGGTGCGTGCCCTGAAAAAAAATTGAACTATAAATATTTAAAATATTTTTATAACAAAAAAAAATATTATAAAATTGAAAATTTGCCAATGTCAATGGGCGTTGGTGACCACTGACCACATAACGTCAGTTGGCCCATTTACCTATCCGCCTACCTGTATAAACATCAAAAACATCCTAGTATTATATTACAGAGGCCCTATAGCCAAATTGACATTCTACAATCGTAAGCGCTAATAGAAAACTAAACAAATGTATGAGAATGACCACGTGACTTATCGTTGAGAGATGTCATTCTCATACATTTGTTTAGTTTTCTATTAGCGTTTACAATTGTAGAATGTCTACTTGGCTAGGGCCTCAGATCTTGTCACGGTGGCATGCGTAAGCGATCCCGTGGCGCTCCCCTTAAGACGGGAAGGGTACCGTGGTGGTTTTAGTCGGTAGGAGTCCGACATAACCCTCCATCAAAGATATGGAGGGTATCCATGACGGATTTCCCCACGAAAAAAAAGGGCCTCAGATCTTTCTTAATAATCTGCGTTATATTACGTTAATTATGAAGGTTATATAAATAGGAATACTACTTTAAGTATTTTTTATTCTTTGTCTAGTGGTATGGGCGATTTGTGATGGTTTAATTATATTAAAAATCTTAATCCTTTTTGGCGGTAGTTTTAAAACGTTTTCATGAAAACTAATAACAAAGACAATTTAAATTGATAATACAAACCTCCTGACTAATATCAATCGTATCTTTGTTTTCATTCACCTGTGTGACCACGATGTCAATTATACTACCAACTACTAAAATGAAGTCTGTTGTATTCCAAGAATCTCCGAAGTAGTTCTGAAAATGGTATAACATTTTTATTATAGCACATGGCTAACTAACGGCCGAATACTGAAACGTCTTTCAAATATGAAGGGTGCTCAAATATTTGAAACGTCTTCGAATTTCAAATTTCGCATACTAAATTTTGAAAAATAATGACATTCCAAGCAATTGAGTCCTAATCATATTTGAATGACGTTTCAGTATTCGGCCGATATATAAGTATATTTGAATGAAACTTAATACTATGTTAAAAATATATACGACTGATTTATATTTTTATTAGTTTTTTTTTGTAAATAAAGGTTGGAAACCTTCAATCATTTCATCAATTTTGCTAACAAACATCTATCAGGAATGCAAACGACCCATTAGTTATGTTATATGTTATGACCTATTTATACTATATATTATATTTATATAATTATTAAAAACATCCTTGGACATAACTCACACAATGATATCTGATCTCAAACTAAGCAGAGCTTGTAGTATAGAAACCAGACAATACTCGTTTTTCTTTTATAAACACATACTTATATAGATAATTACACTCAGACAGACATGTTCATACACAACAAAATACAAATGTCTATCCTGGGTGGGAATCGAATCCACAACCTGCGGCGCGAAAGGCACCAACCACGCCAACCGGCTCGTCAAATCGATAACTAAATATAATGTTTAAAATTTATTGCAGGAATGGAACCTCCAGAGTAAATGCAATTGTCAACAGACCAGTTATGTATTTTTTTTTAATCTTAAATAAGACAGATCTTTAATATCTGAAGGCAACCTATTATAAATTTTAACAATCATTACTTCTGAGTTGCAGCGATCATTCAACCAACCAATCACCATTATTCAGCACATTAAATATATTTTATCCAGCAGAATGAAAGATGTATCATTAAAACATTCTTATCTTTATATACAACTAGCTGATACCCGCGACTTCGTCCGCGTTGCTTGGTATATTAACAAAGTTTTCTTATGTACGAAAGAAAAAAACATCAAAAAATACCCAAGCAAAATTATACTTTGTTTAAACATACATCACTGAACACGCAGTGCATATACAAATCGTTGTTTCTTGAAACTTTAATAACTTTTTATTAAATGAAGATATCGCTATAATATCATTGAAATCTATCCAGTAGTTTTTCCGTGATGCGCGCACAACTGCAGACCTCTATCATTTTATTTATGTAGATATATAAGAAGCCCCAGAAGAAACCTTAGTTATGTGTAATGTTATAAGAATAACATTTAAAGAATACGTTAATAGAAACATTAAATAATTAAATATACTCTAATATTATAGTGTACAGAAGAAAACCAAAACGTTATATCACATAAGATATCGAAACATTAATATATGAATCCGATATTATAATCAAAAGCCATTTGTTGTGACAATATAACAGTAAAGCTATTTATAAGAACAAATGTCATTGAAGAAAACGGTCCTGAGATGTAAAACGTGATTTGCAACATTGACTATAATAATTATCGCATCGCATATTAATACGTATCAAAATAGTATATCACCATAAGTCGGGTTCAACATTTCACAGATGAATAATAAAAAATAATTCTTACAGAATAACACTGCTTGTCAAATACGACGTACTTATTAATGCAAAAAAAATATTTATTAGCCTAGAGTCGTAATTAACGATATTACCTTAAATCTAAACGCCGCTAGCTTAAACACGAACTCCAACATGAAAACCGTTGTTAAAAGCATATTAAGATAATCGAGAACCTGAAAAAAAACACAAATCATCAATTCAATTTTATACAACACCTTTTGTCATCAAATAAGAATTCTTCTTACACTCAATACAATAAATACATAAAGGAAACTTTGTTGCCATCCAAGACATTCAACAATTTGTTTCTAGAAAATTCTGCTATATAAATTCTTCAGCATTATTTAAATTTATTCCATCCAAATTGCTGAGCATCTCTGAACCGTAGTAAAACTTTCGGCATTGTAAAGAAATAAATCTAAATATTTCTTACTCGTTTGTATTCAGGTTTAGCTCCATGGTACTTCATCATGAGCGCGACGGTGTTTATAACTATGAAGAAAAATATGAAATATTCAAAGCGCTGTGACGTCACAAACCACCATGTCTTGTATTGAATTCTATGTTTTGGAATGTATCTGAAAAGAATACATCATAATTGACTATACAAAAGTAGTCCAAAATTGTTTTTATTCTGCTTACACTATCAAGTTTGCAACGAAAAATTAATTTAAACCTGAAAATATCATTGAACATCCACATAAACGTACACACGCCAACACACACAAACAGACATTTTTTTATTATATTGGCCACTAATGTCCATAGACAGTAGCATTGTACGTTTCTTAAAAAATATTGCCAATGCGCCACCCACCTTAGGAACTAAGATGTTATGTCCCTTGTGCCTGTAATTACACTGGCACTTCTCACATAATATTCTGAATATATAATATATATACTTATAACTTCAGTTGTCCTTTATGCTAAAGAATACTCAGTAAAGTATTTAGTACATGTTTTTAGATAACCACACAGGAACAATTTATAATTACTGATGATAAAAAAAAAATTGTGTAAGAGGTAAGAACAAAAAACGAATATCTTGAAAAGAGGATACATAAGTTATTACCTTCGCACAGGTTTGGCTTTCAATGCGAACTCAATACAATTTCTCTGGTTCTTGTCCAATTCGCAATCCTTAAATTCCTGTTCACCTTCCTTCTGAAAGGTAACTATGACGAAACCTACGAAAATGTTTACCTGGAAGTTTCAACACAACACATTAATAACATATTTATTTACTTTCCACACACCGAAACAAACATTACAGTTGCCCCAATCGTCTTTTCCGGGTTATTGACAACAGACAGATACATAATAATAAAAAAAACAACAATACAAAAAATAGTATACCACAAAAACATAAGAAAAATACAACAATATATTTTAAACTACCTAAACTTACTATCTAACAAAAAAGTTATTGTATTTTTGAACTTAGCTGGTGGAGTATGAATGATGAAATATTATTTCAAGATCTGATCAAACCATGATATTGTTAGTACTGTCACATAAGCTTAAACAAAACCAAGATTGATTTGAGGATGAGGTTTTGAGTTGATGAAAATAAACCAATATCAGTAAGTCTAAAATACAAAGCTAAGGGTAGAACATGAACATACTACTCACCATGAAGAAAGCAATAACAATAATGTAGCTAATATAGAAAAATGCAACCAGGGGTCTAGAATTTTCTATCGGGCCGTGATCTTCCTTATTTGAATCCATCGAAGTTGACAGCAATCTAAAATAAATATTCTAAATTAAGATGACTTTGTAGATAAAATGAAGTTCGACGATAAAACGACGTTCATCAAAATATTATCAATTCAAAGCTACCAAAAAAATATTTCTTACCCAGGCCATCCCTCAAACGTAGACACAGTGAACAAGGTAAGCATGCCCTTGAGGACGTTGTCAAAATTGAATTTGTTTTTTTTCCACACTCTATTTTCTACCCTCGCATTTCCATTCTCATAAACAAGATATGAACCTCTAAAAATATAAAAAAGTCATTGATTTTAAACATACGACATCAAACATAACGTCTTAATAACCTATTAATTTAAGGCAATACGATTTATCTAATTTTATTTATATTATGTTTTTCCTTGATTTACGCATAAAATTACACATAAAATTACTGATGTCTTCCTGCGACGATCATCTTTCAGTGAGACTCGCCATCTGCACAGGCCTATTATAATGCACACATGTGTGCATAAAAACAAGTACACCCTTACCATAATCCGATGGGACGGTAATCCGATATAACCGGAAAGAGATACTAAGATATAATATGTTATAAATAAGTTGTGTTGAAAAGCTTAATGGCTGTGTTTTATGGAAACATAAGGATAGCCAACTTTCCGACCTACATCCTTTTTAAGGGATCTACAGCTTTAATAAGGAGCCTCAAGAACATCGAGGCCAGTAATAAAAAATAATAATAAGGAGTGTTACTTACTGACATTCTTCTAAAGTCACTTTTGTAATATCGGTACAAGCATTGAATTTTCCCTGAAATTAAACTCATTTTTAATTAATAAAAAACTGTAACTGATAGTAAAGATATTAAGTATTGGAATTCACCTGACTTCGCCTCAATTTCTCAACCGAATGACTAAGCGACAAAAATCTGTTAGCACTATACAATTTACAACATCGCAATTAGAACTTTATGACATCGATATAAGCTATGAAGTACCTTAAACAGTTGTATGCCGACAACAGCGAACATGAATTGCAACATATGGTTTATAATAAGAATGTTTCCAATAGATTTGATGGAAGCAAAAACACATTTAACGACATACTATTAAAACAAAACACAGTTAATAAAAACACAAAACATTGTTAACGAAAAACAATCATTACGTTACCGAATCACAGTGATCAACCGTTAATCCCAAAGTGTGTAGTTGTGTACATGGATGCGTAGGACATTTTTGTGTAAAAAAAAAAGAACAATGCGTTAAACTCGGGAACGAAAAAAAAAACTGCCTACTTACATGGCGTTAGTTCTTTTTTTAAAATAATAAAAATCTGCCAGTGTCCTGATCTGACAATGTAAAAAAATCAAACCACATAAATGAACCAAAGGAACCAAATATATTATGTACCTCACTCCTAGTTTCCGAGTGAAAATGTCCAGGTAGGGTTGGAACGGTGCAAAAGAAACACACTAAAGCTCTTAATTGAGTCCAAAAAAACACAACGTAAAAAACGAATCTCATCAAAATAGCACACAACACCTTTGGGCTAAAATATAAGGCTTAAATGAAAAAAAAAAAAACAAAATGCATGCAACCTAAAAGAAAGCGAATTTTTGGACCCACGGGCAAGCAAAAACTGGTTAGTACACTATTTCTGAAAATACACTTAAAAGCCTCACACACAATGAAACGAAATCAGATGATTTGTTTGGAAATTATCAAAATTTTGTTTCAAGGAAATCATGGAAATCATAGTGCAGGAAAAGATCTACAGTGCAAATTACTAAGATACTTACTTCCAATAGAATTTTTAAGTAATGAGTGAGATACCCAAAGGTGTCGTAATATTAAATAAAAAATAAATTTTCAATAGAAATTATCTCTACCTTGAACATTTGCACCCCCATAACCGCAAACATGAATTGCAGAAGATTGGTCACCAACAAAATGTTGCCTATAGTTTTTATAGCAACGATCACGCACTGAACTACGTGCTAGAAATCGATAAAAAATTCTATTACTACCACTTATTCTAGACAATATTTCTATTTAAAAGTATTATATGATATATAAGTAATATTATATATACTGACCTTTAATCCTTTTGCTCTGTTGATGGCTCTGAGAGGTCTAAGAACTCGGAATACTCTCAAAATCTTAATGAAAGACACGTTATTTATTCTGTGTTAAGAGAAATACAATATGTTATCTTTTATTCTTAAATTAAAAGATGATAATGGTTATATTATTTTTTGTGAACTTATTAAAAAATTACAAAATGTAATTTATTAAAATATTAGCTGAAATTGATGATCAATTTCTGATTACTCTGACGTTCCAAATCAAATTCTATATGTAGCAGGTGATTGTAATTAAAATTACGTTTATGCTACCCCCAAACATCGGCTGTTATCTTAGAGCCATACAGCATCATTGTCAACGTAAGCCTCAAAAGATTAACTATAAAGAATGATTTGAACATGCCTATGTCTATAACTAACCTTAAGAAAAGACAATTAGAAAAGAAGCAATGTCATATGGTTCACAGTCCACTTACCCACTTAAAGAAATAAGGGAGACGATAACGACCAATAGATCAAGCAAGTTGAAAGCTGATCTGCAGAAGGCGTCTTTATGCAAGATAAAACCATACGTGATCAGCTTGAAAAAAAGTTCAATGGTGAAGACTGTGGTGAAGAAATAGTCGATTTTGCGAAGAACCTGAAGAAAGTAATAGATATTAAATTAAAACTTAACCTTTATCCACTTTAACCCAAGAGTGCGTTGATTTTTGTTGTAATTAGATAAAGATTCAAAAACTAAGCAGTAAGTATACATTCAAGAAATAATATATTTAATTACTAACATCATTCCAAGCCTCATTGTTTTTGCCACCCACGGGATCTTCCATTGCCAACATGAGAGATGACGCCAAAATACAAAGAAGAATCAAATTCTTAAACCAAGAGTTATTCTGGACCTTGTAACAGGTGACTCTGAACCTGTGGAGGAAGGAGGTATTTGTATAATAGCTGCTTGGCTAATGAATGCACGCATTAACAGCTTTTAAGATTAAACATTATTATGGCCGAATACTGAAACGTCTTTCAAATATGAAATGGGACTTCATTATTTGGAACGCCATTAATTTCAAATTTCGCATACAAAATTTTGAAATAATGACGTTCCAAATAATTAAGTCCCACTTCATTTTGATTGACGTTTCAGTATTCGGCTGTTAGACTCATAGAAATATTGAGCATTTTTTAAGACATTTACAATCTATTCAGTAAAATTCGTACCAATTTTTATTTGAGAATATGAAGAAGCTACTAGCTTCTGGTATCGGTTTCTCTTGAGTTTTGATTTCCACTTCTGACAATCGTCTAGGTCGAGCTGATATCGTTGGTTGTCGCTTTGGAGGGGGCGTTTCTTCTTTCTTTATATCGCCTAGAAGAAGAGGAATTACAATTCACCTACAATTATTTACAGTTTTGTACGCACTAGAATCGAACGCAAGCATTTGCCTAACAGTCAGCAGTAAATACGTAGGTAAATAAAATAACTTTCAGTTTTAGTGTACATTTTACACCAAGTTAATCTTACAAAAACAAATCCATATTATCACTAATTTCTTGTTTTTATAAACTTACCATTTTGTTTAGTAGTAATAGCTACTAGAGCGTTATTAGCGTTATCTCCTTCATCTTGTGCCTGTTCTTCAACTTCTTCTTCAGATCCCGTCTCTTCGTATTCATGTTCTGACCTAGTATAATAATAAAATAAAAAAATATATTTCAAGAACTACTAAATATAGTCTGTTTTTCCATCAACATCATCAGAAAATAAAGTACTATGTGTAATATAATAAAAAGTTACCTTGCTACTCTTTTGTATGCTCTATATTTATGGCTGCATGAAATAGTAAATATAGAAAAAGTAGATAAGCTAATGAGATACAAGAAAACATAGTAATTGTAATTAATTTTCATCTCAAGAGTTTAATTATCTATTATACTCGTAAGAGTATGACTCGTAATTATCGTATAAAAGTAATTAATTCTAATTTATATTTAGACTACAGAAACTGTATGACTAATATATACCCCTCGCTGGAATAGCCTTCTTCATCATTAACGTATTCGTCGTCAGTTTCTCCTCTTTCCTCTTCAAGTTGTGGATTACCTGCCTCGGGGTTTTCTGCTTCCTGGTAATCATTTATCATTACGTATAATATTTCTTAAATTCATTTAAATAAAAAAAATTTAAGAGTGAAATTAAAAATTTTGATTGCGGCAAATATTAATTATAAAATACAAATTTAGTTATTTAAAACATTAAAAATTACATAGTGTAATATCACAAGCACACAGGAAAAAAAATTACGAAATTAAGACACTTACTTCTTTTTCTTTTACGATTTCTTCATCCATATCCTCAGCGTCACCTAAATTATCTACAGCGATAGCCAAGAACACGTTCAGTAAAATATCTGATTATTTAATTTAAGGAATAATCTGTAAACATATACACGTTATCTTTAGGGTTTTCATTTCATACGTTGTCAAATAATTTGAGTCAATATCAAAGGACACGCTGATCTCCCATTTCATGACCACGACGGGTAGTATGGTACAAATTGGTGTAATCGTGTGTTGTTAATACTCAAATTACATTATGTGCTTTTTTGATTATCTAATTACATCAAATAACTATACTAATATTGATACTCTACCATAAGCTTTATATAATGTATAATATGAATTTTGTTTTTTTATTTTAAGAATTGATGAATTTGATTTTTTTTAAAGGATACAGTTACCACATATGAATATAACGATGAAGTACAAAGATGCAAGCATGCCGGGAGTACCAACACCACCATATGCATTTATTCCGTGGTACATCACGACGTTCCAGTCCTCACCAGTTAGGATCTGAATAAATAATGTAATTGATTAAACTACAGACCATTTTTTTATGTAAGAGGGGGCAAACGAGCAAGAGGCTAAACTGATGAAAAGTGACTACCACCGCCCATGGACATCTGCCTAACATCACCGTCCGAGGACTTGAAGATGCGTTGCCGGCCTTTGAGGAAAGAGTATGATCTCTTCTTGAAGGTTTTTATGTCATATCGGTTCGGAAAAGTCGCGCGGCGAAAGCTGGTTCCACAGACTGAATGTGCGAGGCAGGAAATGCCTTAAGAAACACATTGTTGTGGATTTCCAGACATCAAAGTGGTGGGGATGGCATTTTGAGTTCTGGCGCGATGTCCGGTGGTGAAATTCAGCCAGGACTAAACCAAACAACTCCTCAGAACACTCCTCCGTGATATTTGCGGTAGAAGATGCAGAGTGACCCGACATCTCTACGCAAATCCAAAGGGTCAGGCCGTTAATAATAGCCTGAACTTCGACAATTCGAACTGCTCTACGTTGGATGCGGTCAAAAGGAAGAAGCTGGTACAGGGGAGCCAGTACGCCCAGAGGTGAGAGCAGTGCTCCATATGGGGTCGAATTTGCGCCTTGTACAGTTTTAGGCGATGTGCCGACCTGAAGTACTGATTCGTCTTGTTGAGCACTCAAATATAATGTATACTTACTTGAAACATAGTCAGAACAGCCTGCCAAAAGGAATCAAAGTTATGTCTCTCCTTTTCAGCCTCAGGGGCATAATCAAAGCGGCCTCCAAACACTTGCATTCCCAGGAGTGCGAAGATCATGATGAAAAGAAACAGCAGCAACAGAAGTGAGAAGATGGACTGTATGGAATTGAGAAGAGATCCCACTAGGTTAGAGAGAGAGCGCCAGTATCTGAAAAAAGGAATAGCATATTACGTAGCTATACGACCTTTATCACAAATAATTGACGTTATGTATTGACAAAAATAAGAGCAACAGCTATAGTAACTGATAAGTCTACTGAAAGATTAGTAGCAACACCAACAAAATCTACGAAACAATTATTATAACTTACTTGGTAACCTTGAACACCCGCAAGAGTCGTACACAACGCAACACAGAGATGCCGAGCTGAGGTATAGCACCCTGAACCGTCAGCGCCAACTCGACGATTGAACACACCATGACAAAACAATCGAATCGATTGAAAAGAGACACGAAATAACCCTGACGAATGAAAGAGTAACCAATAATATAAACATAGTCAATTGGTGTTTGTAGCAACAGTGGTCTATAGCCTCCTAGATTTGAGAAAGAAGAAGGAAGAAGTTTGGAGCTTACTCCTCGTGCTGGCTTATTCAAGAAGTTTTCCTTTTCCGTGCACGAGATGCATTATAATCACAAATTCACATGACAATTCAATTTTTTTTCGTAGTGAGAATAGAAATGTTACTTTTTATTTATTTACATTAAAACCTTAACTAAATACAAATAAAAATTAAAAATAATTATTATACAAGTTGTGACCGCGTGGAATGGTGGCAAGAATGCTAGCAGTATTTCCCCTTTGAATCGCAATTCCGATTCTCTGGGCGAAAAATGAACCAGCCCTCCTGTCACCAGTGGTGGCAATAAGGCGGGGAGTAATATTATGGATGATTTTTTTGGCACTATAACAATTCAATAAATTGAATTTAATGTATTTTTCTATCACTGAGACATTTACTGTCTGCCATTTTTTACATTATATAATATATTCACTCGATCTGAATGTTAAGTAAACGAAATTTGAACTTACTTGAAAGCCTAATGCATACATCTTCACTAGCATTTCGAGTGTGAAGAGAACAACGAAAAGATAGTTGGCATAGTTCTGAAAGTAGTCAAGCCAAATTGGTTGCCTGTAAAAATAATATCGTATAAGAAAAGTTATATCTACGAGTATATATATATATATATATATATATATGAATGCATGTTTGTCTGTATGGCCTTTATAGAATCGTAAACTATGCATTTGATCATGTCATGATCTTCAGCAAAGTGATGTGCATGAGCCCACAAAGGTTTCAGAGTTGGTACGGCCAATCTTTGACAGATGGTGCCACTATCATTCAAATGAATTGCATTTATGGTTTCTGATTTGGTACTACCAATCTTTTGATAATGAATAAGTAGCGTAGCAACGCGCGCAGGGTAAAGCTTATACCATAAAAACAATATTCTAATAATGAACTTGCCTGTAATGTTCCGTCGCCAGAACTAAAGTGTTAAGGAAAACCAACACGATAATAGCCCAATAAAATGTTTGTGATTTGACAGCTTTTCTACAGGCTCTGCGCATGCGACGATTTACCTAAAATTTATAATATGAACTAATTTAAAATCTTTATATTTACTAAGCAAATACACATTGACTATACATAAGATATTGTTAGATAAATTAATTGTTATATACATATATTGAATACATAAATAGATACAAAACAAGTAGCTCAAAGGATTTTGAGACTTAAATAATGACACATTATTTAAAGATATTTTCATAATGAAATATGTAGAATAGTTAGTTTCTTTTTACATACATATAAACATATAGAAAAAACAATTATGTCTCAATTTTATTGAGTCCCATTATCACTTCTGTAT
This sequence comes from Nymphalis c-album, assembly GCA_963151315.1. NCBI lineage: Eukaryota > Metazoa > Arthropoda > Insecta > Lepidoptera > Nymphalidae > Nymphalis > Nymphalis c-album. Next base: position 7,345,873 of record OY720611.1, on the reverse strand, counting down.
TTTTGTCTTCATCATATCGTCTTGAATATTACTAAGATGTTGTATCAAAACTACATAATGAAAATCTAATAAAAAATCGGCCATTAATCACTACACCAAGTATACCTTTACGCTTCGCTTTGTTCCTATTTAAGTTTTGTTGTTAAGAATATGAAATAAAAAGATATTTCGAATCAGTGACTACTTACTTTGTCAAATCTCCTGTAATATACTTTACAAGTTGTGCTTTGAGTCGCATCACCGTTTGCATTAATATTGCTTTGGGAACCGTCGTTGCTTCTCCGTTCCTTTTTATTTCCTGAAATTTTAACATTCTATTTTTAAAATGGGAGTATACGGTCTTTAATGGCAATTCGATTCTGTAAGGACTTGTTGACAAACTTGATTTTTTGATAATCGACTTATGGTGATATAGTATTTTGATGCGTGTATACTAGAAATGTTATGATTATTATGATCAATATTGCATATAATTTTGTCATTTTAAGACCGTTTTCTGCGATTAGTTTCGAGTTGGTTCTTATAGGATAGCCCAATTAATCTCTTAGTATATTATTCTGTCCAAAAGACAGTATCTTAGGAGTAACGTTGAAAGTTATTAAGAATTTGAAATTATTAGTATTTCCTTGAAAACCAGCATTCCTTTTATTTATTTACCTTGGGAATCATGTTCATCTTCCTTTTTTCCTTGATCATTTTCTAAATCTAATTCCTCGGCCACAGTTATCCAATTTAGATAACCTTTTAGATCTTCTTCGAACTGTTGTCGTTCCCTTGATTTCTGAAAGTCACCGCGATTTTTTGCTTTTTCTCTTTCCTTGGAAAATTCTCTGAAATATTTAAATTTTATTAAAATATTAGTATTAGGTGAATTGCATCAAAGAAAATCTGATATTCACTTACCCAGATAACACACCGAGAATGAGGTTCATAACGAAGAAATTACCGAAAATGACCAAAGATACGAAATATATCCACACCCAAGTGTTGCCTTTCACATTTGCAAGCTAAAAATCGAAAACAATAATTAAACATTATTTACCCACAAGCTGCTCGTAACAGCGGCGTGACTAGCCTTTTCGGCCCCAATGCAAAAGCCTTTTTTTTGCCTATGAAAACGAAGCTGGACTGCCAAGCGTTGAATGAAAAGACTGAGTTGGCTAGTCCGACTTGTGTCGACTAGCTTGGACGATTAATTTACGTTTTTCAGAAAATTACTATTAAGTCCTATAATAATATATTAATTCATTGTTATCGTTTTGCTTTTAAAAATAATACAGCTTAAAATAAAGCCGAAAGAAAGTTTATATCTTGTGTGCAGAAATTAGATAAACTTAATTTTCTTGTGATTTTTTTAAACATTTACAAAGGCTGTCGTAGAAAAACTTTTGAAATAAAAGAATCCCTTGTGGTTTACTGAGGCCACTTAAATCAGCTACAAAATTACGCGACAACAACACCTTTTTTTTTCTCGCTGGAAAAACGCGTTTACGCGTTTCACCCTCTTGAGGTATATGGGGCTCACCGGCACTGAAGGCGCCGGAATACCCACTAAAAAACCAGCGGTATCCTCTCCGTCTGGTCGGGGACGCGACAACAACACTAATTTACGAACAAAATTACAAAAGTACGCGAATTTACATAAACTAATTAGTAAATACGTATATTGACAGATAACTAACGAATAAAAGAATAATTATATTCCATTTAAAATTGGTTTAAAATAGATAAAAAATAATTAAAAAAAAACTTACAGCATACATAATATCTGTCCAACCCTCCAAGGTTATACATTGGAACACTGTAAGCATTGAGTAACCGATATTGTCGAAGTTCGTTATCCCAAAGTTTGGTCCTTCCCAGTAACCCTGGCAGATCTGATCTTTCGGACACTGGTAACCAATGTCTTCATATCTCGAACACGCAGTTGGATTGTCAACAGTTATATCTAATAAAACAACGAAAATTTGGTCAATATATTTTACTTGGTGGTAGGTGGCTCGACTGGACCTACCCAGTCATCGGATATTCTACCGCAAAACAGCAGTACTTGCTATTGTTGTGTTCCAGTATGAAGGGTGAGTGAGCCAGTGTAATAACAGGCACATGGGACAAAGCATCTTAGTTCCCAAGGTTGGTGGCGCATTGGCGAAGTAAGCAATGACTTACAATGCCAATGTCTTTGGGCGTTGGTGACCACTTACCATCAGGTGGCCCACATGCTCGACCGCCTGCCTATGCAATAAAAAAAAATCAATCTTGTTAAAAAACTCCAATAATACTTTTCAATTTAATAACCATTAAACAATACAAGTTGTTATTTCTCTAGGAGTTAGGGTTAGGAGTGCAGGACTCCTAGTGAGTTTCCACTCATAGTTAATACCCTAAGAAACTTTATTCCAGTTAAATAAGCACTAAAAAAATACTGCTAAACATAGTATACATTTGAATACTTACTACCATCAATGAAACAAGCGTCGTGAAGAGCTCCAGAAAAAAGTTCTAACCCGATGATGGCGTAAATAATAATAACAAATAATACAAGGAATGCAATGTGGAACAATGGAACCATAGCTTTGAGAATTGAATTCAGTACGATTTGGAGACCTGGAACAAAATCAAATGAGTTATTTCAAGCAGATGAAGAGTAAGAACAAATAAATAACATTGAATTGAAACATTAGCATTGTCCGACAAAGTGGTTATCAAAATTTTGGACATAAAATTAAGATATTGGTATAAATAAGTTATAATAATCAAGAACCCTTTACATTAATTTTATCTAGCTACTAGAATATCGCATGATTTACTTCAATCTAAGGCTTGTTTATCGTTAACCAATGTTAATGTCAGGTAAATTCTTAAAATGACTTTCCTTTTTTTTATTACGCTGGAAAAACGCATGACGCGTTTCCCCCACGGGTAAAGTACCACATACCAAAGGGTATGTAGGAATCGCCGTATGTCCAGGGCACCGAATGCACCCCGGACATCGGAATACCCACTAAAAAACCAGCGGTACCCTTCCCGTCTTAAGGGGAGCGTCACGGGATCGCTTGCGCATTCAACCGTGATGCTCCGACATATTACTTTCCTAACCTAACCGCCTGGCCACGGAAATGGATGACGGTGACGGTGTGACGGGCTAAGGATAATTCGCGTCGTGATTTTCAAGCCACGGGCAGTTGCGATCGCCGCTGGGACCCGTTTAAACCTATCTATGTATGCATAATATATCAACGGAGTCTCAACACCACTGCAGCCGTTATGTGCGTGAATCGAAAATTTCGTGAAATTTCAATGAATTAATCGTGCCGAGGCGGTCAGAGGAAAGGAATGTCCAACAGACAATTAAAGTGTTATATAATAATATTTTATTTTTACTGTTCAAATTAAATCAACGTCAACAAATGAAATGATACAAACTTGGTACTCCGGAAACCAATCGCAGAGGTCGAAGAACTCTGAACGCCCTTAAAGCCTTCACATCGAAGAGATCTTTTGATATATATTGAAGAATTTGACTTGCTATTCTGTAAAGATAAATAGGTTTAATTCAATAATCAAAAAATTTATAAATACATCTTATGCAGGCTCCAGACTCTCGCGAGGCGCCTCGTCTTGGCGAGTGAGGCTGCAGAAGAGCCATCCACACTCGTTTTATTCAGTTGCCCGCTACTTCTACTACATGATTCTCTCGCCTCACCCCTCGCCCCTTTACTTGCGCCCGTAAAACCGACACAATCCGGTGAGACTGTGAGACGAGGCGAGGGGAGACGAGGGGACTTGTGTACCCACATAACAAAAAATAATCGCTATATGTAATATTTAAATACATATGTGTCGATATATTTGGCAAAATAATTGAATATATACATCTCTTGTAACACAATTCTATAAAGACATCAATACATTCTTTCATACTATTTTCAGTGCCTTTTGTTTCTTGATTTAATATCAAAACAAGATTGTTTTAATATACATATTGATTTTGGAGAACAACTTTGCTTAATGGAATAAAATTATATAAATTTTGGAAAAAAATAACTGAGCGTAATAGTGAGTGTATATTTAAAGAGATAGATGAAGGAACACGACGAAAAGCATCTACCATTAAGAAATCGTATAAAAATAAAAAGAATATTAAAGTTTACTATAACAATTTTTATAGCATGTTTAAATAGGACAGACCACGCTCTTTATCTTTCACTTCATCCAATCGACATATTCAAATCTTATTTATTTTTAGCACTTCATGACAAATCTATATAAATAAAAATGCAGTCCTAAAACATTGTTCGAATTGTGATGAAAATATCGCGAGTTGTTTTGTGCCAGCAAAGGTTACGACCCAAAAAAAAAAATTCTATTTTTCTATTTCTCCTTCAATAAAAGCCTTATATTCTCACCCTGATCCGGGACGGTTAGCTAGTAAATACTTGTAATATGAATAATGTCTTTATATAAGTATTTTTATTTATTTTTAATTATCGTTATTATTATTTTTATTTTTGTTCTCCTGTCTCCTAATGTATTGTTATTAATAATTATCATTGTTAAGCAAATATTAGAAGGACCGGTTATATATATAAAATTGAATAAAGATTTATTTTTTTATTAAGACAAATGTTTTGCGCTGATTTTTAACTCTAACATAGTATGTCAGTTTTATATTGTTCGTGCATAGATTAAATAATACCAAGATGCAACCTGCAAGATCTCGGGTGTTGCAGATGTCCATGGGCGGTAGTCACTATTCATCAGGTGAGCCTACCTACTCGTTGCCCCTTCTTACATAAAAGATTATACTAACCCAATAGTAACAATAGTAAAATCCAGACTGTTCCACGTGTTCCTCAGATAAGCACCGGGATGAAACAGAAATCCGTACGCGATGATTTTCATAACGCACTCCCCCGTAAATATAGCCATGAAGATCCATTCAACTTTTTCCTAGAATAAAAACAAGTAAATGATCAACTTTTAACGAAATTAAAAAAAAGCAAGCTCGTCTGGGTAGCTACCACCCACTCATCAGATATTCTGCCGCAAAACAGCAGTACTTTGTATTGCTGTGTTCCGGTTTGAAGGGTGAGTGAGCCAGTGTAATTACAGGCACAAGGGACATAACATCTTAGTTCCCAAGGTTGGTGGCGCATTGGCGATGTAAGCGATGGTTACCATTTCTTACAATGCCATTGTCTATGGGCGTTGGTGACCACTTACCAGCAGGTGGCCCATATGCTCGTCTGCCTTTCTATACAATAAAAAAATGCCTTCAATTACAATAATTGAAAAATATTTAGCCTTTTCCACCAAGTTGTATTATTGAGGGATGGTGGATATATTCGTATATTCACCAGATAGCTTACCACTTTGTGAGAAAATTAAGCCCACGAAAATTCAAAGAACTTGATTTGTACCTGTCATTATCTAGTATTCTAATCACTTGCAGGCAGTGTCTTTATTTAGTATTGATACCCCTTGACTCTATCTAATGACGCTTATCTTCTATTTGGCAACCCGGTTGGCGTGTTTGGTAGACATCCTTACGCGCCGCTGGTCGTGGGTTTTATTCCCACCCAAGACAAACATTTGTGTGCATGAACATGTCTGTTTGTCCTGAGTCTGGGTGTAATTATCTATATAAGTATGTATTTACAAAAAAAAAGTAGTATATGTAGTATATCAGTTGTCTGGTTGCCATAGTACAAGCTCTGCTTAGTTTGGGATCAGATGACCGTGTGTGAATAATGTCCCAAGATATTATTTATATCGTTAATATTGTAATAAAATTAAACAGGAAACGTTCAAAGGAGACATCTGGTTTTCTGAATTTATTTTAACTATCGTATTAAAGCAAACTTGAGAAAAAAATTGTCATTTTAAGTATATGATTCATTGCTGATATAATACTCTAAGATACGATACCAGAAATATATAAATATCCTCATCTTTATTTTATGATGATAAAGAGTATAATATGTCAGATAACATATATATATATATATATATATATCGCAATGGGTTGCCTAGCAAATTACGGACCACAACTGTTAATTATTATTATAACGTTAACTTTTTTTACCAACTTCCCAGATTTGTTATTGATGAAAATGAAACACTCGTCGAAAGAACGAGACGAGACACGAGGAATTATTAGACGAGGAAGAAGGGTATAATATTTCTGATATCGTATCCCGTACTAATATGATAAACTAGCTATCGGCTTCTTCGCTCTCATCCGAGGGGGTAGGTAAGAGGTAAAAAATAGGAGCCTATGTCCTTCCTTGGGATTGAGGCTTCATACCAAATGTAGCCTGTACCCTGTAGTAAACAGGCACATATCATCTTAGTTCCCGAGTGACAAAAATGGTGCCTCAATGACAATATTTCAGAAATGGTTAATACTTCTTACTGTGCCAATGTCATTGGGTGATAATCTACCTATAATGCATAGGAAAAAAACGTAATTTGATATACTGAGATTCGATATTAAAAGGTGTTATTTGGCACCGAGCACTTAGTCTACAAGGAAAATATATACTACGATAATATGTATACGAGTAACTTACCAATATTTGATTAGTATTGTTTGTGTCCCCTGAGGGGTAGGGAGTGAAGACAGCTAGCGCGATACAGTTTGCGAAGATCGTCGTCAATATCATGTACTCGAATGGTCTGATAGTTTATAGGAAATTATTATATGTACAACTAGGTATGTTTTTACATACCTAGGATTTCATTTAAAAGATATCGTATCATCCAGTTCAAGCTATATTTGAAAGAAATGTTACGTCAAGGTGTTTAGCAGTTTTTATGTTTATATTATATATTTAATTAATTTGAAAACAACTTATTACGTTTTTACTTATAGTTAGTTAGGACATGTATTTTTATTTAAAACATTAATTTCAATTATTTTATGATTAACTATAAATGCACCAAGATATACTGTATAAAATGGCTCCGAAAAAGCACGGTTGGGTGACCGCCATCAGGAACGAAGTTCTGTGCAATATTTTTTCGACCTTAGCCGTATTTTAATTGATTATATAGTTTCTGTGCACCTCCTTACCGCTTTATTTGTCTCGTGTCCTCTACCCAAAGGTTGTCTGGAAGAAATCGCTTTTTTAGCGATAAGACCGCCTTTTGTACTTACATTAATACTTTTCTAAAATAGCATTAATAATGGTATGTTTCTGTGATTTTGTATATGTTGTACAATAAAGCATATTCTATTATATTCTATATTACTGTATTTTTGTCACAGTAAAACACCTCAACCTCCTTTATATCGATCTCATTCATTTGATTCATTTAGTAGCATTTGATAAGCACAATATGAACACTATTTCGTTATATGACGTGACCTTGGGTCACTGCCATTTCACTGTATAGTAAGCCGCGTAAAAACGTTCGTTCCAAAAAGGTCGTTCTTAAAAATCTATAAAGGTGCCATCTTGAATTGACACCTGATAGATATACCCCCATTTCTCCAAGGTCGGGGCCTTAAAATGGTAACTACAATACTAGCTATAGGTACGTTTACATTATTAACTAAATAAACTTTAAATTTAAAGGATACTTCCACTCAACAATGTCGTAACACAGCTTTCGCAAAGGATTCTTCAAACCCAAGCACAAGAGACTTCTCTTTGGTTTCTCAGGCTGTGGTTTGCCCCTCGGCCTCGCTTGCTTACGCGGTTGTGGTTGTGCAGCTGGTTGACCTGTATCGGGCGCTTCGGTTTCAGGTGTCGTTGCCCCCGCTGTCTGTGTCTGATCCGTCATTTTTACCTGAAAAGGAAAATGGAAGCTCATGAAAACTAGGGTTGACGTAGAACTAACTTTGCATATATAATTGAAGTATAAAATGATAGTATTGCGTAATTTTCACAGTATATTGATTTTTATATCTTAAGACTTCTATATACATAGACGTGAACAACGTGACAAAAGTTAAACATGCTTGCTCCAAAAGCTTTTAACGCAAACGTTAGATACGTATTTTATGAAGTCAAATTCGACCTTAAAGCATCACTTATCATTGACCCAAATTTTATCTTAAAAAGTCGACTTTTAATAGAATCTAATGTCGCTAAATTGAAAGGAAGGCGCATGTATTCTTTTTATTTTTATTTTATAGGAAGGCGGACGAGCATATGGGCCACCTGATGGTAAGTGGTCACCAACGCCCATAGACATTGGCATTGTAAGAGATGTTAACCATCACTCACATCACCAATGCGCCACCAACCTTGAGACCCAAGATGTTATGTCCCTTGTGCCTGAAATTACACTGGCAAGTACTGCTGTTTTGCGGTAGAATATCAGGTGGCTAACTCATGAGGTTACAGTTCAAGAGGTCCTGGAGTCAAGCTCCGCATGGGGCCAGAAAAAAAATATTACTACCACCAAGTGCACAAATCTCTACCACCAAGTGTGATTGCTGTGATGATGTGATTACTAATTCTACGTATAATTTAATATAAAAACTCTTTCAATTTAAATTAGTTTTTCGCCTATTGCCTCGGATTTACGGCTATGATAGTCCGTCAGTTACTCCATTTGTCGTCCTGAGCTAATGCTATATAAATACGCCTTGGCAGGCATCATCTGTCTTACACCCCTGCCGAGGAGTATGTTTAAGTAAGTTTTTTGTATCAAATGTAGTAGGTACGAAAGCCTCCCCCATAGTACACCAACCATCCCGATCTTGGGCAGCCCGCATCCATTCCGTACCTGTAACCTGTAACTTTTTTAAATCCTCAGTTCACCTTGCTACAGGGCATCCTTATCTACCTTTGCCTAAGCGTCGTCTCCTCCCTAACACATGTCAGCTCCATCGGCCATCAATGCGCCTGGAGACATAACCAGCCAACTTCCACTTCAGCTAATTCTATATATACATACGCAAAATCTCTGCCGGGTTTTGTAACTACAAATATAAAAATATATGCAAATCTTTCAATATACTTCAACAACTTGTGCGGGTAATTTCACTATTGACCAATTAGTTTGAAAGTTCTGGCAATAAATGGGTCATTTCCTGCATAAATATCTAATGCGTTCATTAAGCGCTGCTAGCATTATTGCTTCTGTTCTACGAAATCGTTATCAGTAAAGTTGCTATTTTTAATTAAGACGAGGATGGTCTCAATTTAGATAGGATATAACACAGATGGATAACCATGGTAAGTGGACACCAGCCCCCATAGACTTGGGCACCGTAAGAACTATAAATCATTCCTTACTTCAACAATGCGCGACCAACTTTAGTAACTTAGATACCATGTGCCTGAATTTACACTGGCTCACTAAAACTTTCAAGCGAAACACAACAATACAACAATACTACGTATTGTTGTTTAGTCGGCGTCTTGTGCTCGGCGTTTAAAGAAAACAACGTTTGAAATATGTCAGATTGAATGAGTCCAATCACATCCATCCACCTCGATTGGAGCTATGTGGTGTAATTTACCTAGAAACCTTCTCAAAAGGACAGAAGACCTTAGAGCACCAGTGGGACATTAACAGACTGTTACTTTTAGATGAAATGCAGATAAAGGCTAAAAGCCCATCTCTTGTTTTTTTTTATGCCATAGGAAGGAGGACGAGCATATGGGTGAATGTCTTCGACCATAAACATAGGCGCTGTTAGAGTAGATAAATTATTTTTATCACCAATTTACAGCACAGTAAGAGCTTGTGAATGTCCCAGTGCTGGGCTAAGGCCTCTTCTCCTTTTTTGAGGAGAAGGTTTAGGAGCTTATTCCACCACGTTGCTCCAATAACCCGCATTGGAGCAACGAGTGGAATACACATATGACAGAATTTCAGTGAAATTGGATACATGCAGATTTACTCATAACATGTCTCCACCTTCAAGCACGAGATGAATTATAGTCATAAATTAAGTGATGCTTGCCCAGGTTCGAACCCACGATCATCGGTTAAGATTCACGCGTTCTTCCCGGTAGGCCATCTCGGCTTTCTACACCAAAATTTTAAATAATATATAATCGTAATTGAAGATGTTTCTGTACGCTGTATACTACTCACTCATACTTCAAACAAGATGACAGCAAAGCAAAGTGTTAATAATAATAAGCGATAACCCTGTCTGAATATCTGTCTGACTACTTACTCATCAGCCGCACAAAGTCCTACTACACAAATATAATATAAATTCCTTGATACGTGTATACAATAATAGAAAAACCTTCAATGTTTTGTCATAAGTGAGATAAATATATACCTAAATAATATAATGGTCCTTAAAATATTTCAAAGAAGTATTAAGATTTGTTTACGATCTCCCAACGATAAATGTTGTTATTATGAATTCAGTTATAAAAGATATTTATGTATTAAATTCACGTTTATGTATTTTCGTCAGATTACAGCTTTATGCGTTATATTCATAAAATTATTGACGGTGATCGAATATTGACGAGCTTTTTTGTTCGTCTGTCACCGAATAAAAAATATTTTTTGACAAAAATAAACCCTTAAATTAATACATTATATTTTGACCTATGTGAAGTTAGCAACTAAGTATATAATAATTAATTTTTAGCACTTCCATACGTTTGTACTAGGTTTGTACCGGATTGTACCGCTCTTAAAATCGTTTGTACCTCAAGGGGGTAAAAGATATAGGGGTTGTGAAAATATGGGCAGAAACTCAATTATTAATATTATTATTTTTTTGATTTCCATTCGATTGTACTAGGTTTGTACCGGATTGTACCGCATTTCAAATCGTTTGTACCTCAAGGAGGTAAAAGATATGGGGGTTGTAAAAATATGGATAAAAACTCAATTATTCGTATATATTTTTTTATTTCGATTCGAATGTACTAGGTTTGTACCGGGTTGTACCACATTTAAAATCGTTTATACCTAAAGGAGGTAAAAGATATAGGGGTTGTGAAAATAGGGGTAAAAACTAAACTATGCATATTATTATTATTTTTTAATTTCTATTCAATTGTGCTAGGTACGAACAGTACATACCATGAAGTCGACTGTTTAAGCATTAAACGTAATGGTACTAGCAGAATTCATAAACTACAGAAGATAGAGCCGGATAAAAACGATAAAAAACCGAAGAAAACGCATAAACCAAAAGTACGTCCTAAGATGACGAATTACTATGAAAAATCATTCCCAATGAATTTTTCGCTCGAATTTTCGAGGGCACAATGTAACCAGACACCGGTACAAACAATACAAGTAAAAAACTCAGAGGTACAAACGATACCAACGAAGATAGAGCCGGATAAAAACAATAAAAAACCGAGGAAAACGAGTAAACTAAAAGTACGTCCTAAAATGACGAATTACTCTGAAAAATCATTCCCAATGAATTTTTCGCTCTAATTTTCGAGGGCACAAGGTAACCAGACACCGGTACAAACAATATAAGTAAAAAACTCAGAGGTACAAACGATACCAACGAAGATAGAGCCCGATAAAAACGATAAAAAACCAAGGAAAACGCGTAAACCAAAAGTACGTCCTAAAATGACGAATTACTCTGAAAAATCATTCCCAATGAATTTTTCGCTCTAATTTTCGAGGGCACAAGGTAACCAGACACCGGTACAAACAATATAAGTAAAAAACTCAGAGGTACAAACCGGTGTACCGGTGTCTGGTTACCTTGTGTCCTCGAAAATTAGAGCGAAAAATTCATTGGGAATGATTTTTCAGAGTAATTCGTCATTTTAGGACGTACTTTTGGTTTACGCGTTTTCTTCGGTTTTTTATCGTTTTTATCCGGTACTATCTTCGTTGGTATCGTTTGTACCTCTGAGTTTTTTACTTGTATTGTTTGTACCGGTGTCTGGTTACCTTGTGCCCTCGAAAATTCGAGCGAAAAATTCATTGGGAATGATTTTTCAGAGTAATTCGTCATTTTAGGACGTACTTTTAGTTTACTCGTTTTCCTCGGTTTTTTATTGTTTTTATCCGGCTCTATCTTCGTTGGTATCGTTTGTACCTCTGAGTTTTTTACTTGTATTGTTTGTACCGCTGTCTAGTTACCTTGTGCCCTCGAAAATTCGAGCGAAAAATTCATTGGGAATGATTTTTCAGAGTAATTCGTCATTTTAGGACGTACTTTTGGTTTACTCGTTTTCCTCGGTTTTTTATCGTGTTTATCCGGCTCTATCTTCGTTGGTATCGTTTGTACCTCTGAGTTTTTTACTTGTATTGTTTGTACCGGTGTCTGGTTACCTTGTGTCCTCGAAAATTAGAGCGAAAAATTCATTGGGAATGATTTTTCAGAGTAATTCGTCATTTTAGGACGTACTTTTGGTTTACGCGTTTTCTTCGGTTTTTTATCGTTTTTATCCGGCTCTATCTTCGTTGCTATCGTTTGTACCTCTAAGTTTTTTACTTGTATTGTTTGTACCGGTATCTGGTTACCTTGTGCCCTCGAAAATTGGCGCAAAAAAATCATTGGGAATGATTTTTCAGAGTAATTCGTCATTTTAGGACGTACTTTTGGTTTACTCGTTTTCCTCGGTTTTTTATCGTTTTTATCCGGTACTATCTTCGTTGGTATCGTTTGTACCTCTGAGTTTTTTACTTGTATTGTTTGTACCGGTGTCTGATTACCTTGTGTCCTCGAAAATTAGAGCGAAAAATTCATTGGGAATGATTTTTCAGAGTAATTCGTCATTTTAGGACGTACTTTTGGTTAACTCGTTTTCCTAGAGTTTTTATCATTTGTACCGGGCTCTATTGCTGAGTACTTTATGAATACTGCTAGTACCACTACGTTTAATGCTTAAACATTCGACTACATGGTATGTACTGTTCGTACCTAGCACAATTGAATAGAAATTAAAAAAATAATTATAATATGAATAGTTTAGTTTTTACCCCTATTTTCACAACCCCTATATCTTTTACCTCCTTTAGGTATAAACGATTTGACGAGAGACGAAATGTGGTACAACTCGGTACAAACCTAGTACATTCGAATCGAAATAAAAAATATATATACGAATAATTGAGATTTTACCCATATTTTTACAACCCCCATATCTTTTACCTCCTTGAGGTACAAACGATTTGAAATGCGGTACAATCCGGTACAAACCTAGTACAATCGAATGGAAATCAAAAAAATAATAATATTAATAATTGAGTTTCTGCCCATATTCTCACAACCCCTATATCTTTTACCCCCTTGAGGTACAAACGATTTTAAGAGCGGTACAATCCGGTACAAACCTAGTACAAACGTATGGAAGTGCTAAAAATTAATTATTATATACTTAGTTGCTAACTTCACATAGGTTATATTTTGTTCATTTTCAGATATATTGATATATAACAGCCTGTGAATGACCCACTGCTGAGCTAAGGCCTATTCTCCTCGTTTGAGGAAAACGTTTGGAGCTTATTCCACCACGCTCCTATTGGAGCGGGTTTGGTGGACTACATATGTGACAGAATTTCAGTGAATTTTGACACATGCAGGTTTCCTTACGATATTTTCCTTCACCGTCAAACACGAGATGAATTAAAATCGTAAATTAAACACATGAAATTCAGTAGCGCTTGCTCGGATTTGAACCGACGATCATCGGTTAAGATTCACGCGTTCTTACCACTGGACCATCTCGGCTTTAATATACAGGACTAATTATATAATTAAATTCTTGGAAAACGGTAACTACTGAGTGACTTGCCGGCACTTCTAGGTCCACATTACAAAGCGGTAGATCAATTCCTAGCTATATTGAATATTCATAAATATAAAACACATTCACTTCTTTGAACTTTGCAGTTGGATAAATCTTAAAGTCAATCACAGTATGTTTTGTATGACATTTCGGATCTTGAAGAGTGATTTGTATGAGTGTGTAGCGCAATGAACCTTTGTAAGATGTGTGGGTGTGTACAGTTAACAATAATATTTACGTAACTATTTGAATGATGATACATATGAGAAGATAAAAGTGATAAGTTTATTATACGAGAAATTTGAATTGTTCAATTAAAAATCCTAATAGCAATTTAATTTATAAATTAATATAAAAAAAATTGTTGTCTGTAAAGTCGGTTTACGGACGATAGTTTAACGTGACAACGTCATAACAGATAGATACGGCGTAAGCGTACAATCAGCGTAACGGGACAATGAGTCATCCTTTTTTGAGCCAGCGTTCATCGATTCATTAGACGTTGTCACGTCAAAAAGTTTCGTCAGATTAATATAAGTACTCACACAAAGACAAAACGTTCAATATAGTTAAATATGGTTTTTCATTTTCTATTATTAGAAATTTTCAAACACGACATATATAATCTAAAATGCTCGAATATTACAAAAAAGCACAATATTATTGTCTTGTCTGCCTGTCTGTGTTATTTACAATTCAAGACACTTTTTATAGTGGTTAGACGTGAACCTTAAATTTATAACCGATGTTTCCAGTTCAAACCCGGGTAAGCACCATTAATTGAAAGGTGCTTAATATTTGATTATAAGTCGTCGTGCTCGTGAAGGAAAACGTAAGGAAACCTGCATGTGATAAGGATTTATTACATATTTTATTATATGTAATTAAGTTTTTTTACGATGAAGGTTTATATTATATTATTCACTTTATTGTATAATTCTGAATGACTTCAACTTATTAATATGATGAAGTTCTATACAGTACAGCTGTCCATACAGTCCGTCTCACGAAAGAAGTCTCGCAGACGCGGCGCTACGGTCAGACGACGGAATGCTGCTAACCCTTTACTATTCGGAACTGCCCAATTTAAAACAATTTCAGTTTGTATTAATTTCAACGGAATATTATATTGACACAGTATTAGACATTTTATTTTGGTCAGATAACCATGATATAAAGTGGGATTATAAATGATTAGTAATACTTATTAGGATAATAAAATAAAAAACATAATTGACGAGCCGGTTGGTGTGTTTGGTAGACAACTGCCTTTCGCGCCGCTGGTCGTGGGTTCGATTCCCACCCAGGACAAACATTTGTGTGCAGGAACACGTCTGAGTCTGGGTGTAATTACGTATTTACAAAAAGAAAAGTAGTATTTGTAGCATATCAGTTGTCTGGTATCCATAGTACAAGCTCTGCTTAGTTTGGGATCTGATGGCCGTGTGTGAATAATGTCCCAGGATATTATTATATTATAATTGTTATATAATATAACAATACAACGGCAACATGGCCGTCTGTCATAGTTAGTTCCACTTTTTCCTGCGGGACTTATTTCGTGGGACAGACTGTACCTTGCGATATTGAAATTTGAAACGCTTTGCAGTAAAATGATTACAAGTCGTTAAATCCAATCACTATCATGGGGTATGTAGTCCTCTTTGATGTGGTTTAACTGATTGCAATCCTGATTGATGTTGAGTTATTACTAGACCTCATCAGGTTGTGGTAACTCGTGGTCATATTTTAATAAATTAGATACTATATATTGGTTCAAATCTGATTGAGCAAAACCAATGAACGAACATATGGACCACCTGATGAGATAAGTGACCCATTTGTAGATATTGTCACAGTAAGAAATTTTAAACACTCCTTAAATAGCCAATGCCACGCCATGCCAACAACCTTGGGAACTACACGTAGTTATACTGGGTCACTCACCCTTCAAACCTTTGTATTCCGAACACAACAATAACTGTTGTTGCTTGGCGGTGGAATATGTGATGATACTTTACATGATATAAGATTTAAGGATCATTAGGATTTTTTATTATATGAAAATAAATATACAATGAACTTAAATATTATACCTATAATATGAGAAACAAGCTTATATATTTTGTATTATTATTTTAGTGCTAAGTTAAGCCTATATGACAGAGCGTCATGCTGAGTAAGTAGCGCACCCAACAGGGGGTGAAATTACGTCAGGTTTAAAAGCCTATTGTGGTTACTGTTAATTTCTGTTTCATATTCAAAATACTTTTCACATTATTTATATAGCAATACACTTTTTTAACATTTTTTCCAAATTCAATTTTCTTATAGCATCTGAAAAGGCCCAGTGAAAAGAATAAATTTATCATAGCGTAAAGACATTTTGAATTAAATAAGCTATTAACGAGCTTTTATAATCTAGTTTATCTAATGTTTAACTTGGCCTATCAATAAATTTTTGTCTTATATGGTAGTATTGGAATAAACGTATTTTTTTAAGAAATTGGCTATCCAAAGCCGAAATGTCAGCCAATAATAATACCTTGGAAGAGGCTCATCCTAGAATAGATATTTGTTAATTTGTAGTATTTTTTTTTGATACATAAAATCGAAATAAAGTTTTATTTTTATTTATTATTTAATCTTAAGAAAATACTAAATTAAATAGTCGAGCATTTTGGACGTGTTTAGGGCACCTGCTATATCATCCCTAATGGGAGTTAACTCCACGTGGTAATAGAGTTAATCACTTTGTGATGTTTGCTGGTTGGTTGGTTAATTAAGGGATGTCGTAAAATTGCCCTTTAGCCGTTAACCATTAATTGGGATTCTAGTACTTAAAACAAAATATATCTATATAAGTATGTATTTACAAAAGAAAAGTAGTATATGTAGTATATCAGTTGTCTGGTTTCCATAGTACAAGCTCTGCTTAGTTTGGAATCAGATAGCCGTGTGTGAAAAATGTCCCAAGATATTATTATTATTATTATTATTATTAATGATGTATTTTGTGTTGGTCTTTGGAATATAAACCTATATACTAATAGCCGAGATGGCCTCGTGGTAAGAATACGTGAATCTTAACCGATGATCGTGGATTCAAAACCGGGCAAGCACCACTGAATTTTCATGTGCTTAATTTGTGTTATAATTCATTTCGCGCTTGACGGTGAAGGAAAACATCGTGAGGATTGGAGCAGCGTGGTGAAATAAGCTCTTAACGTTCTTCCCAAAAAAAGGAGGGGATGCCTGAGCCTAGCAGTGGGACATTCACAGGCTGTTACAAGCAAATGAAAACAATCTTGTTCATTTTTTTTTTTTTTTTGTACGAGCACATGTCCGAAAATGTCCGAAATCTGTCAGGAGTCAGTCTTTCATAACATCATCAATATTCATATTGTCATAGTTCGCCATTAGATAATGCCTTAGTTAAGTTTAATACAATTCAACGGAACACCATGCACCTTTGAGGTTTTATTTATGTCATTGAAGATTTGAAGTGTAAGCACTTTAGCTCTTGAAAGCTCAAAGCTACTTGGAATTAAGTTTAATTAAGACCGTTCTGTATTTATTGAGCTATCCCATTAAGATAAGTGACTTCTATTATATTTTATCAACTTAGTTATAAATCTAATTTACGTGGACTTAATGTTTGCAATAGCTATTGAAGTAAATAACTACTGCGATAATTTGTATTACTGTTCCGATTTCAAGGGTGAGTGAGCCAGTGTAACGGGAACAAAAGACGTAACTCACTAGGTGGCGAGTCTGACTACCTATTTTATATAAAATAAAATTTTCTTTGTAAACTATAAGGGTTAACTTTTAGTGCTAAATAAAATTTGACATTCCTTTTTTTGATAATAAGTATTAAATATTAACGGCCGAATACTGAAACGTCTTTCAAATATGAAGTAGGACTTAATTATTTGGGACGTCATTAATTTCAAAATTTAGTATGCGAAATTTGAAATTAATGGCGTTCCAAATAATGAGTCCCGCTTCATATTTGAAAGACGTTTCAGTATTCGGCCAAAAGAGTATAATCCTAAGACTACAGATCTTATAGATAAAAAAATTGGATACGAACCTGCTAACATGACAATCTATACCCTCGGTAACCCATATAACGTTTCATTATTATTATAGATCTGTAATCCATAGATAATCCTTCGAACTTTAATAATACTGTCTCAATTACCATTCAAACCAGAGCGATACACATTGTGATTTGTCGGTATAATAAATAATATGAAGATAGTATTCGGACGTTGACCCCTGCTACAATTCATATTGGAAATACCAATACGCATTCCCAGGTGGTCCCTTTTATTGATATTAAAATAATCCCCATTACTCAACGGCTTTATTTATAGCTATCGTATACAGGTTCGACTCTTTCTTATGTTTATTTTAATGTATATCGTATTGATCAATGGTTCGTTGGTCTAATGGGTAGCTTATCAAGCTGCAGATTCAAAGGTCATCGGTTCATCGGGTCATTCTACCGTGTATTTCAGCTCATTACTCTCGATTCATTTCACTCATATTGTTTTATAGTTTTTATAAAGCTTGAGCTATTTTATTCTTGATATATTTTGATAGCAAGTTCATTTTAATAGATGATTAAGTCAGTAGACAAAATTTTGTATACATTTGTTATAGACCAGTGTATCCTCAATATTTGACGTTAGCATGAATGTAAAACTTCGCTTGTCAATTAATTATCTGTATTAAATATGATTGACTGACTGACAAATTAAAGTAGAGCCCAAACGAATAGGGCCCAGCGAAAGTACCATGAAAATTGCGTACGTTAGGACGAAAATTTTAACTTCTAAGCGGTAAAAGGAATGATTTTTAGTTAGTCATAGTTCATATCCCGGGTCGGGCCAATACAAGTTATTAGGTGAACTTACATATCAGCCACACCCTGGATTTTGCTAGAAATCACGTCGATCTATTTATGACAATATTGGTAAGGTAATAGAAAGTCTACTTGTGCTTGCACACACACACACACACACACTTGTGGACTATAATAATACCTTCTGCGGACTTGGCTCGTCTCCATCAGGAAAGACGGTCATGGCCAAAACCGGTAAGGACGTCATCGTCATCATAAATTTGCTGGTGCCAGGATGGAAAAGTGGATAACGCTTGGATCTCAACCAAAGATTGTGGGATTAAATCCGGACGAGTACTTTGTATGCCACGTGTATAATTTGGAATTATATTTCATCCTGCTCAGAGATGAAGAAATATTGGAGAAAAATATTGTTAAAAATCTGAAAGGTCGTATATGAGTGACGTTTTGAAATCATATCCGAAAATATCTCCTTAAAATAAACATTTTCATATAATTTTTTGTTTAATTTTATAAATATGATTTAAGTATATAAACAGATTTTTAAACAAGCGAAAATAAAACTGGACATTAAATGTGTCAGTGTAAACAATAATAAGTTTATATCTCAGGAGTTCGTTACGCGCTCAAATAGATCGAGTGGCTCAAGTATATACAAGGCATTGAACTAACCGTTTGATACTCCAATTTTTATTAATACACCATCATCTAAAATCATAGAAAATAAATGAATCAACTGCGTGGCCGTATTGTAACCTTATTTTTATGGAGATTATCGGCCATGTCATCTCTGGCCCGAGAGCCTATGCGGTATAAACCTAGATCTAAGATTATGTCCTAGTGTCTTTAAGATTTCTACCTCAGTTGGACCATCTGGTCCACGCACTGACAACTGCGGTACAGTTATATAAAGTATTGGTGTGTTGGTAGAAAGAGACATGAGTGATTAGTTAGCTAAAGCACAAAACTTCACAAATAATATACATTTTAATTATAATTAGTTATCGCCCTTGGCTTCGTCGTTTCTGGAGACGAAGCAGGTCGCAGGTATAAAAAAGTATGAAGTATGAGCCTAAGTTCTTTCTTGGGCACAAACTTGTTTTTATAACAAATTAAATCAAATACAGTTCTATTGAACACACACACACATATATACATATACATACAAAAACATGCGTACGAATATAATGTAAATGTTTTATTTTTACTTTTAATTACTCTAATTTTCTTTTCTTTTTATATAGGTACATTTTTAAAAGCATTCTAATCTTGTGTGCAATTAATTGTTGAAGAATCGCTGACCCTGATAGTACAATTTATATTAGTTTCGGGGTCAGAGGTCCACCACCAGTGTTTATGTTATAAATTAGAAGTAATAAATAAATTATTAAATTAAATTATTAAATTGAAGCGTAACAGCTGTTTTATATATTCTAACATACAAAATCATAATAAATTATTAGTCAAAATTCAAAATACTTTATTCAATATTGAAGTATTACACTTACTCATTGATTGACAAACTTGAAACTACTATCGGTTCGGAAAAGAAACACCCAGCCCTGAGAAGAACCGGCGAAAGAAACTCAGCGGGTTGATTTTTTTTTGTTTTGTCTTTTTTTCATAACAAATTATAATTATAATTATATTACATTAACAAATTACATTTACATATTACAATAACAATTTAAATACAAAACTGTTTGGAAGGTCTATATTGACAAACAGAAGACTAGCTTCACGAGCACTTTGTTATCGGTATTATTTCTAGGACGCCCAGTCCGTTATATCTATGTCCATGGTACCAACTTACATAGACAATATTTGTCTACTACGGTCACTGACATTCGAAGGTTAAAGATTTCAACCTTCGATTCTAGATTCGAATTGTAATTACTTTAGCCCTTATTAATCAGTCAGTTGAGTCGAGATGATCGAGTGATTAAAAACTGTTGAATCTTAACCGATTATTGCGGATTCAAACCCAAGCAAGCACCACTGAATTTTCATGTGCTTAATTTGTGTTTATAAATCTTCTTCTCAAAGGGATAGGCCCAGAAATGACATATTTACAGCTGTTCCTTTTTTTTACTTATATAGGACAATCAGTAGCCGAAACGGCTTAGTGGCTTAATCATGAATCTTACCCGAAGATTGCGTTTTTAAACCCAAAGCAAGCACCAATGAATTTTCAGTTGCTTAATTTGAGAAACTTTGATTAAAGATATGTATTTCTCTATTAAATGAATATAAATAAAGGATATTCATTTGTTTTGTTTTGAAAAAACCTAAAACGATAGGTTATCATTTTAATATGATATATCGTACAGATATATTTTTGTTTTTTTTTTTAATTTATAGATGGATGATGAATGAGTTGTTATCTCCAAATGTTAAATGTGAGCGCCATAACGCGGAGGAGTTACCGATAACATCGGCTCTTAGGTTAATGGAAAAACGATTATCGCTTTCATAGTATTCTCACATATTAACGTGAATAAAGACAGAAATGAAATACAATAAATATTTATTTAAATATATTTGTTCGTCAAGTTAAAAAAAATATTAGAAATATGTCAAAAATAGAATAGTTAGAAAAAAAAGGTTTAGTTCGTGCTAGGGCGTTGCGCAAGCTCGTCTCGTACCGGCTACCGTACCCGGGTAGGTACCACCCACTCATCAGATATTCTACCGCCAAACAGCAGTATTTACATTTTTAACAGCGTCATTGTCTATGGGCTGCAGTGACCAAACCTTCCTATAATATAAAAAAATGGCATGAAGCCTAATTTTAGTTATTTTTTTTTATTGCATAGGAAGGCGGACGAGCATATGGGCCACCTGATGGTAAGTGGTCACCAACGCCCATAGACATTGGCGTTGTAAGAGCTGTTAACCATCTCTTACATCGCCAATGCGCCACCAACCTTGGGAACTAAGATGTTATGCCCCTTGTGCCTATAATTACACTGGGTCACTCACCCTTCAAACCGGAACACAGCAATAACAAGTACTGCTGTTTTGCGGTAGAATATCTGATGAGTGGGTGGTACCTACCCAGACGAGCTTGCACAAAGCTCTACCACCAAGTAATAAAACTAATATATTAAGTAATTGTGAAAAAAACATATTCTTAACAGGAAAAAGTTGTTTGCAACTGTTATTATAAAATAAATTATTTATAATAGATACGAATAATAACGAATAACGAATTCATTTTTATGTATATTTTATATGTCAATCATTCAAATTGCAATGTATAATCAATTTATTTTATTATCAATATGAGAATCCGCTTGATCTGAAAGAGTATGACTAAAAATTTCCGTGGCAAAAAAATGGAAAGCTTTTAAACAAAATCTTTCCAATTAATTGTGTATAATCAAATATTATACTTGATTTGGAATGTATTATAAAACATAATTTATCGCATAATTTTTGTATTTCCCGAAATTGATAAGTGAAGCGCTTTCAATTTCAACATGATTATGATTGCGACTAGTACAGTCGTAGTAGTTAAAGAAATATTAAACAATACTTGCATACCCTAAGTACACAGTATCCTGCTTCGTGACGCTAAAATTAAAATGTCTTATTATACAGATCGTAAAAACTAATTTGGTATGGAATTGGAGTGCCATAAACAGACGGATCCGGGTCACGGGGGCTGTATTTATAGATTTATTGCATTCCACTTATAGTAAAACAGGCGTGGTTATTTTTAGTGCGTTTTGAAATTTCCATTGCTCTGATTGTAAGTATTTGATATATCGTTTCCTTATTGGAATTTTCTATACGTTATCATAAAGATATTGCGATATTGTAATATAAAGTATAAGGAAGAATAATGTATACCTACAGCTTAGGTTTATTTTATTGTATAGGTAGGCGGACGACTATATGAGCCACCTGATGGTAAGTAGTTACCAGCGCCCATAGACAATGGAATTGTAAGAAATGTTAGCCATCGCACTAAAATGTTATGTCCCTTGTGCATGTTATTACACTGGCTCAGTCCATCGCGTTCTGGTTTTTTATATTCGTGAATATTGGGAAATTAGGTAGCTATAAATTAAAATAAAAAAAACTCGGCATTTCAACAGAATTGACATAAACATTTTCATAAAATCCTTTAATAAGATTGTTGTCAATAAGTATAGATTATGATTTTGCTATAAAAAATTCAATTGGCAAATAGCTTGACGAGTAGGTATTTATCTTTCTCGGTGGTCCATTATGGCGGAAGTTGACAAATGGTAGAGCACTTAAAATTCATCTTTCATTAAATAATATTTTGAAATAAAAACTCCCAAGTTCAGAGAGGTTAAAAACTACGTTATTACGTATATGTAGTTATTGATTTTTGCAATTTTTATTGTATATTATATTTACTATGTTTTATCGAACTGTGTAAGGTGACTGAGGCCGTAGCCAAGTTGACATTCTACAATGGTAAACGCTAATAGAAAACTAAAAATTGTATGAGAATGACCGCGTGACTTATCGTTGAGAGATGTCATTCTCATACATTTGTTTAGTTTTCTATTAGCGTTTACGATTGTAGAATGTCAACTTGGCTAGGGCCTCTGTTTCGATATAACTTTTAAATCGTAATGTTATATTTATTAAACTGGTCGGAACGTTTATCTTGAAACTTTGTGTGATCCTGCACGTTGAATTGCGCGGGATTGTAATCACAGCCACAGGAAACACGTTGCCATAAATCCCACGACTGGCGACGCATTGGCGGTATAAGGAGGACGAATGTAATTGCTTCCCATCACAATAAGTGTCCAACTCCACTAGGTATTTATTTATTTGCCCAGGATTGTATACATCCCGCAAATTTAACTTCCCTTACTTATACGTATAATATACTCAATTTAAGGATCTGTATCTTGATTGTTGAATTAGAGTAACTACTGAATTTCATGCCAGTTCTTCTCACTCACTTAATACTCATTGTTATTTATTACATACTAGCTGTGACCCGCGGTCACACGCGGATAATTAATAAAAATATAATGAATAAAAGAAAGCCTAGAGCCTTCCTCGATAAAAGGACTATACAACACAAAAATAATTTTTAAATTCGAACCAATAGTCCCTGAGATTAGCCGTATCAAACAAACAAACTCTTCAGCTTTATATATTAGTATAGATATAATTTCAATTAATGAATATATTTTATGCTTATTAATCAGGTCAATAGTGCACTACCAGAATTGTCGAGAAATCTCTAAGTACATAAACTTTTTTCCTTGTTGACATTTTCAAAGGTCGATGACCCACTTTATGAGATGGCCGTGTCGCACGTGACTTTACTGACATAATCAGATTGATTCACTAGTTACAGACCCCGACTTCGTGGGGGTAAATTTATACCATGATACATGTTTATATAATGAAATAATATAAAAAAGGCGATGCTCGTCTGGGTAGGTACCACTCACTCATCAGATATCCTACCGCAAAACATCAATACTTGGTACTGTTGTGTTTCGGTTTGAAGGGTGAGTGAGCCAGTGTAATTACAGGCACTAGGGACATAACATTACTTAATTCTCCAGGTGAGTGGTGCTTTGGCGATGTAAGCGATGCTTAACATCTCTAACAATGCCAGTGGCTATGGGTGTTGGTGACCGCTTACCATCAAGTGGCCCACATGCTCGTCTAACCTACCTATGCTACTACTACTAAAAAAGCAAGACGGACGATTTGAGGTCTATTAGGGGTGGCACGCACAGACAGAGTGAAGTTTTTAGATTATGACGAAGATATATAATTATTATTTAGTTTATTGATATTTACTGATATTTCTTTATTTTGTATTGATTTGTGCTTCGCGTTTTATACAACTTAAAGTATGAAATGAAAACAGCCGTCTAGTGACAATGATCGGAATTTTACACAAATCGTAGTGAACGACAATGCTATCGAATAAATATAAAAATTATGACCGAATTCTGAATGACAGATGATATTTGCATACAACGTAATAACCACCCGGCACCCTTACTTACTTATTCCGAATGGGTAAATTTAATATAATACTAAATCAAATTATTGATATTTATTTGCTATGCAAAGGATACGGAGTATACCACGGACGCGCAGTAGCCGGGTGGGCCAAAATTTAGGGGAGGTGGAGAGACGTTAGGCCCTTCGCCTTGGTGAGAAAGTTTCTAGTATATTCCACCACGATGCTCTATGGATTCCAGTGATCAGTGAGCTTTCATTGATCATTCATATTTACTGAATACGAGGAGAACAGAACATGTAGCGAGCATGTAAATGATATATCGATTGATATAATATGCAAGACAGTGTCTCACTTGATCTGGCAATGCACTTAAATAAAAATAAATGCTTTATTAAAAAAAACCTTATTATTTTATAGTATACGTCCGCCACACCGAACGGTATTATATGATTAAATTTAATTTTACAATTAACAACGTGCATCTACATACTTCAATTTTTTGTAAGTAAACGTCGTTAAAAGTTTGAACTAAAAAGTATTAAAAAGTCAGACAGCGAGTACTTCGAGAAAGTAATTAAGCCGATTCAGGAGCAAGTTTATTGTAAAAGAATAAAAACAGTTGACTAAAAGTTTTAATTAGCTTACCTTTTCGTAAGATCACTTTAACTTTCCGATAAGAAATCGTAATATGATATTGGATTCAGAGTGAATTCAAGTAGATACTTATGCTTCGTCTCTGTTACTTTATCCAGTCTTATTATTTGTTTAAAATAATTAATTGTTTTTTTTTTTAAGGTTAAATGGTTGTGTGGCTAGAACACGTATATTGTAAGTTTCTATGTAGTTAATTTTTGTGATTGAATTCAGCATTCTAAAATTAAAAAAATATCAAAATTCCAGAATATTTTTTGCTCAACTACGCTCTGAAATTAGCTTTGCGCGTATTCGAGCAAATTGATTTAAGAACTCGCATTTGTATAATTATATAAAATTAACAAAACAAATTTAAAAAAAGGATAGCATAGTTTTCGGTTTGTCATATTTGTCATATTATTATAAACATAGAAGGATTTTTTTATAAATATTTAGTTGTTTTAACAAGCGATGTCAATCATCGCAACTAACGAATTTCTGGCGAAACCGCTTCGTCAAAGAAAAATAGGTTATAACTGTGTTTCATATGAAGTTTAAATATATTGAATATCATATATTTTGGATGTATTTCAATAATGATAAAGGTAATCTTGTTGTGCGAAAATTTAATGCCGAAATAACCTTGTGACTAGAAGACTCGCGAAGAATCTTCTTTCGTAGTCATGAGTTTAAATCCAATGAATGCGAACAACAGTGACATTTCGTATGCTGATTGTTTTTTATTGTATAGGAAGGTGGACGAGCATATGGGTCACCTGATGGTAAGTGGTCACTAACGCCCATAGACATTGGCGATGTAAGATATATTCATCATCGCTTACATCGCCAATGCGCCACCAACCTCGGGAACTAAGTTGTTATGTCCCTTGTGCCTGTAATTACACTGGCTCACTCACCCTTCAAACCGGAACACAACATTACAAAGTACTGTTGTTTTGGGGTATAATATCTGATGAGTGGGTGGTACCTACCCAGACGAGCTTGAACTAGCCCTATTTTCTTTACAATTGATATTATGCTCGTCAGTCGGATCGTTAATGTCTACATGTGTTGGATAATTTCTATTATTCGGTCCTTTCCACATATTTAAGCAATCCACACTAGAGACTTAAGAGGCAGACACTTTTTTATTACCGCTGGTAAAACGCATTATGCGTTTTCCCTCGCGAGAACAGTGGAGGGGTGTGGGGCTCACTGGTGTCTAAGGCGCTGAGTGGTAGTAAGTTCAGTAAACCAGCACTTTCGTATGCCAACGTGATGAAGAGCAACCCCTGCTCAGCACCAAGACATATGTATATGAGCTTTTGCTGTCAGTGATATACTCTTTGGGTATTTTTTCCCTCTGATTATTCTACCATTTATTGTTTCGTTATATATATATCGTTGCCAAACAATTGAAGCAGCTATAAATAATTAATATTTAATTGAGTATATATATGTGCATTCATAAGAGAAACTGCATTTAGGTAACAATTACGCAGCATTTATGAAGACTTTGATAATATTTTTAATCGTTATATTCAAAGATTAAATAAGAGTATCCAGGTCTAGCACCGAGTCCGATTTAGATTAAACGAAAATTACTTAATTTTACAAACAAACAGCAATACTTATTATTATTGTGTTTGAAAAGTGAGTGAGCCAGTGTTACTACAAGTTTATAAACATAAGTCCCAAATTCGGTGACGCATTGACATGTATAGGATGGTTAATATTACTTTTGGCAATAATATCCATGGGCGGTGGTAACCACTTACCATCATGAGGCCCATGTGCCAGTCTGTGTCATCTATTTCGAAATAAAATTATATAAATGCAAATATCAATAACGTCTATAGAAGTTCATATACAAATAATGTATCGCAATGCAGACTTCCTTACGTTAAAATTATACAAATATTATAAATACGAATCTAGCTGTAACGCGTTCATGGCTAAACCACTGAATTGTTTGAAGTCCAAGGAAGGACATAGGCCATTTTTATACCTAATTACTGTCCCCCTCCCCCTAACAAGTGGGCAAAGCTGCGTGCGAAAACTAATAGTTGACGTTCTTAAGACACATACAAAACAATTTGCTTCCTCATTTTTGATACGCACCGCTAAGGTCTACTTCCGACCTACGTTTTCCCACGACCTACAATATGACCCCATATATATATGACCTTCAAGTCAACAGGGAATACGCATCTTCTAGACAAGCGCGTTCCACCTTAGGCTGTATCATCACTTTCCATTAGTCATACGCTGGCTTTTATATTAAACAACTTATAAAATCTATTGGTTAAGGGTCGTTTCTCGCAATCGAAGGTCGGGGTTCGAGAACTGGTTATTCATTGGCTAACTGCGTGATTTATTCCAAGGTTGTGGAGCAACGCTTTCTATATAATTTTTACCAAATCCCGACCTTCGATTGCCAGAGGCGACCCTTAAACAGTTCCCGTGTCGATTAAATACCATAAAAGTGTAGCTCCTGCTTTGAAAGCTGAGCTACGATCGATACGACGTCCAATTACGGTAATGCTCAGCTGATAAGATAAGCGACGCCGGGTAATGTTGCCAGATAACGGTTTATCATAACATTGTATTAAATAGTATTCATAGCGCCTCTATTAGAACTAAGCTAACATTTTTTTTATAAATTCCCGGGTGGGCAAATGACTACTCCACCTGATGGTACGTGGTAGCTGAGTCCAAACGCGAAAGTTGTTTATATTGAAAGGTTAGAAAATTTGGACGTTTTTGTGTACCTCTAACGGCCGAATACTGAAACGTCACTCAAAGTTAAACGCTACTTAACACTGAGAAGCTCCTAAATTAGTATGCGAAATTTGAATTTAACGGAGGTAAAGGCTTATATCGCCAATCCACCAACCTTGGGTGCTACGAGTAAAGTGTTATGTCTCGTGTCTGTACTTGCACTGGCTCACTCACCCTTCAAACTATAAGACAACAATACTGTGTATTGCTATTGCTGTTCGTCGGTACAATATGTGATGGGTGGTACCAAGCCAAACGTATCACCAAATAATTAATAATAATAATAATGTTCTCCAGACCGATTTCGGCTACGGCGGTCAATCTCAAGAGAGCCAACTTCGCAGGAGATATTATAGTGCACACTCATCTCTAGCTGTCATAATGCGATGGGACAGCAACCCGACGTGACCGGATATAGTTCAGGCGCAGGACGAACGGCTTAATGTGCTCTCCGGGCTCTTTCAACTTCCAGACGCCGGACTGCTACTGAAAATATATCTAACAGAAAGCCCCAGTATGCCTTATAAGGGTCCTCCAGACCGATTTCGGCCACGGCGGCCAATCTCAAGCGAGATTAGCCAACTGCGCAGGAGATATTATAGTGCACAAGTGTGTGCGCAAACACAGGTGCACTCTCTATTCCTTAGCTCTCATAATCCGATGGGACGGCAATCCGACACGACCGGAAAGAGTTCAGGCGCAGGACCAACGGCTTAACGTGCTTTCCGAGGCACGGGAGTGTACCACACTTCCAACTTCCAGACTCCGGGCTGCTACTGAGAATTTTCTGACAGAAAACCCCAATAATTATTGGCCCGACCTGGGAATTGAACCCAGGACCACCGCGTCTGCGGCCTTATATCTAGCCACTAGACCAACGAGGCAGTCAAGTATGCCTTATACAGGGAGTAACAAGATACGTGTCCGCCCATGAAGTGGTTATTAGGTATCGCGGGTCGGTTCTATTTAAGTAAACATTTTTAAAATATTATGAAAAACCTTTAATACAGCGCCTTATTCAAGCCTTTGTGGCTTACTCGGTGGTAGGGCCGTGTGCAAGCTCGTCTGGATAAGTACCACCCACTCATCTGTTATACTTCCGCAAAACAGCAGTACTTGGTATTGTTGTGTTCCGGTTTGAAGGTCGAGTGAGCCAGTGTAATTACAGGTACAAGGGACATAACACCTTAGTTCCCAGGGTTGGCGACGTAAGCGATGGTAAACATTTCTCATAATAGCAATGTCTATGGACATTTTTATAGCATATGGAGGACGAGCATATGGGCCACCTGATGGTAAGTGGTCACCAACGCCCATAGACATTGGCGCTGGCAACCATCGCTTACATCGCCAATGCGTCACCAACCATTGATGACCACTTTCCATCAAATGGCCCATATGCTCGTCCGCCTAACTATACAGTTAAAAAAAGGCGGACCGGGTCGGTAGTCATACATAAAACCTTAAAGAGCCGACATGGTCCAGTGGTTCCAATACGTGAATCTTAACCGAAGATAACGGGTTACACGGGCAAGCGCCATTGAATTTTCACAAAATTCGGGATCATTCATCTCGTGCTCTACAAAAGACCTTGCGGAACCTTTGTGTCTACCAACTCGAAATGGAGTAGCGTGGTGGAAAGAGCACCAACCATCAATACTACATAACTAAGCCCAGCAGTGGTTTCTCAAGCTGTTTCGTTAAACAAAACTTTGAATAGAAACTTATTTTCCATTCTATTTATATATATTTATGTACAAATAAATCATCCAGATAGTGTCTATTGAGGTTATAACGACTCACCCTCAATATCCACCCCCTATTAATATTCAGTGAACATACCGACACGAGCTACCCTATATAAATATTTGCTATCTTTTAATAATATCATAAATGTGATCGTCTGTATGTTGGTTATATAGTTCGCTATTATATAGTATACATTTATAGTTACGAGCTCAGATTATATATTTATTTATATACATGAATAATAATAAAAAGTAAATCAACGTGAGTAAAATCTTTGTCAAAAGTAAGTTGTAAAAGTCAAAACAATTTCATTTTTAAAATTTTACCCAAAGTATATAAATTTGACCGATTTTGATGCAACTTTATAACATGTTTTGATTACGAGTTCAAAGAATTGAATTAATATAATTTGCGTTATCGCAAAACCACTAGCAACTGCTAATATTGTTTTGGTGGTAACCCTTCCCGTGGTAGCTGTAGTGGTAGGTTAATGTGAAATTAAATAATAATGTATTTAGGTACCACCCACTCATCACTTATTCTACCACTAAATAGCACTACTTAGTATTATTGTTTTCCTGTTTGGAGATGCAGTGAGCCAGTATAATTACACAAAGTAATCTTCTTAATTTCCAAGGTTGGTGGCGCCTGGCACATGGCGTGGCGATGAAAGATTTGATTAACTTACTACGCCTATATATATATGGTAGTGAAGACCAGTTCATTTGCCATTTCACCTTTCTAAATAAGCAATATATCAAATAATATCTCAAAGCTTATATTGCTTACGGCCGAATACTGAAACGTCACTCAAAGTTAAACACTACTTAACATTGAGAAGCTCCTAAATTAGTATGCGAAATTTGAAGTTAACGGCGGCTCAAACTATTAAACTTACGTCAAAACGTCACTTAAATATTAAAATCAACTGCATTTAATATTTAAGTGACGCTTCTGTATTCGGCCGTTACTCTTTAAAAGTTTAAGAAATTGCTACCAAATTCGATTCATTATTTTGTTGAACAAACGATAATAGTCAATAGTAAGTTATACTTATATGCTATGTATATATAACACAGCTAAGCCAGATAAATAATTAGATGTTCTCTAAGAGAAATTGCAAACTCTTTCGTTTATAATTAAACACTAAACAGTTACAAATAATTCACATACAAATAACACCCACGCAACATACCATCTTGTTTTCTAATATATCTACTAAATTCGTTTATATAATATGTCAGTCTACTGTTTTTTTTTAAATCCAACTGATGACAACGGTTTAATTTTTTTCGTTCTTAGTTTTTTTTTTTCAAATAATGACATAATCTATTGCCATTTCGGTCTGTTGTATATGCTTTTATGTTAGTTCCTAATATTTTTTCCAAATAATTAGAGTAGCAAGGAATCAGTGATACTTTAATATCTGTTAAAAACTATCTTATCAAATATTATCTATATCAAACTATAAAAATATACCTATATATAAAAAAAATAATACAAACCTCTTAGAACACACAATCCAATTCACACTTGAACACAGATAATAAAATAATTCACTATCAAAAAAGCCGCGAAAACAATTGTCAAGACGTCTCGAGGTCGATACGATATGTCACCGAAATACGAGCTTTCCGTCTGCACTGCCTCTCCTTACTCCGAACACACTATTTTTAAACATTATTCCTTAACATGTTATTTTCAAAATATGATTTGTATACAAAATATTATAAAAACTGTAACAAACACAGGCTATACAACGCGAAACTTCAAAATGGAGCGCTTGCGGGAAAAAAAATGTTTTATTTTTAAATTAAGAAGCGCTGGCCGGGCACGCGCGTCCGCGGAAAGCGAAGCTCGAAATTCGAATTTAGGTTAGAATCCGCGGGTTATGGCGTCACGCACACATGCGCAGAACTCTAACGTGAGCACAGACATAGAATATACATATTATAGAAGTTGGATTTTCGTGTACATGTTTACGCACACTAAAAACAACTACAAATATCACTTTTTGAATTGGAAGGCGGACGATCATATGGGCCACTTGATGGTAAGTAGTCACTAACTCCGATGGACATTAGCATTGTTAGAGATGTTAGCCACCACATAGCCATCGCCAATGCGCCACCAACCTTGGGTACTAAGATGTTATGTCCCTTGTGCCTGTAATTACACTGGCTCACTCGACCTTCAAACCGGAACACAACAGTACCAAGTACTGCTGTTTTGCGGTAGAATATCTGATGATTGGGTTCTACCCAGACGAGCTTGCACACCACCACCGTCATATACCAACGGTATACTATCGGCTTTCTCCATTATAGAAATCCTTCATTTCAATTTTTCTAAACAAAAGAAAGACAAGGAATTGATCGACTGAAGAATTGATCTTCGCATTCAAGAAGAAAAATTGCGGTGCAGATAACAGCTTACAATAAAGATTTTGCGTCAAAATCGTTCTAGTCATAATTATGATAACATATTGTGCATTTATGTAAATTCGTCACATCTCCGTTTTCAATATTCATTGTCAGCCCACACATGCGAAGCGACGCGCACTACTGGCAGACTCGGCGGCGTTTACGTAGATCGCGCGTACTTGCAATATCACTGAAAATACACTCTGATGAATCGCACACGAGTTATAATACTATAAAAACTCGATTATAACTATGCTATGAGATTTTGAAATCGAATAAACTCGACATTGGATTCGTGTCAAAACACTATCTGTAGTAATAATAATAATGTCCTCCTGACCGATTTCAGTGCCCAGGATATATTACAGTGCACAAATGTGTGCGCAAACACAGGTGCACCGTGCACTCCCTTTTCCCTAGCTCTCATAATCCGATGGGACGGCAATCCGACACGACCGGAAAGAGTTAAGGCGCAGGACCAACGGCTTAACGTGGTTTCCGAGGCACGGGAGTGTACACACCTCCAACTTCCAGACTCCGGCCTGTTACTGGGAATTTTCGGACAGAAAAAACCCAACAACTATGTGTAGTAATATTATAAATGTGAAAGTGAGTATGTTTGTTTCGCTTTCAACCACTTAACCCATCATTATGAAATTTTGGATACATTGTCAGTGTTATAGCAAAGAACTTCTGACCTGGGGCCAAATTTTACTAATCCATAACAATAACGATACGTTCCTGATTCAATTCCGATCTAACTTTGACTAATCTATGTTTATTCGGATTGGAACCGAACCGATATGGTGTTAACATAATTATTATACAGTGTAATTACAGCCACAAGGGACACAACATGTTAGTTCTCAAGGTTGGTGGCGCATTGGCAATATAAGCGATGGTTAACATCTCTTACAATGTCAATGTCTATGGGGGTCTTTGACTGGGCTGGGTATTTAGTCTTATAGTCAATCCAAATCTCAGCTATCATTATCATTGGCAAATCCTATAATATTCCTTTTGTAATATTTAATGGGGTGCCGCTCCACAAATATGGTTAAGAATGTCTCGACTTTCGAAGAGACTTGTAATGGTGCATGTAGTTTCATTTACAATACTTGTGTAAATTAAACACTTAAAAGTAGCTTGGGTTTGATGCTGCGATCTTTTTGTTAAGGATACTTTAGTATTTCACAAGTACAATACCGGTTCGAGTTGGGTTACGAGTGAAATGTGAGTTACGGATCCGTGGTACCGCTTCCGGAGCGGAGTCTCAGTGAGTCAGTTAGGCGTTGTTAGATAAATCTTGAACGGTAAACAGTGTCTGTATGTTTTACTGTTCCGAAATGCAATGACGTTAACAATGATGGTCGAATGTTAGGTTTTTCGTCGACCAAAAACGTTTTTTTATTGAAAACTCAATTTGAAAAGATTTTTAATAACTTCAATCTTAATTTTGTATACGTCAGATGAAAAATTTAATTTTACCTACACAACTGTTGCATTTTAATTTTGATATTGCAATTTTAACCTTATCGCTATCGAAATAAAACTTATATTATTTCATATTTACATTGCAATACAATAAATATCAATAATTTAGTTTTAGTTTCAAATCGTCCAAATACCAAGATAAATAAATAAACCTTTCATCCCTGGTATTTAGGGGGTAATTTATTAATTGCCAGGAGATAAAGGCCAGCTCATATACGATTCAATCACTCTTTACTTGGTGGTAGAGCTTTGTGCTAGCTCGTCTGTTTAAGTACCACCCACTCATCAGATATTCTACCGCAAAACAGCAGTGATTCGTACTGTTGTGTTCCGGTTTGAAGGGTGAGTGAGCCAGTGTAATTACAGGCACAAGGGACATAACATCTTAGTTCCCAAGGTTGGTGGCGCATTTACGATGTAAGCGATGGTTAACATCTCTTACAATGCCAATGTCTATGGGTGTTGGTGACCACTTACCATCAGGTGGCCCATATGCTTTACATAACATAAAAATTGTTCATATAATGAGATAAAATTAGTAGATTATCCAAATAAAAAATCAGTGCACACTTTTCAAATTTGCTCAAATCTATTTGGAATTTGTAACATTTTATCGAATTGGGCAGCACATAAACTTAGACCTTAAGTTTTAAGGATATAGGGTCTAATGTCAATTGGACAAACGCGTCACTTATGTATTGGTTTACATATTGTATTAACAATATCCACTTTATAGATTAAAGAAATAAATAGTATTTATAAAAACTTTTTGATAATAATTGTATCATCTAAATTGACTACTATGATACTCTTATATTAATCCACCCTCGGTATGTAATCAAGTTGCCCTGTATTACCGTAATTTGTAATCTTAGTCCTCTTGTTAATCATATGTATATTTGATACTTAGTGGTATGTTATAATATACTTGGTGGTAGAGCTTTGTGTGAGCTCGTCTGAACACCCATCAGATATTCTACCGCATAGCAGCAGTACTTGGTATTGTTGTCCTGGTTTGAAAGGAAGGGATTCCACCACCGGAAATCGCGCTATAATTCGAAATTCCATCCTTATCACCTCGATGTCTGGAAATCTACAATAGCGCGATTTTTAAGGCGTTTCCTGCCTCGCACAATCACTGTGGAACCAGCTTTCGCCGGCGACTTTTTCGAACCGCTATGACATAGCAACCTTCAAGAGCGTACTCATTCCTTATAGGCCGGCAACACACTTGCAAGCTCTCGGGTGTTGCAGATATCCATGGGAGTTGGTAGTCACTTTCCATCAGGTGAGCCTCCAACTCGTTTGCCCTCTTACATAAAAAACAATACGAGGTATTACATTTTTTTATTGTATAAGAAGGCGGACGAGCTTTTAGGCTACCTGATGGTAAGTGGTCACCAATGTCCACAGACAATGGCATTGTAAGAACTGTTACCCATCGCTTACATCGATTTTTGGACCATATTATAATACCAATGACACTTACAAGAGGAGAAATCATTACAGCACCCATCCCGTTTTATAGCCCATAAGATGATGGTGTATATTTATATAGCGTTTGTTAAAACATAAAACATAGCTGCCTATATACATACATAACATTTACAATTTAATTTATGATATCAACAAATAATGAGCGAGACAGTGGCATTAATCAGCCTATCTCCGTCTCTATTTATGGCAAAAAATCTTCATAATTGTAAATAATAGTTTTTTTTTAATTTACTAAACCTATTGCACGAAGGTAAAATGACTAACGGTACACTTGATGGTAAATAAATAATAATAAATAAATAAATAACCACCATCCGTATACAAATACAGTAAAGTAATATAATAGCATAATTACAGGAACAGTAACAGCCTGTGAATGTCCCACTGCTGGGCTAAGGCCTCTTCTCTTCTTTTTGAGGAGAAGGTTTTTCGAGCATATTCCACGCCTATCCAATGCGGGTTGGTGGAATACACATGTGACAGAATTGCAGTACAATTTGATAAATGCAGGATTTCTCACGATGTTTTCCTTCACCGTCAAACACAAGATGAATTATAATCACAAATTAAGCACATGAATTTCAGTGTTGCTTGCCCGGGCTTAAACCCACGATCATCGGTTAAGATTCACGCGTTCTTACCACTAGGCCATCTCTTATTATTATTATTATATACCTAAATATGTGTATATATCATTAATTAAACACCGGACATGATTACATGCAAACGCTTCACTATACAATAAGTTTGAAAATTTTACGATTTTGTATATTTACGTTTGAAATTTATGCGGCCGTCGTGCGGATACGTTGACGTCAAGTTCGATTATAGTGATGTGAGCTACGTCTGTAAAAAATATCGATAAAAATATTTAAACAAAAAGTAAACACATGGTCATCGTGGTAGCTTTTTATTGTGTAGGTAGGCGGATGAGCATATGGGCCACCTGATGGTAAGTGGTCACCAACGCCCATAGACAATGGCATTGTATGAAATGTAATCACCGCTTACATCGCCAATGCGCCACCTAACTTGGGAACTAAGATTTTATGACCCTTGTGCCTGTAATTATACTAGCTCACACTCCCTTCAAACCGAAACACAACAATACCAAGTACTGCTATTTTGCGGTGGAATATCTGATGAGTGGGTGGTACCTAAAACATTGGTGACAAATAAAACATTTCTTTATTTTGTTTTCTTTTCAATACCAAGCCAAAAGATGTATTCGTTTCATACCTATCGATAAAACCCTGATCGGAATCACACATCACTATAAGTCCAGCAATAATGCAATAAATCTAGTAAATTATGGATATTGTAAACAAAATAACCGCAGATTAATCAAAATGGCGTCGCTTACGTATAGCTATTGCTATTATTAGGTAAAACTTTTTTTTATATTCTAGGCCATTGTTATGTACAAGCGTGTCGCGATCGCGAGACTTCCGTCTGCGTAATAACATAAAGGTTCCTTCAAACGAGGCGTGAAGAGGCATCTTGCGGGCCGGCAAGGCGGGGGCGGCTAGTGCAGATCATTCTTCCCGTCTGCACTAGCCGTCGTCGCGTTTGGACTCTACTAACACTTACCATCAGGTGGAGTGGAGTCATTTGCCCTCCCGGGCTATAAAAAAAAAAAAAAAGGTCGGTTTACATTGATAGGGTATTTTGAGTTTAGTTATATTAATAGCTAGCGCTTTATTCGTAGATTCGCTCGCGTGAAAATTCACTATTGTAAAGTAACAGTAAGATATAAGACAATGAGATATTTTCATACAAACTTACAATGTCCTATCTCATTAGTTAAGGTTAAGTTCCATAAAAAATTAATAATCATTTTTTAATGCCAATCTTCTATACTAAAGATACCTACACGTATGGGAATTTTTATAGTGCCCCAGTAACTTAGGATTTGTGTTGATATGACAGTCACTCCTTCATTTATATAAATAGTTTTAGTCTTTTTTATAGCATAGTGTAGACGAGCATATTATGGGCCACCTGATGGTAAGTAGTGACCAACCATAGACATCAGTTCATAGACATCGGCATTGTAAGAGATGTTACCATCGCTTACATTGTCAATGCACCGCCAACCATGGGAACTAACATGATATGACAATTGTGTCTGTAATTACACTGACTCACTCACCCTTCAAACCAGAACACAACAACACAAAGTACTGCTGTTTTGCGGTGTAATATCTGATAAGTCGGTGGTATCTACCCAGACGAGCTTATACTAAGCTCTACCATCAAGGTTTACAAATAAGCGACATACCTCATTCTTGTATAAGTTTTTTTGACCTAGACTGGCTTTTGCCAGTCAAGACGAACTAGCTATATTAAAATATCATTCGTTTTGCTTACGGATAGTCATATTTTCTAATCTATGTTTTTTTTTAATTTCACAGTCGGAAACTGTTGAAAGACTACCAAGAGATTCTGAACTGCAACTTACACTTGGGGATTGGTCTTGTTCTTCTTACGCGATTATGGCGGCCATTCTCAACCAAGAATTATAGATGAGAACAACTGCGAAGAAGATATTAAAGAGCTCAAATGTGTTGCATAGGTTCGCTACTACACGAGGCAGTTACTTGGGCACTACAATAATATTATTTTTTTGCGCAAAATAATTACTTATTTATTCAATTTTCTTGAATGAGCTTAATTAAATATATGTGATGAATATGTTTGAAAACTGAAGTCAGTCGATTGATAGATTGACATCCATTTTATACATAAAAAAAATACGTACAGACGAATTGATAACCTCCTCCTTTTTTTGAAGTCGGTTAAAAAGTATAATTTTAGATAGGTATGTGAGAAATTCACAATGCGACATCTAGCTTTGAAGTCGAACATTATGTTGTTCATTGAATCCCACTCATTATATTGTTTTCCAGTTACAGCGCCATCTATCCGACAAGTCTGTTAATATAGTTTTTGTGTTTAAACAAAAGATGGCAGCACACGCTTAACTATTACGTTGACTTTAATTAACTATTAAGGCTTGTTTACACAAGCAGAGTATAGTGTTTCTAAAAGGTAGTATATTCATAAATAATGGTAATTTCTGCTAAAATGGCTTCTATTATATGTAGAATAAAGTAGGTTGTATGTGTTAATTAGTTCCGACGCTGTTACTTGAAGTTACGAGTTCTATAATAGGTATGTACCTATTATATTGTATGCTTATGAAATAGGATCTTAGAAACACGTTGATTTTTTTTAATATGGCTTAAAAATAACAACATTAATTATATGCTATTACTATTAAAAATATATATTTGATATTACATATAAATAATAAGATTTATGATTAAATCAATTATTTATTTGTAATCTCTACTAATATTGGTGGTAGAGCTTTGTGCAAGTTTGTCTGGGTAGGTACCACTCACTCATCAGATATTCTGCCGTAAAACAGCAATACTTTGTATTGTTGTGTTCCAGTTTCAAGGGTGAGTGAGCCAGTGTAATTACAGGCGCAAGTGACATAACAAGTTCCGAAGGTTGGTGGCGCCTTGCCGATGTAAGCGATGGTTAACATCTCTTACAATGCCATTGTCTATGGGCGTTGGTGACCACTTACCACCAGGCGGCCCATATGCTTGCTTGCGGCGCCTACCTATACAATAAAAAAAAATGATAAATTGAAAACGTGAAATATCAGCCACGTTCTTAGGCATGATAAAATTGAAGAGAATAATCTCCTTTATCTATCTTTTACAGAATTAAGTTTAACTATTTAAAAAAAAAAGTTTCAGTCGATTCATTCAATACCTTCTTTTATTATTTAACTTCTAAAGAAGACAATTCAGTCGTTTAATGTTGTACTCGTTTTAAGAAACCTTTGCTTTTGATACTATTTGTAATTTAAAAAAATCATCAATTAACAAAGATAATCAAGGTAACTTTAGTCTTTGGAGTTTTAATAATAATAATAACAAAACAAAGAGATATTGTAATGAGAATACGGTTAAGTATTGTAGACAATTTTTAATTTTACAGTGTTATACAGGCTGTAACAAAATTCGTGTCCGACCCATGAAGTGGTTATTAGATATCGTTAGTCGGTTCTATTTATGTAATAAATTTTAGCGCTCGATAGCTCTTACCTATCGGGTAGGTCGGAGACGAGGTCATGACCTCAGTTGTCCATGAAATTTTCGTCATTTACAATTGAAAATGAAAATCAAAAAAAAAAATTGTTTTGAGTAATATATTTTTTTGCATAATATATTTTTTTTTTTACATAAATAGAACCGACTCACGATACCTCATAACCACTTCACGGGTCGGACACGAATTTTGTTACACTCTGTATGTGAATGTCTCTCCTTTGTATGCGGTAAATCTGTCATTTTTTGCAAACGATCAAGCACTAAGTACATTCGATACATCTCCATCCAAACAAAAACCCATGTGCATGTAATTACACTAGCTCACTCGCTCTGTCTTTGATCTCTGTTTGATGATACCATAATAATGTAATAATAATACAACAATTTGCCTAGCAGTGGGACATTTAAGTGGTAAATAATTAACTATCCGATTTCACGCTTTTCGCGTAAAAATTGTAATTTTTAACATAACAAATACTTTATTAAACATAAAATCATAACACTTTCCTATTGATTGCCACCACCACCGAAATCTACCATATATATAATACCAATAATCTATATACCACCGATTCGGAAAATACCTCAGACCTGAAAAGACAGGCGAATAATTATAAGTCTCGACCGTTAAAAAATTGTCAAGTTTTTTTTAAATACAAACAAGAAATATAATAACAATAAAATTAACTTATAAGCTCGAAGAATTTGACAGAAAAAAAACATTAAATATAACTAGGCTGATTAAAAACAAAACATTGCTTATAACTTGAAAAAAAAAACAACATATATAAACTTGAGAACTGTTATTGATTTTACAATTATAAATATTTTCATCGTGTATGACTTTTGAAATAAAATTGAACACTGCAGTTGAACTCAATCGGAGCTCCTTAGCTGCATTGCGCAAAAGGCTGTAACGACGCCAAAGAAAAAAATAACATATAATACATAAATACTTTTTTATATGCAACCTTTTTGAAGTACCTTAATTTACAGTTCGCTTTGCATTCGTAATCACGCGCACATTTATCTAAATCAAAATATTTAAATTTAAAAAGAAATGTGTTAAAGAAATGAATATCGAATTCAAGGGATGCTCTGCGTTGGCAACGTAAGAAAAGCCGTGTCATTTGTAGTAAGTATTAATTTGGACTATATCAGGTCAGCCTTTGTCTCCCTTTTGACAAAAAATGTAATAAGAATTTTTCAAGTTCAAGGAACTAGAAACCGTTTTTATTTAATGTGCCTTCTATAAAAGAGTACGAGAGAGAGCTAAAAATCAATGTCAAAATAGACATTAATTATTTACACAGAGCTAAAAAAAATAATAGCTACGTACTAGATTTCACCCCCAGCTTCGCCCGTATGTGAAACGAGTTAGGTACCTTATGTATCCGTAGCAACGTGTATATAACCATAATGATCGACTTATGGCCGAATACTGAAACGTCATTCAAATATTAAGTGTGACTTAATTATTTGGAACGCCATTAATTTCAAATTTAGTATGCGAAATTTTAAATTATCGGCGTCTCAAATATTTAAATTCCACTTCATATTTGAATGACGTTTCAGTATTCGGCCGTTAGTTATTAACACATGAAAGCGTAAAAAACAAATAAATAAATCAAGAAACAAACGATTGTTTAAGATTAATAATAAATTAGTTTGTGTGTGAAAAAAGAATAAGCGAATGAGTCAGTTTCCTAATATATATTATATGACACGAAAAATATTTAGACATGAGAGGACAAAGGTGATATGTGACATATTAATATATTTTAATTTGTGTCATAATTAAATGATCCCTATACATATTTTCTGGAGCCGAGATGGCCCAGTGGTAAGAACGCGTGAATCTTAACCGATGATCGTGGGTTCAAACCCGGGCAAGCACCGCTGAATATCACGTGCTTAATTTGTGATTATAATTCATCTCGTGCTTTACGGTGAAGGAAATCATCGTGAGGAAACCTGCATGTGTCAAATTTCATTGAAATTCTGTCACATGTGTATTCCACCAACCCGCATTGGAGCAGCGTGGTTGAATAAGCTCCAAAACCTTCTCCTCACAAAGAGGAGAAGAGGCCTTAGCCCAGCAGTGGGACATTCACTGTTACAGGACAGGCTGTTACTTTATACATATTTTCTTACGAATGCCATGAAATAATTTGCTTTTACGTTACATATAATTTTCTATGTGTGCATTTATTGTTCACATGAACCGATGGCTTAAGGGGTTATGTTAGGATTTTTTATTAATAAATAAAAAAAAATCTAAGCTCATTTTATGATATTTTAAATAACTACAACTATAATATATTAAACAACATAGTATTTCTATCTCAAAATAACGCATGTACACACATAAGTTCAAATATTCGTATTCTATAAAATAACAAATTTGTGACTTATCACCTTCACCGACTTATGCCTTCGTTTATAAAATAAAAAAGTGTGACAAAGACCACTATACATCTTTGTCAAAATCAAAAAAAGTCATTAAAATAATCAAATCTACTTTATCTATAATGAATAGTATTAATAGGACAAATACAGTTTGTGGCCTGCATTCTTATAAAGTTTTATTAATAATTATATTATATTTTGGAATATTAGGTTAATATGAATATAATTTTGTATCAATACTAACTCCAAGCGAGTTTTATTAGACACGAAGCCCGAGTGATTGATGGTCGTAGATGGATCATCATAATTATTTATTAATATTAAGGATTTTAAGAGCCAACATTGAACGCCTTTAATAAAGAACGCAAGAATTACATTAATATATCAAAAGGGAACACAAAACACAACCAAGGCTGTGATATCGATTTCATATTCATCAAATCAAAATGAAGAAATTAAATCGATTGAAAACCAATTTCTCGCGTGGTAATCGTTGACAGAAATGTCATTTTTCGCGCCGAAACGTCAAATGTCATCCACCATTTTGTGTTCGCTTATTGGAGCACCGCAAAGGGTTGCTTAAAGTGTAGCTGTGAATATATATTCGTCTCTTTCCAACAACGTTACATAATACGGAAATGGGTGAGCGATGTTAAGTTGTGAAGCGAGTTCCGCATGCGGGCACGTACTAGGGGTGGCTATTGATTTTTCTCGGAGTTTGCGGCAGTCGCCCGACAAGCCGGTGCCGAGCGCGAAAAACACATCTGTAACGCGCTTCGCGACACGAAATATCCATTCTATATTCAAAATTTAGTTACAAAAGTTAAATATCAGTTTACCTGATCCGTTATTCGACGCATTTTGTTCATTTTTTTGTGCTGTTGTGTGCTGGGAACGGAATTTCGTAAGTGTCATCTTTATTTTTTTATTATCTCGACTCCATTTTTATAAATTTAATGTGACAATAGTGAGTTTTTAATGGTCTTTTGTGTAGAATTATAGATTTTTTTTAAATTATTTATAAGAAAAAGCTTACACTGGATTATGTTACGTGTCCAACGTGATTTGATAATTGATATCAGCTGATTGTCCCACCCCATTGAAGTGTCAAGCGTATTGCTTACATCAAATTATTTTCACTGCAGTGTATATAACAAATAATTTAAAAAAAAAATCATAGGGAATTATAAAATTATTTAATAAAAAAAAACACTTACCAATTTTTCCATGGGTATGTTTTGTCTGTAGACCTTCGTCCTAACCGTGTGATAAACGTTCATTTTTTAAAAAAAAGAAGGCTCACAAATATTCAAAAGTCAGCCTCAACCCGTACCGAGCGAGGCGAGGAAAAACGATGCTTTTATGCGACGAAATAAAATTAAATTGGGGTTGATGGTGTAATGTATGGTAGGCGTCTTATCTCGAGACTAAGCCGAGATGGCTTGCAGGATGACGTCATGGATCGTTACCACATTGTGACGTCACTCGTCCTTTTCCCCAGTCCTGGGATCATTAAATAAAGCAATAACTCTGGAACGTGGAGACATTTTAATGGCGATCTCGTGTGATTAGTTTTCTATCTATCTATTTATAATAAAGAATAAAAACGAGGTCGTTGACTAGGTTCTTTTATCGTTATGCTTTTTGTTGTAGTCTATCGATTTTTTTATATCATATTTGACACTCAAATACAATTACAAAAAATATGAATAGAAGTTCTCCTTAATCCTATTAAATGGCTACATTTTTCTACCTACTGCGGACAATTTAGGGGGTAATGACCTTGAAATGTAGGAAATTTCTTCACCTTTTATTGCGTCTATCTAACAACGACAGGCATTTTGTTTGTTGTAAAGGTTAAATTTGAATTCTTTCATTGTTGTGTTGATACGTTTGGCATATTTATATAATAAAATTGGGGGTGTGTGGTAATCAATAACCAGTCCAATTTGAAAAGTCACTTTTGTAGATAGTTTATTAAAAAAAAGCTTAATTACACACATAGAAAATAAGGAGTGGTAGTTTGCACTAACATATAAACTAACGAAAAAGAAAAAAAAAATAATTGGTAAGTATTTTGAATTAATTTTATCTACTAATTACTCGTGGTAGAGCTTTGTGCAAGCTCGTTTGGGTATGTACCAACCAATAATCAGATATTCTACCACAAGACAACAGAACTTGGTATTGTTGTGTTCCTATTTTTGGGGTATGTGAACCAGTGTAATTATAGGTACCAGGAACAAAACATATTAAATCCCAAGGTTGGTGTCGCATTGGCTATGTAAGCCATGGTTAACATTAACAAGCGTTGGTGATCACTTACCATCAGGTGGTCTATATGCACGACCGCATGCATACCTATTCCATAAAAAAATATTTCCTATTAAAATTGATATAGCTGAATCGCTCTAAATAAATTTTCAGATTACGCTATCGTACAAAACAAAAATTCTTACTTGGCTTCATCTTTATAATCTTAGGTGGTAATATAATATGAGACGGCTTAATCACAACGTAGGTAATAAGTCAAATTCGAGAGTTCAAACCTTTTGGCACCAATCAGTTATATATGATTTTATCATGAAGAATCCTGTATTCGTTGGACATAATTCTGCAACTAGTATAACCGGTGGTATACTCGTATAAACACGAGATGGAACATGCTGGAATAAATTCCATACCTCCCCCCAAACATGATAGAAGATTGTCCAGAAGTGGGACATTGTCATTATATTACTTTTATGATTTTTTATATAATTTAGAACTGTTAACCAGGAATCCCTATAAGCGATAAAGTATTAAGAAATCCGTTAAGGCGTGAAAGACTTAGCTAAGAAATATTGACTAAAAATATTACCAATAATATCCTACTAATATTATAAACGCGAATGTTTGTATGGACGTTTGTTACTCTTTCACGCAAAAACGACCGAATGAAAGATAACAATATATGCCAGGTAATAAAT
Source organism: Nymphalis c-album (assembly GCA_963151315.1). Classification (NCBI taxonomy): domain Eukaryota; kingdom Metazoa; phylum Arthropoda; class Insecta; order Lepidoptera; family Nymphalidae; genus Nymphalis; species Nymphalis c-album. The sequence continues at coordinate 7,301,229 of OY720611.1, read as the reverse complement.
AAGCTCCTAACCTTCTCCTCATAAGAGGAAAAGAGGCTTTAGCCCGGCAGTGGGACATTCACAGGCTGTTTACTTTGCCACGTAAGTCAAAAAATAAATCTATCTGCGAGCCAATCTGCTATGCGCAGCAAAAACCGTAAGAGTTACACGAATATAATGTATGGTGGAAATGTATCTCTTACATAGTTCTACAAAAAAATCGGCGACAGCATATCTTTACTTATATACCTGAGACTGCACCATTTGTCTTATTATATGGGTGCTTTCCACTATGAAGAGTCCTTGAGCTTCTATACGCAATACTGATAAATATAATGCCTTTTACAGCATCAAGACTAATGGACCATTTATTATTAAGATGTCCACTTGCTAGAGTATGTTCTTACTATATTCATTATCTTATACAATCTTGGTGCAATTTACTAATTCACTCGGTGGTAGAGTTTTGTGCAAGCTCGTCTGGGGAGGTACCACCCACTCATCAGATATTCTACCGCAAAACAGCAGTACTTTGTATTGTTGTGTTCCGGTTTGAAGGGCGAGTGAGCCAGTGTCATTACAGGCACAAGGGACATAACATCTTAGTCCCCAAGGTTGGTGGCGTATTGGCGATGTAAGCGATGGTTATCATTTCTTACAATGCCAACGTCTATGGGCGTTGGTGACCACTTACCATCAGGTGCCCCATATGCTCGTCCGCCTACCTATACAATAAATAAAAAAGAGAACAGCGATTAGGTATATATTTTAATGAATGACGTTTAATTATATTTATGAATTTATATAAGTTTGACGTAAACAATAAAATATGAATACCTATTATGAAAATCGCTTGAAGCTTGAATCGTAATTTATTTCTAAAAAAACATAGATTAAACTTTGGCCACGGCTTATAGATTTACATAATATTAACTGTTCTGGAAAGAAACGGCGAAATAAACATGCCTTTTTGGCACATTTTGTTTATGTTCACTTCCTTCAATATACATACAAATACACATACGTATATTTTTTTTTTATGTAAGAGGGGGCAAACGAGCAGGAGGCTCACCTGATGGAAAGTGACTACCACCGCCCATGGACACCTGCAACATCCGAGGACTTGCAGGTGCGTTGCCGGCCTTGGATATATACCTAATAGGTCAAGACAAAGCAGTATAAGTATTTTTTTGTTTTTCAAACGATTTTTGTTTGATAGCTAGTTATTGACGAGCTTTAGAATTATCAAATGGAAAAAAATATGAACAAAACATGTAAATTCGTGTTTTTAGCAAATTTTCAACAATTATTTAATATGGAGTTTTGACGACTAGACGAACTCTACTATCAAAGCAATAGCCAGAAGGCAATCGCTTAATTTCCGACCACACACACAATCCTTACTTTACATTTTTTTAATTAGGTTCAGCGATGATTGTTTTGTATTTTAATAGGACCATACCTGGTGAGTCATACCTCGCAATAGTCATGGCAACGCAGGAAGCTCAAGCAATTCCTAATATTGTCAACGGTAGGAGCGTTAATTTCCTTCGCGTAATAACACTACTCATTTTCTTTTAAAAAACAAAGCTATAAAAACTCAGTAAGGGCGTTCTAAAATAACGGTTAGTTGATGATATTTGCCGAAATAAATTGGTAACAATCCTGGTGCAAATATTTGCCCAAATAGCTCATTATTACTTTAATTTATTTTTTTATCATTATAATCATTGAAGAGCAATACCTAGTATTGTTTAAAGGAAGTGTGAGCCAGTGTAAGCGCAGCCACAAGATAAATGACGTGTTGGTTTCCAGATTTGATTGCGCATTGGTGATGTGGGGAGCGGTTGATGTTGTGCGGTGGGCAGTGGCCACTTACCATCAGATGGCCCATTTGTTAGTCTGCCTTTAGAATATCACTCCACTCCGCACAACGCCCATAGACATTTGAATTGTAAGAGATGTTAACCATCGCTTACATCGCCAATGCGCCACCAACCTTGGAAAATATAACGTTATGTCCATTGTGCCTGTAACGGAACACAACAATACGAAGTACTGCTGTTGTGCATCAAGTGATACGTTATTTTACATTGTTTTAGCTGTTCGTTTTAACAGCTGTCAATACAGTTTATATTCGATTAACTATGAAAATTTAATTACATTAATTAAATATGTGTTCAATTTGCGTTTGTTTTCGCTGCGTTATTACGCCATGACCAGTGAAATGAATTTAATTCAAATGGAACAATACCCGTTCGAGTGCAATTCGAATGAGGGCAACATTTTAATATAATATTCATTAACTTGTGGGAGTTTTTGTTTAAAATGTTTTTTTTTTCTTGTTTAGTTTTCTCTTGGTCGTAGAATATACAGCCGGAATGGCATTCAACATGTGCACTACCATTGAAACTTGGAAAATATTCACATTTAAAAGGTCACTATTTTTTTTTTTTGTTATAATGATTCGTTGTGCTTGGCCTGATATATTTTTTGTTTCATATTTGTTTTGTAGATGTTGCTTTATGAATATGAACCATTTGTCTTGTGATCTGATCCGTGTTAAAAAAATAATATGACTTGAGTGACTATGATACGTTAGATTTGCCAATTAATCATTATAATTATAACATTAAAAAATGGTTGTCTGTAAAGTCGTTTTACGGACGATAGTTTAACGTGACAACGTCATAACAAATCATTAATGAAATGACTGCAATCGAGCGAAAGAGAGATAGATGCGGCGCAAGCATACAATCAGCGTAACGGGACAATTTTTAGTGCATGCAGCCAGCGTTCATCGATTTATTAGACGTTGTCACTTCAAAAAAAAACACTGTAAATGCATAGATGATAAAAAAGCGTGAAATAAGTAATCGTTGATTTTCATGTTAGATATAAGATAATTGGTAATTTAATTGATGAAAAAGAATATCTACTAAGTTTCTCATCATATCTTCTCAGTAGATCTAAACAAAGGTATCTAATGATTTTAATATTTTAATTAATTTTTTTGTAACTACGATTGAAAGGCTATTCGAAATAAGATATCATACATAGTTAAGCATGTTTTAATTTGATTTGAAATCAGTTTTAAAACGTAACATGTACAACAAAACTTTCAACCAATTTTGAACTTCCGTGAAAATTAAGATAAAATCATATCGCTGGTTCTCCCGTGACAATACTCCCTATATTTTATAATGCAATTTCATAATTACTTTATATGATTAATGAAAACCACATTCACACCATGATAGATCACTAGATAGCATATAATGGACTGCCTCGTTGGTCTAGTGGCTTGATATAAGGCCGCAAACGCAGTGGTCCTGCGTTCAATTTCCAGATCGGGCCAAATATATAGTTATTGGGGTTTCCTGGCAGAAAATTCTCAGTAGCAGCCCGGAGTCTGGAAGTTAGAAATGTGTACAATCCCGTGCCTCGGAAAGCACGTTAAGCCGTTGGTCCTGCGCCTGAACTCTTTCCGGTCGTGTCGGATTGCCGTCCCATCGGATTATGAGAGCTAAGGAAAAGAGAGTGCACCTGTGTTTGCGCACATACTTGTGCACTATAATATCTCCTGCGCAGTTGGCTAATCTCTCTTAAGATTGGCCGCCGTGGCCGAAATTGGTCTGGAGGACCTTATAAATCGCATTTTTGAGCAGAGCATATATGGAAAATATACAATATTTATAATGACAATAGTCAAAAATAATTTCATCGCTTTTTAAAAGTTCGTTTTAAACCATTAACTTGATTAAATTCAAAACTATAACTGGTTACAAATTAAGATTCTACAGAGAATAAACGGTAACGATATAGGTTATTTAATATTCATTTAATTGTATTTTAATTAAACTTCACGATTTTTATTATCTATATTAATTTTTTATCGTGTAATGCGCCTTTTCTTTTTAATGATTACATTTACTATGGTTATATTTACGTCATTAATTAATAAGTGAATTAGTGCATTACGATTTGATAGGTCTCTTTTGTTGTACTTGTGTATGTGTTTGTATTATGTTGACAAGTTAAGATGGACCCCACTGCGCTACGCAATTCATCACAATAAACCGTCCGCTGCGCTTCGTAGTGTTGTTTGTTATGTCAACATATCAGCTGGACAGCAACATGCATTACTTCTATCCGTATACGACAACATGTTTGTACATCACTGTGTCCAAGTGAACAGCGCTGATCATGCAAGATGGATGATTTGTAAAACCAACCAAAAACAGAACGCTTCATCAAAGATTATCTGTGTTATTTGTTCAAGTACTTACAAACTTGGTTAATGTGTGATAATGCCTAATGGTAGGACTGTGTAAGCCAGTCTGGGTAGGTACCACCCACTCATCAGATATTCTACCGTAAAACAGCAGTACTTAGTACTGTGTTGTTCCGCTTTGAAGGGTGAGTGAGCCAATGTAATTACAGGCACAAAGAACATAACATCGTAGTTACCAAAGTGATGGTTAACATCTCTTACAATGCCAATGTCTATGGGCGTTGATGACCACCTACCTAAGGTGGCCCATATGCTCGTCCACCTACTTATGCTATAAAAAAACTTCATTCTATGATAAATAAAATTTACTATATAATAATCTATGATCTTATACTCGTTTGAAGAAAAAAAACAATAGGAGACAGAAAATTACAATTATCGTTGACTAAATGATAGAGTTGTGACGTTAGAATTAATCAATCCACACAATAATACTCTTTCTTATATTTATAACAAAGGTAAATAATTATTATCACTGGTAGTATTCTTATCATGGCTTTTTGGCGAGGAGTCACCATTGAAAAGGGAGGATCCTCCGACCAGACGGGTGTTGTGTCTGGTGGGCTACTGCCCGACTATTGTTGTCGGGTTCTTGTATATATGTTCAATCGCTCTGATAACTTTAATATCGCGATGTAGAATACGTCTGTTCATAGTTCGTATGTGGCGAGATAGATGTCGCTACAGCTTTGTTTAAGCAGTTCCGGGTATGTATGAGCCAATAATAAATTTAAGTTTTGCCAAGCATCAATTATTCGCTGTTAAGCTCGACGTGTGATTGATTCAATTTAATAATACAGAGAAACGCATAATCCTTTTGATATATTATTTATATATAAAGTCTCACGACATATGACGAGTAATATTTTATACCAGTTTCCGTCCGCGACTTCGCCCGCGATTGAGGGCACCGTATGTCATTTTCTCTACCCCTGATAACTTGAGGGAAAAGTTTCATGACAATTGATCGAGTATTTAAGGCGTAAATACATACCAAAAATAAACAAATTATCTTTAGCATTTATAATATTAATAAGGATATAAAGGATATATATTCTAGGTGATTAAGGGCCGAATACTGAAACGTCATTCAAATATTAAGTGCAACTTAATTATTTGAGACACCGTTTATTTAAAATTTTGCATACAAAATTTTATATTTATTTAATTTTATATCATATATAAAATCATATATTTTAAAATTCCCATACTATATTTAAAATTAACGGCGTCTCAAATAATTAAGTTGCACTTAATATTAGAATGACGTTTCAGTATTCGGTCGTAAGATTCATATTCTTTCAATATTCTCTTATTTTTACCAGTGGGTGGGGTGAATGCTTGCTTACGTAATACTTAAACAGGGGGCGTTCGAAATGAAGCCCAAAAACATTATAATTACACTCATCACGCGACCACCACTAGATTGATTATAATGAAACCCTAAAAATCAATATATTTCGGATAACTTATGTCCCCATAAAAGTAAAAAATACGAAAGAGTTATTTACTTAAATTCTAAAATTATATTCTTTAGATTTATTTTAACTTATTATTTAATTTTCAAAACCGTGAATTAATTTTTATACTATTTATATACTTTATTATGAAGTTTATGACTGCCTCGTTGGTCTAGTGGCTACATGTACATTACATGCGTTACCTGGATTTAATTCCCAGGTCGGGTCAATAAAATGTTATTGAGATTTTCTGTCGTGATTTCTGTCTGTCTTGTTTTTTGAGATTGGCCGCCGTGGCCATGCGGTCAGGAGGACCATTATTATTATTATTACCAATGAAGTTTTCATAATTCAATGGGAAACACTAATTGGCTCTATTTTTAGTTTTAATATCAACATATTTTGAATAATGTTGTTGTTTTCCATTAATAAATCTTTTACCATTCCCAACTTGGACGAAATAAAGAAGGCAATTTCATTGCAGTATTATTGTTACAGTTCGTTATACAGGGGAAGCTAAACAAATTATAAGTTTGAATATAAATTGATATATTGAAGCCATTATCGAACCCTTCGTATCCTGAACGCTTGACCGTCAATAAAGCAATTTATTAAACTCTAATACCTATAAACTGGGTACGCTATTAATCGTATTAAGCCTGTTATCGATTACTTAATTACAGTACATACAAAGCTTCTCCTATACTCTGTTCGCCTGGTACTATTTCCACTCTGAACCTTCGTAATGTCTTTATCCAAGTAGGTACTTGGATAAAAAAGGACATTTTCAAAGATTAAATACTAATTATTTTTTGGTGTTTGGTCTTTTGATGTCGTAAAAACAATTAAGACATTTTAAAATTAATTCATTAATTATTTTTTAAATGTTATTTGTATTTAGTTAAGGTTTTAATGTAAATAAATATTTTTAATTAAAACAAAAAAAAAAAAAAAATTAAGACAAGTAGACCGACATAAAGTCAAATATACAACAGTTTCGCATCGCAATAGCATGTCTTTGAAATCTCAAACGGCCAAGATACCATTTTGACAATAGCAAAAAAGTTGCGATTGAAACAGCCATGCAAGAGCAAATTTGAAACAAAACACAATCAATAAATGACAGAAAGTGATATGCGACAACGAATTTTATAATTATAACATTCAAAGGACATAATTGAATCTTAAATATTTTTTTTTTATTATTGCATAGGAAGGCGGACGAGCATATGGGCCACCTGATGATAAGTGGTCACCAACGCCCATAGACATTGGCGTTGTAAGAGCTGTTAACCATCTCTTACATCGCCAATGCGCCACCAACCTTGGGAACTAAGATGTTATGTCCCTTGTGCCTGTAATTACACTGGCTCACTCACCCTTCAAACCGGAACACAGCAATAACAAGTACTGCTGTTTTGCGGTAGAATATCTGATGAGTGGGTGGTACCTACCCACGACGACAGACGAGCTTGCACAAAGCTCTACCACCGAGTAATACGAAATAAATACATTGTTGATTAATTACGATTGATTACTGATTGCCCAGAATCTTCTTGTGGTTGCCGTAACATAATATATATTTTGTCCGTTATAATTCAATAAGTTATATATTCTTAACATATTATGAAATCTAATAAAAATTGGAAACACGTCCTGAAGAAACATTTAATTTTTTTACTTTGTCATTCCAAGTACTTCACACATTCCTTAAGTAAAACAGTAAAACAACTAAATTCATATATTCCCTAATCAAACTTCTAAAGGGCAAAGTTCACATAAGTCCTTAGAACACGTTAGGTTAATTACAACGTGGTTTATCGCATTCATCAAACACCGCGGAATCATTAAAAATCCTGTTCATACTTATTTAATTAAATTAATTACTAGAGAAAGTTACTTTGTTAAGCAACTTGGTAGGCAGACTGGGAAGTGGGCTACTTGATAGTAGGTGGTCATCTCTGCCCATTGGCAAGAATATGATAATGACAGATTTCAGACGAGGCGTTTAATTTCAAGAGAGATTTGACACAAAAATATTTGTTATCTTTTACAACACCAATCTAAGCCTTGAGATGTTATGTCCATTGTGCCTTTTGGCTCAATTATCCTTCAATCCGAAACAAAACAATACTCCTGTTCGGTGGTAGGTACATGATGCCTTGATGCCAATACCGATGTCCTGCGCAGCTTGCTTGCTAAATGTCTAGTTTAAAGATTACAATCGCAATGTACCTGAATTATAATTTATAATAATTACTAATTATAATTAATTTCTCTCATAAATTCCGAAAAAAACACCTTAAATAGGTTATCCTCCTCTTAATCCTGAAAAATTTACAATATACAATCGCAATATTTTGAATCTTCGTTAATCAAAATGGAATGAAAAAAAAAAGTTAATAAGACTACTTTATTGAAGTCTATTAATATCAAACAAATATACAAACAACCATTATTATATATTTATATTATGCTCCGATGTTTTGTTGAAATTATTTTAGAATAAGTTAAAAGTATTTCTGTGTGCAACGACCACTAAAAAAACTAAAAAAGCAATGTTTTACAACTGCTATTTGGCTGAGCTCCGAGATTGCAATTTTTATATTTCGCTATTTTCGTACGTTCATAACGCAATGTGAAGTTGCTAGCTACGAAAAATCCTATATGAGACTTATGATATATTGTTATTAATAATAATAAAATAATTTATAATATTTTTCTGGATATCAGTGAAGCTATTTTCTTTCAATGATGATATCCTAATTGATTTCGTCCTCGGCGATCACAAGAAAGGTTAGCCAAATGTTTTAGTACGCGAAAATTTTGTTACAGCTTATACTATCCAAACTAATATTATAAAGGCGAATGTGAGGTTTGTTTGTTACGCTTATAGCCTAAACCACTAAACCGATTTTAAAAATTCTTTAACCATGGGAAAGCTACATTATCAGCCAGTAACATAGGCTACATTTTGGGAACTACACGAGTAAAACCACAGGCAAAACGCTAGTAATATATAAAAGTATGGAATTTATACAAATTATGAACCCTTGCTACTTAACCTCTACTTGACCGCACTTTCAGAACGAGTAAGTCGATTTTATAAGCATCAATAGTATAAATAAATAAAGAAATAAAAAATACTAAATGCTAAATAGAAAATGCCCGCTTTCTGTCGTCTCATAATTTTTCTTTGAGGCTAACCTTTTCACTTTAAAGCTCGGTCTGAAGAGTATTTAACTTTTAAATTTAGCCGCATGTAAAGGTAACGCTAAGTTACGATGTATACTTGTGAAAAACTCATTGCTTTAGCTATTTATAAACCCATAAATTAGGTATTCATAAAATATATTCGAAATAAAATAAAGGTCCAAGAGTGACTTCTTGAGGAACACTATTGATTATTGAAACTGTTCTTATATAATCCTTTGCTAAATATCCTTGCTTGGTATTATAAAATATTAAATTAAAGTTATATCGTAAGGAAGCCTGCATGTGTCTAAATTCTGCCCCATGTGTATTTCCGCAACCCACATTGAAACATAGTGAAATAAGCTCTCAACCTTCTCCTAATAAAAATAATCTTATCTTACTGGTGGGCTAAGGCAGGAGGTCACAGGCTGTTTTTACCTTTAAAATAAATGTATTAGGGAAACTTTAAATAATAAAAACGTTTTCACTTATGATTACAAGTAATACTAACGTGATAAATGTGTTCAAAGGCTTTTCAAAAATCTAAATATTTGGTACAATAATAATATCCTGGGACATTATTCACACACCGCCATCTGATCCCAAACTAAGCAGAGCTCGTACTATGGAAACCAGAAGACTGATATACTTAATTATACTACTTTTCTTTTGTAAATAAATACACCCAGACTCAGGATAAACAGACATGTTCATGCTCACAAATGTCTGTCCTGGGTGGGAATCGAACCCACGACCTGCGGCGTGAAAAGCTAGTGTCTTACCAACCACGCCAACGGGCTCGTATTTTTTTTTTTTTTTTTTCTCTTTATTTTTATTATTCTTATCAATGTATTTTTTATTTTATAGCAGCATCACATGCTCCAGCCCCGGTGGGCGTAAAGCTTCGGAGTAACCGAGCCGCACCGAGCCGGACGGCTGCCACCAGATGATCGGCTCATTCTGGAACTTGTGCCGCGCGTGCCCTTCCATGCCTGTGGATAAGGTAAGATAGACTTTATTTCTTCGTCGAACGTCGAGTATACACTGTAGCTTATAAAGTATATTATTTAAAGAGTAAATTATAAATAATTATCTATGTTTAAGCATATATAATTATTTGCACGTTTATAGAATTAAAGGTGCAAATAAAGTGGAAAATAAAAAAAGTTTCGTAAAAGGTTCAGGATTAAAATAACAGTCATAGGCACTGCCGATAGAAGTGATAAAATTGAAACTGTTAACTATATTTGTCCAATTTCCACATCTATCGGCACTCCAAGTATTAATTCTATCCCTTTTTATTTATATATATAAATTACTTATGTAGCTTTTTATTCATCAAAACAAAAAAACATATCGCTAACTCGGTACAAAATATACACTTATATTATTTGTATATACTATTAAAATTATTTGAACATTGCACTAGCCTTCGTCGCGTTTGGACTCTACTACCACTTACCATCAGGTGGAGTAGTGTCATTTGCCCTCCCGGGCTATAAAAAAAATAAAAAAATAAAATAACGATTTCATTGTATTAACGTTAGCATGTCGGTGACGCGAAGCCATGAGAAAACGCCTTAGGTAGTTTTCACTTTAAAAAATATGTTGTCAATAGATTTTCAATTCTAACTAATATTATAAATGTGCGAATGTGATTGCTTATTTAAAACGCATTCACGTCTTGACTACACTCTATCGTCATGTTTTTTATTACACTTTATCAGGGGCACAGAGAAGTACATTGATCTTACATATAACCCACACACACAAAGCCGCGGGCGGACATAACTGTACATATATGTCGACACAACTATATGTAACAAATACAGCAAAAAAGTTAACTTCATCCGAAGACAAACTTCGAGGCTTTCGACACAAACACTAAAATTGACTAAACAATCAGACTGCAACAGATAGAAAATCCGTAAAGGCAAACATTTTACTATGAACATTATATGTGTATGTAAATTTTCTGATGCAGCATCGTAATATTAGAATTGGACGCGAGACAGAAAATACTATTTCTGCCAAGCTTATAAAGTATTCGAATTTCAACACTAAATTTATTCAAGCACTTTTATATTTGTAAAGCGGTATAAAGCGACGCCTAGAGCCGAGATTCCCAGTGCTAAGAACGCAAGAATATTAACCGATGATCGTGGGATCAAACCCGGATAATCACTGAATTTCATGTGCTTAATTTGTTATTATAATTCATCTCGTACTTGACGGTGAAGGAAAACATCGTGAGGAAACCTGCATGTGTCAAATTTCACTGAAATTCTGCCACATGTGTTTTCCCTCAAAACGCATTGGAGCAGCGTAGTGGAATAAGCTCCAAACCTTCTCCTTAAAGACGAGAAAAGACTTTAGCCCAGCGGTGGGACATTCACAGACAGTAACTGTGCTTTAAAGCGACAAAAACAATCAGTACAGTATTTAATAGTTATTTATATTTAAAGGAATTTTCAATTTATTGAAATGATAATATTGACATTTCCATCAAAATATTGTTCCACATAAATAACGCTCTAATCCCACACGTTCTTATAATCTTCTGAAATAAAGTAGCTTAGTTACAATACGTAATTAACAATGTTTAATTACTAGCGGTGTTTACTTTTAATTAATTGTTACGCTGTTCTATATGTTTTCTTATGTATTCAGTGTTGTTTTTAGTGTAAACAACTGGTTGGTAAACCTTAATAAATAAATACAAAAGAGGTTGAACCTATATGATATAGAGATATATGTATATGGTGTTCTATTTAAAGATATAATAAACACCAAATCTTCAGAGGAGAATCTAGCGTACCTGTGGAACATTTAGAGCCTTTGTATTATTAAATTGGTAAGCGGACGGGCAAATAGATCACCTGATAAGTGATTCTGCAAGTGGTTAATACCAGCCAAAGTCATTGGCGATGCAAAAATATGTTACTTATGCGAGTGCGCCACCAACCTTGGGAACTAAGATGTTATGTCCCTTGTAACTGTAGTTGGTATCCACCAAGATAGACTTCCACAAAACTCTACCACCAAATAAACAGTTAATAAACGTATTTATTTATAATAGAAAAATAAACAATGATTTTTTTTATTTATTTATTGCCATCATTGAAAATGTTCTACAAAATCAATGATGCTTTTATGAGTATGATATCCGCTATTTCATTCATGAAGAATAATTTACAATGTATTTAGAAGTACCTTTTATAATTGTCTAGTTGTTCTAAATTTGAAAACGATATAAGCATTTAAAAATAACATTATTTAATATTACAATTTTGTTGTTGAATGATTAAACGAACACAGATAAAAAACATGTCTGCAATTCACACGTGGTAGAAGTGAAAAATTCAAAAATTTTGGCTTCAACTGTATAATGCTTCCTATCTCATTCTCTCCCACGTTATAACTTATGAATTTATGTGTCTGTCTCTTTTTACTGTCACTTTTTCGTTTCATCGACTTTGAAATCACAACGATGCTAAAGAAATTTTCACTTCAAAGTACTAATATTAGCAGTAAAATATATAAAAGTAGAATACATTTATAAACTAACAATAGATCGGTTAAATCGTTTCAAACGTTTACGATTCAGTGGATCACAAAGACCGCGTCATAACAATTACGTAAAACTCAGAGAGTTTGAAATTGAGCATTGCTCTCAAACGAGAGATTCATTTGAGCTCGCTGCGTTTCATTCATGCTTTGTATTCTGGTTTACGGCCTTTGTTTTAGATTATGTTTATTTTTAACGATTCCTAGTTATAGTTTTAAATTAATAAAAGTATTTTTCAATTATAAAACTAAACTTTCAAAATTTATCCTTTCTGTCATTGTAAATATCATGTCAAGTAAAGTATTGAAGCCTGCAGTGCTAATCTATAAGAACTCACTTATGGTGATATACTATTTTGATGCTTGTAATCTTAAAATGTTATCATTATAATGATCAATATCGCATATCACTTTCTGACATTTCACGACCTTTTTCTGCGGTGAGTTTCGATTCTTACAGAATATGTCTACGTTCTGGGAGCTTCAGTAAAAAATGGACGGTTAAAATTCGTGAAAAATTACATAAGCTTGCCATTTTTCATGGTGATCGATCAAACGATATTGATGTCTATTAATCTGTAACAGACATATCGTCATTCATTTTGTATATAAACTTTACCCGTATTTTTTTTTATGAATTAGTTAGATTTTTACTTCAATTAGAAAAAAAAATGTTGTAAGATGGACGACAGACAAAATTATCGTTTTTGAGCGAATCCTTAAAAGGATAATATGTATCATTAATCAAAATCCATAAAAATACCAAAAAATATTTTACGTTAATGAGGTCTTTTTTATTTTTAAATTGCCATGTACGTCGACTGTACATATACTCTTACCTAAAAGCCGTAAGCTTTCGACAAGCACTAATAATTATTTTTCTAATTGCCATCAGCATAAATTATTTTAATCACAAACAAATATGCAAAAACAATAAGTAAATAAACAAGTATGATAATTATTAAACAAAACAATCAGTTTATACAAAAACAATTAATGTAAATATATATAATAACCTTAGAACAGATATTACAATATAAAAAAAAATCATTGCACAAATAAAAATAACAGACATGTTTATCCTTTAAGTTCTACCGATATCCACAAAATGAAACCACAAAACTGAGCTCAAACGTAAACCTGAACAAAGCCTGAATAAAACCCGGTGAGCACACAAAGCTTCGTTTGAGAGCTTCATTTCAAATGATCTGAGTTTTGCGAAACTATTATGACACCTTTCTCTTTAAACTGTAAATACTTGCCTCAAATGTATTGGCGTTTTAGTTACTTTACTGTTAATATTAAACTTATGTTATTTTGATAAAATAGCTTATAAATATAAACTATTTTTTTTTCTAAATTATGTTGTGTTGTTTTTCATCACAAACAATTTTTATTTTTTTTAATTATTATATTCATTGTATAAATTAGGTATAAATTAGCTTGCCTATAAATATCTCTTACATATAGCTTATCTATTATCATATATCAGGTAAGCTATAGGTAAGCTATCTCAATTCTTGTTCCAATTCTAAGTAAATTTTATTAGTGCGGCGTTCGTGTTATTTAGCTTACACTTACAAATATATTATCCGTAATTGTTTAATTACCTATGTCTCAGGTCCAGTAAATAGATTTTGCGGATATTGACGGCATATTCATAGAAATAGCCCGGTGATAGAATGTGAGCCATTTGTGCTTTGGAAATTACGTAGAGTTGCACCTACACTTGAACTCTCTCCATTAATGTTGGGTTTGCATTCCATTGAACTGTAAGAGGAACGGAATAGTGTCTCGTTCACGTCTCATGTAGCCTGCGTAGTTCGGTAAGAAATTTGGTCAAAATTTATTGAGTTCGTAGCTTTATTCATTTGATCAGGTTTATTTTTCTCCATCTATATTTCTTTATCCAAATACGTGGGGTCGGCACAACATGTATTTTTCTTCCACTTCTTTCTGTCACTCGTCATCTCAGTACTTACACCTTTCAAACACATATCCTTTCTTACGCAATCCATCCACACTTTCTTCGGTCTGCCCCATCCCCTATATGCATCAACATTTATACTCATCACCCTTCTAGTAACATGCTTTTCATCTTTTTTTTTTTATTGCATAGGAAGGCGGACGAGCATATGGGACACCTGATGGTAAGTGGTCACCAACGCCCATAGACATTGGCGTTGTAAGAGCTGTTAACCATCTCTTACATCGCCAATGCGCCACCAACCTTGGGAACTAAGATGTTATGTCCCTTATGCCTGTAATTACACTGGCTCACTCACCCTTCAAACCGGAACACAGCAATAACAAGTACTGCTGTTTTGCGGTAGAATATCTGATGAGTGGGTGGTACCTACCCAGACGAGCTTGCACAAAGCTCTACCACCAAGTAAATAATCTCTCCTCATCACATGCCCATACCACGCTAACCTTTCAACTTTTCATTTATTGGTTCGCTTTTCAACTTTTCATTTATTGGTTTATTAACCCTAATGTTACCATGCTGCTAGTGTTTTTTCTGTTACGACATTTGTGTTTATTCGACTTCCTATTTCCCAATAATCACTTTTTAATCGCTGACCGGCGCTAACTTTTTATACGAAAGACATATCCGAGGCCTGTGCCGTTTGTTGGAAACATTACAAGTTGCCATAAAAACAATGAATTTATAAATCAATTTAAATATGTATATAGATATGCTATGTGATTTTGGCAGAGTCGTCACCAGTCTGCCATTTGTGTTGTAAAAGACAAGATCAATTATTATTTATGAGTATGCTTCATATATAATATGGTCTTTGCGTTTGGACTCTACTACCTTTTACCATCAGGTGGAGTTGCCATTTGCCTGGGAGTATTATAAAAAAAAATCTATTACATTAGTATCTTAATCAATGGGAAAACGGAATCACATTATACTTCGAAATTATAATTCGTAATTTTAAAAGATTAATTTGAACTTATCTCTGGTTCGCAGTGTTGATTCTATTGAGAAGAAACACCAAGTAATTCAGTAGTTAATCTTTCTATGTAAAGTAAATTAAAGTAACAGCCTGTGAATGTCCCACTGCTGAGCTAAGGCCTCTTCTCCTTTTGTTGATGAGAAGGTTTGGAGCTTATTCCACCACGCTGCTCCAATGGGGATTGGTGGAATTCACATGTAATAGAATTTTTGAGTGAAAGTTGACACATGCGGGTTTCCTAACGATGTTTTCCTTCACCGTCAAGCACAAGATGAATTATAAACACAAATTAAGCACTTGAAAATTCAGTGATGCCTGCCCCGGTTTGAATCCATGATCATCGGTTCAGATTCACGCGTTGTAGCCACTGGGCCATCTCGGCTTTTTTCTATGTAGTTAAACACAATTTCACTGGTACTTATATACTGTAAGGGAATTAACGAATTCTAATTCATATACATACACTCTTATGTAGCCAAATGAAGACAAAAGATGTGAGGCCCTTTCGACCGATGTCGACCATGGGGCCAATCTCAATAATAAAATTACTACTGCACAGGACTTATAGCCACTAGACAATAGGCAGCTATCCTTCTGATTTGTATGTCTTCGATAATCGAACGCATAGAATAAATAAAAACATAGTACATAACAGTGAATAAGTAATAGCTTTACTTAAATTGGTTTGTAGAACGGTAAAAGTGTTTACAAAAGCCAATTTGAATAATGTTTATTGTAAATTTGAATTTCGACAAGCGTAAAGAATTTGAATTCAACGCGTGTTACTAAATCACTCTTTAAATTCTGTTGCGGTGAAAAAACCAATCACTTTAATTAACCTGCCTATTCGAATAATAATAAAAAAGAGACGCTTTTAAATCTTGATCTTCAAATATTTCGGTTTTCGAAGATACCATTTTTAATGATGATTAAATTTGGATTATCTCTCAAGATAGTAAAGTTCATGTATTTAAATACAATTAACATAATTTTAAAACCAACTGATTATGTCAGCAAGCTACGCATAGCTTCTATAATTTTCTTAGATAATTGACACCATGTATGCACTAAGTCAGAATTTTTTAAAACAGAGTGGATTTTAATTTTCTAAATGTGATTACGAAAGTTTGAATTTGGAATATTTTTGAATTTGGAAATATGAAATGTATGTATGCATATCTTTGTTTAGAGTAAAAGATAGTAGTTATTTATATTTTTTTAAATTTCTTCACCTTTACATATTATATAGGATGAGTGTTTGAATGAAAAATCGTCATTTTTAGGTAATGCTTAATGTTTCCAGAGGCACACTGCTAATCTTTATATAAAATTTTAAAGTAAGAAAAACTCTTCTATCACCATTATAGCAACATGCCTTTATAAAATTCCAAAAGCTATTCAAAATAAATTGCGATAACTAATTAATAAAAAAATATAACGAATCGGACCAGGTACCATTTTTTTTAGATTTATCTGGTAACTATCAAGAACAGACAAGTTAACTATATCAAAGAGAAATATAATTTTCTTAACGTCCTATTCCCTTTATACCAGTGATAAATTAATGCGATTTATGTTGAAAACCCTTATCAATTAAGCGAGAAAAGGAAACAAAATACAAAAACCAAATTTGACACGACAACACAAAAGGGCGTAACGACCATGGTATTGTTTCTCGCAACCCTTATTAATTCTCCTAAATGTCGCGACGATGATAAAATACTATAATACTGTCAAACGCTATAAAAAAAGTATATGAATTATCTTATATAAACATATTTAATAAATAAACATCACTCATAAGTCATTTCAAATATTTTCAATATGAACCATTTAGAAAAAGAGTATGTCCATTTTAAAGGAAGTAATACCAAAGGATATAAATATTAATAAAATATCGATATCCATAAAAAAAACATATATAAATTATTATTTGTATTTTACTGTTTTTAGATAATCAGTCTATTCTAATATAATAAAACAGAGAAGTTAAATTTTGTTTGAACGCATTCATCTCTGGAAATGATAATCGTATTTGAAAATTATTTCTTGCATTTATTAGCCCAATTCTTAAACATAGTTTAAAAGTCTTTAACATAAGGTTACGATAGCGAATCAGGGACCAACTAATCTTTACATATATAGTTAAATTGACATAGTTTTCGTATTTCAAACAATTGATTCACATAATGCATTATCCTGCTAGTGCAGAGCTGAATGTGGAGCGACGATACGAGGCGGTCCAGTTATATGAAAGAGTTATAATAACTGAATAACAATAGGTCTTAACTCACTGTTTTCACATGAATTTCCCTTCGAATGAATAGAAATTGAATGCGGATTTATGTTTCATTTACATTGTTTTACTTGTAAAATGCAGTTGTTAAAATTGATTCAATAAAACACGAAACCTTAAATGAAATAGCTTTTAAAGTTATCGTTAATCTGCATTTAATGTAAATGTGTGAATTATATTTTATATTAGTCGCGCTGTAAGCCTTGTCAGAGATGGTCCAGTGGTAAGAACGCGTGAATCTTAACCGATGATCGTGGGTTCAAACCCGGGAATTCATGTGCTTAATTTGTGATTATAATTCATCTCCTGCTTGACGGTAAAGTAAAACATCGTGAGGAAACCTGCATGTGTCACGTCATGTGTTTTCCACCAACCCATATTGGAGCAGCGTGGTGGAATAAGCTCCAAAAACTTATCTTCAAAAAACGGAGAGGCTTTAGCCCAGTAAACAATCATAGATTGTTACTGATATCAATTGACAAGCAAATGTAACATAAGATAGGCTAATTGGCAGATTGTAGTGTTAGTTATAACTGAAGCCAAACTACAAACAATAACAGGCAAGCTAGCCTAAATAATTAACTTAATCGATCGCAGCCCGAATAACGTGGGTTGTGCTAAAACAGCTAATTTTGTACTTAATATGGCTTCATTGTCTAGGACGTTATCTAAATCCTAATTCTAGGATTATAATGTTGTTTTCTATTTCGCCAGTATCTACTTATACTTACATTGACCTGAATAGTTAAATGTAATCTTGTGATATTTGCGGATAGAATAAAAGAAGGGAATATTTGAACAAACTAATTCAAAACGGTCGTGAGACATCAGTAAGTGATATGCGATATTGAGCATAATAACTATAACATTTCAAGAAAAAACGCATCAAAATAGTATGTCACCATAAGTTGGCTGTCAGAATTTACGATTTATGAATTGAGGTCTTGCAGAATCGCCCTATTATTGTCCAACACAAAGGACATACCATCTTCGTTCCCAAAGTTGGTGGCGCATTGGCGATGTAGGAACGGTTAATATATCTTTCAGTAGCGATGTCTATGTAGTATTCCTTTAAAACAAGAGGTCCATTTTATAAAAAAAACTCCGCTATTTATCATCATTATAATATTGTAAGTTGCCCATAAACCTCAGTGGTGGATTTACACATTTTCAAGGTAGAAGCTGTAAAGATTTTGCCGCTCCTTTTTTTACACTGGAAAGAATGTGCATTTTCCATCATCAAACATTTTTTCTTTTTTTATTTCATAGGAAGGCGGACGAGCTTATGGACCACCTGATGGTAAGTGGTCACCAACGTTCAATGCGCCACCAACCTTGGGAATTAAGATGTTACCTCCCTTGTGCCTGTAATTACACAAAGTAAAGGGCTCACTCACCCTTCAAACCTGGACACGACATTACCAAGTACTGCTGTTTTGCGGTAGAATATCTGATGAGTGGGTGGTATCTACCCAGACGAGCCTTGACTTTCTTCAATTATCTGCCTTTAATTCCGCTAATTTATTAATTATTCACTACCAAGCAAATAAAATTTCGGGGAGCGCATTACGAATTGTAAACCCCCATTTTTTGTCACGCCAACGTAGACCAGTCAATTGCCAACCCAAAATTCCCAAATTTGCCGCCCCAAAAAACTAGGCTGAAGCCTAGTCAGGCTCCTGGTAAATTCGCCCTAATATAACTTAAATGTCAAATTAACCTTTAATATATTACTCGACAAAATATGAAAGTGCTCCGTGATTTAATTTTCTTTCACTCAGAAAACCCCATACATTCAATATTTATATCAAGCATCCAAAATTGAAATGATAATAGGAAGTTTCCTTAAAGCCGCCTTGTCCTTTCAAACTTCGCTTTTGTGAGCCCATAGGCGTACAATGGCTTGGAGCGATCCATAACCCTCGACATGGAACGAGAGAATAGGATATGTAATATAACCTATGTATAATGGATCGTGAAGAAAGAGACAAAAAACTTTTCACATAGATATAAGCCTAAGGTTACATGTGCTGTTTTCTATACTTTTTTAAATTTAATAGAAATGCAAAGATAGGTTTTAAGTTATCTCCATCAAAAACCATTGACTGTTTATTTCTTGTTCTAGTTTCTTTCTTTCAGTTACTATATAGAATTATAATTTATTTTATGTACAATTACATTAATTAATACTAAAAACACAGACATTCTTGCATTCATACTTAGATTAAGTTTTATAAAGCAATTATTTATACCTACAATGCTATTAGAACTAGGAATGTCCTTTATACTGCATCACTCACAATTCAGCGATAGAATATATGATGAGTGGGTTGTAGCTATCAAGAGCACAAAGCCTAGTACGGGAAATAGTTCAATTTCCATTGGTCCATGTTTAATTTTCATGAAGGTGATTGCACGCTTCAAATATAGCCGTTCGTGATCCCGTACACAATTTTCACACGGATATTCAAATGAAATAAATCAATTGTTTTTTATCGAATAATTAATTATTATTTTAGACTTATTTTTTAATACAAAAACTGTTAACAATTTCTTCTTGGCTTTCTGTAAGGTATATAAGTAATACTTGCGTAGTTACATATATATAGTTGTAATTTGAATTATATAAGCAACATATAAGCTTATACACGCTTGTATACAGAAATTTTATACTCAGTCGGATCTCACCTTAATTCATTTCATTTTATACATGAATAGCAAGCCGCCACGCTGTGATTGGTCGCTGTAATTATTGCGACGTATTTCAACTCTCCCATTGGTTAAGGGCAACGACCTGTACCTTGAACCCTGTTTGCGCAGCCTTGGGAAAGCACGGCGTAAAACTGTGAAAGCCTTTATCATATTTCCTTTTGATAAATTTAATTTTCTAGAAATAAATTGCCTCATTGTAACGACGTGTAGTCTCCGGGATGGATGGAAGTTCTAATGAACCTTAACCGCGATATCACTCGCTTGGACTTTTGATATAGAATTCTACTTGTACGATTACCCTGGGAATATGGTTTCACTTCTCGGAATAAAAAGTAGCCTAAACATTGACGTGACGCTTTTTTAAAACGGAAATGTTTGCTCAATATTGCAACTTTATTACGCATAACCTTTTTTAATAAAATACACATAATTTACCATTATTTATTTATTTGTTATTATTTATTGTATTACATAATATAATGGATGTATTTGTATTTGTATGGATATGTGTGTATACATACTAACCATCTATATATTTAAATATATAAACAGGTAGGTAGCAATATTTTAAGTAGTAGTAGTTATATAACTATATATACTATGTATGTAAAACAAAGTTACATTATATATTTCGTAACAGACTATTAATTTCAATGATAATTAAATAAGCCGCATGCTGAACAATTGACGACTAATATAATTTTATGGAAATTAATCAATGTTGAAAAAGAAGCTGATAGGGGTTACTAACACCAAATGTACCTCCACAGGCGAGCAGAAAATAGTTCCTTATAAAAATGTAACACAACAACAGTTGAGTAAACATAATTAAAAAACTATATAACATTACCATAAATATGATGTATGAGGTTTCCGAGGATGTTAACCTTAATATAATGAAAGCTATTGATCAATGATAGCGAGCTCCGTAGACACGAGGAGTTGACTCCGAGCCAGGGTATGTATGTCGAGGGAAATATCTGCGAATTTGAGTTGAACCGGCATTTTCTCCCGTGCAATCATGATTATAGACTTGTGTAATTTGAACCATCATTGTAAAGAGTACTTGTTCTATGGAGGGTATTAAAGCCTGATTACTCAGTATTCAAATTCGGACAAAATACTTTCACAGTATAACAAAAGTCTTCTAGGCTTTCGATTAAAAAAAAACTCACAACAAAAGTCCCAAGTATTTGACAATAAACCCATAACAAATAATGAATTTGCAAAAAACCTTCCAGAAAATGTTCAATATTTACTTGGTGTTAAGGCATGCTCGTCTACCCAGACGAGCTTGCACAAAGCCCTAATAAGCACATTTTAGTTCCCAAGGTTGGTGGCGCAATGGTGATGTAAGCGACGGTTAACCTCTCTTACAATGCCATTGTCTAAGGGCGGTGGTGACCACTTACCATCAGGTGGCCCATATGCCCGATGCCGCCGTCCGCCTTCCCAAGCAATAAAAAAATTGACAAACATTTTTTAAATTGCGTGACAAAAAACTCGATTACCCACCAACCCACCAATGTGGAATAAACTACAAACATTCTTAACTAAAGAGGCTACTATTTGAAGGAAAGCAGTTGGACTAACTTATATCTCTAAAACATACATTCTACGTAAGTAAATTTTCTGAGAGCTCTATCATCCTTTAACATAAGTGAATGTAATATAACTTAGAAACAACAAGTCCAAGTCTAAGCTGATATGAAACTTGATAAGCCAAGACCAACACACAAGTATGACATATCTCAGAACAAAGACGTCCTTCATCGTCTAAGAAATGTCACGAACAATGGATATCATATAACCTAGGTATTGATATAGTTATATACGAACTTACTGTTTATTTTTCTGTCATCACAAATTTAGAGATTTAGAGATTCACTTGTTTTAACCGAAAAAAAGTGAGATGGCCCAGTGGTAAGAACGCGTGAATCTTAACCGATGATCGTGGGTTCAAACCCGGACAAGCACCGCTGACTTTAATGTGCTTAATTTGTGATTATAATTCATCTCGTGCTTGACGGTGAAGGAAATCATCGTGAGGAAACCTGCATGTGTCAAATTTCATTGAAATCTGTCACATGTGTATTCCACCAACCCGCATTTGAGTAACGTGGTGGAATAAGATCCAAAAATCTTCTCCTAAGGAGAAGAGGCCTTACCCCAGCAGTGGGACATTCACAAGCTGTTACTTTACTTTGCTTTACTTTTGTTTTAACCACTGAGCCATTTCAGTTTTTTTTTTTCTAAATTCATTTTATAAATCCAAGTATAAAAACAAAGTATTAGAAATAATATTTCTTCTTTATAACAATGTAACTATATCTTATTATATAATGATCCCTTAGGGTTAAAGATTTCATGGCTGTTGCATAGTTAGATAATTCATTCGAATGTCAAATTAGTAATGATAGAAAGAGATACATGTATAACTATTAAAGTTTAATTAGTTATGTATGTGTTGTAGCTACTAATGCCGTCAAATATGACATTCCATTTATTTATCACTAGCTGTTTGCCGCGGTTTCATCCGTATACTTCCACATAGGAATACGGGGACAAAATGTAGTCTACATTTGTAATCGCTAATTGCAGCCTTCCATTAATTATAAAATCGGCTTAGTGGTTTAGGCGTGAAAGCGTAAGAAACAAACAAACACACATTCGCATTCATAAGTAATGTTGTGTTCCGATTTGAAGGGCGAGTGAGCCAGTGTAATTACAGGCAGGGCCGGACTTAAACTTAATGCCGCCCCTGGGCACCGGAAAAAAATCCGCCCCAATACTGGAATTTTACTTAAACTTATAGTTTATATATTTTATTTTTTAAAAATATAAGATTTTCGTTTAAATTCAAGTCAATGGGATAATCGATAAATAATAACATTTTTTTTATATTCATTGATTGATTAAAGTTTATGTTTTAAAAAATGCAAAAAATACTGCAACAATTCCGGCCCTGGTTTGGTTGCTTCTGCAAATCGGCGTCACGCCGAAAGGTAGCTAGGTAGCTATCAAGTGTTTGTAAATAAATAAATAAAGCCTGGGCTGAAGCATCGGCATCGGCATCGCGTGATGTAAACACCAGCGCATTTAAAAAAGGAATACAACTCTGCCTCCAGGTCTTTCAAACGCGTTATTGCCAAGGCGTAGTCGGAACACATAGGCAGGATTGGCGAGAGATTGGTGCGTCCTCCTTCGGGAACACGCGCATTTTGGTCTCTCGCTAAGGCTGTCTTAGGGAATTTTTGTCAGCCCTCCCTTCCATCTCTGCATAAGAGCGTACGTGACACGTTGGCCCATACCGCGAAGGAGAAAGCTGACCTTTTGAGCACTCTCTTCGCGTCCAACTCGACTCTGGATAACCAAGGAAAGATATCACCGACAATCTTGCGGTGTGATGCGATATCACGATGCCGGAAATTAAATTCGGACAAAGTGCGGTTGGCAGAGCACTTCTTTCTTTGGATATTCATAAGTCGAGTGGGCCTGATGACAATCCTCCGATCGTGCTGCATACTTGTGCTCCCGAGTTGGCACCGGTCTTAACGCGTCTTTTTCGCCAATCCTACACATTAGGCGTAGTCCCGAAATCTCGGAAGAATGCTTTGGTGCACCCGATCCCTAAAAAAGGCAATCGCTCAGATCCAACGAACTATAGACCTATTGGTGTCACCTCCTTGTTCTCCAAGATAATGTAGTCCCTTAGTACGGCTTCCGTCGAGGTCGTTCAGCTGGTGATCTTCTAGTTTACCTGACTCACAGATGGGCTGCAGCGGTTGAGTCCAAGGGGGAGGCAGTAGCAGTCAGCCTGGAGTCTGGACATGGCGAAAGCCTTCGATCGGGTATGGCATAAAGCGCTTCTCTCGAAGCTTCCTTCCTACGGGCTTCCTGAGAAATTATGCACGTGGATCACCAGCTTTTTGGCAGATCGGAGCATCAAGGTCGTTGTCGACGTTGCATGCTCTGACTTAAAATTCGTCAATTCTGGTGTTCCACAAGGCTGCGTTCTTTCACCTACTCTGTTTCTTCTGCATGTCAATGATTTGTTACAAATCAGTAACATTCACTGCTATAACAACACTTTGGACGTTCTTTACACCGGCCGGCCGTAGCAATATTTCTCGGGAACACGTCGACGAGTGTCGGAACAAACTTGTGTCTGAAGTCGAGACTTTGTTAACCAAAGTCTCGGACTGGGGCCGACTTTTCTTAGTCCAATGTAACCCCAATAAAACTCAAGTTTGAAAAGACCCCTTTTGTCGTATCCCCTCATTTTGAGAATATTCCCCTCGCTGCCACAGCCAGTATCGGGATACTTGGCGTCGAGATTTCGAGCGTTGTTTAGTTCCGCGGTCAACTGGAGGATAAAACCAAATTGGCTTCCAAAAAGCTTGGAGTGCTCAACAAGGCTAGACAGTACTTCACGTCGGCCCATCGCCTAAAACTATACAAGGCGTAAATTCGGCCCCACATGGAGTACTGCTCTTGCCTCTGGGCGGGAGCTCCACAGTACCAGCTTCTTCTTTTTGACCGGATTCAACGTAGAACAGTTCGAATTGTCGACGATCAAGTTATTACCGACAGCTTGATTCTCTGGATTTGCGTAGAGATGTAGGGTCACTCTGCATCCTCTATCGCATATATCACGGGGAGTGTTCTGAGGAGTTGTTTGGTTTAGTCCCGGCCGCTGAATTTCACCACCGGACATCGCGACAGAACTTAAAATTCCATCCTTACCACCTCGATGTCCACAACAGTGCGTTTTCTGAGGCATTTCCTGCCTCGTACAATCACTCTGTGGAACCAGCTTTCGCCGGGGACTTTTCCGAACCGATACGACATGAAAACCTTCAAGAAGAGAGCGTACTCTTTCCTCAAAGGCCGGCAACGCACCCGCAAGTCCTCGGATGTTGCAGATGTCCATGGGCGGTGGAAGTCACTTTCCATCAGGTGTGTCTCCTGATCGTTTGCCCCCTCTTACATAAAAAAAAAATCCGACCGTTTTTCAATTTTTCAAAAAAAAAAAATACTAATTAATTTTCTTTAATTCCAGAAAATTAAAAAAACGATTATTATTTTAAATCTCCAAGGAAATAAATTGATCGTTTTTATTATTAATTTTTACTAAACGTGTCAAAATTATAATTTACAAATAATGGGTAAATTGAATTTCTTGAATTATCAATTAAACCAAAAAGTTTTAATTAACAGAATAAATTTATTATATTGAGCACTCTTGACTAAAAAAAATTCTTTTTCACTTTCAAGATTTTGCCGCCCCAAAAAATTTGCCGCCCTGGGCACTAGCCCCGACTGCCCCTAGTGTAAATCCACCGGTGATTACAGGCCAAAGGGTCGTAACATCTTAGTTCCTAAGGTTGGTGGCCGTTGGCGATATAACCGATGGTTAACATCTCTTACAATGTCAATATCTAATGGGCGTTGGGAACCACTTACCATCAGGTGGCCCATATGCTCGTCCGCCTTCCTTTTCCATAAAAAATGTTAAAATATAATATAATTTAATAACATATAAAACATTTTTTCATCATATTACTGTTTGAAACCCAAATAAGCACCGCTGATTTATCATGTGTTGACTTATGTTATATCTAGAAATCTCATCTAGTTTTAAATGTACGATGTTAAAGTTCCAACGACATTATTGAAAGTTGCAGTAAAACTATTACATACGTAAACAGAATGTAGAGAATTGAAATGATTTGATTTTTCTTAAACTGAACTGAACTAAATTTTTGGCACTAACTCCAGAGGGTAAGCACGCCAGAGCTGGGGGTAATTTATTTTTACTGAACATCGTCTCAGAAGTTGCCAAGTCCAGTTAGAGCTAGTTCAACAAACACGAGCTAAGTACTGCGACATACATTACGTCATACGGTTATTTTGCATATTGTTTTTCAATTTTATAATAGAAACGTAAATAAACTATAAATGCATAAGTAACTCAGTTTGTTACGTGTGCACGACTGAAATATTAAAACTATTTTGATATGCAGCAAGCTTGAATTAATTAAACGTAATTGCCTTTATAACGCATTGTTATTCTTTGTAACTCTTTACAAGACTACTGCTACATTCAGTGCTGTAATTTCACAGTATGATATCATCTTTAATAATAATTTATATCTCCATAATATGATCTGTATTAATTAATTATGACTGTGTAAATCAAAATAATCATTATGTTTTTTAAATGTTTATCACTTGTTACTTATTGGGTGTAAAGTTTAAGGTAACCTCGAAATCACAGTTGAAATTCACGCAATGATCCTCCCCCATATAGCCGAAGCCTTGTAACAAATACAGACTTAATAACTTATCTTCCAAACAATTTCCACGATTCGAAATTTAAAATGTTTTCTTTGTTCTAAATTGAAGATGTTCCGATGAAAACTCGAGCTTAGACGGGAGCGTCAATCGATTTAAATCGAATTCCCAGTACGAGAGCGTGTCGCCGCAGGATTACTGCATTTATGCACCAAGCTTATATCTGGCAACCAATATTAGTTGAACCCAGAATACGTATTGCTTTTTGAAATGCTTCAGGCTCTGAGCTAGGCAGTAGGGTTGGCGCTGTAATCTAAATTCCTGTGCAGTGCGATAACATTATTTCTTTAATAACCAGATTAAATTATATTTACAATTTTCTGCTACTGTATACTGAAAATAAAGGAGTTTTATAATAAGGTTTTATTTATATTTTAACAGAAAAAAAAATTAAAAAAAAAAACACAAATCCTTTTCAAATAAAAAGCTAGTAAAGATACTAACAATCTTCCATTTTCAAAATTAAATTGTGTTTTATCTTCCATTGTTTGTAAATATAATAATATATTTTTTATGGTCGTTCAGACAACCCCTACGGGGATCACAAAAGAAGATGTCATGTGAGAAAAAGCAAGCAAAGGCAAAAAATATAAAGAACAATGTTTTCGATATAATTCCATTTACTTAGGAAACACAAATAAAAAATTCAAATGTTGTTCAAGTAACAAAACGTTGAACTAAAATATTATAACATGATTTCTTTATTTTATTTATTTACTTTAATTCATCTACCCCTTGGTAGTCTCACATAAAAAAGTAGTTATTTACCTTTCCTCATGAGAAGTAAATAACTGGCTGGTAAATAATTGGCTATCTGGGTGGCTACCTGGATATGTTAGTGGTGGTGGTAATGGACTGGGTAGATAGGCTTGAGGGGTCGCGGATGCGTTATATTAACACGATCCCGCAGCCTCACCGATCCATGCCGAGGACGGCCATCGCAGTGGTTTTAGTGGGTAAGAATCCCACATAACCCGATTCCTCCCCCTAAGGGAGCCAGGTACCTTTTTAAAGGCAGACAGGCTTACACAAATCCCTACTGCGTAAATTTAATTTATGCTATAAGCTGGTAAAATTAAATAGACATATCGTAAGTCACAGTGTATGTGGGAGAAGGTAATAAAGATGGCTTTCCACAGCTGATCTGCCAATAAAACGCAATTGAACCGACTCTATATGTTGTAGCAAAATGTCATATTCAGTATGCATTTTGACGTTCAATATTTGAGATTACTTTTTACAATTTCTTTGAAACGCCGTACGAAGTGAACATTCATATTTCGATATGAGCTGCATTTAGTGTGACTTGGTTGAAAAATTGACAAATATACTCAACTGTTTTTTTATTGGTATTAATGTTATCTCAATAGACTTATGTCTGTGCCATTTTTTTGGATTGCGTACTCAAAAGGGTAAAACGGGACCCTACTAAGACTCCGCTGTCCGTCCGTCCGTCTCTGTCCGTCTGTCACCTGGCTGTATCTCATGAACCGTCATAATTAGACAGTTGAAATTTTCAAAATTTTCGCTAATTACAGAATAAAATAAATATTTAAGATATGGGCCCCCATACAATAACTGCAAACATTTTTTGCAGTTTTTATAGATAATGGTACGGAACCCTTCGCGAGTCGGACTCACACTTGGTCGGTTTTTTATATATAATTTTGTTTCGCTTCGTTAACATTGAATATAAATTCTGAAGCATTATATTATTTTTATTCTTAAACTGGCTTAGGTTCCCGTGTTCTACTGGGCTGTCTTGAGCAAAGTTGCAAGTACGGCAAATTAATCGTCATACAAAATTGCAATAACGATTATATCGTACAATAATATTGTGTAATTTCAAATAATGACGTCGGAACTGCTGATTGGTTAGAAAATATAACAAAGCGTAGATTTTTATTGTTTCAATCGCACAATTATAGCAACTTTTATTTTATAATTTTCATTTACTATTAGTAATTCAAAAAAATGTATTAGTAGTGTAAAAACGCCGAGCTGGCCCAGTGGTAAGAACGCGTGAATCTTAACCGATGATCGTGGGTTCAAACCCGGGCAAGCAAGAATTTCATGTACTCAATTTGTGTTTATAATTCATCTCGTGCTTGACGGCGAAGGAAAACTGTCAAATTTCACTGAAATTCTGTCATATTTCTATTCCAACAATCCGCATTGGACCATGCACTATAATATGCCCTGCGCAGTTGACTAATCACTCTTGAGAATGGCCGTCGCGGCCGAAATCGGTCTTAATTATTTTCTAGTAAATATATATCAATTGGCCATGTATATTCTTTAAATGTAAATTAATATGTTAATTTGGTATGAAGCAAGTTTGAATTCTTATTCAGTAGAGCAGTACAATAATTATAATAATGTCCTTTTTTGTGCCCTTGAAAACGCGTATAGAAACTTAATGCTGAACGTGAAAGCGTAACCTGCAAACCCACAATCAAAGTTCCGCATTTAAAATAATACTAATTGTTCTCTCTCTCTCTCTCTCTCTCTTTCTCTCTCTCTCTCGCTCTCCTGTGCATGTGGGGTCTGCCTTCCTAGTCTTTTGCTTCCACTTCGTAATAATAGTAATTGATAACATTACTCAGTAAATGGTGTCTCGATTTTTATTTTTATTTTATGTAGGTATTCTTATATAAAGCATAGATAAAACAAAAATGAACAAAGAAAAATATTCAGTATCACAATAAAATTCCCAAAATATTAAACTTAGACAACAATACAAAAAAAAAACAATGCTATATTTCATCTAGACAAAGATCTTACACAAGATTCACTTTTATTCAAAACCTATTGTATTCAGTTATCAGGGTCAGTAATGTAAGAACCGCTATGTTGACCTTTTTTGACCGATTTAAAAATAGAATCTAGGCATTCGATGCATAGAAATAAAAACTAGAATTATAATTCTTATTTCAAATGAAACTTTTTTTGTTATTGGCCTTTGTTGTGGCAGGAGGGCACAGATTATTTCGCCAATGTCACGTAAGAACAATTGTTGTAAATGTACAATTGTTGAACATTTTTGACAGCTTTTGACGAATGAAACGTCGCTTGAGTGTGATTGTTGTTTTGTGAGTTACGTTATTGCTAATTCAAAATGTTAGGTTATGGTGCAAATTACGGAAATATTATTTGAAATATATTGTTGAATATAAGTTAAATTTTAATGGAAAATGTTCAAAAATTGTAATATATTTGGCTTGATAAAAATATTGTTATAATAATAACATCCTAGGATATTATTCACACGAGGCCTAACTGCCAAAAAGGCCTGATCCCAAACTAAGCAGATTGTACTATTGTACTATGATGTACTACAGATTGTACTAACTGTTATACTTACATGTACTAATTTTCTTTTCTACATAAATACTTATATAGATAATTACCCCCAGACACAAGACAAACAGACATTTTCATGCACACAAATGTCTGACCTGGGTGGGAATCGAACCCTGGACCTGCAGCGTGAAACGCAAATATCTTACCAACCACGCCAACCGGCTCGTCACTTCCTTTATTTTTATATTTAATAATATTTCCTGGTCGTATCCACGATTACGTTAGTCTCCTTTGAAGGTTGAGTAAGCGATTGTAATTACAGGAACAAGAGACTCAATAAGTCAGCTCCTGAAGCTGGCAGCGCAATTTAAGATATAAATAATGCAATAAACTATGTCAATGTGAATTAAATTCCTTCCAAAAAGATATATGTATCTAATAATTAATAAGCATAGATAAAATAGAGCATTATTCGTAATAGTTAATATAAAACCAAAATATTTTGATTTACGTAATTTTTTTTTTATTAAAACGATAGGCCACTACCACCACTGCCAGAGGTTACCACTCATAGATATTGGCACCGTAAGAATTATATTAACCATTCCTTACATCACTTTGGCACCATCAACCTTGGAATCTAAATTTTATTATATCTAATTATTATTTTTTATTTTTTTTTATTACTACAGGCACAAGGCCTGTATTAACACTAACTCACTCACCCTCTCAACCGGAACTACGACAAATACATATTGCTGTTTGGCGGTAGAATGTGGTGAGTGGGTGCCACCTACAATCAACCAAGATGGGCATGTACAATCCTACCACCAAGAAAAGACTCGGTGGTAGAGCTTTGTGCAAGCTCGCAAAACAGCAGTACTTTGTATTGTTGTGCTTCGTTTTCGAGGGTGAGTGAGCCAGTGTAATTACAGGCACAAGGGACATAACATCTTAGTTCCCAAGGTTGGTGGCGCATTGGCGATGTAAGTGGTGGTTATCATCTCTTACAATGCCAATGTCTATGGGCGTTGGTGACCACTTACCATCAGGTGGCCCATATGCTCGTCCGCCTACCTATACGATAAAAAAGCCTAAAAAAAATAGCACTAAATACAAGCGTCAATTCAAGCGTAAATACAAGCGCTAAATACAATTTTAAGCTAAAATATTGTAAAATATATGTCGGTAAAATATTAAGTACTTAATCCTTGAACTACATATCACAAATACGGGGAATTCCCATAATAACAATACAAAAGTCGTTGATCCAGTAAAATAGTTTCACCAAGCCCTCATATTAAATGTGTTAGTTATATTGTATTAGCATGCTTTTTCACAAGCATACTCTTTGCGTAACTTTATGCTCATTATGTATATACATAGCATGTGATCTAAATTATTCTAAATTAGCTTACTCTTCTGCTACTAAATAGCTTGTATTTTCGATAACTATTAACTATTTTTAACACGCTTTTATTAGGTAGACCTGTTTGTAACTATGTAATGGAATCTAAGGTAACTAATTTAAGTAACTTTCAAGGATCATTGCGTAATGAAAATTGGCAGCTGTATGTAGTTCTGATGACAATACAATAATATGGTACTGTCGAAGTGATCTGATGATGGAGCCGGAAGATATGAACTGGAACTTCATCAAAAGTCTTGGAATTAACTTTGACCACGAATAGGTTTCAAGGTCTGATGATGAAGCCCGAAGATAGGCACTGGCATTCCATGATGAAATATCGTATCATAGTCGTGTTTGCACTTGTGAGAAAGGCCACGAAATGTGTTCTTCTAGTTTCTTATAAACTATTAATAATTATTTTCATAATTAGCCAACATACTATTATCTCGATCTGTAGTTTATTTAGTTAAGTGAAAAATAAGGCCAATAAACTTTATTATTTGAGTCATTCCTTTTATAATTACTTTTTTTACGTCAACATTGTGTCATTCACGTCGTTTATTCGAAAACGCCATTTTATTATTAGATAAGTGACTCAGCATGTTGCTCTACTTTGCTGATTGATCTCTTTCAAGGCTATCCACATAAAACTGCGTTCGTGCGAATTTGTTTTAATAATTCACTAGCTGCCCGTCCCGATTTCGTAAGAGTAAAATTCATACAAATTTACGCCTGTCATTTCTCCTTTTTTAGCTGAAATACCCATAAAACCATTTTTTTTTTTCATAGGATGGCGGACGGGAATATGGGCCACCTGATTGTAAGTGGTCACCAACGCCCATAGACAATGGCATTGTAAGAGTTGTTAACCATCTCTTACATCGCCAATGCGCCACCAACCTTGGGAACTAAGATGTTATGTCCCTTTTGCCTGTAATTACACTGGCTCACTCACCCTTCAAACCGGAACACAATAGTACCGAGTACTGGAGTTTTGCGGTAGAATATCTGATGAGTGGGTGGTACCTACCCAGACGAGCCTGCACAAAGCTCTACCACCAAGTCAATACTAACAATACTTTTGGGTGAATACTAACATTATAAAATGAACCTTTGTCTCAAATGTCAGTTTTCTAGAATCTCAGTATTTTCGGCTGTGAATCAGTCAGTCAGCCAGTCAGTACAAGCGATTTGCTAAGAACATATTTCGTGTTCGTTGGTAAAGGAAAATATCGTTAGGTAACTTTAAGTATTTTCTTTTTTTATGATATCGGTAAGCAGACTATATTATCTGTGTATATATTATGTAAGTGGTCAACATCCAAATACATAAGCTCGTATCGTAATAGACCATTATATTATGACCAAAAAAAACAACCGAATTTAAATAAACAGTAGATTTTATTAGTATTTAAAAGTTTCACGAATTCGAAGATATTTATATATAAAAAATACAATTCTTTTTCATCACTTTTGTGATTGTGATTGGCCAGTATTTACAACTAGAATAGATTATAAATAAATTGTCAGATCTCAGCAATTTATAGGCGAAAAAGTAGGTATCGAAATTCAGTTTTCATCTCATCATCTTAATAACTGGTCTGTCGGACGTGAATCTGACAAGACTGGTTCATGACAAGTCGATCTTGGCACTTTTCCAAAATTGCTTTGATATAACAAAATAATTTTAAATAAAGGGGTACATACATGCACCCTCTAATAAACGTGAATATAACGATGGAAATGGAATGTTTAATTATAGATAATAAAACATCAATTTTATCTGTGGAGGGTCAAGCTGTCACTTTCTCAATATTCTTCTTTTTATTTTTTATATTAACTAAATATATAAAAAAATATGTTATTTATTATTTCAAATTAGGAATTGTATTTACTAAACGTGTTTTGTTAATTCTTGGCTTTTTGTACCGCGGTTTCAGTTCACAATTATTCCTCTAATGTAATTAGTTTTAATAAGTAATGATAAAGAGTATAAAATAACTGTGATAAATAGTAATAATATGAGAAACGCATGGCTAAACGGTTTCAGAAGAATATTTGCATGTAGGTATATGAATATTTTATAAATATTGTTTTTATCTATATATAATGATAGTAAATATGTAATGTTTTTGGGTTTATATAAACAGCAAAGAAGATAGATATAACATTTTTTGAATGACAACATTGACAGTTATTTATCTTTTATAAAACGGCTCATGGTAATCTCTTTTTCAACGTATAATAACTTGGATAATATCAACGTAGTACAAAATAAAAAAATATATATATTTTATTTTTGTAAAATGTTTAAATGCGTTCAACTTGAACGATTAGACGCTTTATAAAAGAAAAACGTTTTGACCTTTAAGTTCTCAAAGAATACCTTACACAAACTACTTAGTTACAATTTTCCTTATGAATAGATATTACACAGAGTGTTTCTATAAGTGAATAACACCTAGTTCTTATGTGTGACCTCGGCTTGAGCGTTACAGTAATGAATTCTGTGTTTGTTATCGTTCCAAATGCGTTTTATTGATTCCGACATTCGGTGAAATGGAACGGCCCGAAACTAGTTTCAATTATTTTTTTAAATTATCTTTAGCTTGCAAAAGCAAATAGGTTGCAATGGTCTTTAATGTAATTTTTTATTTAACTTATAACTTTTGTTGTTATTTTGTTTTACTATAATAGATTATATTACAACATTATTAGTCAGCGGAAATGAGACAATTATGAGTAGTAAACTTGTGTGTATTTTTATTTTTTTATTGTTATATTGGTTTTATAATCCTGTATATTGTTCAGCCTTTATAAACATATATGTAAAGATAGTATACAATGAGACTATCCTACAATCCAAATATAGATTCCTCGAAGGGGCCGTGCGAGCGGTCAGTGCGTGCGCCCCAGACTGTGGTATCGATCCCACCACCACCGACCACCACTCCCTCGCGCTACTTGCAGTCGGCCATCGCCCCGCGACACGAGACCACTTACAAGAAAAAGTATAATTTAAAAAGTATAAAATAAAAAATCAACCGTCAACTGTCAAAATTCGCGCCAAAATCTTGCAAAATTTTATCGAGCGTCCAAAGTGCCATAATTTTTTTATTACTTTACGAGTGCGAGTACTTAGCAACACCTCATTCTTAATTACACGGATGAAATGATTCACGCTGACCCGCTTCGTGGATAGCAGACATTATCTCAATTTAAGGCATTAAATTTCATAATTGCGCCGCCGATAAGCTGAAATGTGGACATTTATCGTGACATTCGGCTCAAGATACGCTATAAAAAACTTAATCTAAAGTGTTTTATCGATCGCGCATTAAAGAGCTGTATTAACTTTCACCGTAGTAATTCAAGTAACAATAGGATGCAAAAAAGGAAATTATTATCGGACGTCTATCAGATGCAAATCATTACGGCACTTATCTAGCCCCTATTGCGTGAGCAGGAGGGGAGATACAGGCATCTCGCTCGTCACACTAACCTGACAGAGCGTAATATCGGATTTTTCTTGTCTATCAGCTGATATAGTCTTTTGAGGCCGCGTTGGTTGAGACACGATGGTGAAGTGAAAAATGCACGTTTTGCATGGCGCGGTATAGTGAATTGTCGTTGTGAGTCAGAGAGGCGGACTGCGCAGCCGCGTCGGAACGTTTTTTCCGAACGAATTTTTATGAACCGTTGTTACAGCGACCAAACGAAACGAAACGAAATTCCTTTTTCGAATATTTTACAAATTTTTTATAAACGAATTTTTTTCTATGTTCTTTTTTTAATCTGTGCTAGTGAAATGGTGTCGTGAAATCTTTCTTATAATGGAAAGAAGCGTTTTGGCAGATACGAGGCACGTTCAATGGGCGTCTGAAGTAAGTATTTTTTTGAGCATTGACCTTTGAACTTTCGCGAAAGCGGACCAGATACTGCCGCGTTAGATTGCATTGGACAGAAACAATTGCAGTTTCTTACTTAAGCAGTTATATAATAAATGAAATGAACGTCGCGTTTGGTTTTTAAATGGAATTTAAGAACACCTCGGTTTTCTTATGACTTAGTAATGAGAATGTGTCACGCGAGACCTACACTGTAGGGGTCGCGAATACAAATACAACTTTATACAATTTATACACAAAATAATTTAAAATATATTTACTTATTTTTATTATATTTAAGTAGTAAATAAATAATATTTAATAGTCTCTTTATTATCTTACGAAACATTTAAGATTACATTGTACCGTGAAAATGTTGCTGTTTTTTTTTCGTATTTCAAAAACAGATAATAATAGTTGTTGTTTTTTTTTAATCGAAATTGCTGCTTACGTCACCCGGAATTTTAGTCGAAATTGCAATTTTTTTTAATTCTATCTTATGTTATTAAATACGTATAAGTAATTAGTACCTTATTTTAATTTGCCTTAGGTATAATTTACAACGGATTTAATTAGTCTCTTGCATTCTTAATAATAAGTGATTACAATCGCAATTGTTTTCATTGTATTAAATTACAATTAATGAAAATGATGATTAACACGAAATATTATTCCAAATAAAATGCAATGATTATATACATTTATATATGTATATTCTTTTGACTGCATTACATATTAGCTGTCGCTATGGTCTTGCGGCTACCTTTTAAGACTGCAGTTTCCGAGTACCTAAGTTCAAATTTCAAATTTAGACTTTAAAAACCCTTTACATAATGAATTGAGCGTTTCTATGCTTCCATGTACCAATTCAACATCTACTGCGATATTACAATGCAAGCAATAATCTATACGATATACATATATATAAATACGAAAACCTTGTATGTCTGTTACGTTGTCACGGCTAGAACACTGTACCAATTTTGATATAATGTGATATCAAGCAAGCGTGAATCGCGATAAAAGAAATAATCTATTTTTAACAACCCCCTCCCCCAACCAATCACAACCCCTTTCCTATTAGGCGGGCAAACCGCGGGCGA
Source organism: Nymphalis c-album (assembly GCA_963151315.1). NCBI lineage: Eukaryota > Metazoa > Arthropoda > Insecta > Lepidoptera > Nymphalidae > Nymphalis > Nymphalis c-album. The sequence goes on along the minus strand of OY720611.1, from coordinate 7,264,699 downwards.
ACACTACCATGATATAAAAGTAATAATTGAAAAAAAAACATCAAAATCGGTCACCCATCCTACAACAGATTACACCAACGTTGCTTAACCAAAACAAGCACCTAATATTATCACTGAGTATTCATAACACTTTTAGGAATGTAAAAAATATCATAAAGAATTCTTAATTAGTTCCCTCCAATGGGATGTTGACATCAAACGTAACGACATACATACATATATAATAATCTTTATTATTTCCATCCTCCGGTGAAACGTTTCAAAAATAGAATTCTGAATACGTGTGACATAAAATACATTTTATATTTCAAAGGTGAATTAAGCCGGGAGCATGACAGCGAGATTTTTTTTTTACACAAAAGTGTAAGTGGCTTTGACAATAACTTGTAATGGTATGTGTGTTATTTTTCATCCTAATTAATTTAATAAATAGAAAAATTAGTTTGATTTCTTTATTTGTTTGTTATACTTTAACTTCTTAACTACTCAACCAACAAACTCAATTTTGCCACAGTTGAATTATATTTATAATCACAATTAAGCACACGAAAATCAGCGGCGTTTTCCCGGGTTGGAACCTACGATCATCGATAAAGATTCACACGTTCCTACCACTGGGCCATCTCGGCTATATTAAACGCAAATTAAAAGACCGCTAGTGCAAATCATTCTTCCCAACTCCACTAGCGGTCTTCGCGTTTGGACTACTACCACTTACAACCAGGTGGAGTAGAGTCATTAACCTTCCCGGGTACTATAAAAAATTAAGTATCAACTCAAAAACCATAGCTGAATACAATATCCATAAGGCTATCAACATTTCACATCTGATGAATTCAATTCTGACTACTTCGCACTGGTGATGTATGAATTACTTTATTATTTTGGCATTACCACATGCAATGTTTCTTTGTTTCCGTATTCCGTGAGCGCGGCTGTAATTTGATACACGATTATCATGTATTTTATGTTACATATATATTAATGTTATTTAGTTTTTAATATATTATGATGTCAAATTTGTATTCGTATCATAAATAATATAATAATATCCTGAGACATTCACACAAGGCCATCTTATCTTATCCCAAACTAAGCAGAGCTCGTACATTACTTGGTGGTAGAGCTTTGTGCAGGCTCATCTGGGTAGGTACCACCCACTCATCATTCTACCGCAAAACAGCAGTACTTCGTATTGTTGTGTTCCGGTTTGAAGGGTGAGTGAGCCAGTGTAATTACAAACACAAGGGACATAACATCTTAGATCCCAAGGTTGGTGGCGTATTGGCGATGTAAGCGATGGTAAACATCTCTTACAATGCTATTGTCTATGGGCGTTGGTGACCACTGAACATCAGGTGGCCCATATTATGCTCGTCCGCATACGACATGAAATTCTTATAAACAGTTACAATTAAAGTACATGTAAATTCAGCGGGGCTTACCCGGTTTTGAACCCCACAGTCTCGGCTCTCCGTATAGTGTAGTAATTAAAAAATAAAAATATATCACATAATAAATTATTATTATAAATTGAATTATAGGTATTACTAATTTGTATATTGATTTGTTTTGATTGATTTTAGGTTTTTATATAACTTTCATAGAGTTAATTTTTTCATAAAAGTATCTTACTATTTCGCTATTTCTTTCTTTTTATTTAAATATTGTATATATTTAAGAGAGTCTAATAAACTAGACGAAGGACCGTAAAAATATCATAAAGTATTATTTCCAATATAAAAAGCAAGCAAAGCTGCTCGCTACAACTAGTCTAATAATAAATAATGAATGCTCGGTAAACGTAATATGAAACAGGGGAGCGTTGCCAAACACAAGCGATGTCAATAAAAATGCAGACATTATGTAAAAAAACTATGTGTAACCAGCCAGTGTCTAATGACTTTTGAATAAAGAATTGAAAATAGATTAAGTTAAATAAAAAAAAAACGATTATTATTTTGTTGAATGTTATTATTTAGTATAAGCAGATAAGTAATGTTAGCTCCCCCTTTATATCCCATATACCCACTTTAATGTTTAAAAAATGATAACATAATAATGTTTAAATTGGAAAGCTTTAAAAACCAATATGATATTAATCCTTATCAAATTAAATACGTTATTTACTTTAAGCATTTCATGTATATTATAATTGATATCCAATTAAAATTAAAATTAATTAAAATCCAATTAAAATTAATATCTTAGGAGCTATCGTAATTTTAAAATTATCGCGCACTAAATAAATTCAAGCGATCCTACACCGATCATACTAACACGTGATGCAACCGCCTGCGCGGCCCCGCGTTCCGCTGTCGCCCTCTGAGGCTAAAAGTTTATACAAAACTACGACAGATTTTTTTAGGAATATTTACTCTGTTACTTCGGCGAAGCCGGGGCGGGTCGCTAGTAGATTAATAAACAACAATTGCATTATCCTTTATCAAATGGAAATCAACCAAAACTAACTAAACGCTTATTTATCTAAACTAATAAATGCGATAGTAACAATGTATGTTTGTCACGCTTTCACGGTTAGAAAACTGAACCGAATTTGATGAAATTTAGTATGAAGCAAGCTTATACTCCGAGGAAGGATATGGACTACATTTTTATAACAACCACAACACCAATATCTCCCTTAATTAACGAGCGAAGCCAAAGTCTATCATTAATCTATATAATCTTTTATTAATTCTCCACACAACGGCTGAAAGCGCGGTACTTCAGCTATGTAATTATAAACATACAAAAAAAAGAATTCTGTTGAAAATAGTTAAATCATGAATGTAAAAAAATAATCGAGAACCAATACAAAGTCAGACAGCGTGACGGATTTCAGTTTGACAGCGCATCCGAAGCGAGTCAGATTCATCTCGCCGCACGATCTTGAAACATTATGTTTTGATATAATTATTCAGATTATCTACTTAGTGAAGTAATTTTATTTCTTGCTCACATATTTATTATTATACTAGCTTTAATTATTATCAAAAGATTGGTCGTACCAACTCAGAAACCTTTGTGGGGTCATGCACAACACTTTGCTGGAGATCATGACGTGATCAAATGCATAGTTTACGATTCTATAAAGGGCATACAGACAAACGTTAATTATATATGTATATAGATTCTAAAACTGAAATAAAAATTAAACAAACTACACATTAAAATTTTAAAGAGAAAACACGCCGTCTATAAAATTGTCCTGTGGCACTGTACCCAAGACGCTGACACTATTGCCTCTCTGCACCGCTAGACCAGCCTTTGGATCACCAGAAGTGTTGACCAGTTTCTTAGAGAGGTATTTTATACACATTTTTAGTAGACGACCATGGACCTAATGTTTCACAACCAAACCCCGCAAATTCATATTCGTTTGATAATAATGAATTTGAGTTTAGTTATCTAGTTAGTTGTATCTTAGAAGGTACCAATTTAAAAAAGCATATACTCTAAACTCTTAATGTAAAAAGTTTACTTTGTTTAATTATTATATATATATATATATATATATATATATATATATATATATATATATCCTCCAAACAAACTGGCAACCGCTGAAGAAAAATTTGCATTTAAAGTGACGTCCACCTGCTTTTGACGTCCGCATACCGGACGCCACTTTTACGAACGTTAGCACATACGTCCTTATGGTCCTAGCTATCCGTAGAATAAAAATGTGTGGACTTAAAAATGTTGGTAAAAAGATTGAAAAAATATAATCAAAAGTTCCGGAAGATTTCACGGCCGAGGTGTGGCGCTCCTGCAGCGCGTATATTATTGCCGCGAATATTTTTCTTAACAATAACGACACGTCCGCTTATTGGCTTCCAAAGACCTTGAGTTGCGACGTTGCCAACTCGCTACATTATTCGTTCGGTTTACTTATCTTCTTAAAATCATTATAATTAATACTGCCATTTGTAACGTACGTTTTGTGTAATAACCGGCGACCGGAACTCAGTTTTACTACAACGAAAATTAAAATTAAGAAGTACTACATATTTAATATTGAATATTTTGTCAAAAATGAGTTCCCGAAGTCTTCGTAGTAAGAACATTTTAAAATTAGACTACTACTACTAGTGGTTTAGTGGGATTCGATATTGATTCAGCGTTTATTGTAAAACTGACACCACATTCCTGGAATATATGTTTATTTATTTATTTAAAGAGGAAACAAACAGTAAAATTGAAACATACAATTAACAAATATAACACATACATACACCGAAGTTACCAAATATAAGCGATAAATTAGAGAGCAAAAAAAGCACACATTAATAAATTAAAAACAAAATGAAAAATATTTAAATTACAAAACAAAATAATAATACAACAAAAACCTAAAATTGGAAATTCATATTACAAATTAAAAATTATACAACAATGGATAAAAATAACAAAAATTTGAATAATTTGAATAACAATAATTTGACAATAATTTGAATACTATACAAACATACTAGAAACAATGCTAAGTCCGTATATAAGGACGCAGCATTGTTTCTAGGATATTTTATAATAATTCGTTACTAATTTTTTTTTTAATTTATAGTCTAGATGGGTGGACGAGATATTTTTCATTAGCAAAAATATTTAAAAAAATCGAAAAATCATCAAAAAACACTTTTATAACAAAATATCCACTAGAAACAATGCTGCGTCCGTATATAAGGACGCAGCATTGTTTCTAGGATATATATTTATATAATAATTTATTATTAAAAAGTTTCCTTTTTATTTATAGACTAGATAGGCGGACGAGATTTTTTTCCATATTAGTTTTACCACAAGGTTACCATAAGTAAGTAGGTACCTATTTACCTATATGTGTTATAAATATTTGGTATATTTTTTTAAGTAGTTAAGGTATTAAAAATATCAAAGTTATTTTCAAATAACGTTGAGCTCTTTTTGATCTTCCTATCAAGGCAACTTATATTTTTGTTTACTTTAAAGTTAAAATTTGTAAAATTAAAACAGTACGTAGCTCTTATATTTACCACTTTTACTCGCTGGTAGTGCTTTGTGCAAGATCGTCTGGGTAGGTAGTAGGTACCACCCATTCATCAGATATTCTACCGCAAAACAGTAGTACTTGGTATTGTTATATTCCGGATTGGAGGGTGAGTGAGCCAGTGTAATTACAGGCGGAAGGGACATAACATCTTAGTTCCCATGGTTGGCGGCACTGGCACATATATATTTTTTAAAGTAAATCTACTATGCCACTGTCTATGGGCGTTGGTGAATTACCATCAGGTGGCCCATATGCTCGTCTGCCTATCCATGCCATATGCCATATAATCCTATACTATAAAAAAATGGTGATCGCTGTCATAAATCTAATCTTTTGCTTTCCTACTACTAACTTGGACTTTCCATTAGAAGGCTTGACCATTAAACTTTTATAGAATATTTTTTAATACAATATTTATTGTTTTAAGGAATCAATTAAAAATACAAATTAGAACGCCAAATAGAAATACACACGCAACTTTTGAATCTCCTTCTCTTGCAAACCTCATTGTCACTTACATTGCTAAAAAAACCCTACACGTTTTCAAAATAAAGACTGGTTAAAGATTAATGTTTTTATTCAAAATATTTACAGTTTGACAGAAAGTACCAGTCAGCTTGAAATAATTTGTAGCTCTAAATAAGCTTGATTTTTGTTTGATACACTGTTATTAATGAAATTTTAAAAATCAAAATCAATTTATCTTAAACCCTTAAACTTACTGTTTACGAAACAAATAAAATATTGGATACAATTGACCATAGACCTTCATTTTTTTAGCAAATTTTCTTCATATTTGATAGCAAAATTTTTCAAAATTTTTTTTTTTATAATTTTATTAGTGGTGATTTTTGATATTGTTTACTTTTAACCTAAGACTTAATAGCCTGCCTTGTTGGTCTAGTGGCTAGATATAAGGCCGCAGACTGCGCCTGAACTCTTTCCGGTCTTGTCGGATTGCCGAGCCATCGGATTATGAGAGCTAAAGAAAAGAGAGTGCACCTGTGTTTGCGCACACTTGTGCACTGTAATATCTCCTGGCTAATCTCTTGAGATTGGTCGCCGTGGCCAAAATCGGTCTGGAGGAACCCCCCCCCCTCCCAATATAAGCATATTATTATTAAATAATTGTTCAATTTTGGTTTAATGTTAATTTTAAACGAACTATACACTATGTCCTGATATGGCTAACAATTTTGCTTAAGAATATGTATCTTTTATTTTGAATTAATTGTGTTATTGTTGTTATTTAAATTGTATACGAATTTGCTGTTTCTTTTGCTAAAACTAGGTAACAGAAAGTGTTGTTGAGAATTATCATTTTAAAAATAAAAAAGGTCAATAATTACATTATTAACTGTTACAGTGTTATATTTAATACTAGCTGCCCGTCCCGACTTCGTACAGGTAAAATAAGAATTTTATCCCGTGCATTTTTTAATCAATAAGTTATAAACATTCACCAATCGATGTATTCGCCCATATAACGGTACAGTGTATGTGTGTTCAGTACAGGGCATATAATAATTCTACTTCTTACTAATATAGTAAACACAGAACTTTGTATCGATGTATTGACGTTTGTTACTATTTCACGCAAAAGTACTGAATGGATTTTAAAGAAACTTAATTATTATTAAGAAAAAAATAACAAATAGGGTATAATTTATAAAGCTATTGAGTAAATTGACCAAAAAATAACATGGCATGCCTGCAAAAACCGTAAAAGGTACACGAAAATAATGTATGGTGGAAATATATCTCTTAAATCGTTCTACAAAAAAAACACGACGGCATAATATTATTTCTATCTTTAATATGTACGCCATTATCGCTTAAATTGTGAATCTAAAATACAATCAAATTTTAAGTTATTTTCCGAAATGAAAATTTTGTATATCCTATTAACACAAAAGTCAAAGTGACAATAACAAAGTATTGTTAAAAACCATATTAAGTATGTCCTTTTATGTACTATTATGATCGATTACTATGATGATCGAATGAGTTTCTAAGATGTAAGCGTAACAAATATAGAAGCAAGCTCACTTTGACATTTATATTAGTTAATAGGATATATAAAAATATGAATTCCTGATGGATTTACGCCCAATGCGGTATGATAATAACTAGCTGGCGTGCGAAAATATCAGGCATTTTAATTTTGAAATGTGTCCATATTTTTTGGATATTGACTATTTGTATAATATTGTGAAAATATAGATGTGTTAATTTATAAATAAACGAGTAGGTATAGTACAAAATTTCATTATAACAAAATAATGTATGGTGAAATTGTTCCCCTTTCATAAATATAGAGAAAAGTCCGTGATGGCATATGTCTATCTTTTAAGGATAGCTAAATATACACACTTTAATGTTTAAAAAATGGTGACATAATAATGTGGTAATTGGAAAGCTTTAAAAACGGATATGATGTTAATCCTTATCAAATTAAATACGTTATTTACTTTAAGCATTTCATGTATGTTATAATTGCCCTTTTCACTACCCAATTTAAATTAATATTTTAGGAGTTATCGTAATGTTAAAACTATCATGCACTAAAAAAATTCAAGCGGACATACTAACGCGCGATGCAACCGCCTGCGCGCCCCGCGTCCCACTAAATATTGGAAGTGATAAAATTATTTGTTTATTTATTTTATTATTTTGTTGACGTGAATCAATTTAATTATACAAAATTTTCATTTCGGAAAATAACTTAAAATTTGATTGTATTTTAGATTCACAATTTAAGCGATAATGGCGTACATATTAAAGATAGAAATAATATTATGCCGTCGTGTTTTTTTTGTAGAACGATTTAAGAGATATATTTCCACCATACATTATTTTCGTGTACCTCTTACGGTTTTTGCAGGCATGCCATGTTATTTTTTGGTCAATTTACTCAATAGCTTTATAAATTATACCCTATTTGTTATTTTTTTCTTAATAATAATTAAGTTTCTTTAAAATCCATTCAGTACTTTTGCGTGAAATAGTAACAAACGTCAATACATCGATACAAAGTTCTGTGTTTACTATATTAGTAAGAAGTAGAATTATTATATGCCCTGTACTGAACACACATACACTGTACCGTTATATGGGCGAATACATCGATTGGTGAATGTTTATAACTTATTGATTAAAAAATGCACGGGATAAAATTCTTATTTTACCTGTACGAAGTCGGGACGGGCAGCTAGTATTAAATATAACACTGTAACAGTTAATAATGTAATTATTGACCTTTTTTATTTTTAAAATGATAATTCTCAACAACACTTTCTGTTACCTAGTTTTAGCAAAAGAAACAGCAAATTCGTATACAATTTAAATAACAACAATAACACAATTAATTCAAAATAAAAGATACATATTCTTAAGCAAAATTGTTAGCCATATCAGGACATAGTGTATAGTTCGTTTAAAATTAACATTAAACCAAAATTGAACAATTATTTAATAATAATATGCTTATATTGGGGGGGGGGGGGTTCCTCCAGACCGATTTTGGCCACGGCGACCAATCTCAAGAGATTAGCCAGGAGATATTACAGTGCACAAGTGTGCGCAAACACAGGTGCACTCTCTTTTCTTTAGCTCTCATAATCCGATGGCTCGGCAATCCGACAAGACCGGAAAGAGTTCAGGCGCAGGACCAACGGCTTAACGTGCTTTCCGAGGCACGGGAGTAATGTGTACAACATTTCCAACTTCCAGACTCCGGGCTGCTAATGAGAATTTTCTGACAGAAAAACCCAATAATCATTTATTGGCCCGACCTGGGAATTGAACCCAGGACCACCAGGGTCTGCGGCCTTATATCTAGCCACTAGACCAACAAGGCAGGCTTTTTTCATTTGTAATATGCTTATATAACAAATGAAAAAAGAATTTTATATAGTACATATTATGCTTTATACTATATGTTCATTTATAATTTGTACAGTAACCTAATATTAAGTCTTAGGTTAAAGTAAACAATATCAAAAATCACCACTAATAAAATTATAAAAAAAATATTTTGAATTTTTTTTAACAATAGCAAAGTATTGTTAGGTATCCTCTGTCCTATGTCATTCACTGCGGACGAAAATTAGTTTAAGTATAATTCTATTAACAATTGTAAGAAAGAGAAAAAAGCTGTCATTTTATCTCTTTCTTACATTACAATTTTGGCAACGCCGCATTTACGCATGACCATGAACTGGAAGTGAAAAGTCGGCGCAGTAGGTAATTTAAGACAATATACTCCGGAAGGCAAATCTTCATCAAAATGCTTCGGGGTTCGAAAATGCTTGGCCCCGACTGCAAGAAGAATATCGCGGAAAATAAAGTTATAGGAATAAGAAATATATCACCGGGTGGGAAATCGAAAAACTTAGCAATATTCACTTCAACATTATAAAAAAAAATATCAGAACTAGGGGACGTCGTAACGTTGCACAACGTGCATGACGCCAAAAGTGTTCCAGGATGTAAATATATATATGTATATTTATATGTATTTAGGCAAAAGTATTTCCATTATTCCTAAAATAGTGATGTACTTCGTTGCAAGCGCTGTTAATTTTTTTTTAATAATGCATTAACACGTAATAAACGATCTTGTACTATGTGCAGATCCGGTGCAACTGAGTACCCAACGCATCTACCATAACTAATTAGCGGTGATTTATAACACCAAAAAACATACAAACAGATATGAAATCTGTTAAACATGACGAATTCTCACAAAACAAATACGTATGTATGAATGTGTGTAAGTTTATGTGTGTGTGTATATATAATTGTTGTTACATTTATCAGACATCTCTATCTAAGTACATTAGCTAAGTACATTAGAAATATAAGCCTTATAAGCCATCGTCAATACGTTTTTTTTTAATTTATTGTAATATACAATGAGTTTACAAATTTATGTGATTGTTAAAAGCTACATAAGTCGACTGTTTCCCTGCTATTAGCTCCCACCTTCAGAAAGGAGGCAGCGTTCCAATTGAGTATAGTTATCTTACTTATTACTTAAATTCTCTTACTTAGTGGGATTTATATGACTAACGGCCGAATACTGAAACGTCATTCAAAATAAAGTGGGACTTAATTATTTGGAACGTCATTAATTTTAAAATATATGAAATTTGAAATTAATGGCGTTCCAAATAATTAAGTCCCGATTTATTTTTGAAAGACGTTTCAGTATTCGGCCAATAGTCTGTTGCGATGACACTCATGCGTTATATAGGGCAACCCCAGTACCTAGTGTCGTACCTGTTATTAAACTGAATCACACTCAAAACTAAACAAAAAACACCAAGAAGAATGTTACACGGCTGCTCTTGCATATAACGGTAACCCCAGATGATGTTATTTTTCATATATCATTTGAACGGCACGGCAGGCGCAGGCGGTGGTCTAACTGATGATGTGGTGCATCATTTGCAAGCTTGGGGGTAAAACCACTGCCAACATCCAATCTCCGAGACTGTTATGAATATTTTGACATCAAGCCCAATAACAATTTATTGGTCCAACCCGAAGTTGGATAGAAGACAGCCAATAAGCCATAGGCATTTGTTTAATAGTACATAATTATTGTATTTTTTCAAAAGAGCTTCTGTTCGACGTTTTGTATTTGTCGGTACTGTTAACCACTAATGGTCGTGGGCGACGTTTAACAAATTACCGAATCTTAATAGGAATGTTTGTATCGATCTATACACTTTACTTGGTAGTAGAGCTTTGTGGAAGCTCGTCTGGGTAGGTACCACCCACTATACCACTCATCAGATATTCTGCCGCAAAACAGCAGTACTTTGTATTGCTGTGTTCTGGTTTGAAGGGTGAGTGAGCCAGTGTAATTACAGGCACAAGGTTTAACATTTCTTACAATGCCATTGTCTATGGGCGTTGGTGACCATCAGGTGGCCCATATGCTCGTCCGTCATATACAATAAAAAAAATACAAATCAACAGTGCCCTATAAAAAGTGCTACGCTACCTGATAAAGGACCATAAACAGACATACAGATTTAATATTAAGTGCGCGACTCTTCATGACGACCACAACATCACGATTACGTTCATCATTACGATTTCATTTTAACAATTTTTTTTATAGCAAGAGAGAATAGATTTTAACCAACGCTTACATCGCAAATGCGCCACCAACCTTGGGAACTAAGAAAATAAATAAATCCCTTGTGCCTGTAGTTACACTGGCTAACTCACCCTTTAAACCGGAACACAACAATACAAAGTTCTACTGTTTTGTAGTAGAATATCTGATGAGTGGGTGGTATCTACACAGACGAGCTTGCACAAAGCTGTACCACCGAGTAAAAACTAAGATTTATTTTAAATTCGCCTTGTTCATATGAAATTATATATATTTACCAAATTAGTAAATTGTGGAATTTAGATGATTTTTTTGTACAATTTAATATTATATTTCCAGTTGAGAAAAAATATCATACTTATAGAAATACGGTGTAGTATGTTTTGAAAAAGAAAGAAGTAGCTTCGAAATTGCACTAGTGGCTCTCAGGTCTATGTCGGTACCATCTTACCAATTATTCTACGTAGATTGTATTTCAGTTTGGCAGTTATTTGTTGTTGGCTTACGAGTCCCTCACCCCTTGGGTGCTTCAAGCCGTCTAGAGACAAAGTTTGAAGTTTTGAGAAGTGATTTATATTTCTTACCACCAGTTCAGGTGGAAAGTATTTCACAGCCTTAAAATTTACATATGAAAAAATAAGGATTAATTAGCTATAATGTCCAATGAAAATATTAAACAGAATACATTAATAACATCAAAGATACGTCGGTATCCGAAAGGCTTTTAAGCTAATTAACGGAACATCCAATTAATCTGATTAAATCAATATTTGTTTCCGAAACGTTAATTTGCTAAATGCGTATTACACGAACTCTGATTTGCAAAAGGATAATTAATTTATGGAAAATATTTTAAAACATAATACGTTTAATCTTATATACTTGTGTGGCTGCTATTGGCGAACATTATCGTTATCAATACAAAATAAGAAATTAAAAATAATGGGTAATAATTACGTTCATTTTTCGCCCAAAGAATGGGAAATGCGATTCAAAAGGGAAATGCGGTCCATATTTGTACAGTAACTATTTTAAATTTTTATTTGTATTTATATATACAATTAATCAGATAAATATATATAATTGTAAAATTGCAGTTTTAGTGAACTACACTTCAACTTGTTAGATTCGTGCCCGAGATACACAAAATATTTATACAATAACTAGCGGACCCGACAGACGTTGTCCTGTACACACGTCTTTAATTTCATACTTTTTTTAATGAGCTGAAACAATCTGGACCGCTTTGATGAAAATTATTATTGAAAAGTTATTACTTTGTTAAATAAATAACAGCATCGTAAATGAAAACTTTAACTCATTTTAATGAAAGGTGAAAAAGCTTGCACTCAAAACATTTTATAACATATATATTTATTTATTTTTAATTTACAAAAACTTAATTTATCGTAATGCCATTGGATGTACAATATTTTTAGTTAGTCCATGAGGAGTATAAACAAACAAACTCGATGGTTTTCCAACTCTGGAACACGCAACGTACAATTGGCCGTGAGAAAAACACGGATTTTCTAAATCTAAGCCACAAAATGTCATCGTTTGACCTTGTGACTTATTAATAGTCATAGCATATGCCAAACGGATCGGAAATTGTAAGCGTTTAAATGGTATAGGTGAATCTGAAGGAATCATTGGGATCCGCGGTAAAAGTACAATTTCACCTTGGAATTTTCCAGATAAAATATTCGCTTCAATAATGTTGCCCATGATTTTTTTTATAACTAATCGCGTGCCATTACACAATCTCGGGGCATTTAAATTACGAAGCAAAATTATAGGTGAGCCAATCTTCAGTCGCAAATTATGTGGTGGCATTCCAGGTAAATCTAAAGAATTCAAAAATTCTACTGGATAGTTGACCACTTCGTCAGGATCAACAACGGTGTCAATTGATTTAAATGTAATTTCATTACCAGGCAATGACTGTTGTATTTTAAAATTGATGGCGTCTACATCTAAATTTTTTGCAGCTAAAATAGCTCGCTCTCGTAGCCATTCATGATTAGTATAGTTATATCTTAAATCTGGAAAGATACTATTTATTAATTCATCTTTGGTAGCCACCATGTTGCAAAAGTTCTCTGGAAATTTAATAAATTGGGTATCTTCATACAGTTGAATTTTACCGTTGCCAATGTCTAATAATTGTTCAGAGAATCCTGACGCTAATGGATCATTTTGTAGTTGAACGCGCATATTGATAGTAAGGCTCAATTTACTGACACTCCGCCATAGATAAGATTCCTTCAAACATGCGTTTACTTCGTCTGCATATGTCGCACGTGGAATTACTGGCAATGTTTGCCTGAAATCACCAGACAGTAGCAGTAGAGCACCACCGAAAAGCCTAGTATTATCTTTGATATCCTTCAGGGACCTGTCGAGAGCTTCAAGCGAATGCTTGTGGGCCATTGTACATTCATCCCAAATAATAATTTTGCATTTTCTCAAAACTTCAGCCATGCCGGAATGCTTCTTTATGTTACACATTGCTTCGGGATTTGTATGAACATTCAAAGGTAACTTAAGTGCTGAATGCGCAGTCCGTCCACCATCAAGTAACGTCGCTGCAATGCCTGATGAAGCAATGGCCAATGCAATATGATTTTGTGATCGAATGCGCGCAAGTATCAGTGAGATGAGAAAGGTTTTACCAGTGCCACCTGGTGCATCCAAAAAAAAGAATCTACCTTGTTGTGCTGCAATTGATACGTTAATTTGATCATATACATTTCGTTGTTCAGCTGTAAGCAATTGTTCATTATTAGCAACAAAAGTAGCCAACGAAGTCTTATCAAACTGGTGTTCACGTTGAACATCACTGTTGATGATATCTACTGCTGGGCGGTTCGGCGCCGGCATGCCAAAATGGATGAGTGGCATGTTTGAAATAAGAATACAAATATCCTCAATCATAATTAAAGCCTCATTGTATATTTCTGCGGAGAATTGAATATCAGGATTTTGATTAGTAATTCTAATCCGATGCAAAATATCTTCACTCATTGAGTCTTTATATTTGTTCCAGAGAGCAGATGCTTCAGACGGAAAACACGTTGTTAATATTATTGAAAATAATTGACGAATTTGTTGTGGAGATGAGCTCAGTGCTGCATCTGCAAGTGTGAGATCCCAATGGTTATCATCCTCCAATAAATGTAACTCACGACACGCATCGAAGAAAGTGTCGTATAAAATACCATTGACTTTTCGTAAATATTGGAAGGATGTCGGTCCAAGAACATTAACCAATAACAAACGCAAAAAAAAACATTCGCGTTGCTTAGGATGAACTGTATATAGTCGACCTAAAGTATTTGTCATAAATATGTCGGCGAATCCTGTGACTGGAATCCCTCGTTTTCGTGGTTCCCAATTTTTCGATTGCTTATTCCATGTAAAAAATTTAGGAACATCAGTATACATTAATGTTTTTGCGAATTGACCAACAACATCTTGTCGATTACAAAGATTGAAAAATTCAGTAAGAGTTGTTTTTGGAGCCGTTAATGCTTGTTGTAGTGCAGTCTGTTCTGTAAAATAAACACGCTGTCCGTTTTCAAGATGCACAGCCAAATGTATAACTGCAGGATCCCTTTCATGTATAGGAAACGTAAAAATGCGCCAGACAGCTTCATTGCTACTTATGTATCGACCCATTTGATAACGTGTTATTTCGTCATTGTCATTTACATTTTGAACAGCAAATATAGCTTTATCACTGCCCTTGTGAACGTACTTACAAATGTATTTGATAGATTTCACCGAACTGCACAGTTCAACGTTTATGTGCGCTTTATAGGTTTTGCATAGTAATGGCGAATATGGAACCACCCACCGATTATCAATATCTACTCTTACACCGTTTGACAGTCGCAATTCATACGATTGACCGCCATTATCTACGTCTCTGCGCCGGTAAGATGGATAACCGTCAATATTGGTGATAGTATCAGTTTGACATGGTTTTGGAAAACGTTTCGTACATTTTCCATCATTCATGCATGGTGACATCATGTTTAGAGTACCGCATGGACCATGAATCATATTAGTAGTAACAATGTTAAACAGTTCTTGATCAACATTCGGATCTGGAATTTCCGCTGAAATAATTTTGTCAATTTCTTCTGGGCGTACTTTATCCACCAACCAAATCAAAATATGCGCATGAGGTAAACCTCGTTTTTGCCACTCAACAGAGTAAAGCCAACAACGTGTTTCACCAAAAACCGAGTAATGTGTGATCAAATTCATCAAAGATTTTAATTTTTGTTTAAAGACACGCGCAGTGATATCGTGGCGATGCATCGATGTTTGACCTGACAACAGCAAGTTTTTGATTTCATCCCAATTTGGATTACATGTAAATGTGATAAAAAGATCTGGTCGACCGTATGCACGTACGTATGTCATAGCGTCTTGAATATATTCTTGCATATGACGCGGACTACCAATATATGATGATGGGAGAATATATGTGGTACCGATGTTGTTAATGACGTTTGTTGCATCTACATTACCGATTACTGCATCACGCAAATGAATATACTCTTCAGCTCGAAGTTTTGCTTGATTGAATTTTATATACCTTAATCTTTCACTTTCAATTTTTACATACATATCGACGATGTACTGATGAAATAGCTGTCTACAGCGGAGAATATTATTATCTTCATTAGCACGAATCATTAACCGATATGCGTAGAAATTCATGGCACTAACTTTCTTGGTCAGTTCTTCACCTGTAAATAAATATAATTATGAGATAAACAAAAATTATTTATTCAAAAAAAAAATTGTAAGATAATCTATAAGTTGTACCTGTAGTTGGATTCCGTTGTTTAATATTTAAATGATATCCGTCTTCTCCTTCCTAAAATATTAACGGATACTGCAAAGCATCGTAAGAACGATGATTGTCTTGAATTATTTGCATCGTATTATCTCTGCGTTGTATGCGAATGTCTCTACGTTCACATGGGTCACCAGCCATAACAACTGCCACTTCATTAATGGTTGGAACATTATATGTGCCTGCGTGCTCTCCATAGGGTACTTTGTCTGCTTTAATAACAATGACATAGTTATCGTTTTGCAGTCTGTTAGAAAGAGTCTTGAACAATTGTACTAATTGGTTATGGTTTTGCAAAAACCTTTCCAAAATGTCCACAATTTCTCGTTCCTCCATCTGTTCTATATGGTTGTAAACGCAGCGTGTATGTGATTGTTGCTCTTCATTCCCCATAAAATAAATTTGTAAAAATTTTGGATCGGCATCAGGCATTGGAAGTAACGAACCAATTTGGTGATATACTTGGCCTTGAATTTTGAATGTGGATTCAAAATTACGGCCATCTTCATTATGAATAATTTTTGTTGCTGCAAATGATGTCATTTGAAAGCATGAATTTAATTTACGAATTTTCCGTAAAAATAATTTCGATTGAGATGTGATTCCAGCTAAAAGCGTTTTTAAAGGTTCTGGTGGTGGTTTTAGCGGTGGCAGTGATATTTTTCCAGATGCGCAACATAAACCAACTGATTCACCTTTGTACTTGAAAGCATGACAATGTTGACACTCTTTGTCCATACTACCAATCGTGATCAATGCATGTGATGAATAATCTATTTTAGGATCATATTCAAACGCGAGACGATTAAGTGATGCTCGTGCCAATGCTCGATTATCTTGTACTCGCTGATGGTTACGTTCTCTATGTGCGTTGGTCGCTCGTTGACGTGCCTCTCGTTGTCTTAATGTATTAGCACGAAGACGTTGAGCACGTTGCTCTAAATTTTCATTTGCACGTGTACATGCAGCTCGATCTCTTAAATTTACATTATCCATAGAATGTTCTTCTACTGTTCTATTCAATCGATGATCATGAACTAATTGCGCGTGCTGAGTACGTCGACCAATATTTCTTGCTCTTCCACGAAGACGTGGCATTTTTCTACAAAAATAAAATATTGCAAAATAATATACAATGAATATGAGTTACTTATTGATAATGAATTTTTAATTAATTAACTCAAAAGATTTATTATGACAAATTTTAGATAAAGAACATGTAATCGCATTTTGTGAGTTTTTTTATTTAATATCTCCAAAAATGAATTAATTGTCAATAAAAATAATTAAAAAAATTCAATCCTCCAACTACACAAATAAACTTGAAGGTTATGTTGGTTGTTAATAAACGCACGTGTAAATTAAAAAAGATAATTTATAAAAAATATACTCACTTCGATTCCGCACTAAATTTACAAAATGTATAAGTTATTTATATACACTTCAGAACTCTTCGAAAACTAATTACATTAAATATTTTAATTAGCAACTTCACTTGAATAACACAATTATAACACAAAATAACGAAATACTTTTTCAAATTGATCGTAGCACTATCTGTCGGGACAAACTAAAATTAAAATAGAATAATATTGAATGCGATGATAGCGCCATCCGTCGAATCTGATGTAAAACATTCCAAAATCAAAAACTCCTTACAAATAAAAATTAATTAAAAAAACATCTGAATTCACAAAATTATTTATACACACTTCAAAACTCTTTAAAAAATAATTACATTTAATATTTTAATCAGCACATGAATTGAATAACAAAATTTTTTTCAAATTAATCGTAGCACCATCTGTCGGGACAAACTAAAATTGAAATAGAATAATATTGAATGCGATGATAGCGCCATCCGTCGAATCTGATGTAAAACATTCCAAAATCAAAAACTCCTTACAAATAAAAATTAATTAAAAAAACATCTGAATTCACAAAATTATTTATACACACTTCAAAACTCTTTAAAAAATAATTACATTTAATATTTTAATCAGCACATGAATTGAATAACAAAATTTTTTTCAAATTAATCGTAGCACCATCTGTCGGGACAAACTAAAATTGAAATAGAATAATATTGAATGCGATGATAGCGCCATCCGTCGAATCTGATGTAAAACATTCCAAAATCAAAAACTCCTTACAAATAAAAATTAATTAAAAAAACATCTGAATTCACAAAATTATTTATACACACTTCAAAACTCTTTAAAAAATAATTACATTTAATATTTTAATCAGCACATGAATTGAATAACAAAATTTTTTTCAAATTAATCGTAGCACCATCTGTCGGGACAAACTAAAATTGAAATAGAATAATATTGAATGCGATGATAGCGCCATCCGTCGAATCTGATGTAAAACATTCCAAAATCAAAAACTCCTTACAAATAAAAATTAATTAAAAAAACATCTGAATTCACAAAATTATTTATACACACTTCAAAACTCTTTAAAAAATAATTACATTTAATATTTTAATCAGCACATGAATTGAATAACAAAATTTTTTTCAAATTAATCGTAGCACCATCTGTCGGGACAAACTAAAATTGAAATAGAATAATATTGAATGCGATGATAGCGCCATCCGTCGAATCTGATGTAAAACATTCCAAAATCAAAAACTCCTTACAAATAAAAATTAATTAAAAAAACATCTGAATTCACAAAATTATTTATACACACTTCAAAACTCTTTAAAAAATAATTACATTTAATATTTTAATCAGCACATGAATTGAATAACAAAATTTTTTTCAAATTAATCGTAGCACCATCTGTCGGGACAAACTAAAATTGAAATAGAATAATATTGAATGCGATGATAGCGCCGTCCGCCGGATCTAATGTAAAACATTCCAAAATCAACAACTCCTTATAAATAAGAAATTAATTGAAAAAACATTTTCCAGTAGACCAAACTGTAAATCTAAACCATTCTCGAATCTCCACGAACACACACAAAAAATTTCATCAAAATTGGTCCAGTCGTTTAGGAGGAGTTCAGTCACATACACACGCACACAAGAAATATATATATTAAGATAAATTGCGCGTTTCATATTATAAGATAAAACACTATAGTCTAAAAAAATCATGAAACTTGACAACGGTTAATACTGTGAAATAACGGTTCCAATTCGATCCAGGGTTCAAAAATAGATTAAGTAAAATTTATCTGTTGATTCGATTTTTAAAAATATTTAATCGCATCCACGTTTAATTTAATAGCTAAATAATCAATTTGGTTCTAAATTTCAGAGATTTTTTTTCTTATATTTGGAGATTTGTATTCTGAGGTATTGTTTTCCATTTAGATACTTTAATGCTATTGTCGTAATGTCGATAATCGTTTATTTTATTAATATGGCTTTTTTTTATTTTAGTTTAAATACAATGCATAGGAATAATTTGTTTTGACGTATTAAAATAACTGCTGACCAAATAGTGGATTGGTAGCGGTTGGATCAAAAATGCCACTAAGAAATTTTAAATCATTTGGATTTTTTGCAATACTTTTCCAACATCCAAGTTTAAATAAATAAATAATAATTGCATTTATATTATAAAATATATATATTTAAATGTAAGTTTATTGTTTGTATGCATTCAGTGATGTTGTTCCCAATACATTGTTTATTGAAAACGGTGGGAATAACTTGAACAATATGCGGAATTATTCGAGGAGAAAGCTGTGGGAACGTACATTGAAACAACCGTGTCATAGCATCCAGCACTCGAACATTATATTTAATCCTTACAAATATTATATATGTGAAAGTGAGTTTCTTTGTTTGATACGGTTCCATGTCTTAACCAATAATGTTTTTTGTATACACATCGTCAAGGGTTCAGAAAACGGCGTTAGCTACCAAATACCTGAAGCTCCTCCCCCCACACACATATACACACATCATACGCTAAGCAGCGGGTTAAAACTAGCATTATATAATTTATATATTCTGCTTCAGCGACTGTTATAAAGAGACCAGACAACGTCAGAAATATAGTAATATGAATATAGTATAGTGCCTATCATGCACAAGGGACCGACACTTCTGAAAATCTTTTAGTACCAGGTCTAATGATTTTACGTCATCTCCTAAAGTGTATACTACTAATTATTGTCTTAGCACTGTATCTGCATCCTAGCTCATTGACTGGTTGAAGCTAACCAGCTCAAAGAAGGTGACTATTACAAAGAAGGTGGCCAGAGTTTGACTGTTGACTTGCCTGATATAAACACGGTCTAAGACGTAGAAGGCTTGCCTTGAGATTTCCTGAGATTTTCGTAAAGCGCTTGGGAACTTTCAAACACGGAATACACAGGTTCCTTCAAAGCAACGCATCAGCAACTCCCCGTATGTTGAAAATCCATAGACGATGGAACCAAGTTAGGTTAAAAAAATATGTAAAAAAAAAACTTTGTACAGCTAATACTCTATCAGATAAAGAGTAATGATCAAGTCTTGAATTAAACCAATTAGCTTATTATTATATACTAAGTTTGAATTCCGTAGATACGTCGCTTTGTAGAAAGCCGCGGTTAATGATTGCATGTACAAACGCCACATCTTGATCATTACGTTGTCTTGAACAATTAGTGCCTCAGAAATGGCATAAAAAAGTAACCGTCGATGTACGCTTAGCAGATGTCAGACATCTAAAATGATGATTAATATTTTGACTGGCAATCAGTTGGATTGTATAGAAATTTCATTTTTAATAGCGCCATCTAGCGATTAATTACAATAAAGTAAATAAATAAATAAAAGTAATATATAAAACCGGTAACTTATAACATATTAATAAAAGATAATATCTTATTTCATAAACATTGTGCGGTCGGGGAAACCCCGTTAGGAATTAAGTTCTGTGCGATATTCTTTCGATACAAACCATATTTTAAAATAAAGATATTAATTGATTATGTTACTCTATTTTTATCACACAAAAATACACGTCAACCTCTTTTATATCGACCTCCTAAATTCGAACACCATCGCATTTTCTAGCATTTGGTAGGCACGATGTATGAACGCTATTTTGTTACATGACGTGACCTTGGACCACTGGCACTTCACTCTACTGTAAGCCGCATACAAGAATTTCATTGTTGTTCACCACAATTTGTTGTACATGTATCAGTTATCATTTATTCATACACTACGCCTTTACAACGAATGCGCCACTTCTTTTATATATTATTCCGTGACAGCTTGGCAACAGGGAGCCAGCCAAGGGTGCCAAGTATTAAACATGATTCATTCTATCTGTCTGTCTTACGTCTAAATTGTAATATGTATTATTGAAAATGACAGGGGTGTGATCGACGTTCTGCATTATAACTAAACATTTTTTTTTGACATACAGACAGACGGGTATTGGCCAGTTGGTAAGTGGTACATTACCAATGCGCCACCAACTTTGGGAAGTAACATGCCCCTAGTGGGTGCAATTACACTGGCGTAGTGGCTAAGTCGTAAGTGAAATACATGAAAAAATAAATAATGAATGTACAACAAAAATGCTCTTACTCATATGATGATAAACGTCAATTGATAAGATATCATAACATAAAGATTATTAGATGCACTTATGTGAATCTAATAATCGCTTCTATCTATACGTATAAAATTATACCAAAATTTATATTTACTGGTGACAAGAAGACTAGTTCATGTGAACCAGAGAAATGAAATTACGATTCAAAGGGGAAATGCTGCCAATATCCTTACCATCATTTCACGCGGTCACCATATTTTGTACCGTAGCTACTTTTAATTTTTCTTTTATATACAGGGTTCTTTTTAATGACCCAGCAACCTCGTAGAACTAGATAGCTAACATCATAAGCAAGAACTTTTGTTCTATGGCTTTTGATAATTTGTTAGATTTTATCTTCATACAAAAATAAGTATTCATTTAATTTCCCGCTTGAACGTTTATAAATCTACGCGCAACGCAAAGATCGACGCGTCACGTCAACCTTTCGTGTATGAATGAAATATAGACCTACAAACGTCACGACAGCAAAAAAAAAACTTGTAAAATCATTTTTTCTCATGTATTGAGTTATGTCCAAAGTCGTAGAACAAAAGTTTTTTTGCTTATGGTGTTAGTTATCTAGTCCTGCGAGGTTGCTGGTTAGGTTTTAATAGGGAAAAAATTTCTAAGTCTATTGAGACACCTTAAGGTGGCGGTAACCGAGCGACTAACTTCATTAATGTGCACCTTCCAGCTCAAAGTTGAATCAATGTGCAGTCCGAGATCTTTAACATTTTGAGAGTAAGGTATGATATTGTTATTAAACACGATATTTGGCAAAGAAGAAATATCGCACTTGGAAATGATACGCGAACTACCAACAATGATAAAAAATCTAAAAAAATATTTAAGCAACACACATTATTGTTTGGTAAAGCGAAGTTAAAATCATATCAACTGATATCAATTACGTATTTTTAATGATAAAATAATTATTCAGTTTTTATGAAAAAAATATTTTAATTATCATTAGTTCGTTTGAGTCATAATCCAATGTCAGAACTGTTATCGAATCACAATTTGGCATAATGGTCTGGATCGTAACCACTAAGTCACAAGCTAACGACGCAAAATAACATAAAAATCTTTCATTAAAGCTAACGTCTTTACCAAAGTTCGTCACAGTTAAATTTTCAAGATGGCGACGACCTTTACAAGATTATGAAACCAAATTACTCTGTAATAATCACAACTTATTTTTCGTGACTTATATAAACATATACATATATATTTATGTGCATTTATTTTTTCGGTTGCTTTACAAGAATGAAATTGGTTTTGTTTTTTTTATACCTATATATATTTTTTAGTATCGTTATTATTAATTAAAGTATCCTGCAAGCCTGTCTCATGCACTAGTCATTAATTACGATACTAATAAGCATTATAAATTATTGTTTTTGTATTTCCTTCACATCAAAGTACAAATTAACAAAATGGCGGCTACACTTATTTCATATTTTATATTGAGAAAGCGATTATTTAAGTTGATTTAATTACCTTGACATTTGATTGCTAAATATTTCGCGTTTATACAAGTGTTTTAATAAAACTATTATAGGTAGCAAAAGAATAACCATAAAACGAATTAAAAAATTAAACGCGTTTCCGAGAATAACAAATTCAAATATTTTTTCAAAAATTCAAATTAACAGCTAATTCAAATTATTTATAGTAAAAGGTTATATTTATATTATTTTATGTTTAAAGATTGTATGATAAATCAAAGATAAATCATACAGTCTTTAAATATTATTGCGATATCGCAGTTATTTGACTGCATTATTGGTCAAGTCACAAGTTAGGTAATAAGCGTCATATTAAAAAAAAATGTTTAACGGAATTTTTCCCCTGACTGGAATAAAAAGACTAAGAGAACATTTTCGTCGCAATCATTTAGGGAAAAATAAATTGCGCAAATGAAATAAATACAATACACATTATATACTTAATATTGATGGTATATATAAGTTACAAGTGTCCGTTTCAACTCAAATCGCTTGTTCGCACTACTTAAGTATTTATTCAAGTTAACTGTCAAATATATTTGACAACCAATTCAGCCAATCAGTAGCCTATTCCTTTTTCAAATGATTTGTTGTACTGCTTTAGTTCCGATATCCAGAGATAATCTATTCAATGTTTCATGATAATCTCACGTCAACTGGGTAGCTAGGTATGTATTATCAAATAACAGCCCAGTCATGCGCACAGGGTGAAGGTCAATGCCCTCGCTAAACAGCTGGTATACCGTTGGAAGGTTTCGGGTGGAGTTGAACTAATTGAAAATCAATTTATTACCAAGTTTACAATTTTCTTATTAAATAAATGGTTATTATATATAATTAATAATAAATAAACGTAACCAGAAATTTGAATATTAATACCAAAACTAACTCGTGCTAAAATAATAGTACGAACAATAATAACCGATTCGTTAGCTATAAAAATACTAAATTAATTTGAGTAGATTAGGTACAAGCACTTTTTAATAAATATAAATTTGATTCAAGGTTCGGTTTGTAGATATATTTGTTTCGTCTACGCATTTGTTACGTTCTAAAATATTTAAATAGAGATAGCTTGAGTAAATTCAAATATATGACTACCATAATAGTTCGTTTTGTTTATAATTTTCTTTTTGCAAGTTTATACGAGTTCCATTGTCGTCACTTTTAAAATAAAAAAACACATTTTCGTTTAGAGATAACTCTTTAAGATAACACTTTAGGCAAACACTAAGCTGAAACATACTTATATACATACACATAATCTTGCTATCGATATTGTTTTACTGTAACGAGACATTAATGGGATCACATGATTACGATGGAAATCTATCTCCTCATCATTTGTCAACTGAAACTAGTAGGTATAATTTTATTAATACTATAAATAGTTTTTTTTTTCTTCGTTTGGCCACGAAATTGGCACTAAAGCCCGTTGGCATTGTAAGAGATGTCAACCATCACACTACGTAATACTTGTAATACAACAAAACGTTCCTAAATGCTATTCTATATTTGAAAATTCGAGACCTATTTCGGTGTGAACCAATCGTTAGCGTGATTCAGAAATTATTTTTTTCATACAAAATTTTAGTACATATATCATTTTGTACGGTTTAACAATGAGTTTTAATGGTCAGAAAGTTAAATAAGGCGAGTGATTCATATATTCGAGGACGAAAATTCAACACACGCCATATTAAGACGAGCACAAAAGAAATGTCTACCGCAGGCGTTTCATTCGTCGATTTTTCTTCTTCAATTTTCGCATCAACAGCGTTCGTTCACGCTCATGACTCTCATCTCGTCGAGCGAGCAATTAACCAGGGCTCAGTAACCTTTAGGAGATACGATCCTCACGGGAGGCTGGATAAATTGCATTTAGGATACACGTCCGGTTCTTGGGTTTTAGGGTCAAATGTTATTAAAACGATGTTTTATAAAATTGTCTATTACGTGACAAAAATTGGCTGGATTCGTTTAACAAGTCAAATTAAAAGTAAGCTCCTATGAAGATTAAATAAAGTAACGTATTCCTTATATATTTTAAGTAAGTTAAGTAACAGCCTGTGAATGTCCCACTGCTGAGCTAAGGCCTCTTCTTCTTTTTTGAGGAGAAGGTTTAGAGCTTATTCCACCACGATGCTCCAATGCGTGTTGGCAGAATACACATGTGGCAGAATTTGAGTGAAATTTGACACATGCAAGTTTCCTCACGATATTTTCCTTCACGCGTTCTAGCCACTGGGCGATCTCGGCTTCATTTTATAACTTATATATTTTAATAAGCTTGATTTCAATTAATCATTTTTTTATACAAGTACATTATAATATACATATATTTATATCACACAGAATCTGACAGTATTACTGTCAGCTGATTTCAGATTTAATTGGTTTATAGACGTTTCGGCGGTACTTAATTTTTGGGCCGATTTTGTTTTTTTTTTATATTTCTACAATATGATTTCCAGAGTGACAATATACGTCATTCATAGATTTAAAATCAACCAGAAAAGTCAAATCTATTTCTTCATCTGCGTCGTATCTTTTGAAAACAGTAATCAATTCAATTTTTTTTATTTAAAATTTGATATTTCAAATCTTGTAATGTAATATTCGTATATAATATTACTATTGTCTGCCTTCTTTTAATAACAATCAAATCTTCGAATCATTATTGTGTTACTTAAATTATATATCAAAATTCAATATCAAATATCTCGTCTACAATTTCATTTAACTTTCATATTTACGTCATTCATTTGTAGTGAAGTAATTAAACCAATTAAAAGGCTTAATTAGGTAACAATTGTTATTTTTAACACGCGCGAATGAATAATAAGGATCGTCACACATCTGATGCAGCGCAGCGCAAAACGCACTTGCGTTGGTGTGAACAAGGCTCTTGAGTCAATGTCATTGATTTATCCAAAGGACAGTCTGCACATTACATTATATCATATCTTATGAGACAATTACTTATTAGACACTACATACATATTATAATTAAATATTTTTATCGTACATATTATGCGTATAAGGCGTCTTGGTTTGGATCAACAGACAAGAAGTCTTGTCTAAGCTAGACGTCTATTGACGATGATAATGACTTCCCACAGTGCGTAAAATTACGTGGTAAGAGTATCTTCTGTGTTTGTATGTCCGTAGCGATAGGCTCAGCGAGTCGGTAACTTCAAAGGTGCGAGAGTTGTAGCGGCAGAGATATGTTCGCTTTGCATTTTACCGATAAAGACTGACGCGCACAGTTGGTGCGGTACGGTGCGTGACTGTCCGTTATTAATCTACCGAATCACGCACTGTAGGAAACCTTTAGACACCTTGCTTACACAGGCAAAATGGAAGCACTCACTCCTTCATTCAAGCAACCTGCACTCGCGACGCACTTACAGCGGACAAGACACGCTTACTACACCTTTATTTATGTATATTCAAAGTGTGGGATATCGCTTTTCTCTTGGACTGTACGATTATACTCATACTAGAAAGACTTCTGGAATAAAATGGGTGATATATATGTATAAATAAGGAGTCATATGGCAAAACTATCAAAAGCATATAATATGTAGAAAAATATATATATATATATACATTATACACTCATAAATAATAATATATAACAAATAAATATATATACTCATTCATAAACGTGTAAAATACTATTTATAATAATAATTATGGTCGTGTCCATTTTCTATCATCATCATTATCATCACCCTTTCGTCGTCCACTGTGCTGTGACATAGGCCTCTGTAATGGCACGCCACTGGGCTGGGTACGTTGTGCTATATATATATAATAATAACAGCCTGTGAATGTCCCACTGCTGGGCTAAGGCCTCTTCTTCTCTTTTTGAGGAGAAGGTTGTGCTATAGAATATTTTATTTATATATAAAGATTAAGATTTAAGATTATTTTATTTGAGCATTTATTACGTGAACTAGCAAAGTATTCCAGGACAGCTTCTAAACGAAGAAACCATTATGAAAAATTGTATTGTGAATTCCTTAATGAAGTCGTTAACATAACTTCAAATTCCTTTACCGTCAGTGAATAAAGTCGACTATCTTGAAAATACCGTCTGAATACCTGCGATGTATGATTAACAACTTTCCCGACTTAGCATTTAGTCTCCTAACTTTACTATACGCCCAAAACTTGATAACTTGTTTATGTATTTTGTCGTACATTTAATTTTTATTATAAGAATTTAAAGAAGGTTTTCTATTAAATTAATATGAAAAGAACTGTATTTTATAATTAAATATAAAATAATAAAATTAAGTCCATTATGAGTAAAAGTAGGAGTAGAATAACCTTTTAAAGTGCCATTATAAAAACCATAGCGGGTAGGGTTTTCTACCGGGTTGAAAGTTTGTATTAAAGGTCCGTCATTTTTGATGTAAGAAGCATGAAATTGAATTTTAAAGCTTCTGAGCAAAAATAAATGCATAATTATTTTGTCATTTTTGAAAATTTAACCCCAAACGGGAGAAATGGGTCAGAAACTGAAGTATAAGAAAAATGGTCTGATCTACTTGAAACACTGTTTTTACAGCAAAAATAAACCATAATTAACCTATTTTATTATTTCTTAATATATTATCGCGGGCAAAGCCGCGGGTGAACCGCTAGTATTAGTTATAAATATAAAAAATATACCTAAACTATTGTAGTTTTCGTAGGGATCTTATTTTTTTGTCATATGATATGTTACTTGCTGCTAACTTTCTAAGTAGATTTTGAGTTTACAAACAAACATACAAAACATCAAATCTTAATAATATTAGTTCTTATTAGTTATCATAAATTACTTTAATAATAAAAGAGTAATCAAATTGGCCTTCAAATTTTCCACTGATGGAGGAAGGATCAATAGTATTATTAATCATTCGACACCTGTCGTCATTTTATGTTAGAATTTAAAAATAGCCTTTACAGTTAAAAGAAAGAAATAAAATATAAAAAAGAATCATGACACAATTTCCATTCAAAGAATGAATTGGTGGCGAGAAAACCTGATAGCAAATATTCCCCGTTGAATCACAATTCTGTCTATTAAGGCGAGTGCAAATAAATGTTTTAAAAGTTTCAACTTCAAGACTTAATACCTCCCAAGAGGACTGGTTCATTTTTATATTGGTTACTCGTACTTTTTCTGGTCTTATTATTAACTATTTTCTACCCGCGGTTTTACTCGTGTTTTAGGGAGGGGTAGTTGTTTGGTACTGTATATCCTTATCTGGGGACTGCCTCGTTGGTCTAGTGGCTAGGATTAAGTCTGCTAACTCGGAGGTTCTGGGTTCAATTCCCAGGTAGGGCCAATAAAATGTTTATTATTTAGATTTTCTGTCGAAAATTCTGAGTAACATCCCGGAGTCTTGAAGTTGGAAGTGTGAACACTTCCGTGCCTCGGAAAGCACGTAAAGCCGTTGGGCCTGCGCCTAAATGCTTTCCCGTCGTGTTGGATTGCCGTCCCATCGGGTTATGAGAGTTAGGGAATAGAGAGTGCATCTGTGTGCACACACTTGTGTACTATCATATCTTCTGCGCAGTTAGCTGATCTCTCGGCTTGAGATTGGCCGCCGTGGCCGAAATCGGTCCGGAGGTCCATTATATCCTTATCTGTACTCCTGACAACGTGTATCCGAAATTTCAAGATGATCTGTTGAGTAGTTCAGACGTAAGCGCGTAACAAACAAATCAACTCGCTCTACACTAGCCGAGATGGTCCAGTGATAAGAACGCGTGAATCTTAACCGATGACCATGGGTTCAAACCCATGCAGCACAACTGAATTTTATGTGCTTAATTTGTGATAATAATTCATCTCGTTGCTTGACGGTGAAGAAAACATGGTGACCTGCATGTGTCAAATTTCACTGAAAATCTGTGTATTCCACCAACCCGCATTGGAGCAGCGTGGTGGAATAACGTCCAAACCTTCGTCTCAAAAAAAAGAGAAGAGGCCTTAGTCCAGCAGTGGGAACATTCACAGGCTGTTACTGATACTGATTTTTTTTTCTATTATAACTATTTTGCGTTTATATGTCGAGTGGCGTTAATGCCGCGCTACAGACTTTTAGTCAGTAACACAACCCTCAATTCCAGATAGTTAGTTGAAAACCACAATGTATCTGTTCCTTAGGGTCACTTTGATGTTCATTACTTACTTAGTACATTTCCACTGGTAACCTACTTTACACAATACGTAATGGACCACAGAGCTAATAATTTACAACTGTTATATAATCCGCGTTCAGCGAACCCTACTTGATGGAGAGTTAGGTGTCAAGATACGACACGCTAACCTACAAGACATTCGCCTAGACATAGATCTAGACAGCTATAGAATAGACATAGAAAAATAACGAGTATTTCACTTTAATGTTTTATAAATAAATAAATAATCTATGAAAATGATCTAATTTATATTGCTGTGGAAGTCAATATTTGAAACGACAAAGGTTTTCGGTGTTTGTTCAGAATACAAAACCATTAAATACCAAGTCACTTTTATAGGTCGGTCGTCGACCTACGTTTTAAAGCCTATCTACGGTATAGTATACAATGCTTATACTTCATGTTCTTATTTAGGTCTCAATGTATTAATCAGGTTTTATTACGATCTCTAAAGAGTGACTGATCTCTCGATTGAGTCGTGGTAATAAAAAGATAAAGACTTTATAATTATATTATTTTGTAATTTGGTTTTATGTTTTAACGTGAAAATGCCTAACCTCATTGCTACCTTTTGGTTTAGACTTATAAAATACTAGCTGTGCACCGCGGCTTCACCAGCGTATAATTAATAAAAAACAGCCTTCCTTCAAATTTAAACCTGCAAAAATTTTTTTTTCCTTTTTTGTCCTTTTATCTTATTCTATTTGGACTATACAACACAAAAATATTTTTTAAATTCGATCCAGTAGTTCCTGAGATCCGCCGGATCAAATAAACAAACTCTTCAGCTTTATATATTAGTATAGATAAAGATAAAAGGTTGTTAGTATGTAAAGCAATTAACCCAAAAACTTATAATATAAATCAGTTTCTCTTTAATTAGGAGTGTACATAGACTAACACAATTCTCCCAAGTCCCAACTATATATGTTAATGTTATCGTTTTATTATTGTGAAATTTAAGTAAATTATATCTAGAATGTTCTAAGATTAAAAACAGACACTATAGTCAGCGACCCTCGAGTAGATTCAGAACAGCAGTTGCTCCTGGTGAAAAATGCTAATGAAAATTTTAAAAGGAAAATAAATTGTGCAGCCCTATTTTGGAAGAAAATTACGTACATACCAGGACCTTACGAGTTAATTAGGTAAAGTGATGAGGAGACATGACTCGGGCATATTTATTTTTTTTGTTCATAAGTTGCCACCATCGCCCATAGACATTGGAACTTTAAGAAATTTTAACGATTCCTTATATTATGCGCCAGCATTGGCAACTAAGTTATATCTGTAATTACGCTGACTCTATCGTTCTTCAAACCGGAACACGACGTTACTAAATAGTGCTGTTAAGCAGAAGAATATATGATGAGGAGTTTCTACCCAGGGTGGCTTGTACAAAATCCAAACATACATGATCATGTAGACTCACATGATCACAAAGGTCAAGGCTCTAATAATGGCGCTAATATGTTAGGGAGCTACATAAAAGCACTGAAAAACGACCTCTATCTCGTCGTTAGATCTCGTCTTGATAAAGGACCAGGGAGGGTTCTGACTACAGCAAACAAATGACATGCGACTAAATGATGCCATCTTTATTATTTTACAACAACCTAAGTAAAGCTCTGCCTTTCTAGGTGTATAATGCAAATTAGTTTAAAAGTAGGCTACGCTGTCGCATTGCAGCGTTGATAATACTTGTAGGATATAATATTTCAGATTAAATCCGACAGCTTAACAAAATGGTCATTACGTTTCTGGGTCTTCGGTTTATTCTTATTCAGAGTTCATTGTTCTAGGTCATGTTTCGCTTTAAGTTTTTTTTTTTTTTTATTGTATAGGAAGGCGGACGAACATATGGGCCACCTGATGGTAAGTGGTCACCAACGCCCATAGACAATGGCATTGTAAGAAATGTTAACCATCACTTACATCGCCATTGCGCCACCAACCTTGGGAACTAAGATGTTATGTCCCTTGTGCCTGTAATTACACTGGCTCACTCACCCTTCAAACCGGAACACAGCAATACAAAGTACTGCTGTTTTGCGGCAGAATATCTGATGAGTGGGTGGTACCTACCCAGACGAGCTTACACGAAGCTCTACCACCAAGTAAAAGCTCTACCACCAAGTGTCGCTTAAAGCGCTTTTTGTCGTAGATAGCGTTTCAAATTATACTTTATTCGAGTCGGCTCTTTTGAATCGTCATTTTGTATCGACATAAGATAACATTGAATGTAAACCAGCTCACTATTTTAATTTTACAATAATAAACCAACAGTATAGTAAAAGCCATTCAACTAATGAGTTTATTTAAGCTGACAGTATTATGATTATTATACAAATACTAGCGACCCACCCCGGCTTCGCTCGAGTAGCACAGTAACTATTCCTAAAAAAGACAGCGGGACGCGGGGCCAGGGCGCGCAGGCGGTTGCATCGCGCGTTAGTGTGACCGCTTGAATTTATTTAGTGCGCAATAGTTTTAAAATTGCGATAACTTTCAAATGTTTCGTCTAAGAAGTATTTAAAAAAATTTAGTTCGTTGAGCACAATCGTTCCGTAAGGAGCCGACCCGGCATGGTATCTCGCAGAGGCTACCGCCCCCTCGCCCCCATAACCGCCCACCACATCATACATGCGCGCACAAATACTTATTTGGCTACAACACTAATACTTACATTTTAAATATCGCTATATCTTTTGAATGAAACGTCCGAATTGAATAATTCAAAAAGTTCTAGAAAGGTATTGAATTCGTCCTGAATATGAAGTAATTTATTTTGATAAGGATTAATACCAAGGTACAAAATAAAGAGTTTTTAAAGCGACGGCATCTTAATTTTTTTAAAAAATAAAAGAAATC
Source organism: Nymphalis c-album (assembly GCA_963151315.1). Taxonomy (NCBI): domain Eukaryota; kingdom Metazoa; phylum Arthropoda; class Insecta; order Lepidoptera; family Nymphalidae; genus Nymphalis; species Nymphalis c-album. The sequence continues at coordinate 7,232,519 of OY720611.1, read as the reverse complement.
ACTTATTGTGAGATAACTACAATAGTTAGACATATGGTGACGTGATATTTTTTGTCGACAATTATATATTCTGCAAAGTGGTAATACATTGTTTTGTTCTATATTCAATAGTTTTCGCAGCACACGCCGTGTAAGGATTTTTTTGGGTCATTTTTATACACCTTGGGTTACATTATTGGACTTTTAGTAAGGATGCCTAATTTTTTTTAAATGTTATATAGCCTATAACCTTCCTCGATAAATGTACTATCCAATACTGAAAGAATTTTTCAAATCGGACCAGCGGTTCCTGAGATTAGCGCGTTCAAACAAACAAACAAACAAACAAACAAACTCTTCAGCTTTATAATATTAAGTATAGATTACACCCCGTCTTATTGTCTCTACTGGTGACTGGGATGGATCATTTTTCGACCAGAGAATCGGAATTGCGATTCAAAGGGGAAATGCTGCTAGCATTCTTGCCACCATTCCACCTATCTCAGGTTTCCAATAAGACCAGGAGTCATGTCATGTCATGTCAGGGGGTCATATCTAATAATCTATTTTATTTTGCGTTCCCAATTCGATTCCGATCCAACTTTGACTAATCTATATTTATTCGGATTGTAAACTTACAAATATTATGTTAACATATACCGTTATGTTAAAACTAAACTTAATTATTAACTATTATGTCAATAGTCAATAACTAAATTAAAGAATAGAAAAACGGATAAACGACAACGATCCCGCTACGATTCGATTGCGCTAAAGAGACAATTTGTTAGTAGAATTTACCCCCAGGCCGCTTTGAAACATTTCTCTCATCTCTCGAGATTATCAACCCTCTAACCTTAACGACCTCTCGCGAAAATATCCTAAGATATATTTTATCTTAGGATTTTTTTTAATTAAACCAAATAAAGCAAATTGGTTGTTGTGTAAAACAAAAAGTTTTTAACGCTTACAAATAAAGAAACCTTGTTTTCACTTTCTTGAATAAGAAAAAAGAATGTGACACTTTCTCTTCCAACTTTTGTTTATCAAAGACAAAAACATTGTGAAAGCGAAACAAATTGAATACAAAAGTAACAGCCTCAAAATGGCCCACAGCTGGGAAAAGCTTTCCTCTCCTCTTGTTCAGATCATGTGGCATAATCCACCGCGCTGCACCAATACAACCCACATTGCTGACAGCGTGTCAATCGGTCGTCATAAATAATCAAACAACAAATCTATACTAATATATAAAGCTGAAGAGTTTGTTTGTTTGATCCGGCTAATCTCAGGAACGACTGATTCGAATTTAAAAAATATTTTTGTGTTGTAGAGTCCTTTTATCGAGGAAGGTTCTTGGCTGATTTTTATTAATTATACGCGGGTAAAACGCGGGGCACAGCTAGTAGAAAATAAAAATAATAAGTACTTAGGTTTTCGTTTTTTAAATTCGAAATCTGCTTTAATTCCAATAGATATAATACGGTTAGTTATTTTCAAACCGGCTGCGAAAGCAGACGCAAGTATGATTCTAACATCTGTACAATAGTAGTATGTTCGTTGTTCAACATTTGGTTGAAGAAAATAATTTGAAAAAGCTATGAATAAAATATTGCACACCTAAAAAAACTATTTACTTTTGAATTCCGTAAACCGATAGTTTTAACGAACACGCGTAACCTAGTTACGATGTTTACACATCCCTTTTACCGCTTTATAAAACGCTTAAAGATTTATTCATTCGTTTACAAATGGCAATTTCACGAAAGCGGGTTATCAGTGCAGTGTGCCAGAACGCGCGCGTCATATTAATTAACTAGCAATACGAACAAACGATATTTGTATTTGTTTTTAGCACCATTTATTTTACTTTTTTTTTTAAATTTCTCTAGGCCTTTATCGTCTCGGCCTTATATTATCGATAAAAAAAAGTTGACAGTCAAGGAACACGTTTTCCTTGATTTGAATTCTAATTTTAAAAATATGTATTTAAATAAATTTTATTGTGTTGACATACTCATTTATATTTTGTATATTAATAACTTATTTACAATAAAACAATTTAATTATAAATATGCGTATTTATTAGAAGGTTTATTACGTATAAAAATAATAAAAAGTCGCTATTACGATCGGTGCAAAACTAGATAACAGTGGACACGTAACGCGTCGCTTCACCGTTCGCGGTAACCATGTGGTTTATATCAATGGGTTTTTATTAGCTATTTACTGCTAGGAAGCGACTAACATGGAACATTAACTAAACTTATCTGTTCGTATTATAAAAGCCGAGATGGCCCAGTGGCTACAACGCGTGAATCTTAACCGATGATCGTGGGTTCAAACCCGGGCAGGTACCACTGAATTTTCATGTGCTTAATTTGTGTTTATAATTCATCTCATGCTTGACCGTGAAGGAAAACATCGTGAAGAAACCTGCATGTGTCATTCCACCAATCCGCATTGGAGCAGCGTGGTGGAATAAGCTCCAAACGTTCTCCTCAAAAAAAGGAGAAGAGGCCTTAGCTCAGCAGTGGGACATTCACAGGCTGTTACTTTAGTTTCTATGTTTGTATTTTATGTCTATATTTCGTATACTTGTTTTTTTTATATATATTTTGCATTACTTGCATGGTGCAAGTAGTCTGTTAGGGTGGTGGTCTTTTAGGGTTTCTTTGAAATTAATGTTTTCTTCCATTATTTCTATTTCAATAAAATAAAAATAAAAGAATACCAACTATATAAAATATATTATATGTAATAATGATAATTTATTTTCTACCGTATACTTGGCTCTTTTTGTATAAATACGCACAATTTATCAGTACTTAACAATGGAGCTATAAAATTAGATCCTATCGTTTTTTCATTTAATTTAATCGGAAATGTATCGTAAATCGTAATATTCAGATTAGTAGAATTGTCCTGACCTGCGACTTGTACATCTCGCGACACAATATTTTTGACGTGACAACGTCTAATAAATCGATGAGCGCTGGCTGCATGCACGAAATTGTCCCGTTACGCTCATTGTCCCGTTGCGCTGATTGTACGCTTGCGCCGCATAGATTGGCCTATGAGTGCAAATAAAAGTAAATTTATCAATTAAATTGTAGATTTCATTTCACTCCTTCTTTGTATCCATACAGAATAATGATAATTCAATAAAAATGATTCAATTTTATTCATAAAAGTATGCAGTCATTTCGTCCGTAAACCGACGTTACAGACAACCATTTTTTTTATATACATATAAAGAGCAGAGTAAAGAGTTATATAATAGTTTAAAATAAAATTAAAGAGCAAGGATAGTAAAAACTTTATCGATTTATTTAGAAGAGATAAAGATATTTTCTGAAGTTTAGTAAACAAACTTTACAAATTGAACTTTGGAGTTAGTTCGTGGTACACGAGTTGACCTGAGAAGAGAAACTTTATATTTGAAGTGTCTTCAAACAGTTGAATGGGATATATTACTTGAAATAATTCTCTTCAAAAATTCAAAAAGTAACAGTAAACAGTAACAGCCTGTGAATGTCCCACTGCTGGGCTAAGGCCTGTTCTCCTATTTTTCAGAAGATTTTTGGAGCTTATTCCACCACGCTGCTCTAATGTGGGTTAGTGGAATACACATGCGACAGAATTTCAGTGAAATTTTACACATGCAGGTTTTCTCAAGATGCTTTCCTTCACCGTCAAGCACGAGATGAATTACAATCACAAATTAAGCACATGAAATTCAGTGCTGCTTGCCCGGGTTTGAACCCACGATCATCGGTTAAGATTCACGCGTTCTTACCACAAGGCCATCTCGGCTCGTTAGTCTACTTTAATATTATTTGTCACACAATTCTCCAAAAGTATTTATTTCACTTGATGAAACAAATGCAAGCCCGTCTGAATATATATTTCCCAGATAACCACTAACCAACAGGTGGCATATGCAGTCCACCTACCTAAGTCATAAAAAACACAAACCAACACGAATAAAGTTTATTTCACTAAACTACAATAGAGCTGCGAATCCCAGTCCTAAACAGAATAGGCCATTGTGTAGATTCTTAAAAGATGCTTGACTTACTTTTTGTACAAAAAAGACTTACAAACAAAATAATAAATAGCCTTTTTATATAAAGAATGACTCTCTTATATAAATAAATATCAGTTGGTACTGGTTTAAGCTGTCACTTTATTATTTCCTAGTTTCTTTCCTGTTCAGTACAATCAACTCTTTGAACCGGTTTCATTAACACAAGTTTCTTTACGTCCCGTCTCGTCACGGGACACAAACATCACATGTCCACAGAATTGTGTTTTATAATATTTCCGCTGTGCGTTTTATAATAATGTCCCATATTGTGATGTTCCGTATAATAAATTTTATCTTTTGTTCCAGCTGCACTCGGAATACCGCAGCACTTACAGATGGCACGAGTACAAGGAACAGCAGCAGCAACAGGGGGTGGTCAAGCAACCAGCTCCCACCCCGCCGCCCACGCTGCCCATCACCCGGGGTATGAACAAAAGAAAAACATTATTTATATTTTTATCGTATCTTAAATATATAAAACGCTATTTAAGAAATTATTGGGTGCAAACGCTACCCAATAATTTCTTAAATAAATGTGTTTGGACGTTGATGATCGCATCCACACATTTCACAATCGCATTCACCTGGTAGTCATCTAGAGAAGAGATCCAAGTCCTCAGTCCAAGAGACTTCTCCAATACTGGCACCACAGCACGCACACACGGGGTCGGAGACTTCGCGACTTAAGATATAAAGACATTTTAAGACTATCCACAAATGGCACTAATATTATAATAAATCTAGATAAGAACAAAACTAAAAAAGGTGTATTATATACACTTAATATTATTATTTATTACTACATAGAGCATTGAGAAAACAAATCATAATATTAATAATGTGCTAATATGTCCAAAATGGATAGTCCCCTAATTGAATCCAGTAGCCAAATATAAGTGCTTCCTCCCACGAAAAGGCTTAAAGCTAATTTCACGCCACTGCTCTGCTATCTTAATTACGATGTTTTCACCAAGCACGAGATGAATCATGAGCACAAATTAAGCAAATGACAAACTCCAGCTATCCCCAGATTTGAATCCAAAATCACATCACCAGCCACTGAGTTATCTCGGCTCTCGAAAACATAAACTAGATAAATATTAAATTTAACTAGAAACGACAGACGGTCTACAGACTGTGCTCACAAATTTATTATCTTCGTTATCATGGTTGACATTTCTCAAGGATTTTGCTCGTCTGCTCTTCAAATATATACTTAAATTAACGATTTCAAATATCACGTTATTTATTACTTTGTATATTAAATTAATCGTGTTAAAGATAGACGTCAATCGTCATCAATCCCGATTGTAATGTTCTTACGTCACAGCTGTAATGTACTACTAAAATGTATGTACAATTATTTATAGATTTCATATAACTTTATGCTTTATGTTCTGATTTTAGCCAATTATTAATAGTTGTTCCCCATGACTCCTTCTGCGTTGTTTTGTTATTCCTGTAAAATATATAACGAGTCTTCATATACCCTATTCCAATGGGAGTAGGAATAAAAGTAAACACACCGTAGATTTACAAATTTCATGCGATTTTCAAATCGTTCTGATTAAAATTCAATTCAATGAAAAAAAAAATCTTGATTAATTTACCATCATTTATAATACAACACTATTCCAACCAACTAGTTATAACCACATTAATTTAACATTCAAAGTTCCAATTTCAACTTCGCGGACTGATAACGCCATCTTTTCGCGCATCCATAATGAATATCATAGATTATTCAAGATGTCGGCCAATGATATCGCTCCAATTGATATCTGACCAATGATATCGCATTAATTCGGTAGCAAATTTGTTTATTTGGGTTTATTCCTGTTGTGTTTGGAATAGGCTATTCATAACTATGTCTTCCTATATATCTAGATGTCAAATTAAGGACACAGAATACAGGACAGACAACAGACGAACAAAATTACTTTCGTAATACTATTAAATTGTCTGTGACTTTTTTAATTTATCGAATGAAAGGGCACATCAATTAGTCTCTACCGTACACATTATGTACAAAGAACATGGGGCCTGTAATTACACTGGCTCACTCACCGTTCAAATCGCAACGGGACAGTATAATTAATTGCTATTGACGCCCTACCACTGTTTAGCTTTTGTTACTAGTCGTGGTAACATCCACTAATTAAAAATCATGTAGGTAATAATAGGTTCAAGATGTTTTATTTTGTTTGGCGAAACTAATGTTATTGTGTTTATACACACACACACACACGCAGGACGCACACAAGCTTAGAAATTACTAAAATTGAAACTATTTCGTTACAAATTTTCAATTAATATTATATTTTTTATTCAATTAATATTTTATATTAATATATTTTTTAATTAATTTAATGTTTATCGTGATGATGGAAATCATTATACTTATAAAAACGTTTGACCTAATTGAATATCGTACAAAGAAAACTACTAAGTCTAGAAAATTCAAATTTTAAATAGGTTTATACATACATATGAAATGGGTGGGCCATTTTAAGTGAATGGGTAGATTTGTTGGTTTTTACCTGTGCGAAGTCGGACAGGTAATAAAAGAATCTACATTTATATTAAAACAAGAATAAAAGATCTTGCAATTTAAACAACTTTTATCAAATACAAGGCCTTAACACGGCAACACTCCAGTTTTAAGTGTAGGGCGTAGGCGTTTTAGAACAAAACTGAGCTGTAATATCGTTTAAGAGATGAAATATTACTCTCAAGCAGTTCACGTAAATTGCGTCTCATTTACAGAGATACAATTAAGGTCACCAGGTCGCTGTATATTGGAACTATTATCTCATAGAGATAACTACATCTCATTCATAATATCGTATAACATTCAACTGCTGCTATGTTGTCTACTATGTTGTATGCCTACGTCTGTTGTTATAAATGTCTCTTGTTGGTAGAGCTTTGTGCAAGCTCGTCTGGGTAGGTACCACCCACTCATCAGATATTCTACCGCAAAACAGCAGTGCTTCGTACTGTTGTGTTCCGGTTTGAAGGGTGAGTGAGCCAGTGTAATTACAGACACAAGGGACATAACATCTTAGTTCCCAAGGTTGGTGGTGCATTGGCGATATGAGAGATGGTTAACATCTCTTACAATGCCAATGTCTATGGGCGTTGGTGACCACTTACCATCAGGTGGCCCATATGCTATAAAAAAGTGACTGTATCTAGTTGACTGCTCCGTTGGATTAGTGCCTTACTCATGAGGCTACCAATCACGAGGTCCTGGATTCAAGCTCCGAATTAGGAAAAAAGGTTAAAGGTAGGTTTTTGTTATACATACAGAAGACTTAAGAATAAGATATAATGTTTACCTCACTCATGAATAGTGTATCTTGCAATAGAATAATAGCTACCGAATAAATAAATAATAGAGTCAGTTGATTAAACTCCCAACCTCTACGAATAATTGAGCTATTTCGCCTTCTAATTCGGCTTTAATTAAATTTGTGCTCCGTATTCACCTGTAACATATCTCTAAGATGTTTTTATGAACTCTCACTGCGAATAGTAGTCTAAGACTGAATATTGCGGCCTGCGGGTTCAAACAGCTTTGTTATTTAAAGAAACTTTAAATGTATCCGTGTATATATATGTCACTTATTTTGTAATCAAATGTAGCGACATCTATCTCGCCACATACGAACTATGAACAGACGTATCCTACATCGCGATATTAAAGTTATCAGAGCGATTGAAAATAAATACAAGAACCCGACAACAATCGTCGGGGGCAGTAGCCCACCAGACACAACACCCGTCTGGTCGGAGGATCCTCATTTTCAATGGTGACCATGCCCAAATCAAATGTTTGTGTATACTATGCTGTATGTTTCCCAATAAATAAATAAATACAATTAAAATGGATATAAGTAGTTAAGGGCAATAGTGTTGCATTATAAATAATGATATATTAATCAAGAATTGTTTGTACCTGCATGATATAGCGATCTATTATTAAATTGAAAAGATTATGTCAAACTAAGGTTTATTCATCTCCTTTCATTGGAATATTAATATGAAAAGGGAATTTACAGGCTATTCTTTATTTTTACTTACTAACTCGATCACTTATTTCAGGAGCAATAGAGCCAGCAATGCCTCGCCGCAAGAAGTACCCTGGCGTCGCTTACAAGACGAATGAACTCTTCGACCCTGCGCCCGTTGACGACATTCGCCCTCAACAGGCTTCCGCCTTCGACCGCGCCCGGGTAAGGCTAATAAACTTTACGATATGTTGCTCTATTATCGCTAAACCTTTTGTTTTAAATTATATCCGATAGACGTTGTTTGTTAAGGCTCGTTTTATGCTAAGAATTTTCATACAAAATGAAACATCAGTTGAGCCCAGTTTTGGTATAAAATAAGAAATCTATAGTGTTAATAAATAAGGAGACGTTTTTTTTGTAATGACTAACTGAAAAACAAAAACAATATACATTAACCTTAACCAGATATTTCAGTACGTAATCTATATACAGGATCTAACAAAATACGTGTCCGACCCGTGAAGTCGTTATTGGGTATCGTGAGTCGGTTCTATTTATGTAATCATTTTTTTAATTTTAAGCAAAAACTTTTTCCGAAATAAAATTTAATTTAACTAAATAACAACAATTACAATGCAAAAAGGCGCCAGCGCTCGATAGCGCTCTTACCTATCGGGTAGCTCGGACACGAGGTCATGACCTCAGTTTTCCATAAAATTTTCGTCATTTACAATTGAAAATGACAATTAATATTTCTTTATGGGTAATATTTTTGCATAATATCTTAAAAATGTTAACATAAATAGAACCGATTCACGATACCTTATAACCACTTCACGAGTCGGACACGAATTTTGTTATATATACAGGATATATAAAAAGATTTGTCTTATATAAGCGAAATCACGAGATCTCCTAACGATCTGCCAGATTGGACATAAAATTTGTCACATTTACTCTTTCCGTGACTTACTCACTAAGAACGGATTTTATTTATTTATTTATTTAAAAGGTACATCAACATCACACATATTAAACACTTATAAACTAACAACTTAAGGCTATTATTACATCTGATATGAGTGACAATTATAGATGTACACAACATTTCAAAACAAAAAACTTACTGTCTAACTATTCGATATAAATAGGAATTATGAAAATACTGAATTATCATCTAAACTAAGTGAAAAATTTTAAATCAAAAAAAATTTGCGCAAATTCTATCCATAATACATTTTTCTTCTTATCTTGTCATGCGAAGCCGGGACGATGAGCTAGTAATCATCATTTTTAATTTAGACTTTTGACGTGACAAGCGTGATTTTTATGTATTTGCTTTCTATAACAATCAATAACTAAAACCATGCGTCCATGAAAATGGTCATAATTTAATGACTTAATACTTATCATAAAAAAATAATTAGCAAAGCTAAATACTCTTAAAACTCATCGTTTCCCCTACTATGAAAATTTATTAGCTCTTATACCGTATACTTGGCATTTTTAATTCAAGTACCTCGAAGTAGATTAGAAGGAAAATCAACGAAGACTTGATTTAATCCACGTTACAGTACTAACAGACTCAAATAATAGATCAATGTGTATTTATGTTACAGTCAAAACTGTTTTCCGGACAAGACAATTATTGACGGACAAAATAAATTAATTATTTTTAACTTTTATCTACTTTGGCAAAATGAAAGGTTAAGCTCATTTATTTAGGAGTATATCTTCATTGCACTATAAAAATACGTCACCGATAATTGTGATGATGAAGTGTGGTTGAACCAGTTTCATTTATCAGATGGCTATCAACAGTAAACATAACCTTATATTTGTTTAGGCCGAAATTACTGTAGCTTAGCTGAAGTTGAATCATAATAATAACTCCTTTCAACAGTTCATTTCACATTAAAGAAAATATATAACTATTTAAGATAGAACAACATACATACGTCATAATCTTATAAAACAATAACAACATACTTTTATGGAATTTATTTATTTATTATTGTTTTTTTTTTATTGCATTGGAACGCGGACCGATAGGAGCGTATGGGCCACCTGATGGTAAGTGGTCACCAACGCCCATAGACATTGGCATCGTAAGAAATATTAATCATCGCTTACATCGCCAATGCGCCACCAACCTTGGGAATGAAGATGTTATGTCCATTGTGCCTGTAATTACACTGGCTCACTCACCCTTCAAGCCGGAACACAACAGTACCAAGTACTCCTGTTTTGCAGTAGAATATCTGATGAGTGGGTGGTACCTACCCAGACGAGCTTGCACTAAGCTCTACCACCAAGTGTTATTAAATATGGAAAACATTATATATTTTAATTAATAAACGAAATATATTTAATTATTATCTTACTCAAATATATAGAAAAAGAATAAGAAGGTACTACAAGGCTTGTTACGATGTAAAAGTTGTTTTGACAAAGAATTTGTTACGACTGTATTGTAGACACAAGATATTACATAATGTAACGAATGTTCCCTATAATATTTATAACATTACCAACGCTTTGACCGCGGTTGCACCCGCGTGGTTCCCGAGCCCATGGGAATACGGGGACAAAATGTAGCCTATGTTAGTCGCTGATAATGTAGCTTTCCATTAGTGAAAGATGTTTTAAATAATGATAAAAAGTAGTTTAGACGTGAATGCGTAACAAAAAAACAAACTTACATTCGCATTTATAATATAAGTTAGGATGTCAATTCCAGAATTCTCTTCAAATAAGCGTGATAATGACAACCTTTGAATAAATATTAACGCTCAAGTTAGTTTTATACCAATTAGGTCTAGGATCGATTCTCGTTATAAGACGTACTCGAGTGTGGCACGATGGCGCACATCCCTTAACGACATCCGCCCTTAACAAGCTACCTTCGAACCGAATAATTCTAAATATTGTCTTTTAAGTAATAATAGATTTTCTTTATTTTATTTTTAATGATTAGTGAAACGGCGCTTAAATAAATATATAATAAAAAAATTCTAATACAGCGTAGTTTCCTTTGCATCAGTAAACGTTAAATATCTGCAGTATGTTCTTGTCTATATCTTAATAACCTCTATATAAATAAAATGACAGAGTTCTGCAGTTGTGCGAGCATCACGGAAAAACTACTGGATAGATTCAATTCAATGATTTTTTTTAAATTTTATATCACAGCCACTCGGCCCTTATCAAAAAAAAAAATTACGATATCTTAATTTAATAAAAAGTTATTAAAGTTTCAAGAAACAAGGATTTGTATATGCACTGTTCAGTGTTCAGTGATGTATGTTTAAACAAAGTATATTTTTGCTTGCGATCTTTTCGATGTTTTTTCCTTCGTACATAAGAAAACTTTGTTAATATATCAAGCAACGCGGGCGAAGTCGCGAGTATCAGCTAGTATGATATAATGGTAAATAAAAATATATAATGCAATACAAATAAAAACTCTTATTTGTGCTTCAATATAATATAATTGAACACCCGATCTCATTTCAATATTTTTTGTGAAAAATGATAATTAGTTATCCTTATCATGTTATTTAACTTTATTTTCGTGTTTACGTATTTTACAAATTATTCTAAGGGCTATGGTATAGTGCATTAACTATAATATGTAATTTCTACAAAACAACATAAAACAGTAACTCTTTCGTCTTAACTGATTTAAGAAACAAATATTGTGTGTAACAGTTGAATTCGCGAACAATAAATGTAGTAACGGCCAAAAGCTTTCATTGTTATAAGAACTAATTGAAAAGGTTTTGTATAGAAAATCGCAATAGACATTTTGATTATTTGTAAATATCATTGATTATCTAGTTCTCGTCTTAATAACCATAGCATTACGAATACAAATTAAAGAAACATAGGAGTACAATTTGTGATGTTTTCTTTACGCGAATATTTAATTCTTTTGTTTATTATCTGACACGACCGTAAAATATATAATGTAGAGTACACATACAATATTTTAATTTAAACTTTGAACTATTACCCAAGTAAAATCCTATTAAAGATAGAATTTTAATTTCAATCATTAACTTTTTTATCGCGTTAACGTATGATTTGATTTTAATTTTAAAGTAAATTAATCGTACGAAGATAAAATATATAATCCTAGTGTAATCAGAACGCGATGTAAGCGATATTGCTCGGATTACATCACAAACGCTATATTTGCAGTATCAAGTTCAATTATATACGTTGATAAACGAATTCAATATGTTACTATATATAACAATTATTATATATATATATACTAATACTGAATAATTGGTCTATTTGCTAGTGTACAAGGCTTTACCTTCTGAGATTGTGGGCTCAAATCCTGGTTCGAGGAAATGAATTGTCATTAGATTCTGTTAAGAAAATTTCAATAACAGCGCAGAGTTTAAATGTTGTTGTCCATATATATAAAAAGACTTGTCCTAACTAGACTCATCGACCAAGCGGCGATCGCCTCATTCCCAAGGTATGCTATAATCCATAAATTCATAAATTATACAATAATCTTTAGCACAGAAGCGTTCCTTTACATATATATTTTTTTAATTTAGTTAATTATATATGACTTAAATTGTGATTTACGTAAGAAAAGCAACAAAAAACGTACATTATTGTCGTGTCAAGACGGAGAGCCGATGTATCGCAAAAAATTTTGAAATATACATATATGTAATGACCGGAATGCGATGTACTCGATATACATATTTAGCAAATAATGCAAATACGAGAATTTGGTGAGCAACGTAGGTGTTTGACGTAGAAATCAGCCGTGAAATGACAAACAGTGTTATGCGACATTGATTACAATAATTATAACATTCAAAGCACACAAACATCAAAATAGCATAGCAATGTAAGACGATATTTAACATTTTACGATTGGGAACATCGAATGTCAAAATATCTTGAAGAAAACATTTTTTAAGCAAGTTTCAATGAGTCCGTTTTAAATCCATTCGTATTTTTAATCTGTTTCTAGATTTTAGAATGAATTGAAGACCGCATTGAATAAAAGAAAGAATCTTTTTTTCACGACGAACGAATATTATTAAAAGAACAATGACGTATTGATTTCAGCTGCAATTAATATCACTATGAAAGTATTTCTCGAGATCAAAGCTTTTGTTGAAATATCAGATGATAAATGTAACGGTTAGGTAACTTCCATTGAAATATCGTTATATTAAGATAGCGTTTGTTCGATTCATTTTATGATTGTGTTTGTAATTTTATTGAAAATAATTTCATCGTTTAATAAAAATAATATATTTTTCATGTTTCGCTATGAAAAATACTCTATACCTAATAATATCCTGGGACTTTATTCACACACGGCCATCTGATCCCAAACTAAGCAGAGCTCGTACTATGGAAACCAGACAACTGATATACTACATATACTACTTTTCTTTTTGTAAATACATACTTATACACCCAGACTCAGGACAAACAGACATGTTCATGCAGACAAATGTTTGTCCTGGGTGGGAATCGAACTCACGACCAGCGGCACGAAAGGCAGATGTCTACCAAACACGCCAACCAGCTCGTCAAAACCTGTACAATACCTCTACAAGATCTTACTAAAAGTTTCTGTAGTTATTTTACATAAAATCTATTTTGCTTTCGGGTTTCGTTTTGGCGTTTATCTCCTCGAAAAGAGGAGATGGGACATTCACAGGGTTCAGTAACAGGTAGGCGAACGCTCAAATGGGTCACCATCGCCCACAGACATTGGCGCTGTAAGAAATATGAACCATTTCTCACATCGCCAATGCGCCACCAACCTTGAGAACTAAGATGTTATGTCCCTTGTGCCTATACTTATACTGGCTCACTCACCCATAAACCAGATTACATCGATACTAAGTATTGCTTATACGGTAGAATATGTCATGAAGTACCTACAAACAAGTGTTTTTGTACATAACAATTAATTTTCTTCTATGTAATAATTGAAATAATATTATAAGAAAACTATAATTGATTGTAAATGAATTAATATAATATCTATCTTAATAAATATAGCAAACAAAAACAAACAAAAGTACACATCTCAGAAATCCACATAGCCAACTAAGCCATTAACATCATTCAAGTCATATATTTGTGCTAGTACGTAGTGTTCAGTTCAGCTAGTCACCACATTAATGTATACTTGAACATTCTAGAGCGCTCAGAGAAATGATTCAGAGCGTGCCGGGAGACGCAGCAAGTCTGAAGGACCTCGTCAGCCTCGCTGGACGGACACCGTTGAACCGAAGGTAATTGTGACGAGTCCTTGGTTCGTACTCCATCATCTACTTTGAATCATAAGCGCTAACATTACACAGTTTTACGGCCGCATACTGAAACGTCACTTAAATATTAAATGCAACTCAATTATTTGAGACGCCGTTAAATTAAAATTTCGCATACTAATTTAGGAGCTTCTCAATGTTAAGTAGTGTTTAACTTTGAGTGACGTTTCAGTATTCGGCCGTTAATTACATTGCAGTTGAATTAAATTAATGTAAAAAAATATATTAAGATTTACAGGAATTGAATCAGTTTGAGATGAATTTATTAATTATATTTTAATATACATTATATTGCAAATATTTTTGGAGACTAATAATAAGTGACCTTACAAACATAGCTTCACAACTGTTAAATTAAACAATGATTTGTCTCTTTCTGTCATCATTGATCTGACATTTGAAAGAATAGATACGATATATTCGGCAATAAAGTTACTGGTGTAACGGCGATTCCTGGTATTAAGAAACTTATACCAAGCTCCAAACTTGATCGGAGAGCATTTTCCGATTAGTGGGCTATTTGCAGACTTGCTATTGCAATGGATTATAAATTTCACAATCAATAAATTTTATCCGTGGTCAGTGAACACATCAATGTAACAGATAACATATATTTTCCGAGTAAAAACAATCCTATTACAATAAACTACCGGCTGTATGAGTGTCACGTGTCTATACGGCTTCCGATTGGCAAATGTTTAATATTACAATTAAAAATTATAAGAATTCAGTTATGGACCATGTACTGTAGTACTCATTGATATATAGCTGTATATTAAGATATTTTTTTAACAGATAATAACAAACTTTTATTAACAAACTTTTATTATATATTGAATATTTATTTTTATTTCTTTATATATCTATGATATGGTACCGTCTTGCCGGCGCTTTCACCCGCGTAGTTCCCGTGTACACAAAATGTGGTCCATGTTAAACGCTAATAATCTAGCTTTGCATTGGTAAAAGAATTTTTAAAATTGGTTTAGTGGTTTGGGCGTAAAAGTCACCAAACAAACTCACTTTGACATTTATAATATTAGTTATAATGACTGCCTCGTTGGTCTAGTGGTTTGATATAAGGCCGCAGACTCGATGGTCCTGGGTTCAATTCCCAGGCCGGGCCAATAAATAGTTATTGGGGTTTTCCGTCAAAAAATTCTCAGTAGCAGCCCGGATTCTGGAAGTCTGTACACTCCCGTGCCTCGGAAAGCACGTTAAGCCGTTGGTCCTGCGCCTGAACTCTTTCCGGTCGTGTCGGATTGCCGTCCCATCGGATTATGAGAGCTAAGGAAAAGAGACTGCACCTGTGTCTGCGCACACACTTGAGTTGAGTTTCGAGATTCTTACAGAACTCTAAAGCGAGGCAAAGTTACATTTTGTATATAAATTTTTTTTTAACAACCTTATCTTACTCAGGCTACCACAGCGCTGGGTGAGGTGCTGGCTGTGAAGGAGCCCGAAGCTGCCAGCACTGAGTACCGCAACCAGTACGCCTGGCCCAAGGACGCCGAAGTACCGAGGAAGAGCATCTCAATGGGGGCGCTCAAGAAAGCCGCAGTAGCTGAAGGTTAGTTGAATATTAACATTAGTAATAACTATAAAAAATTAAAAATATTTTTAATTTTTATAATTTTTTTATTCGGAATTAAAAAATTATTGCTGTCTGTATGTTGGTACGGTTAAACTAAAAACTACCAAACACATTTTCATACATGGTGTATAAGTCATATATGGTATTGTGTAAATTGACTGAAATGTGAAGATGATTGTTGATGTCGGAAAAAATCATCCCGACTGTTAGCTTTACTGGTATATAGGTAGACGGAGGAGCATGTGGGCCACCTGATGGTTAATGGTCACCAACGCCCATAGACAATGGCATTATAAGAAATGTTAACCATCGCTTACATCGCCAATGCGCCACCAACCTTGAGAACTAAGATGTTATGTCCCTTGTGCCCGTAATTACACTGGCTCACTCACCTTTCAAACCGGAACACAACAATACAGAGTACTTCAGTTTTGCGGTAGAATATCTGATGATTGGGTGGTACCTACCAGGCCGACTTTGCACAAAGCTCTACCACCGAGTTTATACATACTACTAACGACCAATGATGGGAAATAACATATGCTAAATATTACGATAGTATATAACGATATGTCAGTACATATAGCCATTCTTATTGTAATGAATTCGTTTTTGGGATGACGTACATTTGTCTTACAATACGTTATTCGTAACCATCGGATCTGTAAATAGCAAGCCAATGGCAGCTTTACGAATAACGCCTCGTAAACCATACTACCAGTTAAAAAACTAATTGTTTTTGTAATATTAAAAATAAGGTCAAATAAATCTTAACGGCTCATTCATATGACGTAACAATGGAGTTATCTTCATTGTTATAATTTTTTAATAGACAATGCACTGTCAAGAATGCGACCAAATACCTCGTTTGCCAGTAATTATCCTAGCTCACTCTGAATGCTAATAATTCTCAAGCTTTCTTACTTGTAAGAGAGTATTTCAGACTTTTTAATTTGTTCTCCTTTCTGTTTTATGCTGAACATTCCTTTTTGTGAAATAATGTTTATTATTTAGTTATAATGTTCATTTTAAATTCTGTCTGTAACAATTATAAGTTAAATTTTATGTCTGATGTGACGGTTTGTTTTTAAATTCTGATTCTTACTCGTTGTTCTATAGACAAATCCGTGACGACACAATTATATCTTTCTCTTTATTTATTTATTTAATACTTATTGTACTGCCTCGTTGGTCTAGTGGCTAGGATTAAGGCTGCTAACTCGGAGGTTCTGGGTTCAATTCCCAGGTCGGGCCAATAAAATGTTATTTAGATTTTCTGTCGAAAATTCTCAGTAGCAGCCCGGAGTCTGAAAGTTGGAAGTGTGAACACACTCCCGTGCCTCGGAAAGCACGTAAAGCCGTTGGTCCTGCGCCTAAACTTTCCTTTCCGGTCGTGTCGGATTGCCGTCCCATCGGGTTATGAGAGTTAGGGAATAGAGAGTGCACCTGTGTTTGCGCACACACTTGTGCACTATAATATCTCCTGCGCAGTTCGCTAATCTCTCTTGAGATTGGCCGCCGTGGCCAAAGCGGTCAGGAGGACCACTTATTGTATAACAAAAAAGAAAAATATATAAGTAATAAGACACAATCAAACTACAAATGGTGCGCAAAGGCGTTCTTATCGCTTTAAGCGAACTCTCACAAACAGCCTTTGGTGAATGAAGCTTTGCAAGAGAACAGGTAGATGCATTTAAATATTCAAGGGAGAAACTAAATCTCCAACTAGCTTTTACTGATAATTTATCTATTTGGTGTAGGTAATTAAAATAAATTAAATTGAAACTGTTTAATTTATGCCACTCAATACATATTATAGCGGCAAACAGCATTGCTTAGTATTGTGCACCGGGTTGAAAAGAGCAATGTGACTGGAGGCATAAGGCCAGGGCCGGACTGTGAGTTTAAGGGGCCCTGGGCTAATACTACTTAGGGGCCCACTTAATTACTCAAAGTATAGAAAAAAATGAGACAGTAAGTAAACAGTGAGATAGTAGACTTGAATTAAATGAATTAAATGAGTTTGATTGATTGCAAACCATACGATCTGTTTAATTGAATGAAATTATCGATTCTTTTGCATTATCATTATTTTTTAGAATACACGGGCCATGGGCTGAAGCCCAAAAAGCCATATGGTAGATCCGGACCTGCATAAGGGACAAAACATCATAGTCCCCAAGGCTACTGACTCATTGGCGTCGTAAGAGATTAGTGTAAAGATTCTAACGGTGGAACACTTGCCCGTCCGCCCATGATATAAAAAAAACATCAATTTTAGAGAAATCAAAGAATGTTTATAAATAACATTTTTAAAAAGGAACTTCAGCTGGAGTTTAATGTGTGGTAAGATTTTATTTCAAGAGGGAAGCGAGCTTCCCTTATTGGAAAATTATGCTCTGCTATTGAACACAGAGAACGTAATAGCTTTTCACATATTGTCAGCGGTGACGAGATTATTAGAAAAGTCTCTTTGCCTTTTTATTATTGTATTTTTATTCTCTTTTTTAAAAAGTATCAAATCGTAACTCACTTTACCAGTTCTTACCCCTTAAGAAGGAGGTATTTTTAATCTTTTTTTTATTTTATTTCTTAGGAAGGCGGACGAGCCATATGTGCCACCTGATGGTAAGTGGTCACCAACGCCCATAGACAATGTCATTGTAAGAGATATTAACCATCACTTACATCGCCAATGCGCCATCAACCTAGGGAACTAAGATGTTATGTCCCTTGTGCCTGTAATTACACTGGCTCACTCACCCTTCAAACCGGAACACAACAATACCAAGTACTGCTGTTTTGCGGTAGAATATCTGATGAGTGGGTGGTACCTACCCAGACGAGCCTGCACAAAGCTCTACCACCAAGTAAAATCTATCTGCATTTTAATATTTTTTAAATTAGGAATTTTATTTTGTTATACAGTTTCTATGTAACGTAAATAATTTCCAACCCCTATAGGATTTCTAGTACGACAATTCAGTATTCCTGTATCAAATCAAAAAATATATAGTTTCAATTTTAACAAATTCTAAATCTATTCGGTCTGAAGTTGGACGGATAGACTTGAATCACTACCGCTAGCAGTGTAGATACAGTTTCTTATTAGCTAATGGAAGAATATTCAATTATATCTATTTGCAGGTCTTAGTTTTCATCAATATTCATATTCTATTTCATATTCTATTAAATTTCAATTCATAACTCATTTGGTTTGTAGATGTTAGAACTAACTATCTTAAATAAATAAATGAATAATATTATTGAGGATTAAAGGTGTAAACCCGTAAGAAAAATCAAGAACATTTTATTATAATTCTTGTTTTTTATACTTAGGATCATTTTATTTTAAGTACCTACTGATATTAAAATTTGTTATCGGGTGGGATTAAGTGCCTTTTATTTAAAGGGAGATTTGGGAAGGTCCCGAAACTTTCTTTGCCTAGAGGCTTTTACTAAGCTTAATCCGGCTGAGTAATGTATATTATGTTCTTGGATATTTAAATATAGAATATAAATACACACAGATTACATCACAAAACAATTTTAAGATTTATTCACAGAGGAGACCAAATGAATAATATGCTAAAATTTGAATGTATTGTTGAAATTTTTAATTAGTTATAATAAAAACACAATTATATTTACACCTTATATTTTTTAAACACGACGCCGATACGCGATATAAAATACTACTAACGCCATCTGTTGGTGAAAAATATGAAACATACATGTATATATTTAAGAACTAGCTCTGCCTGCGGTTTCACCCACGTATGCAATGCAATGCAATACAGGCTATGAATGTCCGACTGCTGAGCTAAGACCTCTTCTCCTTTTTTTGAGGAGTAGGTTTGGAGCTTATTTACCCCCCTATAATATACTTACTCACTCATACAACTTAAAGAAATTACTAAAAGCAGACTTATAATATTTCAGTACATACAACACTCTTATTTATATTTTCGTGGGATATTAGTATTTATTGGTTTTCGCCGCACCCGATAAGAAAATCTAGAGAAGAAACCATTGGCCATGAGAAAACAGCATTCCCTTAAATCTATTCCTTTACTTAAATGTCTTTCCCTGTGCTTTAATTATTGTGACTGCAAGCGATACCTTCATTCATAGGAAGTTGTGCCCTTTTAAATCTGAAAGGTAAATTGTGTATATAAAAAAGCTACTTATATCAACAGCGATAAAGTGACAATTTGTTAGTAGAATACGAGTCTCCTGTAAGTCTACAATGAAAGCAATCAACAGCCCTATTAAAAGTCATTATTCAGACATATCTCAGCCGTGTCTGAAACGATTTTGAGACAGGTACACAATCTCGCTTCATTATTCGAACATTATGCAAAGATCCATCTGTCAAACTTTACAAATTCTAAGTTCAGAACTGATTTGAATATCTCGGTAACTTGACATTCGGATTAATTTACAATTCCGACTGCTCACCTCGTTATTTTGCTTATTTACTGAATTATTCTTCAGAACTAATTAACTCTAAATATCTCGAGACAATGTCAGAGATTGTAATTTATTCTTCCGCTAAACAGTGTTGTTAGTATTGTTGTGTTCCGGTTTTGAAGGGTGAGTGAGTCAGTGTACAGGCACAAGGGATGTAAGGAATGGTTTATATTTCTAAATAATTTCTATGTCCGATAAGGATTTGTCAATAGGTGGTCCGTTTTAATGAAAAAAAATGCGTTATTGTACACCAGCAAAGAGGTTCTTACTTAGAATAATACTTTATGCTAGTTTAGAAGACTAGAAGTGTATGATTTTTTAATTATTTAAAAATGGAATTCGTTGACTTGAATGAATACCGACGCTTTTTTTATAATAATTCCAGGGTCAGTAGAGGCTGAACCGCTCATGAACCACGTGGACGGTGACCACGACGACGGTCACAAACGGTACATCGAAGACTATCTATGGAACGGTCAGAAACCGGGCGTGCAGAGGTAATGCTTTTAACTAACACCTTCTTTCTATCTAAAACATTTTATTAAAGATCATATTTCATACTCTAAAAGTAATTATATAACTGAGTTTAGATATTTTTTTAATTATTTGACAATTGTGTCAGTTAAAAATCAACTTTAAAATTTAAAACGTAAGGTTTTATTTCATTACACAAGTATGAAATACAGATCGTCCATAACTATTTTATTAACATAATGAAACGGGAACATATTTATTGTACAGATTAAATAAATAATTTCCTGTTATCAGCTAAGCTTATTTCACGATCTCATTCGTGCTTTTAACATTATAATAATTTATAGATTGTTTCATAAGTTTTTACCTTGCATGTTTTTTTTTAAATCTTTTTAATTATAAAAGAATTAATAGGAACAGTCTATAATCAAACACTTACACTTCACGTCACTTCAAAGTCAATTCTCATAATAAATGCTTTGCTTCTGCTAAAGCAGCTTCTTTGCATAATATTATTTAATTAATGAAATAAATATTACATCCTGTATCGTTTTAAAAAAAACACACAAAAAAGAAAAATCCGTGAGATTCCGGACAAGCATATTCTAATAGAAATATTATATATACCTCAATATGATTTTTTATTTTATTGTAAAAGATAATGACATAAACTTTTCAGGTGAAGACTTTTTTATTTTTTTACAGAAAAAAAAAAATATTACGTCACTGCTAACTGCTTTTGATATGTGTATAGATTTGTGTATTTATATATTCACGAAGGAAACTTTTACTACGAATAATTATTACCTTTAATATAGGATTTTAAAAAACCGAATTTTCTTTTTTATAAATTGCAATAAGAATAATATAAATATAATTTATATCTTTAATATTCCGAATATTATTATTTATTTTTTTTAAAAGAAAAGTTTCTAAAAGAAAAATTTTTAAAAGAAAGTTGAAAAGAAAAATAAATAACAAAAACATATCACTATATACATAACAAGGCTGTTCGAATCTTAAAAAAAAATATTCTCGAGCTAAGCTCTGCATACATAAAAAGATAAAAACGTTCCATTCAAATTTCAATTTTAGAACTTACTCTGTAATGCCTAAAAACTAAATAAGGTTTTATATGTATGTATAGTCTCCATTGTTATATATTGTTGATACTAAAAATCTATATTTAACTTGCTAGAAGAAGTGATATTGTCTCCCGTGACCTTGGGGGCAGTTTTATTTGCGTCAGTATGCAAACGAGGTCGGGGTTATATAGCAATTTAGTGCCCAAATGAAACTTTTTTACTTTTTCAACCTTGTAATAACAATTCATGCGAACTAGCAATTTCGATGATTTATGGGACATATTAGAGTTATTCGTATCATTTATTAATTTATTAAGCAGAATTATTTATACCGTAGTATCAGATAATTAAAAAAAAATATGGAGTGAAAGTTTCCTACGTGTATGTTCTGCCCTATTTATTTCCGTTCTCACACTAACTGGTTACAGCAGAACAAGTCTAAATTTCGTTTTTGGTATTTGCTTACATCTAAATCTCGTCAGGGTGGCGGTTCCTAGGCCGAGTAGTTTTAGACC
The DNA here is from genome assembly GCA_963151315.1 of Nymphalis c-album. Lineage (NCBI taxonomy): Eukaryota > Metazoa > Arthropoda > Insecta > Lepidoptera > Nymphalidae > Nymphalis > Nymphalis c-album. The sequence goes on along the minus strand of OY720611.1, from coordinate 7,209,967 downwards.
AAACTATATTGTATTAGTTCGGAATGTCATCTAATAGATTCTTTTTTTAATATCGATGTGTCCTGCACTTTTGTCGATGTTACCGTTATTCAAGTTTTTGTTAGATTGTATTTCGTTGTATCACCTAACACTTCTGACACCACGTCTATCGACACGAGGGCGCGGCCCGTGTCGGCGGATCCTTCTAGACTCTTCCAGGACTAACATCCTAACCACCATTGCGAGCTTAACAATTATTTGAGCATGAATCTTACTAACCTGGCTCGGCGCGAGCTCTTATTTTGCCGCATATCATCGTAACGTCAAACGTCTGACTTGAAATGGAATTTTGCAGAAAATCGACGTTCCGTAGCGCGCTATCGGCCCTCATATACAACGGGGAGGATCGTTCCAAAGATAATAGGAAACGTTACAAAAGCGAGTACAAAAAGAAATTTAGACCGTTCTCTCAATACGTGTACGAGGCGTCTAAAGGGAAATTTACGAAATGCAGGGGGAAAGGGAAGTCGATTGAGGAGGCGAGCGAGAGGCTGGTGGGGGAGACGGACGGGGCGGGGGCGGGGGCGGGGGTGACGTTAGCGGGGCTGGGGCCGGGAGTGGGGGTAGGGGGGGTCGGATTGGGCGCAGGGGCCGGAGAGGACTCAGCCAGCACGCTGCGCGCTGCAGGCCTGCAGCCGCTCTGCCTCGCGCAGGGCGAGTCTTGGTACCGCGAAGTGCTGGATCTGCGCAAGCGCGCCGGCGAGTATAAGGTCTGCGCCCCACTACGATACTAGTTTATACACACATACCCGACTTATTATACCTTACCATTGACACAATTGCCATTTTGAGCCTCACCAAGGAGCTCATCATTGAAAAAAGAATAGGAATAGGCAACCAACGAGAACGGCTACAGGATTTTACGTTATTGATAACAAATTGTGAAAATTTATCGTCTATAAAAACATGTAAGCACTCTCCGAAGAAAGACTGAAAAAGAAAAAAGAATAAAACTATTTCATAAATTTAGCCCTTTTATGCTATCAACTGTTTTAAATTCTCCAAAACCACGCCAATCTTAAGCCATCATCCATATATTGGCAACTTTGCATTACCACTTATCAAATATGTATAGAACCCCACGACATTGAAAACGTTTGAAAAGTGGTATATCACAATCATGCTTCCATCATATTCAAATTGCCATTAATTCGACAGTACCGCGGCTGGGGAACTGAGCTAGCTCCTGAACACATCACTCAGCTTTACAATAAGCAAATCGAACTCTGGTACCAAGTGTCCCGGCGGTCCTCGCTGTCAGCCCTTTCACTCGCTTCCACCAATCACAAGTAAGTGATGCACTAGTACTATTACTTAATTAGGGTACACCATCCGGCACTGAGGACCAACGATATTGTTTGATACATACGTCGTTTTATAAGATTTCTTAGAATTTTAAGGTCCTAAGGGCAGGATATATTTGCTTACACTAGCATTATTTAATTGTAATCAGCGATGGGGCTGGTGCTAGCAACGAATGGCTTAGATTGCAAATAAAGAAGCCATTTTTGATGCTATGCGTAGTTTAGATATCATCAGGCAGGTTTAGTTGTAGGTACTTAAGCTCGGCAAAATTCAAAGTAATTCAACAATATTTATGATAATATATTTAAGAAACGTATATTTTCAGAGTTGTGCCACGTGACGAAAAGGATGGGAAGGAGTCTAGGAACCATTCCCCGAAGAAGTTTAGATCTTTCCGCTCGGCACCACACCAGTCCATCCATGCGAAGTTGCAGGAAACCAAGGCCTTGGAGCGTTCTCCTCATAAGACCTCGCCCCAGAAGCAGAGGAAGAAGCTGCAGGGACACAGCTTTGATGAAGGAGCTGCCCACGATGGTGAGCTCTAGTAGCTAAACTAAAAATTTACAAAAAAACATAATACAACAAGTATTTTCCTTTCTTATGAATATCTTACTTTTCTAATATAATATACATTTGGGAACCATCCAGGTTCCCAAAAAAGATAATTGTTACCAATAAGCCAATAAATCCACTTTTATTTCGTGACTCATGTCTGTGATTAAGAAGCTTAATCACTTTTCTACTAGATCGATAGAAATTCAAGCAGCTGGAACATATTTGTACTATTCAAAACGTTTCTTAAACATTGCAATAATGAGGTTATGTTGTATGAATTCCAGGGGCAAAGTCCGAGGGTACGTTCCGCTCGCCGCGCCGTCGGCCGCGCTCCGCCGACCCGGCGCCCGTGCCCAGCGCGCGCCACATGCCCAACGGGCACGAGCCGCACCCTCGCCCCGCCAAACCCACTGGTGAGTTGTAGAGTTGCGGATGTCTCGGGATAAGTAGGAAATGGTATTAATATTAGCAGTTCAATAGCATAGTTTTCAAATATTTACGAAAGAAAGCTAAATTAGTGATCGAGTTTTTTTGATCATCTGCTAGCATATTATTTAATACCATTTCCAGAACATTCTCCGTTATTCAAAGCTATTCTGAGAAAAACAAATTCGACACCCTGTCTTACGATTGAATTACGAAATCATACGTGATTCGATTTACCACGCGGCTTTAATTATTGAAATAATTACTTGACTTTTTGATGTTATTCTATGACGAATTCCGAGTTTGTTCTTACAGAATAGCAATTTACTGACGTCGAAATCTTGTAGATGTAATAAAACTTGATGTTTGAAATGAATGTGGCTCGATATCATTGTCCTGAAACTAATCAATACATCTGTGTTAGTTTTTCCATTAGCATAGAAACTCTACTTCTGTTTATAGCTCCTTGACTTGTTATGCATACCCTAATAATGTGCCTGTATTTTTGATCAGATCCTTCTGTCTCTATTTGATTGTGGTTGGTTGTAATTTATGTTATCCTTTTTGGTATAATTTTTATTTCCAATTTTATTTAAAATACAAGCAAAAATGTTGGCAGATGGTAGTCTACTGGTTGTAGTGGTACTTTAACTGGATATAATTCCGAGCAAGACAAAACAACCAAGACTAAGATAATTAATCAAATCATAGATACAAGTTAAAAAAAGATACGCTTGTTCTATATTGCCATATTTTTAACCAAAAGATGCGACTTAGTATATCTGAGCTAAAAAAATACAATTAACTGTATTTAACTTATTTGTGAGTCAATTTTGACTTCGTACTCTTCTACGATCAGAAGAGCAGGAGATTTGAATGATGGAGGAAAATTCTTCATTAAGAAATTCTGAAATTCAGAATGACGGAAATTAGTCAATAACATCGTTGACTGTCGTGTTACCGCCCCATTTTGTTTAGATATATTCAACCTACATATTTAGTTGATACCCAATTATTTATTTATTGATAAATCTTACTATTACTATATATTGAAATGTTTATCGTATATATTTGTGTCAATTTTTAAAGATAATGAGAAGTCAGATTTATGTTGCTAATTAAATTATTATTATCCTGCCTGATGCTTGAAACCCTATACGATCTTAAGAGACATTGGCTCTAAAACAATCTAAAAGTGAAAAAAAATTAGTAAAAAATAATTTTTGGAGCCAATTTTCTCGTTAGCCCAAACAATTTAGCGTGACGTGAATTTGTTCTGTAGGTTTGCCGTTAAGTAGGGGCAGTAGTGTTAGAGTTAGGTCGACGTCACGAGGTGGCCGGTCGCCTTCCGCACCGAGCAAAACAGGGGCAGGGATGACGAATGGGGCTGTTGAGACATATGGAACGATTGGGCCCATTGGGGCCTTGGTGACACCAGGCAGGGGCAGGCGCAGCCGCAGCGTTACAAAAGTGGGCATAAAATTGGGTGCGTACTAAACGAACAGGTGACAGTTGCGTCGACGCTCTGTGTTTTAGAAAGAAAAAAAGCAATCCGGCTTTTTAATTGTCTGAAGCTTTTTGAACTCAAAACGTTGCAAAATTCAGCCTTGGTAGATCTAAAAAGTTTTGTATGTGTTTCAAAGCTTTGATTGGCTTTTAGAATATTGGTTTTGTTTTTTTTTATAATTGATTTAATTATGTCAGTGCGTCTACGCAACGCTCCGTCACGCATTGGCACCACAGCGGGAATGGCTTCGACACCTCACAGAAGTGATTATATGTTCGTCTTGTCCGTTTTAACACAATTGCACTGAGAACACGTTATTACGTGAGCAAATTATATTTAAAGGGACAACTGTACAGCAAATATAAATATATATGTAATAAAATATTTATACGACACTAATATTTATAGTTTCAAAAATTGTGTGAAAATAAATATACGAAAAATGAACGCATCTTAGAATAAAACTTACTTGCTTTAAAGTTAAGAAATTTCTCTTCGTTCGTGTATTTAATTTAAAAAAAAAACTATTCTTTTTTTGCATGTTCTTTGTGTTTATAGGTGTGTTTTAAAAATAGAATCGACATCGCTATTTGTCTATGGTCGTTTTTATTCAGCCAAATAGCGATGGGATGATTCGTTACGAAAAGCTTATTTCATATTTAAAAATTAGATTTTTTAAAAAAATAAATTTGCAATTAGGTTTTCATTTGTATTAATTTTTTTGGAACTCATAAAATAATAAAAATATCATCTTTTTTATAGAAATGAAATTGGCTTTAACTTTTTATCTGTTAGTGTTTGTTGTATGTTAGGTTTATCGATGTTGTGTATAAATGTTTGTTTTAGTGATAGATAATAGGAACTTATTATAGCAATAGTGACGTAGTAGTACACTTGATTTTAACGTTGTAAAATTATGTAATGACATTAAAAAAACTATTCTAGTCTGTCCAATACCATCTTACTCGTAAAATTGTTTTTATTGATTGATTCCATTTTTTCACAGGTTTAAGTTGTGGTATAAACTTGTTCTGAGAAATATTTACAGTTCAGCTTCTAACAGCTGCAGCCATGTTTAAATAAACGTCATTTAAATTACAGACGACGACATTCCCGCTCACCGCAGCGCCTCGGTCGCTAAAGACCACTTCTTTGACGACTCGCCTGTCGTTAAATCGCCCCCGGAACCGACTCGGGTGAAGTCACCCGAGCAAATGAACATGCGCTCGCCGGATCCGGTCAACTGGACCGTGCCGCTCGACACGGGCAAGACTTTTACGGTCACTCAGAACGTGAAAAGCGGTGAGTGCAGTCTTTTGAACAGATTGGCGGCAAACATTATTAAACTAAGTTAGGCTAAGCGTCAGTTAGGGTGTAGTTTAGGTTAATTTAAATATCGAATTGTTATTTTTTAATTTGAACGCATTATATTGTGAGGTCTTTTATAGTAGACAGTTCGTTCGAAAATTGTGATTACGTTTAGATTCGATCGCTTCAAAGAGTATCTTTTTCATACAATTATTTTTGGTGTTGCAATATACAAAAATTACAGAAAGTTTGTCAATGCAATAAGTAATCTATTTTTTATAGAAAAAGATTTTTGTATCATACGCGGGCACACATAGTTTTATATAAAATCATAGAAGGATTTCAGTTAATATCTGAGAAGAAAATCGACAGAAATTTTATATTAATTAGAAATTATTTCAAACAATTTCAAATGTGACTGACAAATACAAATTAGAATTTCTACCTCATAAAATTGGGATTTGAACTAAACCATGGACAAGATACTCTTTACGTAGATAGGCAGCATTCGTGAAATCTATAGGAATGTAATAAATAAGGTTATTTGTTACTTAATGTAGGAAGAATATCAAAATTTAAACACTAATATCAAAACAGTTGAACGTATAAACTGATTATTCAATATTAGTGGTTAAATTTTCAAAAGGAAACGAAGCCATCACACTATCATGTCACACAGTTAGATAGACATACATAATTTCTACCATTCTACCATTGTAATAATGTGTGAATAGTAACCCCACAGTAAAGCGTAGAAGCTTGCAACACTGACACTAAATACAAACACAATAAAATCATGTACAAATAACTTAAGTACACGAATTTTTCAAATGAAACACTCATTAAAATTAATCATTTATTTTGTTTTCATATACATTTTGTGTTTGTGGAAATATATCATCTTAACATTTTTATTTAACTTTCTACGTTCGCACGTACCGCAATACCATTATGTCATACATGACAACAATCGTATAAAATTGATAATTACAATGAAAAAGTAACATATGGCAGTTACAACTGTCAAAGTCAAGTTGACATTCGTACGGACGTAGAAGTCAGCGTTGTAGTGTCACGTTTTTCACGCCATCTACCATACAACTCACTCACCATATTTCAGATGAGAGCATTAAGCGCCCTAGCTCTGACTTTAAGAGCGCCTCTGTGGCCGAGGAGCCCGCCACGAAGCCGGCAGGTACGACGAACACCATCGCCTAGACCATCGGCCATACACGTTTTAATGAGTGTGACAGACAGCCATGCGACAGTGAACTCTACACGACGCGACTCTAAGTCCCCCTAGAGGTCACTGCCACATAAGCACGACACACTATCGACACAAGAAAATATATAATCTGTTTTATATTATATCTATAATAGTTCATGATTAAATTGTGTTATTCCAATAATTGAGATGCTTTTATTTATTTTGACCGTACTCCGCTGAGACGTCGAACACGTATGTATTCACTTGTTGTGTGTGTGTCTGTTTCGATGTTTGCGTACACTGTCACCGTTTGGCACCCAATCTTACCCTTGTTTCTCCATCTCATTTTTCGTTCACTTTTGCATGCTGCCATCCTTTTCTATCAACGAGAGTTGCTATACTTAAGACAGTTTACAATATAAAAGTATGGCAATTTTCGTTTCTTCGCTAGCTAATTATCTGATGACGGCTTTTAGGTTTCTGATTTTCAAATACATACTTTCTTTCCTTCCGCGGCTCATACCATTGGTTATATGTGGTAAATGTTGCATGATTTCTCCAGGAAATCCTGTGGTTTAGCTAGAATTTCTATAAATAGACGTTTTTTATGTACTCCCCCTTCCTTAAGTTATGCTCTTTTATGAAGCATGATTTTTGTTAAAGGTCTCTATGATACCTACACCAGCGACTTTTTTTTAATACCACGTAAAAGAAACTAAATAAATTATTTATATATAATATAATTCTAAAACAACTCTAGCGTTGGTGGAGATATCTAACACTAGGTAGCATGTAAAAGTGATATTATTTAGAAAATTTAATTGTCATTAAAAGTAGGGTTTTTGAACCATTATGTTAAAATATTTGTAGCCACATTGAATGTATAAATTACCGAATGTAAGTATTCAATAATTATAAGGAATGATCGCACCAAACAATGTTTATGCCAAATGAAATTTGATAAATGTTTTTTAATTAGATTTTTTATAAAATATAACCTTAACAAATATAGCGTCACACTGTAGAGGAAATTTATTAGCTTCACGATGTTAGTGTTTAAATGTTTCTTGTATAAAAAAAAAAAACAAAATAATTGTTAGTATATGTGCTTTATATGTACATTGAAAGTTATAATTTAAATTAAAAAATTATAACTTTCAACATAACAATATTTCGTAAGCACTAGAATAAACCTAACGACCCCTTTTCCAGAAATCGCTCCAATTCATCACCAGCAAATGTCACCAATACGTTCGCTTAAAAAGAGCGAATCGCCGACAAGCCTGAGCAAGCGCACCGACAAGACACCGACCACGCCCGTCAGCTTAACTCCCATCGACGAAACCAGGGCCCTGGACATGAACAAAGTGAACGGAATTAACGGCCTCAATAGCAATCAGATAACTCCAGAGACTCCTATTCAGGATTCTATCAAAGAAATCAAGGAGAAAGAGGTTATTAAAAAGTCGACTGAAGCGACTCAAGTAGCCCCCGGAGTGGTTGACACGACTGTAGTAAATGAGGCCGCTAACACCGGCGGTCTGACCGCAGCAGAAGTGCTCGATAGAGCCCGCACGAGGTTCGACAAATTCTGGGGCAAGAAAGAAGACGACGTTTAGTCAATTCAAATATAATGTTTGTTTGTAAATTGTGACAGTTACAAGTTCCTAAACATATTAAAACATAATAAAAGAAGCTCGAATTCTATCAGTATTGAATCTCATGCGCGCATATTCTGTCACAATTTAAGACAAATAAAAAAAACGTAGGATGATGCCGCGTTATTTAAAATAGCTTCGCTTCAAACGACGGATGTAAACGGTATATTTATTTATAAAATAATTACAATCAGTCTTAAAGGTGTGATGGCTTGTGATAGTAGTGATGTTCGACAACTTAAGTAACGATGTGATTCGATTGGTTACTAATACAGTGTAAGGATTCAATCTCGTACCGGTTCCTTTTAAAAGTTACGGTATTTATAAACTTAAATAATAATTATTAAAATCAATTAATGTTTACCCATTACGTGTAAGGACGTAGCCCCATTTTATCGATATAATCGTATTCACATTAGCGAAAATATGTTGCGATATGTCTAATGGCCGTTGCATAAGTTAGCAAAAGACAGGACGCACGTGTAGCAAGGCCATTATGATGCCAATAATAAATAATATTCTTTTTAAAATGTTTTGTGGCGTATCCCTATCAATTTTCGCTTCGTATACCGTCTGTCTCTCCGTCCATCATAACTCGACTTAACCACGCAAACTTCCAATACCGGTCTTTAAAAATAATAAACAATATTTAAATAATTGATACTATCTTGATTTAGAAAAAAAAAAAATACCACAATTAAATTTTTCAGTAATGTAAAGCAATAAGCAGATTCTTTCAATATTATGTTTTATCTGCTACTAATTTTAGGTTAATTATTTTGAAGTAGACGGTTACACTAAAGATAAAAAAAGGCAATGTATACTTGCGTAAATGTAGTCAGCCGTCCAAAAGTAGTATTTTTTGCATATCTTACACATTTTATTGATGACTAATTATTTTTAAACGTATCACTTCTTAAAAGTGTAGACTATATAAAAGTAATATTTTTTGAAATATTCAGCTTTATCTGTACGATATAAAAATAGATTTTTGGCGGGAATCCTAAATAAAGTTTTACTCATCGATTTTAAGATACATAGAAAATGGAAATATCCCGTCAAAGCTGTCGTTTATGTCTATCGACAACTGATTTTAAGATTTCGTTATTCAGTAATTATTGTCAGAAAACAAATTTGGTTGACAAGATATTGGCTTGTTTGAAACTCACCATTGAGCAGTCAGACTATATGACGACAATTTGTTACAAGTGTGCTGAAAATGTCGAAAGGTACTATGATTTCTTTTTAAATGTGAAAAAATCTCAAACGAAGCTTGCCGATTTGGAGAGATGTGATCGTCGGATTAAGGGCGTTGAGCCCCGAAACGTAAATAGACGTCACGTGATGTCTTACGTCCGAGAGCAAGTAATTGACGCGGATTATACATTCTCATTTCTCGATTTAGATAAATCTCATAACGAAGATAAACACGAGCCTCGATCATCAAGTCCATTCTTTTCTTATTTTTCACCACCAAATGTGCTCATGAAACAAACAAATGAACCGTGTTTGTGGAAGACGCCACGGTCGCGCGTCGATAATGTCCATAAAACTGAGATAAAGCGAGAGGAACCACATAAAAGATGCAAGTTGGAGAAACCGAAACATCACTCGAGAGATTTGTTCGATTCGCAGTCGCAAGATGTCGAAGAGACCGAACTGAGAAGCCTCGATTGGAAACTGACCCCCGATGAAACACTAATCAGACGGGTGAGAGAAAAATGCTTTGGTCGATCTGATTATTAATTTAAATAAATGAATGTTTTAACATCTATCTGTTACGTGATTTAAATAATTTATCAAGAGTATAATTCAGTTGAATTTTAACAATTTCTATGGAGTTCCGTAGAACAGGGTATCGTTAGTGTTGATTTAGAGTGATTTCAATGTTGTAGTTATTAATAAAAATCGATATGATAGTCGTCTGTATTGTTTATTTGAACTGTAACTGCGTGCCGTATGTTATAAGGCTAGGTACATAATGTGTATTTATTCAATGTATTTGATTTTCAGACTCGATTGATTTATGTAATGTTTGTACGATGTACTCGCACGTAAAACGATGATTGGTATTATTAAGTAAGACATGTATTTATTGCGTATGTTATTGGTTTAAACTTAATTTTTAATCCTAATACATGCTGCATACATAATGTATCTAATTATTAAACATGTATTTGATGATATTTGCTTTTAATTTATTGTATACTTAATTTAAACTAAGATGACAATGCATTATAAGATTCAATTGTTAATGGACAAACATATAACTGTTTTTTTTAATTCTCATTTCGCATTAATACCTAATGAATACATTATATGTTTTTCCGCGCACAAAAATACTGTTCATATAATTTTGTGACCCCGAGCGTTAGAAATAACCCATAGCAGATAATAAGTTAGCTTTGCTACGGACTTATAGCGTGATTTTGTTCTCGACTTGTTAAATCGAAATACGACACCTAAATAAAAATATTTAAAAAAAATAGATGCGTTTTATTTTTAATATTTTTGACGATATAATGCCATAAAAATGTCATATCATTAAAAGTTTAAACAATAAAACCGATTGGTCCAATTTATATAAAAGTTAAAAAGATATAAAAACAAGTTTTCCGAACCAAAAATTCCAATTAGTTTCTTATAAGAATTTATACTTTACTGCTTAAGTTTTGCCAACATTACCACTTTAATTTCATATAAAATTAATTAAGGTTGCTTTTATTGGTCGCTAGATGCACTGTAAGCTCTTAAAACTCAGAATAAAAACTATGACAAACATAACCAGTTAAGAGTTCAAATACCACCATTGACTTTGAACGCTTTATTACTTAAACAATGAGGGCAAGTCTGGAAAAACCCAGTTACCCAACAATAAAAAAAATATTTTTAAAATACATGCTTAACAAGCTCAGCACCAGTACTTTCTACATTTTCATATGGTTGTATGATAATGTGAAACTCAGGAGAAAGATGACTGATAGTGTTTTTGAACTATTTGTTCTATTAAAATAATTAACAAATAAAGTAAATTTAATTCTACAAAAAGTATTTATTTAAATAAATTATTTTGAAAATACGTATTTATAAATACAAAGGGCAATTTATTTTATAAATATCGAAACATTTAACTAAAATAATATGATTATAAATTTAATTGCTACTAGGTGATAAATAAAAACAATACAAACAGTTTATTCATGACTTTATTCTGTATCTATAATCGAATCATACACATTTACAGAGAAAACATTCCCTGGCTCACTATTAGACACTTATTACAAAATCACATTCAACATTTTAAACGCTACATCAATTTGTATCATGCGTTAAAATTTTATGGCAGGCAACACAGTATTTAAAAATGAAATAATACTACGATAAGCTCATCATGTACACGCGACCTAATCATACAACAAATGTGAACTTAGCCTATTATTGAATTACATTTGATCATATTTCATACAATTCTGAACATACATAAATTTGCTAAATGATTGAAATTATTTCTTAATAAATTTTAACACATTCAAATATAAAATTTAAAGCGATGGTCCCAAAACAATCTTTGCTCAGGCGTACACTAATTCATTGTTTATTTTGGTCTCAATATTACATAATTAACGTGTGAACTTTAGATAATTAATTTTAACGAATAAATAAATTAGGGTGATGTGTACACACCTTTACCCTGTACTGCCTTACTAAAATTAGGAGCAAACTATAATTAATCAACCAATGAGTATTTAAAACGCATATGAAAATATTGTTCTAATAATTTTAAATGAAAAAATTTATAATTACACATTCATAATAAAATCAATTAAAAATCTATAATTATCTGTACTTCATGTGTGTTTATATAAAAAAAATATTGGTATTTGAAATAAAAACTTAAGATTTCCAAATGAAATTGAAATTTGTGTTATTTACAATAAATTTACGAACATATTCAACAGCTTAAGCATTTCTGTTATTGTATATTCATCAAAAATGTAAGCTTATTAATAATATCTGCAGTATTATGAGCCGGTGTGTTCATGAACCGTTAATCAATAATATTACTTATTATTTCTTGTAAAATTAAAAGAATCAATAAGTAAGGTATTGTCGAATTAAATACATCTAATAATATATAGAATATTACTGTATGTAATATCTTTTACATATAATTAATTGTTATGTTTATCGAAAATGTACATATTTCTGCCTGTACCATGTGTTATCAAATTAAACCCATTGATTATTTTGTTTTTATACAAATTAAAACATTAATTACAAAAATATATTTTACATACAACGACACAAGTGCTGGAAGACAAGCCTCTGAATGATAATACTAATTAAAAAATTAAGATTACACGAAAAAATAAATCTGTTAATAAAGATTAAAACTGTTTTGTATTAAAAATTTAAGATTCGATAAAAAAAATAAACATGTCATGAATTGGGATTAATAAATTATTTTTTTAAATCAAAGCTCGAATTGTACACTCTCGGTGAGAGCAGTAGATTCGTTAACGATATGGCACTGCATTCAAAATTAAATACGCTTAACAATTTGCGATTCAAAGATTATAATCGTTCGATCGTAGCATTCGAATTTTATTAAACTATTGATATTTATATGATATAGTTTTTATAATCTGTTAAAATACCTAAGCCATAGATCATAATCACGAAATAATTATGGATTAATATTGTTTTTCGTTACCATCTTACTTTCACATAAAAAAAATCTTGCAAGCAATATTGATTTTTAACCGTATATATACATAGAAGTTTAACATGTAAAACATCTAAGAATATGAGCTTAATGTGTAGTATGTTGCTATCTCTTTTGCACATTACAGATTATATATATTTATCTTCTTTATCTAAATTTGCCTATCAATAGAGTTGCTAGAGATAATAGAAATATTGATAAATGTCGTTTAAAATTACCGAAAGTTGAAAATGACTTATCGTTTGAGAGTAAATTAAAATACGATGCAATTTATTATCGAATCAATATGTGTGTGCATTATTTCAATTAAGCACTATGAGGTTAACGTTGTGAATATACAGATTAAAAATAAAAACAAATACAGATAAAACAGAATAAGAAAACGGGAAAAATTAAGTAAGCAATAGTAAAAATATTATCACAATAATTATCTAAAATCTAAATCGAAAACTTTTAATGAAGAAAAAAAACTATACTCTAAAACTTATTAATAATAATAATAATAAACTCGTAACAATGGACTCACCAGATTGTCCTGAAATTATTAAACAAAGCAGAGAAAACAGTATAGGGTCGACGACAATCAAAGTAATTAAAAAAAAAACCGTGCCCGCGATATCAATTGTACTTTGGATACAGAGGAACATAATTTGACAACCTGCGAGCACTTTATGTAATAAAAAAAAAAAAACAAACAAACAACATACCACTAATGTTAGCGCAAAAGGCCATAAGAAGAAATTGCGTCCCATCCGTTAGAGCATAGAGTTCATATTATAAATGTCATTTCAATTTTTACATACGACCTTTCGCAATTACATTAGCACCATTTGAAGTTGAGATACTCATCAAATAGTTCGTTCAGCTATAATTTTCAATGAACTACAACTATTAATTTTTTTTTTTTTAATATTTCATGCAACACACACCGCCCGTTACAGCTATATTATACGTATATGTTAACTAATAACTAAGCTATGAGATTAATAACGAACAATTCTTTCTTTATTTAAGTTTATAAAGCAAGCGAACGCCGCGCCCGTTTGAAAATTATATATTATAGTAAAACGCCTCTTTCTAATACTGAAGACAGGGCTTGAATTTTTATTAATTAAGAAATTAATTATTTAATTTACAAATCATAGTTGTTACACTTAAAGATTAAAAAAATGTATTAAAATATTTATAAATTATTGTAAAATTTTTAAACGATATATTTAATTACAAAATCGTTATAATTCCTTACGAAATTCTTAAAGCCCTGTCATTGAGCCAAAAAAATTATAATCATAATATTCCCACTGCAGGTCAACGACCTCATCTCCTATTTGGATGTTTCAGGGTTTAGATAATCAATCCACACTAAAGCTTAATTATTCACCGACTAAGACAAGCTAACGGCATTAAATCTTTTAACATTAAGAACCTTGCACGACAAACTTTTAATTATATTATACAATTTCATCATTTCTCACATATCGCTCTTTCTAAGCTCATTTATAATATATAATAATAATATCATGGGACATTTTTCACACACGGTCATCTGATCCCAAACTAAGCAGAGCTCGTACTGTGGAAACCAGACAACTGATATACTACATATACTACTTTTTCTTTTCTAAATGCATACTTATATAGATAATTACATCCAGACTCAGGACAAACAGACATGTTCATGCACACAAATGTTTGTCCTGGGTGGGAATCGAACCCACGACCTGCGGCGCGAAAGGCAGGGTATCTACTAATCACGCCAACCGGCTCGTCGATATAAAAAAATATATAGTAAAAAGGCGTCCAGTTATTTGAGCTGTGAGAAATATTAAGCCCTTATCACACGGGCCGACAACCACGCCTGCAATAAAACTGGCAACCTAGTTACTACTATCGAAACGGAACACAACAATATTAGGTAGAAATAATATGAAAAATTAAATTTCAATTTTTATAAAATTGTATTATAGAACATTCCATTTATAAAATATATTAACAAATGATGTTTCTAGAATTTAAGTACTTATTAAATTAACAAAAATCCAGTAACGGAGACGATTTTGTATATTAGTTTATATTATCAACTGCATCGAATTTCATCTGAATCGGTTGTGTGGAATTGGTTAAGAAATTCTCTAACAAGATTTAACCGCACATACAAAAAATATTTAGTTAATAAAACTTTACAAGAAATTAACGCGAACTCACTGCAACTTATCATATGTCACTGCACCTTAACAGCACACGCAAAAAAATATTTTTAACTGATAATTTTTATTACAAATTAATATAAAAAATCACGTCAATTCCCTAAGTCGACTTAGAATATAACAATCCAATGTAATTGAGTAAGAAACATATGAACATAAACTCAATACTTTCACTACGTTATTCGAAAAAAACTTGTAAATCATTTTGTATTCATCTATGACAATCATATTATGAAATTAATTAATATTTTCATTACCTTTAGATAAGAGCGATATGTGATTAAGACTCGGCTTAATACATTTAAATTTATAATTAAGGTATACACACATGCACGTTTCAACATTTTATTATTTCTTGGTATTCATAATTAAAAAAAAAAGTTTTGTTTAATCGCGCCAGTGTGTAATGATCCTTAAGTAATAAAAGCCAACGTTCAATGGTCACGTGACATTAGCGTGATTAAACACAAATGTGCTTGTTGCATTAGCACATACAAAGATCAAAGAATCAAACCAAGCATTTATAAATTTTATGAAAATCATTCATTCAAGCTTATACGCTTATATAAGCTATACTTGTACATCGAAACGCGTTCAATTAGTATTGTTATAATTTAAAAGTCTATCCATCCAGCGGACTTTACCTTTCAAATGTATGAAGTGACGGGAAAATATTCACTTATATATAATTAGAAGCTTGCTCAGTTCTAGTGATACATTTAGCCGTTTGTGCCTTCCATTGTACTCTATTACACAGATTTAAGGTACATTTAAAAAATATAAACTTTTATTAAAAACTACACTACGGGTACATTTACACTACCTCAAAAAGGGAATACAGATAAACGACAAAGTGACCAAAATATATCTTATTCATTTACTCTCACAGAAAGAGTATATACCTGTCCCTCTCTGTACGTATACGCCCACGAATCCGCATCCACCAATCACGAGACTCACGAAGCACTAAGCATCACTAAGTTCTATATTAGTGTGTGAGTTGTTCGTCTTACTTTTCACCGGACGAGGAACTCGAGACTCGACCTCGTCCTTTTTTCGTTTTTTTATCTTCGGCTACTTCCTGTTTGTCGATGTTTTTCTCGATAGGTGGTTCGCTCTGTTTTTGTATCTGTGGTTGGGGTGGGGGACCAGTGGGAGTATTCTAAAATCGAATTAATTATCAATATTAACATTTACAAAAATATATGTATAAAAAACATAAAAATAAATAAATGTATTAAATATAAATACCGATTCATTATCAAATTTTTAAGTTGTTTTGTTGCTAACGATGGAACAATTTTATTTGACGCCTGAAAACTTTTTATAAATCGTTAAAGTACCTTTTTCTTGGTGTGTTTGTCCCTCTTGGAGCGATGGTCGTCGTCGTCCCGCTTGCGACCCATCACTCCCAGCAGCTTGCTGACCATACTGCTGCGACCGCGGCCTTCGCCCTCCGCCTCCGGGGACTAAGGACGCGATATTACATTTAATATAAGTTTTTAGAAAAGTGATTCCATGTTTGTAATCGGGAAATACTTTTTAATTTTGTGGAGCGAAGCTACCAGCGCCAGAGGTCCTTGGTCCACGGTTTGACAATCACTAGTATATATTATTAAATGAGACTTCAGCAGATATAATTCGTGTAAGACTCACCTTATTAGCTTCTAAAGACTCCTGCTTTTTCAATCCTTCGCTTTTCTTCATTGACTCCGATCTCTTCGCTTCCTTTTGCTCTTGCTTCTTCTCTGCCTTCTCTTGCTTCTCTTGCTTCTTTTCCTTCGCATCCTTCTCCTGCTTCTCCGATTTCCTGACTGACCCGCTACGCTCCATCGTTTTTTCGTGCTTCGTTTTCTCTTCAATCTTCGGGACTTCGGGGTGTCTCTCTTCTATTTTCAATTCGACCTTCTCTATTTTCTTAATCGAATCTTGCTTCTTCAACTCCTTCTCATGTTTTTTACTTTTCTCCTTTGTTTTGAAGTCTTCATCTTTGAGACTGGAGTCTGATTTTTTTCTGGATTTCGGTTGCGCTTCTGTGACGCTCGGCGTCGACTCTTGTGTCGTTATGAGCTTTTTACTGAGATCTAATGTCGGAATAGTCGCTTCAGTGCTTGAGCGACTGTCATCTATAAAATACACAGATTTATTATAAAACTTGACATAACTAAACCTTGCTAAATTAATAAATATTTCTATGAAAAATTACAACTTAAAATCAATTATGATAAATGAAGAGACGCTTTTTTCTAATGTCTATATAAAAGCTAAATTTAACCAATATACATTAAGAATTTAAGACTACCAATAATATATATAAAAAAAGATTTTTGATTATATTATTATTATAATATAAAAAGCTGCATATCGCTTGAAATTTATATTATTGACGTGAGAAACGTTAATTTCATTTTCTTGTCTCATCTATACAAGGCTATAATTTTCAACTGAAATAATCATAAATTAAGTAATGTTTTCATACCAATATTGATGTCACGTGACGTGTCTATGTTGGACACGTCCATGCTGCTGTCGATGTAGGACTCGTCGGAGAGCGACAGCGACGCGAACGAAGTGTTCGGTTCGAAGGCCGACTTGTCCAAGCTCGCCTTGGGTGACGATGTGAAAATACTAGGCGTAGTCTGTTTTGCCGGTGTCCTGGAAATTATTTATTTCATACTTATAAAGTTTGTATTCAAAAAAATTCAATGCGTAAATCATTTTAAAGATATGTACATTGAAATTTATTCAAATGCATAGTTGTATATGTATGTGTGTGTATGTGTCCTCACCTAACGGGTATCCTAGCGGCGTGGTGCGTGGGCGAGTCCTTCTCCTCGGCGATGCGCGGCAGCGCGGGCTCGTCGGGCTTGTCGGGCGGCGGCGGCGTGGGGGGCGCGGGGGCGGGCGCGCGCCACCCCCCGCCGCGCCGCGCCGCACCCGCACCGCCCCCCGCCGCGCAGCACAGCGGGGAGATCGAGCACTTGGCCTCCGCCGAGCGGGGGTGCAGTCTGGGGGAACCGCTCACAGCTCATACTCTACCGCGCAACTGACTGACACTGACTGACTGCATTATATCGCATATTGCTCCGTACTATTTGCGAGACAAGTCACTGATGACCATAAAATCTTTTCATAGCTATACCATATCCAGTTTGTTTCATATCACTCAAATCGCTATTTGCTCGGTATCCATGTTTGAGCATATCTTATTTGTATATAACTACTACATATATTATTCACTCTATATATTAATAATATGTATTACAAACATAAAAATTAGCGACAGTGAAAAGTGAACCAGAGTAACGATAACAGAAAGTATAAAAGTGTATGTTCATGCAACAGAAAGCGTCGTGAATGTGATGATAATGATTATATACACTCCCGGCATTGCGGATACGACTAACAATCACAAGGGGGACTAGCCAATTGAGTTCAAGTACATAACTAACGGATTTAAGTGCTCTCCGATGCGAGGAAGTTTCGACACTGCCAACATCGAAATTTGGTCGAAATCTGGGTTTAACTAACCAGTAGCTAAGTCATGTTTACAAGTACGACGATTATAAAAATAATGATCGATTACATTACCTACTAACTTCTATAAACCAAGTCAGTGATAAAACTAAAACATTATGTATCGCAAACAAAAAAAACTGAAATAATAAAAAACTACTTATTATACTGTTTTTATGAAGTAGAGACCGTAAGGCACAACAGAAAGCGTCCCACCTGTCGGGCGACAGCGCGCGGCGCAGCAGCGGCGACGCGGGGTCGCGGCGCGGCCACGCGCGCCGGCACTCGCGCGCCGCCAGCGGGGACGGGCTGCGCGCCTCGCAGCCGCGGCTGTCACACACGATACACTCGCGTCACGCGCACGGCACACTTCGCGCACCACGTGCGAGCGGTTCCACTTTATAATTGCGTGCCCTCCGAAACCACGGATAACCGTGAATACGATCTTGCCGTAACATTTTGATGATGATCGCAACGTCACAAGTTTTGTTAGTTTGTGAAATGAGCATACGAACATTGTATCGGCTGGTGCACATTTAGTGGTATGAAATGATATTCAGTCATGAGAGACACATGTTATTGACGACCATTCGTAGTCATAACGCGTCTCACCTGGTGGGGGAGGCGGGCGCGGGTTGCGGGGAGGGGGAGGGCGTGCGCGCGAGCGGCGACAGCGGCATGTGCTGCAGCGAGGCGCGCCGGACCTCGCCCCCCAGCTTGTGCTTCAGCCCGTGCAGGGACGACGGACTGACGGGCAACAAAACATTTAGTAAGCTAGATTAATTATTATAAATATAGTATAGATAAAATTGTTGCACCCACTTGACTTATACAGAGCTTTGTTTCTGGTGTATCGATCACATGTCGGACGCATTATTTGATTAAATTTTTGTTTCAAGCATATCTTCCATCTCTCAGTAAACTTGAAATTGTATATAATAATTGTATAACTAGAGTCACTGGACTGTGCTATAACTTCACCTAACGTGCCTTACCACGTAACGAACCTTTATTGTAAACATCTTGTGTTTTAGTTTTATGTTAAGACATTTTTATAACATAATATTGTATTCGCTAACGTCTAGTGCGCACTCACCGCTGGTAGTGCGTGGTGGGGTGCGTAGTGTGTAGGGGGGAGTCTGCGGCGGGTGACGCAGCGGGGGACGGCAGCTCGCTAGACCCACCTGACACTATCTGCGAGTAAACATTTTTTTAATATAAAATTAAAGCTAGTTTTATTAAATTTTAGTCCTCGTTTACGTATTTATACGTCAAATAAAATTATATATTAATATTTCTACACACTTCCGATGGACATATGTATATATATATGCGCATAGTTAGTGACCCACTCACCTGGTGCATCTCCTGCGAGGCGCGCTTGGTGGAGATCCGCCGGAACAGCGAGCAGCGTCGTCGCGGTCGCGGTCGCGGCGGCGCCGACGCGCGACGCCCGCCCGCGCGCCGCCGACCTCCCGCCTGGGGGATATTTTTTTAAGAGAGGCAAACTAGCAACACACCAATTGATTGGGGAATAGTCACCTTCGCCTATAGGCCGTGGAATTAAGAAACAGTATTTACAATTTCCAAGGCTGTTTTCACACGGCACCGGACAAGAGACACGGCGACTCAAACATTTGTACCACCGCGTTACGAATAGCGTTACCGCTCACTGCTGATGAGATTAGGATTTGTCGCGAGTATGAAAGCGAAAAATAATACCTGGATAGTGGTTTGATCCAAAGGCGTAGCGCGTAGTGTTGCGTGCGGCGCTGCCAGCAGCAACCTTAGAACCTAAAACCACGATGGTAAATTTAAAATCAATAACAAGACCCTGAATTTTAATAATACACTTAACAAACATTTACGCTTAAAATATTTCAATAATTCCTTTTTTTATTTATTTTTTTATTTTTAATCTGTTCAGCTTTGACGGTTTCAGGAGTGCCGTTCTGAATAATCATACAAAGTCAATATATCATGATAAACGCACGGTAAGTAATTCTCATTATTGATACAGATTTACTTTATTAAAATTGATTAAAATATGACGAAAATTTCACTTGACTATACAAACACGCATCTCACCTGTGTGTGCAACAGTCCCTGCACGGATTCCCCGTTGAGCTGCGTGATGAGGTCTCCCGCGCGGAGCCCCGCCGCCCAGGCCGCACCTTGCTCACTAACCGCCTGCAAATGAAACATAGCTCTAACGTCTCACCATCATTCGTTCGTCATCTCATTTATTTGATGTCTGTGCAATGTGTAACCAAACCAACATACAGTTTTATCGAACACAAACCGATACGAGATGATGCATGGTGTAGTAGTCGGTGTCTCCGTAGTACACACGCACGGTGTGGATCGTGAAACCGAAGCCCCGCGGCCCACGACGTACCACGATGGGAGGCTTCGACGACTGGATCAGCCTGAGGAACGAACTACTTCTCTGGTAAAACCATTCACATCACCTAATTGGCATTATTTTGCTCCATCCGTCCAATCATATTTTGATGTAGTCCAACTTAATTCATTTTTAACTAGCAAAAAAAATACTTAAGTCATTAAGCTATATTATGTCGATTTATGTAGTATATTAAGATCATAATAATAAAAACCGTTACATTTATAAGTATTGACATAAAACAAAAGTGTGGCTATTCCATGTAAATTCTAATCTATTCAGGCTCTCCTTAAGCACAATTAAAAGAACATCCGAACACTTCAACAAATTTTTGATTCATACAATTAATTATTTTTATAATATTTTGGAACACTGAGCCAAGAGACTTGAAGTATAGTTTTAGTACTGCTATATCGATATTACGTACGCTAGTAAATTAAAAGTGATGTAACTCACGAGTGGTTGGCGATGGCGAAGGGCGAGGGCGGGTCGCGGCAGGGGGAGGAGTCGCGCGACGAGTTGGTGGACGACGTGTTGCCGGCGCACGGGGACGCCGCGCCGCCCGCCGCCAGCGACGCGCCGTCGTCCGCTGCGCACGCACGCAAGTTAGTACCGCATTATTATATACGGGCAGTCATTACATTACGTCACAAACACTGCCTCGTTAGTCTACTGACTAATTTATTCATTTCGATCTCCTGGGTTCAGATTAAGTATCGAAACTAGTTAATCCGCAATCATACTCATAACAATAGTTATTATCACAAATAATAGTTGGCAATAGGGCGGACACAATAATATTATGTCGAAGTATAGTTTAAGAAAATATTGTATACAAGATTTTAATCAAAAGTTCAATCACAATACATACCCGGATGGATGACAAGCGAGAGGCCGGAGGTGCTCGCCGATCGTCTCATAGACTTCGGCGCGACAAAGGCCGAAGGTTTACCCTTGTCCAGCTTGTCTATGCCTTTATCATCCTTTTTCGCGACATCCGGTCTACAAATGAATATGTTACGAATTAGTAAACACATGAAATGAGAATTATAGTTTTTATAATTTCAAAGTAATGTAGTCAATAGTTTTGTAGGTGATATGGCGAGAAGCTATAATATTGATATACACTGATGGCGTTATAATGTTAAAATACACTCACAGGCGCGGTAGGAGCGCGGCGTGGCTGGCGTGCAGCGGGTGCGGGTGCGCGAGCGCGGGCAGGTGCGCGTGCGCGAGCGGCGGCGCGTGTGCGTGCGCGTGCGCGTGCGCGTGCGCGTGCGCGTGCGGCGGCGGCAGCGGGCGCAGCGCGGGGCGGCGCCGGGCCGCGGGCGACACGTCGTCCGAGTCCGTCTGCGACGACTCCGCCGTCGACCCGCCACCCGTGCCCACCATCTGAAAGTTGTACCGGTGCACTAACTTCGCCGACGTACACTAACTATTCACGTCAAATAATCGATTGTTATTAGCTTTGAGCGTAATTGGAGGGGGGAAAGCGTTACTAACGCTGCAATAAGTGAGC
Organism: Nymphalis c-album; assembly: GCA_963151315.1. Taxonomy (NCBI): domain Eukaryota; kingdom Metazoa; phylum Arthropoda; class Insecta; order Lepidoptera; family Nymphalidae; genus Nymphalis; species Nymphalis c-album. The sequence goes on along the minus strand of OY720611.1, from coordinate 7,187,590 downwards.
TGGAAAAATATTTGAAAGTGTGTAAATAAACGTAGATATTACACAATACATTAAAAGCAAATCGAAGGAAGTATAATAAAAAAGAAGAAAAAACGAAAGGAAGCATAGCAATAAATTGTCTGAAAGCCTAAAGTACTTACTTCTGTTATCGAAAGTTTAAATAGCCACGTTAAGTTCACAAAAATATAAAAAGAGACTAAATCAATAATAAAATCCGGCAACACAACTCACAGGGCACTTGGGATGGTGGTGCAGCGCGGGCGCGGTGGGCGTGGTGGGCGGCCCCGCGCTGTCCGGCGTGCCCGGCCAGCTGTCCGTGCTCTGCGGGACACGCGCGAGTTAGGGACTACTTGTACTGCATGTGTGTTACGTAAACATCGACATGTCGCTTAAGCTGCGATAGGTGTATACTCTTTACGGAACAAGTATAGAAAATGAAAATGGATCGGAAAGATTTAACGCAGCCGTTGAAATATTATAGTGCCCTGATATACGTATACACACTATCGATAAGCAAAATAATAAAAAAGCTGACTGAATAAAATAGTCATATTAAAGTATTACGTGAACGTCATTTGAGTTCATTTTATGTAATATACTAGACCTTGGGGTGCAGCGATTACAGCTATCAAACTAAACGCGTCAAGAAAGCGAAATTCAAAATGGCCGACGATATCTCATTACAATACCTAATATTTAAGAAATAAAATCGGTCTCACTAAAGCAGATAAGCAAACGAGTGGGTTACATAGTTACCCTGGAGTCGTGTTCGATCACGGAGTGCGAGTGGTTGTAGTGTCGCCGCCACTGCGGAGAGGTGGAGGAGAAGGCGGCGAACAGCCCCGCCTCGTCGGCCTCGGGCGCCTCGCCCGCCTCGTCCGTCTCCGCCTCGCTGTGGTTGTAGCGGTCGCAGCGACCTGCATAAGATTCACACAGATAAGATACGGACTTTGTAATATAACAATAATAACAAGGGCACGTTAATACTATGACGTCACAAACATGGCTGCCATTCGGTGTATATTCATGAATTTGTTAATTGTAAATAGTTTATAAGATATCGTATTTTAAACATGTTGCGTCTATTTTAAATAAATAAAACGAAAAAAATCATAAAACGATTGAACAAAAAGTTGAAAGCTTATTATTTGTGTGTTCATAACAAGTCATGATGTACTCACTGTCAAAGTAGCTGGTGTCCTCGTCGTTCTCGAGCTGTGGTATAAACTCAGCTTTACGTCGCAATAGATTATTCCAGTCCAGGCCGTAGAAGTATATATGTTCCTAGACAAAAACACACAGTCCGTAAAATTGGTCGTGGGCTGATATCATAGCGAAGCATAAATGGAGTTTTGCGTTTGAAAAGAGTTTATTGTATAAAATACTTAGACACGACGTAAGAGGCGCTGTGAGGAATATTAACCATACATCGCCCTTCAGTATTCCATATAGATCATATCCACTCGCCGTACCTTGACCTGGTGCGTGCCGGCCGTGCCGAGGCGGTCGCGCGGGTTGCGCGCCAGCAGCTCCGTGATGATGGCGCGCGCCTCCACCGCGATGGGGAAGTCGTCCTCGGACGGCCACTCGATGTCGTCTGCGCACCACTCACACGTTATGCCCACGCACACACACGCACATCGTCTACTGACACTGTCCGTGTGTAGCTTGTATGTTTGGATGATTGTAAATCGAACACAAGTCCATTATGAAGTTTTTCGGTACAGCAATTGATTTTTAATAGTATATAATACTCAAAGCAGACAACTCTTCTTTTCTGAAGTAAGTTAATACAACTAAACGAAACGTGCGTTAGATAATAATTATATACGTCCTTACTTATGAATTTAGCGACCGAAATAAACAATCATTTCTCCTCTCTTTCTTTCATTATTGATTGCCATTCGATAGAAGAAGACACAGCATTGTTTAACTAATCACCCGCTAAACAAAGTTAATATGTAAGACTGATAGTTATTTATAACAGTAATATATTTTAAGGAATCCATACCATTGACAGTATGCGCGAAGAGTTCCTCCGGCGTATCACCGAAGAACGGAACGCAGCCAACAATGAACTCGTACAGGATGACACCCATCGACCACCAATCCACCGGTTTGCCGTAGCCCTGGAGTTATACATACATATATTTATTGCTAACATTATATAGTACACATTCGAACAGGTATACTAAATATATGTATATTATTGAGCCGGTTGGAGTGGTTGGTAAGACACTTGCCTTTCGTGTCGCAGGTCGTGGGTTCGATTCCCACCCAGGACAGACGTTTGTGTGCATAAAAATTTCTGTTTATCTTGAGTCTGAGTGTAATTATAAATATAAGTATTTATTTACAAAAGAAAAGTACTAAACGTATATCAGTCTAGGTCCCATGTCTGGTTTCCATAGTACGAGCTCTGCTTGGTTTGGGGTCAGATGGCCGTGTGTGAATGATGTCCCAGGATATTATTATTATCATTAAGTTCATCTTAGTTAATGCGGGATTTTGATTGATTAATGAAGAATTTTGATTTTACAAAAAAAGAAGAAACGTTTCTTGTGTTAACGTTTGTTATTCACTTATAGATTATCAAATTAAAAACTACCACCGGTTCGGTACGGAGTATATACATGTATACGGCACGGCCGCGCCTCGTACCTGCCGCAGTATGACCTCTGGCGCGATGTACTCGGGCGTGCCGCACACCTGCTTATCAGAGAACTGGCGCGCCTCGCGGTCCGCGTACTCCTCGTACAGGTTCGTCGCCACTGGGGGGGCAAGCGGGTATGACTGTGTCAGGCGGTGCTACTTGTGATTTATACTCTTAAAGTGGCAGGGGGGACCACGTATCATGAATTCGTTGGAATCAATTTACCATTTAAGTTAATGGTTACCCTTCTATTACTATTTAGGCAAAAAAAAAAACATATTTTAATCTTTTTCAAACAATATAATACGCTAACAATATAATTAGCATCGAATATTTAATAAAAGTTTTTAAGTGTTCCACGAGGAGATATTTTAGGCATAGAACGAATTGAATAGAAAAATTAAATCACTTTGTAAATAATATGACACTTACGTGACATGAGACCCATCTTGCTGAGTCCAAAGTCAGTGAGCTTGATGTGACCCGTTGCTGTGATGAGCAGGCTGCGAGATTGATAAATAATTAATAACTGTCTTATAGTTCAACTTTGTTGGGTTAAATTTTATTTTCTTAACGTGACCTTTTCGTAACCTTTTATTTCATTGGGAGGCGGACTATCATATGGGCCACCTGATGGTAAGTGGTCCCCAACGCCCATAGACAATGGCATTGTAAGAGATGTTAACCATCGCTTACAGCGCCACCAGCCTTGGGAACTAAGATATTATGTCCCTTGTGCCTGTAATTACACTGGCTCACTCACCCTTCAAACCGGAACACAACAGTACCAAGTACTGCTGTTTTGCGGTAGAATATCTGATGAGTGGGTGGTACCTACCCAGACGAGCCTGCACAAAGCTCTACCACCAATTTTACTTTTCTCACTATTTTACTGAGATTCAGACGATTTATTTTTTAGTTAAGAAAACTCTTTGAAATTACTTAAAAAATATTGACCAAAACTGAGGATATTCGGTAAAACCTATTCGTTTACCACAATATGTTTACCGTTGTATTACGTCATACAACGGTAAACATATTGTGAAAGTATTGTTGTATTAGTTTGACGTATCGTGTACGTGTGTGAGTGTGTGCGTGTGTGCGCGTGCGGCTCACTTGTCCGGCTTGAGGTCGCGGTGCACGATGCCGTAGGAGTGCAGGTACTCGACGGCCAGCACGGCCTCGGCGAAGTAGTGGCGCGCCATGTCGGGCGGCAGCGGGCCGGCGCGCAGCAGCGTGGCGCAGTCGCCGCCCTCCACGAACTCCAGGATCAGGCACAGGTGCCGCTTCGTCTCGAACGAGCAGTACATCGTCACCTGGACACATTCCGTACTTCAGACCACTAATAATAATTGGGCCCACTGGGCGACCCATCACCGGTATCACTTGCATACATTATTATCTGGTAAGTGTAAAATGTAGTATAAATATTAATATTTATTGATAAAACTACTCACAAATTTAATTTCATTATAAGTGTTATAGGAAGATTTTAATTTTAATACAAAAACAAATGGAAAATGCTTAAATATAAGAATTTCACTATAAAATACTATTACAATAACTAAAAACAAAACATTAATACCGCTGTCATTAAACAATAAATATTTTACTATATAATTTATATATATATTAAAACCTCACCACAAAAGGGTTGTCAGCAAAACTCAAAATATCCCTTTCAGCGAACGCTTGTTCAACTTGATTTCTTAATATCAAATTGTTTTTACTTATTTTCTTCATCGCATATCTGTAAATTGTGATTAATATTAGGAATCGCACATTAGTAAATAACTTAGCTCATAATAAAAATCTTGAAATATATAAAACAGTTACCGCTGTCTCGTCTGTTTGTGCTTGACGAGGTAGACGGCGCCGTAGGCTCCGTTGGAGATGAGCTTGATGACCTGGTAGTCGTTCTCCGAGGGGGGGGCGCCGCCCGAGCCCGGCGCGCCCGGCGGGGACTGCCGCCCGCGCACCCTGGCGAGGAGTGTATATTTATTTAGTTCTAATTAATAAATAGGTATATATAATACATTTTTATTAACAATATTTACTTATGAAGTATCATACAAGGATTTTGGCGTGTTATTAATTATTATCATTAGTATGAATTACAAACTTCGAGTTTTGAATTAAACACTATAAACATATTGTTAACCGAACGTACAAACATACCTACTTTGTTAAAATGTAAACGTGTTCCCACGATACAGGCCCCTTACTGTGGGTGGGTGTGGGTACCAATAGATTTCTTTACAAACTTGTAAATTGGTTTATGGTTTATAACGGTTTTTATTTATTATTATTTTAGTTCATACGAGCTTTTACACCAACGGTATCGACATTGTTTGCACTTACTTGGAGGGCGAGCAGGTCTGCGGCGGCGGCGGGGGCGGCGGCACGTGCAGCTCCGCCAGCGGGTCCTTCGACAGGCCCAGCTTGTGGATGATGTACTGCGGGATGTCCGTCGTCATGCCCTGTCGGCCACCACACGGTCAAATCATCACATTAACCTCAACGCTCATTGGTCAACTATTACGTCATCAGATACGACCGACCAATCACCATTCAGATTAAAGCCATCCTAATAAATCTGACCTTGAAAAGCGTTTTAGAAACTGTAGGGACGCTTAGTAACATAACAAAGCCTCTATTTTAGTTAACCTACAACTATAAATTGAAACCAGTGCTTCACTGGATTTTGGTGGCGATTCCAGCTCATATGATCACCATAGATTATAAAGCCGGCGGGTTTAATCAGACAATATATTTTTTTGGAAGCCATAATCAAAGCTAAACTAAAACTATACACTAGGAAACAACTCCATCTCCTTCCCATACAGAATGTTTAAATGACGTCATCGCTATCTTTGAGTTTAAACGACTAAAAATCTGAGCATGATAAAAGTACGCTCAGAATTTTAAGCTATTATTATTATTTACTATGTACAGTAGAACGCCCATTAACCGAATCGCCGAATAACTGAATCGGTCCTAAGCGTTATATAAAACCGTAAAAGTACATATGTAATTTTTGTTTTGTTTTGTTGTAACAAGTTGAAACTCGCTGGAGATATCGCTGACGTGGATATATTTCAACTGTTAAGTTGAAAGCTAGAGGCGTTACGTTTTACGTCGCGCGGCTTCCGTGAAACGAAACGTTGGAACGTTTGTTTTGTGTTTTTGTTAAGGTCTGATGGAGTTGCAACTTACTCTGATCGAGATGTTCAATGGAGCGTTATTGTAGAACTGTGTTTGTTAAACTTAATAAAGTGTATTATACGTGTGACAGTTCGTTTTTCTTTATTATCAGTCTATGTCCGATTATCCGAATCGACCCTGGTCCCAATTAATTCGGATAATCGGCGTTCTACTGTACAGTCATTTCATTCGATTAAATAATAATTAATTTTAGTTGATCACTATGTCCAATCCTTTCATTCATTCATTTGTATTTTTGCTTATGCTTATACATGTATGGTTTACCTGCAAATGTCTTGCATGCCCTTCAGCCGCTTCCAAAAGCCTATAGAAACGCTCTGGATCGAACTCCAGGCACTCGAGTAGCCGAGCCGGTCGCGCCATCGCAAGAGTCAGTCGGGTGACTAGAGGAGCCACCTGTGCTCCGGCTTCAGCTGACTTCTCTCTTGTCTAAAACGAGTGGAAAGTTTAATTATAATAATATCAACACAACTTAATCATTCATTTAAACAAGTTTAGTATATGTGCGCCATCATTTATTTTATTTTGTAGTTTCTACTCGCGACTTTTCCTTCATGTGAGAGGCTGGGGGGGGCACTAAAGGTAACTAACCTACATGTGCCCACCATAATGGGAAATAAGGATTCTTTATTGAACACCACATTACAGCACAGAAAATGCTTTTAAATAATTAACATTAATGGTAATACATAAGCATAATGATTTGATGATATTGTTGTATGTAAAAAGAAATTGCTTTTTATCGATAAGGTGATATATATACAGACAGACATAGATATAATATAAAATGTAAAACTATTATCTACCAGTTTACTAATAACACCAAACCATTTATTACAATAATCTTTTAAAGTTCATTAAAATATTATCCAAAAAATATAATTAAGAAAGTAAATAAAACACTAATATTGTTATTACCTCACATAACAAACGATCCAAGCTGTCCGCCATGTCGTAGAAATAGCTACTCGTCACTTGCTTCGATTCTGATTTATGGAGACAATCTCGAGCCATTTCCAAAACCTTAAAAATATATACAAAATTAGAAATAATAATACAAGTTGCGCCGTGCGTATGCACGGTTTTATTTAGTCAAGAGATAAGAGAAAAAGCATCAAAAAGTTTTACAAGCTTCTTAAGAGATACTAGGAGCTGGACATCGTGACTCTGATACAAATGTGGTTGTGTTTTAATTTCTAGACAAGGCGTGAAAGTGAAAGTAATTAAACATATTATAATGTGATATAGTTCAAAACAATAGTAACTGTTTAAATAAGATAATTTCGCTTTTATTTCCAAAACTATTTCCTAATTGAATAGTGTTTTAATTACATCATTAACGTTTTCAATAATAGTTCTTACTTTTATTACTAAAATGTCAATTTATTTTAATGTCAAAAATGTTATTCAAGAGACATAACTATTGCCATCATCATCATGGCTGCGCACAAGCACTTCTCACAAACAATACAATAATGTTACCTGTCTCTGAACGAATCTTTCGATCGGATTACGATCTGGCTTCTTATCCAATTCCGTCACCTCCTCGATGAGTGATCTTAATCTAAAATAAAAATATATCAATTAAAACATATTATAACTAATTTTAGCTAAGAAAAAAAAAATGTTGCTTTCTTTCTTATCTTCATTTACAAAGGAAAAACAAGAACAAATAAAGCCAAATTGTGAGAAAGAATGAAATGGAATAAGAGCTTGTTTGCAAATTAAAAAACATAAGAATATTATATTATAACGATGCGTACCGTTAGCTACTTTTATCAAATATGTTTTCGAAAGCATCGTAGTGTTATTATAATCAAAATATGTTACGAACTTATCATCCATAGCCCGTTGTGCAGCTGGGAACCTGGACGCGAAGAGGGACGACATAGCCGAGACAGCGTCGTCCTTCGACCCCTCTGATCCCCCGCTTCCGCCGCCCGGAGATCGGGACGGAGAACTGTAATAGAAAAACAATACACCGGTGATAAGTTCACTGTGTGAGACCGTCCGGGTGGACACCGTGCAGTCATCAATTAATTCTACCGCCTTGTTTGATGCAATTGTACGACCACAGTGATTACGTTCTCCTGACCGATTTCGGTCACTGCGGCAAGTCGAAAGAGAGATAAGCCAACTGCGCAGAACATATATGTTTTTTTTTATTTTATAGGTAGGCGGACGAGCATATGGCCACCTGATGTTAAGTGGTCACCGACGCCGACCTCATAATCCGACGGGATGGAATCCCGACACGACCGGAAAGATTTCAAGTGCTTTCCGAGGCACGGGAGTCTAAAGGAGAATCTTCGACAGAAAAATTCAATATTTTTTCACTAGCCCGACTTGGGATTTGAACACAGGACCGAACTTATGGCCATATATCTAGCCACTGGGTGACTAGACCAACGAGATAATCAACGTCTCTGACGATCACAGTTACATACATGCACATGGTACAACTTAAGATTCCACTGTTTAGGGCGCATTTACGTACACCGTCAACATTGTGCCCGTTGCAGTGACACACAAACTCACACACATACAAAAGTAACATCGCAAACCGCTTCACGACTGAGCATTACCTCGATCCTGTAGAGGAAAATCATTGAATCGTATCGCCGCATCATACAAGTCTATGATGTCATTTTAATAGTTTCATCAATTATGTACATATGTATGTATCAAACAATTACATATTATTTACAATTTTATAAATTCCTGTAATAATAAAGTTTAAATTATATTGATTTAAGACAAATATTTAAAAATAAAAAAAATATATTTAATATTGAAAACCAAAGTAATAAGTAATTATTAAAAAGCCAAATAATGGAAAATAAAGTTTTTTATTATAATTATGAATAAACTTAATTATGGTTTTTAATTTAGTCAACTGGTATTTCTCAAATTCCCAAATCACTAAGAAACATGATAACTACGTTGACGTCACCAACTCCTAATAACTCCAATTAGGTTAATTTCAAAAATGACATTGAAAACAGCCCTAAAAAAAACCTCGTCACTAGTGACATGTTGATTCACGTCGCACACCCTTCTTTGAACTCCAATCATGGGCACGGTTTTGTGGCAAGGTTTCTTTTCAATTACTATATCAATAGTGATTATGACGAGGCTCTTTTACGGCCGAATACTGAAACGTCACTTAAATATTAAATGCAACTTAATTATTTGAAACGCCGTTAAATTCAAATTTCGCATACTAATGTAGGAGCTTCTCAATGTTAAGTAGTGTTTAACTATGAGTGACGTTTCAGTATTTGGCCGTTTGAGTCTCAATTTGATCCGAACAGATACTTGTCATAATTCCTTTACAGACGAACAAAAGATGAGTTATTTAAGAGTAATTGATGAGTTCGCCGGTTCCTCTCGGTAGAAACCACATTCTGAACCGATGGTAGAGCTTGACGATTCATAATTACTTGTAAAAGTCTTATTTGAATAAAAAAATGTTTTGATTGATGGAACAAAAGAACGTGAAAGCACAGTGATGCTCGTCCTGACCTGAACTCGTTATTGGGTTAACTTTTCGATAAACATACGTTAACCAATAAGAAATAAAACCAATAAAGCCGAGGATTACACTTGTACACAATATCGTCTCCACACCTGAGACTTCGGCTCCTCACTCTCCGGGGCAAAGCTCGAGGGGAGGGAGAGGGAGCCCTCGCCGCGTGTCCACTTCCACCACTGTCCGAAAGCGACGCCCAGTTCATGCCGCTTCCTTGTGAACTGCTGCAAGATTTATGCCAACAATTTTTGATTAATTAAGACTTATATTGCGATAATATTACTGAGTCATTCTAATCGTTAGAAATAATATGCATATGGGATAGAAGAAATACTTCAATAACTAACTAATGTAAAAAAATGTTTATGCTATATGGATAGCTGGTTCACAAAATGTATGTAAATAACATCAAAATTAATAATGCCTTAATTAGCATCTATTTGCGCTAAAAATTAAATTGTATTTTTTTTTATTTAACTGCATTCTTTTAAGAAAATGTATTCCTACATACAGCCTCGTCTTCTGCATAGTTTCTAGTTTGACAAAAAAATAAGAAAGTGTAATACTTCAATATTGAATAAAATAATTTGAATTTATAAATAATTACTTGAGTGAATTCTGATGGTGGTGGCAATGTGGACACGGTGCGCGCGGAGGTTCGCACGTCACCTGCGCGGCCAGCAGACGCTCCTGCGACGAACATTGCGACTGCAACAAACGAAACGCACACAAACAATAACAACAACGGAAACCAATATCGAGAAACCGTCTTTAAGATAAAAAAATGTCTTTACGACTTCATTTCTTTGGTAACTGTCAGACAGGCTTTGTCGATATAAAAACAAATACTTAACTATTTTCACGTTAACAATTGTAAGAGTCAATAATATTTTGATATATAATATTGAACATAATACTATTATTATTAAACATTACTTTAGAGTGTCTGTCATTTTTCATATTAAACAACAATATTCTACATTTTTTATCTGTAAGCAAGAACAATGACAGGTCCCTTTTTGGCGGGAAACGAATTCACTTATAGAATATCTTACGAGCGTCGCGCGCCAAATTATATATAAGGATTTTATGATAGCAAATAATATATTAATTTCATTGAAGTCCCGTCTTATTTCTGAGTATAAGCTAGTTCTTTCACAATAAATACGGTCAAAACGCCGTGTAGAGCGATCTGTGATTCTTGAGTGGAGATCTTATGCCAGCTTACATAGTATAAGGCGCTCTGTAACTACGTGGGTCGATGATATTCGTAAGACAAACGGGCTAGGTTTATTAAGAGAATCACGGGAGAGTCCTATATCCAGCAACGGACTCACACGAGCTGATGATAATTGAGCGAATATTGACAATAATATTTATAACATTTAGAGGATACATTCATCGAAATAGCGAACAGATTAGATATGTATATATAAGTACAATGAACTGTTGTTGAGTCACCTTACTGATCAAAAGTTTTAGCCCGATGTACGAAACCTAGAAGCCATCCGTTTCGATTTATGTATACACTTAGCTTATGTTTTTAGATGGTGATTAGTTAAACAATGCTAGCCTTGCCCTTAGGACGCAAATATTCAGAGCCCTTAAGTGTGCTCCCAACATCCGGCTCAGTATTTGAGTCTCGCCCCCTGCCAGGTGACGTTTTCGAGAACATTTCGAACGACAAAGAGTAATTTCGAAAAAATAAATGTGTCTTTTTAATTTATTTCGAAATCAATAATGACAGAAAGATTGAAATCTGTGTTTATCGAAACAACTTCTAAGCAACGTATATAAGGCTTCTTTTTTCATAAAATAGCTGATGGTATGAAGTGGATGGATGGTTAACCATCCTTGTCATCGCAAATGCGCCACCAACCTTGGGAATTAAGATGTTATGTACCTTGTGCCTGTAATTACACTGGCTCACACACACTTTAACCGGAATCCAACAATACCAAAACTGCAGTTTTGCGATAGAATATCTGTCGAGTGGGTGGTACCTACCCAGACGAGCTTGCACAAAGCCCTACCACCAAAACCGCTAAACGTACAAGGTCGTTGACAATGTGACTTTAGAATTAATTACTGTTATCGTAACATACAAACTGTCTAGTTGACATTTATATAGATAAAAAATTCAAGATAAATTAAGATCTAATTCAAGTACCTAATCTGTAAGGAATAACGTAGCTATGCTGATGACTTGGACGACATTCAAAGCTAACAATAAGGGTATACGAAGGAATATAGTCTTTAGTTGAACGCGTTAAGAGCTAAAATCGTTATTATAAATATAAATGCAGTCGAAATATCAAATATAAAACAATTTCATCCGACAACTCGGTCACATAAATTACAATGGCAAAATGTAATAAGAGTAATATTTTTATATTACAACTACTAAAGACGGCATTTTATTATTTATTATTGTTTATTATATAATGATTTTTAACTAATATTACACGCGGTCATGTTTAAATGCGGCCCGCTGGACTTTTGTTGTAGGCCCACCTGGTGATATTGTATTTTCAAATATTTGAAATTTCAACGGTTTTTTATTAACTGCTTGTGAACACGGACAACGCAAAGTGTAACTAAAAGTGTAAAAGGAAATTAATAATTATATATGATAAAAAAATGGTTGTCTGTAAAGTCGGTTTACGGACGATAGTTTAACGTGACAGTGTCATAACAGATAGATGCGGCGCAAGCGTACAATCAGCGTAACGGGACAATGAGCGTAACGGGACAATGAGTCATCCTTTTTCGTGCATGCAGCCAGCGTACATCGATTTATTAGACACGTCATTGTCACGTCAATATGTTAAAATTTACGCGATTTGTAATAAACCTGCAACCAAAACATCATTACCTACTCGACTTCTTCCAGAACGTTGCCTACGCCGTCTAGTGACAATAAAAAGAATGTAACAAGAACCTACACTACTATTAACTTATTACTCGAATATTACAGCAAATCATAGTTTTTTAGCTGAATAATTCAAAAGGAATTAAGAAAAAAATTAATAACTTGATGCGAAATATTCATTATTGCAATTATGGCTTAAATTAATTAAACATTGGTTAATTAATGGAAATAATATAATTAAATAATAATTAATCAGAAATAAGGTCATACACAGCGATGAGTATGATTTAAGTAATTTATAATTCCAAGTAAATTACTCAAAATTTACACTTCCGAAGGCAAATATAATTTCTGTGTCATGCGAACGAGCGGCCACGCAACTAGCGATTTTATCATATCTAATTTTGATATAAATAGGTTCAAGTTAATAGCAATATGTTTAATAATCTGAGGCGTCAATAGCGTAATCGCTTACGGCCCATCTAGCAATGTAAAGGTCACTGGTATGATCCCGAACCTGACCGGACTCAATTGGAGTGGTAAATAGGAATATTCCTTAAAAGACGGACGTTATTATTATTCAATTTAAAAACAAATAGATAAAAAACAAATTAACAAGTGATAGGCTAAAACCTCAGAGATTATACTTTTAACGAGTTCCCAATTACGGCCACTCCAATCCACAGAATTTTCGACGTCGTCTCGTATATCCAGTTAAAATATTACGATTTCAACACCATCCACATTTAAAATCAAAATCAAACAATGCTTCTAAGCCTATTATACAGTATTACTAGTTATATAGTGCAGTACAGTAATGCCTGTGAATGTCCCACAGCTGAGTTAAGGCCTCTTCTCCTGTTTTGAGGAGAAAGTTTAGAGCTTATTCCACCACGCATTGACAGAATTTTAGTGAAACTTGACACATGAACATTTCCTCACGATGTTGTCAAGCACGAGATGAATTATAATCACAAATTAAGCACATTCGATTCAGGGGTGCTTGCCCTGGTTTTTAACCCACGACCATCGGTTAATATTCACGGGTTCTTACCACTGGGCCATCACGACTTTTTAAAACCTATGTAGAACATATTGTATACCTATGTAGAATCTTATATAACCTTTGAATGGCTTTATTAAAGTTGATACAAATTCGAGCTACCACAAGCTACCCGGCTTCGATAATTGAATATTTAAATAGCTTCAATAATTCAATAACGTTATATCGCGCTCGTATAATGGCTACAAAACGTTGTAGGTGCATCGAGTATTAGATAAAAATAAACGCACAGTGTATTATCACATTATTTATCTGACAGTGAATAATGTCATGATATATCATTGTATACTTTATATTATGTTTCGAACGACGTTTAGTTTCCATTTATTGACGATGATTAATACGTGAATGCATTTCGTGATTAGTGAGAACCACTCCTTTTTATTATTATTATTATTTTAAAAAATTAACATTGAAATTACTATGATGATTCGATTTGATTGAATTTGAATTGATTTGATTTGATTCGAATTAATTTCATCTAATTTATAATCTGTAAAATATTATGATTTTAATTTTTGCCTTTTTTATTATTTGTCTTGTATTATGATCCTTGTTTGGTCGAAATGAATGATTTTATTATTATTTATTACCAATATAACAATTCACCCCTCAAACTTGGTAGCTGGAAATTGGTAGAGACGTTAAATACGCCATTATAAATAAAACATCAAAAATCCCGTTCGATCCTACTTCTGCCAAAAAAATGTATCCAAGGTCAAATGTGCAAAATATAGGTTTTTTTCCATTTTCCGGTAAGTTTTATCGTGACAATAGATAATACAAAAGTTGTAGATCATCGTTAAGACCAGTAACGTTTACATCGCTGGGCGACTCGTAAATCATTTCGTTATTTACGTTAAATACGAATGTACCAGACGTTTACCACCAGCTTCAATATCGAAGATCAATCAATCAATAGTAATCAAAACTTTCGATTTTTACGCCGTTCAGTCAAACAGCAACCAGCACCGAGACATGCAGGCGCATACAAATAACATCAATCAAAATACACCAAAGGAACGAACAAAACATCTGTGGAAATTTTAGAAAACAACCTTAAGGCCAGATACTGAATCGTCATTCAAATGTTAAGTACAACTTAATTATTTGAGACGCAGTTAATTTAAAATTTCGCATACTAAATTTAAAATTGACGGCGTCTCAAATAATTAAGTTGTACTTAATATTTGATTGACGTTTCAGTATTCGACTGTGAGTCGTCAGTAAATATCTCACGTGTGGACAAGGGATTTTCCTGATCTTATAGAAAGCTTTAGTATCGAATCCTGCAATATTGAAGAGACGGTCATTTGACGAGATTTTATATTCATTATATTGTCCTTGCGTCGTATTGATTTCACATTGAAATTATAATCGTTTTCGTTTTTAGGACAATCAGTGAGTGCGTTTTAAAAATTAATACTGCTATCGGCTCTCGTGAGAAAAGTGAAGAGCACACATGAAGAGAACATTCAGAATTGAAGTTGGTCCTTCGAGACCGGATCCCGGTTTCTTATCCCGTCTTTTAAAGATACGTACTTATTACATCTTAACATATGATAAAGTAAATTATAAGTTATCATGCTAAAAAAACTTACTGAAAGGCTCGAACTGCCTGGAGTGGTACCGTATCCGGACGATGGGAGCGACGCCACCGACCATCGACGACCGTCTCTGTAAGTAAGAGTTAGAGTCATATACGAAGACAAAATTTTTATTAAATATATAAATAGACAAAACAACAGAAAGCTTTCTGAATAAAAAAAATGTCGATCGGGAAGAAGGAACTCTGGCAGATTATTTCTTTCGTATTATTCTATACGGCCAACAATATTATCAAGACTATATATTCCTCGTGCCAATACATGGAGCACAATCGCCTTTCATACTGAAACTCATAAATAAAATTGCCATTGGCAGTGGACCGATAATCGATATGTGTATACATACATACATACATACATACACACACATATACATACATACGTACATACGTACATACATACATACATACATACATACATACATACATACATACATACATACATACATACATACATACATACGTATAGGATTTCGTTGTTTACAATCTCACAACTAAAATACTTGCTCTACCTTTTCAGCTCCATGCGTGAAAAAGAGATAGCAATATTTTCAGTCCAGTAATATCAGTTTTGAAGTAGGAATCTCGTAACTACTGGCACAAGGGATATAACATCTTACGAAAATACATTATAATCAGCAGCTCATTGAAGATGTAAAATGTAGTTATGTAGTACCTATATACTTTATAGAGTATTAGTACGCATAGGTAGTACGATGGACCATTATTTTACCAACAGGTGGTATGTCTCGTCTGGCGTCTTATATATCATTAAATACAAATTGGTTTAACTAAACGTTAAAAACATATCATACATAATATTATATAATAAAAATATTCTTTGGTCGATCGTTCTAAAAATATACATAATAAGTTATAAGGCTGCTACAATTCAATACTACAACTACTAAGATAATCTTCGATGAGGTTATCGTGAATACTCACATGTCCTTATTTCTGATTGGAACAGACATAAAATAGTAAATAAATCAATTAATGTAAACATTAACATCAAGCACGTATTCGCTTATATATACATATAATACACAAATAGAATATTTACAAAATCTAAATATGACAAAATATTAATAACAAATTATTTTAATATACATATAAGACTAGTTATGCCCCGCGGTTTCACCCGCGTATAAATCATCAGAAATCAGAAAATCTGCCTTGAGTCTTCCTCGATAAGAGGACTAAACGACACAAAAATATTTTCTAAATTCGAACCAGTAGTTCCTGAGATTAGCCGGATCAAACAAACTCTTCAGCTTTATTTATTAGTATAGAGTATAGACACGTGTGCAGACCGCCACTATACCCGCCGTTTCACCCGCCTAGTTCCCGTTCCCGCAGGAATACGGGTACAAAATGTCAATGTCAATAGCTAACAAGATTAGAATTCTTACATACTTATCGAATACTAAATTAATTGCTGTCCTCATTTAACAAATAATTATGAAAGATATTATCCGTGTTGCCAATAGATGCTCAGTATGATAGTGAACGTGCAGACACCATGGATCGTCCTTATCGGCAAGCTAATTATTTCTTAATTATCGAACAGAATCGCATACGCCGTATTATTCATGCTGACATTTGAAAATGATAATCTTTTTAATTTGGTCATTTTATATATCACTTTTTTATTGGAATCACGATAAGAAAATCGTTCGGAACTTCAACGCGATTGATATATATCCTAACTAATATTATAAATGCGAAAGTAAGTTTGTTTGTTACGCTTTCACACCTAAACCACTAAGCCGATTTGAAAAATTATTTCACCAAAGGAAAGCTACTCGTACATTATCAGCGAGTAACATAGGCTACATTTTGTCCCTATATTCCCACGGGAACGGAAACTACGCGGGTGAAACCGCGGGAAAAACGCTAGTATCCTATAACAATAAGTCACAATGAAAAATATAGTTGTGGGCGTGACCTCAGACCGAGATAAATGTCAAGAAAACACTTCGAAAACATACATTACAAACTTGCAATGGTATATATATAAATAACGGTCCGTGGCAAATTATCAAGATTGAACTAATTGGAGACAAATATATGCGTGTAATCGGAGTTTATGTAATTAGTACGTGTCAGACGATCGAGCGATTAAACTCGTGTCGGGGGATAATAAATTGATTGTTGACATAAACGTATCGTATGAAGTACAACTGCTGAATATAAAAATGTACATTAAATCCATTCCGATACCAACGTCGTCATACACTTGAACGAACTATGAGAAAAGAAACCAGCGGTTCAGAAAATATATATAAACTAGCTGATACCCGCGACTTCGTCCGCGTTGCTTGATATATTAACAAGGTTTTCTTATGTACGAAGGAAAAAACATCAAAAAGATCGCAAGCAAAAATATACTTTGTTTAATCATACATCACTGAACACGCAGTGCATATACAAATCGTTGTTTCTTAAAACTTTAATAACTTTTTATTAAATGAAGATATCGCAATCATTTTTTTTTTATAACGGCCAAGTGTCTAAGAAAAAATGATTTAGAAAATTTCATTGAAATCTATCCAGTAGTTTTTCCGTGATGCGCGCACAACTGCAGACCTCTATCATTTTATTTATATAGATAAACAACCTTATGCATTGTTTATACAAATATGTTTATGACTTGAATCGGATCGAACCTGCAGCAACGAGCTGGAGCAACCACTGCGTTAAACAGTCGTAATAAAGTAAGGAAAATCTCGAACGTTCATTTGGATTGGAAAAAGAGACTCAATTCGATATTCTATCGGCCTGTAATGGAAAGTCAAAGTTATCGAGTCTTGGAACTGTTAAGCTAAAGCTATCCGCACACTTTGAGTCCTGCTGATGATTATTACCGGTTTGTTCCGGTTTGAAGGATGCGCGAGCCAGTGCAACTATGTACATACACAAGGAACATAACATTCGTGATATTAGGTATGGTTAATATCTTTTACAGTGCCATTGTCTATGGAAGGTGGTGCAATTCTGCCCTTTTTATTTTAAATAAAATACATACTTTTCTAAATTTGACTCGTCCCTAAACTGAAATATAATAGAAGTTTTTCACGATACCAAAGACGTCGACGATGATCGCAACCCATAAATTTCGCACCAAGAAAGACATATTCGCTAGAACAAGTCTCGCTCTTGTTTAAAAAGAGAAAATAAATAAACATCGTAGGCCGTTTATTTCGATCGATATCTACCGACGAGACCATGTTCAATGCTCCGTCAGTCAATCAAGTTATAGTCGAGTGATCTAAGAGGAATCTTTTGTGTGCCTAGAGGATCGTGATTCGTGACGAGGCGTTTTTTGCTAAACGTAAAAACTGCGCTTAAACGAGTTTTAATATTAGACCGACGAGACTTTTGGTTCTGTTAGATGGTAAATTATACGTTGATGTTAATCAAACCGAATGGCTCGTTGGTCAGTGAACCTGCGTGTTACGTGTTTGATTCCTGATGGTGGCAACTTTTTTATATCTTCACAGCATAGAATTTCATTAGCATACACTTGGTGTCAAAAATTAGATGATAATTGTATTTATACCAGATAAGTAGATGTTTATATATATTCACGAACATAATACGAAAAATATAGTAACGCAACAGCTTGTAACCATTCCACAGGTGGGCAAAGATCTTCACTCTACCACGGTGATTCACTGTAGGTTCGAAAATACTAAATACAGATGTAGCAAATTCTCATACACACGTGAAACTTGCATATATATTAATATCACTAATTCAAAAAAATACATTTCTTTTGCATTTACACTAGAAGGAATAAAAAGCAACAAGTATTCTTTTCCGACTCATCGATTACTTAAGCAACGCGTCCGTAAGCCCGCAACATAAGTGATTACATCGACTCAGTAATTAATCATTATGAATACATTTAAGATAGGAATCAAAATATTTAGTAGCGATATTATATGATTTTAATAAATACTAAATATTTCAATAAAAATAATAAAGAAAACGAATGGAATAACGATAACTCGAAATTTTACTTATTTTTATATCGGTACTTATTATGTTTTAATTAAAAAAATACGATCATTCGAGTACTTGCCATATTCTTAAGGTCAGCCCTTATAAGACTTCCTACGTGTTCAGAACAAATGTATATGAAAACTATAGTCTTGTATTACTCACAGTTCCTTGCCGCGCTTTACGCTTGATGAAAGCAAAGCGTGATGCAGAGGGTGGGCATGGTGAGCGTGCCAGCGCGGCCCTTCCGCCGGGGAGAGCGGCCCTGTGCCCGGAGAGCTGCAACGTCCGGAGCCCACCTAGAAGAGACCTTTCATTAATCGAAATGTCAGACAAAGACAGCAAACATTACAGAGCGGTGAAAGTATAAAATTTTATATATATAATAAGTATAATATTTATAAGAATTGTCTCATATGAAACTAACCGTTAAAATGATATTTAAAAAAAAACATCTAAATACAAAATTTCAGTTAATCTCTAAACTAAAATATTTAAAAAAAATGGTTGTCTGTAAAGTCGGTTTACGGACGATAGTTTAACGTGACAACGTCATAACAAAACATTGATGAAATGACTGCATACTTTTATAGATAAAATTGAATCATATTTATTGAATTATCATTATTCTGTATGGATACAAACGAGTGAAATGCCAATCGAGTGAAAGAGGGATAGATGCGGCGCAAGCGTACAATCAGCGTAACGGGACAATGAGTCGTCCTTTTTCGTGCATGCAGCCTGCGAACGTCGATTTATTAGACGTTGTCACGTCAAAAAATTGGAGTTAACTTGTTTTGTCATCGGTACCAAAGATATCTACAATACTATCAGCTAAACTTAACAAATTGAAACTGTTATGATTAAATTGCAAGTTAAATAAAAGCTGTTTACAAGTTGATAGCGTTAAATCAATTTAATGAACATTTTACAATTACGAAAGCAAACATTATACCTAATCAATGTTTCAAAACAAACACATATTCGATAATAGTCCGTTATTGTGTTTATGAAACGATAATTTCAACGACCTTTGGTTTCGTACGTTGTTTGCCGTTCGCATGGAAATTAATTTGAGCGTGTAATCGTTTAAAAGTAAAATCGTTAAACACATTTCTTGGCATGGTCTGCCGCTTGTATTTCAAACAACAAACCTACATTAAAACTCTTTGGTGTTGCAGTTTTGAGCAAAATATTTCGTTTTTACTAAAAACGCTTATAAGTAATCATAGTATACACTTTAGTATATTTGCATAAAACAAAGACCCGTGCAGTGTTTTGTTGTAATAGACTTTTCACACGCAGCGATACCATGAGGAGTTGTAAATAAGCAATATTTCCAAATAAATGGATTAAACAAATAACTCTTCACCAAGTATAAGCAGAATAAAACAAAAATACAACTATGCTTTAGTTGTACTTATACTTATAATCATTTATAAAAATAAAAATATTATTTTTAACATAATACGTATACATGTTCTTGTAATAAAAAATATTTTCAACGTGACCATAAAAGATACCGCGGCACTAATGATATTATATAGGCTTGTATTTCAATCGAAGTTCGAAAAAAAAAAACTTCATATCCTCAGTAAGACAACACCTATCCAGTTCTTAGACGCTCAAATATTCAACAGTTGCTCGAATGTGGAGAAATTCTGTGTCTGGTCTTATCTTCAGCCCTCACCTCTATGGCTGAGTGTGTCGTGATTGTCAACAGCCCACTCGTTTCTAATGAAGGGAG
This sequence comes from Nymphalis c-album, assembly GCA_963151315.1. Lineage (NCBI taxonomy): Eukaryota > Metazoa > Arthropoda > Insecta > Lepidoptera > Nymphalidae > Nymphalis > Nymphalis c-album. The sequence goes on along the minus strand of OY720611.1, from coordinate 7,166,887 downwards.
CAACAGGTTGGCCCATTAGCAACCTTCCACTGAACACGAATAGAAGAACTTTTAGAATCACTGTTCTTTCGGTATTTTCTCGAAGTAAACGACGTTTTAACTGCGATTTATCGTCGACTTCGATACTTTTTTCGTGATAAATATTTATGGAGTTTCTAGAATCTTCTGAAATGGCACCATTACGTATTTTTTGTCTCATCTAAAGTACTGCATTGGAGAATAACTTTCAATAACTTCTTGGTGACTTTGTTTTAATAAATTTCTATGTTAGAGAATAATATATGAATAGATATTCGTTATCATATCATAACAATAAACATTTGTGATAACAGCTTAGACTTGTCTTGTCTGAACCGTTACAGGGTCAATATCGTTTAACTGGACCGGATATGATCAATATACGGCCACCACAACCACAACGAACGGCGTCACACAATACAATATTTTTTTAACTAACTATCACAATATGTTATATTATTTATATGTAACAATATATTATGTTTGATATTTATTGACTATGACACCGATTCGTTCCGTACCGTTCCGTTACCGTTGCACCGATTGCCAAAAAATTCGGCACATATAATTATGTATTTTCATGGAAAATGACTTTTCATGCCACTGCTGCATGATGCTGCAGCAAATCAACTTCTAAACCGTCCAACCAATCACCAAGAGTATTGATATGTACAAACGGGCAAAATTCTTCCTGCCAATTTTTGCTTGTACTTACATAGCTGAAGTTAATTTGCATTCTAGTTTCAGTCGGAACAGTGACAATTCGATATGAGCGTTCAGGCGCAGGATCTTCGGGCTTTAAGCATTTTCTGAATACTACCAACTTCTAAACTCAGATTTTTTCAATTGAGAACAGCAGTAGCTTTTCATCTGTCCGAACCAGTCCGACCGAATCAGTCATTCAAAGCCAATTGAGTGTCTATAAATATATATTTTAGATAAAAAAATAATATAATGTACATTGTGGGAGCTTCTTTCACTTTACGAAACGCTATACAACCATCCTGCTTTTGGGAATCATTTTATTTCATTACGACAAATTCAGATTTTTTGTTTAGCAATGTCGTAAATCATCGCTTGATGCATCAACTCCGTTACTCGAGAGCTACCATTATAACGCGTTACTTTATATTTACCGTTTTAACGGCCACTGTGTAATTATAAAGCGAGATAAGAAAAATTATGTCTTGTTAAGTAAAACTAAGTGTCCCGAACAGATACATTTATAAAGCAACATTTGCCGTTAGCAAGAAGTCAAAGTCAAAGTCAAAATCTTTATTCAATATTCAAGCGTTTCACTTACTTATTGATTGTCATAAATCTACCACCGGTTCGGAAGTAAACACCTCAGACCTGAGAAGAACCGGCGAAAGAAACTCAGCGGGGTTTTTTTTTATATATATATCTTCACAATACAGGCAATTTATACAATAACAGTTTTTTTTTTTACTTGAAATACCCTGCGATCGTTAAGAACAATATGTACATAATATCGTCTAAGTACATATAAAGTTTTAAATAATGGACCAATGGTTTGTGTGTTTCATTGATTTTACACGTGATGCAAAATATATGAAAATCTAATGAAGCTATTTTTTTATAATGTGTAATAAAAAGTTTTATTAAAGTTAAGATAGTATTTTCATCACATCGGAGCGCTACCGTGACGATGCGCATGCGCGCAAGTTATCCCGTGGCATACGGCGAGCCCCACATACAAAAACCCTCACAGTGCTTTTAAAAAAAAAATTATTCACATTAAATGTTTACGCAAATGACGTTAAACAATAATAATAACAATAATACAACTATTTACATAAAACGATATTAATACAAAACAAACATATTCGTCTGTATAAGAAAAAAATAGCAAAAGTAATCTTAAGCGGAAGGGATGTAATTCATCAAGGATTAAAAATACAGGGATGATACTTGGAAGATTACAAAGTGGTAACTAAGCGAGATTACTTTTCTTGTTATCTTGACTTATGATCATTTATTAAAGGCGACTTTAATAAGATAAATTGACGAAATTACAATTAAGCCGACTTCAAAATTAACAGAGAATGAATTAAAAAGTAAAAATAACTCAATTTCGTTTTAATTAAAAGGTTTTATAAATGTACTACAAACCTGTCTTAAGTCGGTCTCGAATCCGAAGTATGTAACTTCTTATATTTCATTTAGCAATATAAACAACTTCATTTATTATTAACGGTTAAAATTATAATAAAAATAAAATAAAAATATTTCAAATTTGCTTATATGTTTATGACAAGAATGTTTATATAAGCCTATTACAAAAATAAATAAATTAGACTTATAAATAAATTTTACTTGGTGGTAGAGCTTTGTGCAAGCTCGTCTGGGTAGGTACCACCCACCCATCAGTTATTCTACCGCAAAACAGCAGTACTCGCTATTGTTGTGTTCCGGTTTGAAGGATGAGTGAGCCAGTGTAATTACAGGCACAAGGGACATAACATCTTAGTTCCCTAGGTTGGTGGCGCATTGGCGATGTAAGCGATGGTTAACATCTCCTACAATGCCATTGTCTATGGGCGTTGGTGACCACTTACCATCAGGTGGCCCCTACGTTAGTCCACCTTCCTATTTAATAAAAAAAAAAATTAGACACTATAGACACCGAAAATGAAGCGTTTGTGTTCAGTTTTTTTTTTTAATACAAACTGTAAACAATTACATAAATACGTAAATTTTCTATTGCCCATACATCCTCGATCGTAATATCAACGACTTTTATACAACCAGACACGATAACCTAGGAGATAAAATACGATGGGCACGAGCGAAGGTCGACACACAGAATTCGGATAAACTCCAGCAAGTTTTTCATGTGCGATTTTTTTATTAGCGTTCCATTTCACGTTAAATGAAAACGTCGTACGAAAACATTTACGAGAATAAATTAAACTAGTTATACGCAGATGAAACACCGTAAAAAAGTTAATAGTTATACGAGAAAAGTGAAATTTTATACCTCGAACGCTACAAAGTAGGTAAAACGTCTCCGTTGATCAACGGAGATAGTTTCTAGTTTTATTCGATTGAAAGTTAGTATACCTATCAGGCTGGTGTATTATGTTAATCAGTGTTGCCAGGCTTAATATTGATCGTCGGATATGCATCGGGTTAACACGAGTATGTCGTCCCTTTCTCCCAGACATTAAATGACTGTTGACGGATACTTGTATAATATTTCAATTGACGACCAAACACAAGAATTCATAAAAAAAAAACAACGCGTTGAACTCCGGGAGTGCCGGCAGAAGTGAAAACTTGAATATTAACGTTGTGAATTTTTGATATTTTGGAATGGTTAGGGAAAAATTTTGCACGAATTTCTTTAATTATCAGTATAAAAGTACTATAATTTATGTGACAAAATACAATATTCTTTTATTGCGCTATCGTACACAAACATGACAATTTATATTACATTAAATATTTAACACTTCAGAATCCGTCTTACGAATTTTCAAAAAGTGCACAACGCCGCTAAAGAAGTTTCCACTTCAATAATTTTAATTATAATATGTCATAGCAATCACTAAACTTTGGAAAAAATTATCGTGACATGTGGCAACACTAATGCAGTATGTCGTAGATCAAGTTTCCTAAGCTTGTATAGAACATGATCCACGCCCGCAATCGTCCTATCCTCGCCGATATAGAGTTTGTCACCATGACTCACCCTTGCAGAGGCGCGGCACGGCATCACGTTTTTTTTTTTAATTGAATGTACATATATAGGGCTGCTTATCATTAGGTCTTGACCCGTAGTTTGTATATAGCCGAATTAATTTAAGGAGATTAACAATACGGTTTAGAAAAAAAATAAAACATTTTTAGAATATTTGGTCGTTCTCAAAAGTAAAATCGGCTGATTTTTATGTAGTAATATAAATATGATTTTCGATGTCATCGAGTATTGATAGAATTTGTATGAAAAAGCATTTCCTACGATTAATAGTACCCATGCTTCAATGAATAGTTTGACAGATATTAATGTTTACGGCGTTATTTTAAAGGTTTAATTCTGACAATCAATTAAACATTTGTTGTACACCCACCCACTACCTCAGTAAGTTCTAGCCACTATAGGGTATCGATCAGTTAAAGGTAGATTAGCGTCAAAAAAAGCTCCAAAGATTCTCTAAAATACAAAGTGTATAGTCGTAAATACAAACTTATTAAAAATAACTGTCATTCTAACCATTCCTAAGTCAGTCATGTTTATACATTCAAATTAATTATATAACCAATAACCATATATGAAATTATATTATTAATCGTTATTTTCGTCGACATTTAAATCGTAGAGCTATTAAAAGCGCATATAGGCGTTAGCATCGTAAACAAACAGTAACAGCTGAGACGATGAATAATCAGCTGAAGTCGACTGTTATGTGCTCTTGACCGACTTCGGTCACCGCGGTCATTCTCAATAGACTAGCCAACTGCATAGGACCTTTAGAGCATAAGTGTTCTATATATTCCCTTCCTCTTCCCTCAGGAAAGTGATCAGGCTCTGGACCACCGACGAATGGCCCGACCCAGGACCTAGGGCATCTGCGTTAATATAAGCCAGACATTAGACCAGCTAGGCAGATGATAGCTGGAGTCGACTAATATTACTATCATCACTTTAATTGTATGACATTTGTTAACTCGAATGGCGATATGGCGCTCATTATATGAATGTGTCGAAACCTATTCATTAAACTTAGTCGTTTTATAGTTGAAATTGAGTTGGGAGCTTTAGAAAAACTTAATAATGCTTTATATAGGTATCCATATACAAAATTGAATCTTGGTTTATCTGATAGAGATTAATAGACTTCAACACTGTTTCACCAATCAACATGAAAATTAGCAAATGTACATATTTGTTCAATGATAAGTATTGTTGTTTATTCAATTTTAATTTAATTTAATTCAATTTGTTATTTTTTGTGTATTAGCTTTAAGTGGAAACTTGATTGATTTGTGATTTTTGTTATTTTTGTTTTATATTACAGTGTTTTTAAAATTGTTTGTTTCCCAAATAATTAAATAAATAAATAAAATAAGATTTTGATACTATGTAGTTTGTTGTAATTAAACACAAGATGGCGCTGTATAAAATCTGCAATACCGTATATTTAAATATTGAAGACAATCCATCGCTTTCATTACATATATGTGTATTTATACAATTTAATTTTCAACATCGTGATCAACAAAAACATTTCCAACGGATTCAAATGTGCCGACTTTCGAATATTTGCGTAATGACAATCGTGCGCCGACAAATTCACGTTTCTGACATATTGCATTTGAAAGTTCACAATTTAAAGACAAGCGTACAATTATCGATAGGAAACATCAGTACTCGCTTGAGGACAGTGGCTCTCAAACCTTTCTTATTCTTATTTGTAAAACCCCCTCTTTCTAAAAAACGAATGAATAAATTCAAACCCGTAACTCATTTTCATTCTTGTTTTATATATTTTTGGCGGACGACTATATTGGCCACTTGATAGTTTTTTTTTTATAGCATAGGTAGGCGGACGAGCATATGGGCCACCTGATGATAAGTGGTCACCAACGCCCATAGACATTGGCAATGTAAGATATATTAACCATCGCTTACATCGCCAATGCGCCACCAGCCTTAGGCACTAAGATGTCCATTGTGCCTGTAATTACACTGGCTCACACCCTTCAAACCGGAACACAACAGTACGAAGCATTGCTGTTTTGCGGTAGAATATCTGATGAGTGGGTGGTACCTACCCAGACGAGCTTGCACAAAGCTCTACCACCAAGTAAGTGGCCTATGCTTATCCTTAAAAAAGGCGAGGCATTTACCAATTCCATACTAATATTACAAGTTCGAAATTAACTCGGTGTGTGTGTTACGCTTTCACGGCTAAAGCAAGTGAACACCAAGGAAGAACATAAGCTTAGCCTAACACGCGGACGAAGCCGCGGGTTAAAACTAGTAATATAATTATATAGGTACAACTTATATCTTCCACAATATCCATAAAATAAAAATCCAATATCCAATGGGTTTGTCGTTTGAAATTTCTTTCAATAAAATATAGAAGACGCTTAATATCTTCGGTATATGAGGCGTTTTTCATGACGAGACAATCTTGTATATTACAATAAGCAATTGTCAAATGCTTCGTACCGCTGTTTCACAATCCATTCGCGAAAGTTTACTGACGACGAGATCGCTCTGTTTTGTAAGGCGACATTAGAAGAGAGAGACGTCGAATACTATAAGAATAGGTTACAGATCTAACTTTTTTTAATGAGTGTTTTTTTATTCCGTGACCGTCTTGGTTAAGTACCACGCAGACATTATATATTACAAACACCAATACTGAATATTGTTGTGTTCAGATCGGAAGCGTGAGTTCCCACTCATTCACTCACTCAGTATAACTACAGGCAAAAGGGACATAACACCTTATCGTTCGTTACCAAGGTTGGTGTCGCATTGACGATTGATAATATAATAGAATACACTTTATAGTACACCACAAAGATAAAATAAAAACACATGGATACAATCCAAAGTGAATACAATTATACGACTACATAGCTATCTCGTCAATGCAACCAAACATTCGACGAGGTAAGAATTCAATCGTTGGTAGTAGACACTTATATTATGTGATATTAGATGGCATTTGAGATTTAAAAAAAAAGTGACGTCATATTAGTTTTATCCGTGACGTACGTTAGGGTTATTTAAGATTTTTTATAATTTGACAGGTGATCGCGGAAATATTTACGTATATACTCTCTTAGGAACAACTTTAAGCCACCGGAGCAAACTAATTAAGGCATGTAAGGTTTACAGTACGGGTTTTCTTAAGAGTTAAAAGCCGAGATGGCCCTGTGGTTAGAACACGTGAATCTTAACCGATGATCGTGGGTTCAAACCCGGGCAAGCACCACTGAATTTCATGTGTTCACTCAATTTCACCACAAATTAATTGTGATTATGATTTAGTTCAAGGTTTCAATGAGAGAGTTTTATACGTCTATGTTTGATATAATTATATTTGTAAAGTTTATATAAGAATATACACATTCGAAAAATATATACATTTACATTAAAAAATTACGTAGGCGGTTTTAATTATATATATTTAAATATAGACTAGTACGTAATATAATAATGTATTTTAATATTTTTTATATGGTTCATTAGTTACTATAAATTTTCTCCTATTTACTATAAAATTCAATAAATAAATAGTTCCTAACCTAAGAGGGGGAGCCAGGAGACCCTTAGTACAGAGCAACCTAGTTTGGGCTCCTGCCTTCCACATATATATGTTTTTAGTATTAAGATAAAAAATAAATAAACATTAATGTTCTGTGGGAGAGGTTAAATAAATTTATTGTTTTAAACTAGTTAGTAGTGGGTAGTATTTTAAGTTGCCAGTGCGTATATCACTAGCTTATAATGTCAAATAATAAAATTAAGTTTCTAAATAGGGTTCAAAAACTATTCAAGCAGTTAGTTGACGTGTAATAGACGCTAATAAAGACCGACTCCGCTCGTCTCTGTTCACTTGTTATTCAATTAAGACGGTGAACTTACAACAAGAGAGAGGCGATGGTGTGGAGGTGGCGGTGGCAGGCGGGACGGTCGACGGGACACAGCACATGGCTCTTTCTGTTAACAATACATTTTATATATATATATATATAATATATTAATTAATAGTTCCAAATTAAAAATTAACATTAATTATTAAGCCTTAAATATTAAAATGCATTTTAGAAGATTTATGTTAACTTCATCGTGTATGAGTCAAACCTCGCATGTATTTTAAAACAATGCCTTCTAACAAATTGAGACGTCATATTTCACACACTTAATTAGCTTACAAATGTTCTACTGAGAAAATGCCTTCTCTCCTCTAGAGGAAAAGGTTTGGAGCTTTTCCCACCACTCCTCTATGAGGGTTCGTGGATACACATATAGCAGGATTCCATCTGATATAACCAAGTCCATTCAAAATGTTTTCCTTCACCGTCGGCAGTGAGTTTATTTTATTAATAACAATTAATTAAAAAAACCGAATTTAATTCGAACATTGTAAGTAGGTACTGACAACAATGTATTCGTTTAATGGAGACGAACGAGAAATAATATTTATACAATTAGAAACAGTCCGAGTGATTTTATTCAACTTACCACGTGAACAGACAGAGTCGGTGCGGACTTGCCAAGCGCAGATCGACGCATGCGCACAAGGTTACCGCTACGCGCCTTGCTCGCATCTATTGACAAACATCACATATTCAAACAAAACACGCTCATCCAATATAATACAATATAATCACATATATGTAACTCTTATACGATTCATATATAACGTACTGCATGCGTTACATATTGCACAAAACGATTCAGATTGCAAAGCGTTTTATTTGCGTGTATTTTTATTTATTTATTTATTCACGTTTGCGTGTACAGAGTTTAAATTCGAAGTTTTCGTAGATATTATTAAAATACTTGTTTAATATTATCATATAATTATAATGAGTAGAAAAATAATAGAATAAGCGATGTTGCAATTTCCTAACATGGAAAGCACTTAAAGCCTAATACACTTAATAAGACTATCCAACTGGTTACTCGTTGAGATTGGTCACGGCCATAATTAGGTCAGAGGGATTTATATTCACTGATAGTAAGTATACGACAGCTTGGTAAGCCTATCCTGTAAAAGAGAAATATTGCTCGCTCCATTTGTTCGCTGCTACATTGCCGGTTTTACATAGATGTCATAGCCACACATATCGTAAATCAAACACGCACATGAAACACACAATGGAACTAGTCCAGTTTAAAGCGTTCGATAAATCATTATTTACTTTTTAAAGAAACTCAATGAGATGACTCTTATAGCATAACATTAGACAATAATATGTATCAGTTAAGTTTCCACTTATAATAATTACACAAACACTAAATTAATTTGTTAGCGATTACCATTTTTTTTAAATAAGAATTACAAACTAATAAACACTATTCGCGTACAACTCGAGTTAAGAGTGAGGATGACAATCGAACCTACTACTTTTACATCGCCAAGCAGCCCGTACACCATTGCTCTATTGGCGCTACACTTATATAAAATATTGAGCCAAATATAATTATAGCAAACAGAAAAAATTAATACACAGAAAATAATAATCTCATATAAAATATGCACACAATATATTAATTCCTTACAAAACAAATTGAAAATCTATACTCGAACTTCAAAAAAAAAAGTCACAACGAATTGATTACACGAACTTTCCATTTCAAATTTGATGTAACTAAATAAAAGTTTTGTTTTACATTTAAAAAAAAAAGAAACTACATAATATATAATCTGCCACAATATTAAAATTTTAGTCTCGTATCGTCGCCGTGATTATGAAACTGTGTTTACTTGCGTAGTCACGCCTCCGCGACCGGAATACATATGCGGCTATTATTAGCGGGATAAATTTAATATTACGTAGACATTGGAGTTATACACGGTACATAAATATTTTTATTCGTATGTACAATAATATCTTTTTTTATAGTATAGGTAGGTGGACGAGCATAATGATGGTATGTGGTCACTAACGCCCAAAGACAGTGGTATTGTAGAATCATAAAAAAAAACATCACCACTGCGCCACCATTCTGGGAACTACGATGCATGTCCCTGTGCCTGGATTATCTGACGCAAGGGTGGTACCGACCTAGTTAAGATTGCACAAAACTCTTACCACCAAGTTTGTATGAAATTGTAACAATTTCGGCCTCGGCAATTTCGGCAATTTTGACCGTATTTTTGTTTGGAAATTAAAATCATTCCTTTTCTTATGGTTTGATATCTATATATATTTGCGGCATAGCTTGTAATGTATAAAATCCGTACATTTAATTTAAACCAATAATATGATTACAGCCACTGCACCGGTCTATGCGAGCGGGAGCCTGGTAATCTGTAAAACATTTAAACTGGTCACATAGATACCAGTCTTTCACAAAGGAATGTGTACTTTGTAAAACAGTTTTATATTGAGACAAATTAACATTACTTCATTCATTCATTCCACGTTTTAAAATAACCTGATAAACCACTACTGAGCTAAGGTCTAGCCTCTGTTTGAAGATAAAATTTCGAGCTGATTTTAACAAGCTGCTCTAATATAAATGTGGAAAAATTTTGTCCGACAATATAGATTTTTCCTTACCGCTAAGCGCAACAATAGTCTAATGGTAACAACTTTTTAAAGCTAAAAATCTCGAAGATCTTTGTGTCGATTGATTGGTTCAATAAAAAGGCTATCAACATTGAGAACTAAGTCGTTACGTGCATGTTACACTGTCTCACTAGAAAATTCTCATCCAACAAACAGATTGTGGGCTAAAGATCTCCGAATCCTTGCTTGAATAGAAATAAAACGATATTGGAGTTGACAGCCAAGAAATTCTTAGCACCCTCCCGTCTGTTGATTGGATCAGTGTTTATAATCCCAAGCAAATATAGCCGTTAGTCCATAGCTTGAAATCTTTCCGGTCGGACTTGCCATATAATATAAGTGTGAGATAAAAATCAAACACAAACACACAAGTGCACTCTTTACTTGTGTTTACGCACACATGTGCACCGACGCTTGTGTAATGCGTGTTGTACGGTTATATTGTTTACGTTTTGCAATTAAATGTCCGTAAATAACACAGAATTAATAATTGGTTAGAAGTGGCTTCAGTTAAGATCATTTTTAACCCCGATGTCAAGATGATGAAATGGACTGATTTTGATGCGATTTTTGAAACTGGATGGAGTAACATTAACTAATAATAATTACTTAAGTAATTTAACTATAAATAAATTTATCTCAAGGATCATCATACTTCTATAAATCGGATAAGTCAGTCAATCAATAACAGAGATTTGATGTTTATTTATATGTTATATTTCAGAACCATTTAAACAACATCAAATCCGTATTCAACAATTCTATATACATAGTTGTAAATGATATTGTTTCATTAGGAGAATAACATTTCGATACCACTTCCATAATATTATATTTTCTAAGGTCACGTGGTATTTTGGAGATCGTCCAAATATTTGCTGATTTAACACTAGTTTGTAAAACAGATATTATTACCGCGGTAATGTTTAAAGTGTGATAAAAGCGTTGTTTTTAGAGTTTATTTGACGTTATTTATGATAGTAAATAATTAGATAACATTTGTATGTTACGATCTATTTATACATTCAAGTTCAATTATACTTTAAATAGATTTGTTTAACGGAATAATTGAACTTGATTTTAATTAAATAGGTATATGCTACGTATATTTTTAATTATGATTTGTATCTCTTATATATATCTATTATAATAATTGTAAGACGTTGCACGCTACACCAGAACCTTGATTGTCTTGATTGACTGATTGATTTTTTTTTTGATCAAACTCAATGAAAAGCAGTCCAGCCAGGCAATTCTACTAATCAATAACGATTACAATAAATTCCCGTTTCAATCCCAATCAAACTTTGTCTAATCTATATTAATTCGGATCGGAACCGAACCGATATAATGTTGACATATACCGTTATGTCAAACTAGGTACATTGTTGACTTGTTTCGATTACGATAAAGTGACTTGTTAGTTTAAACTTGTTAGTTGAATTGGTCCTCAAATGGGTGAAGGACCGGAAACAACTTGGTAGTAGAGCTTTGTGCAAGCTCGTATGGGTAGGTACCACCCACTCACTCATTAGATATTCTACCGCAAAACAGCAGTACTTGGTATTGTTGTGTTCCGGTTTAGAAGGGTGAGTGAGCCAGTGTAATTACAGGCACAAGCGACATAACTTCTTGGTTCCCGAGGTTGGTGTAAGCGATGGTTAACATCTCTTACAATGCCAATGTCTATGGGCGTTGGTGACCACTTACCATCAGGTGGCCCATACGCTCGTCCGCCTACCTATGCAATAAAACAAACAAACACCATAAGGAAGGCGGAGAACCTGAAGCTTCAGCTCAACAGTGGAAAGTTATATGTTCAGCAGCAGTGGTCATAGAATAATTGAAAATAAGGTCATGATTGATATATTATATTACTCTGAGATTTAATGTGACGTATCCTTTCCATGAGCTTGGAACCATTAACCAAATGAAAAATACTTCGATTGTTAACAAAAGTTAAGCTATGCACCAAATATTTATATATACAAATATATACGATTATCATAATAATCATACGTTACATATAGAAACGTTAAATACAAATTCAACCTTGCAATGTTACTCTTATGAAGTTTAGTTTTTAACACGCTTTTATTAGCTTGGGTTGTATGTAACGGAATCTTTGAACTTAATTTTCACCAATTTCCAGAAGTCTGATTAATTTGAAACTTTGCATACGTATCAAGGACCGATGACAATGCAATAATTGATAAAAGTTTTTTTGTTTTTTTTCGACGTTTCGCTGGATAATCTTAGCGTGTTTTTTTAGTTTTTTTAAACTATTATTTTATAATAATAACAACACTACAACTACAACGCTCGAAATGTAAAGCAACACACCCACGTAGCACGCAACGCATTACGAAGTTATGACGTGAATGTTATGCACGTCAGCGGAGACATTAGTCTAGAGATAAATTTATATCGAAAATAGAAATAATCAAAATTTCTTATCTCATCGTTGTTTACTTTTATTTTATTTATTTTATATCTTTAGATGTACGGATCCATAGTAAACCAGATGGTAAGTGACACTACCCTAGAGATGGGCGTCCCAAGAAATAATAACCGTAGCAAGGAACCTTGGGAATTAAGATGTTATATGTTATATCTCTTGTGCTTGTAGTTTCACTGGCTCACTCACACCACCAACCGAACCCAACCATAATGGGTATTATAATGCTATTTGGTATTGGAATATTTTATAATGAGTGTGTCGTACCTACCCAGGTGGGCTTTCACAAAACCTTACCACCAAGTAAGTATCGTAGTGAAGGTTAAAAAAACAACATAACAACTGACACACATTCCTTATCAATATTTTAGAAAAGCCTTTTCAAAGAAGTTCCCTCAATGCCGACGTTAGAAAAACTAAAACTTTAAATTGGCTTCGACAAAAGCCACCGTAAAAACACTAAAAACCTATTCTATCTATACTAATATTATAAATGCGAAATTAGCTCTGTCTGTTAACTTCGCTGAACCGACTTTGATGAAATTTAGTATAAATCAAGTTTGAACACCAACTAGAACATAGAAAACTTTATGCAAACGAACGAAGCCGCGAGCGAATCCTAGCAATAATATATTTAAAGACTGCAAAATGAAAATTATATATTCCGACATGATCGCAATTATTATATTTAATTAAATAATTGATCACTGTTTCATTACACGGAGTGAAATTACCTGTATATACGATATTAATTTATTTAATAATTATATTAAAAAAGCTAATTGAATTACTCGCACGAGAACGGCAATGAAACATATTTTCCAGTCAAGCGATCCGACTTTAATTACTACTATCGATTCTTAATTAAGTACTAGGTAAATATATAATACAAAAACCGATATGTAATTAAAAATATTTTTAATGATGGCAATTAAACAAATATTTTTTTAATCCGTTTTGTAATAAGAAAACTTTTAAATTTCTTTGCTTATCTATATTTAAACTAGAAGTAAAATTTTATTCAGATTAGTTTCTCTTGGCTGAAGCTCTTCTCGAGGAAAACGATATTGCAAATATTAAGATGCACAAATATTTGTATAAGCATATAATTATGATCTCTCTATTCCCTCGCTCTCATAATGATCTAACGAGAAAGCAATAGATTTACTTAAAAATATGGTAGTTGTACTCCCGAGCATCAATGCTTAAATGCAAACAAAAATACGAAATAGCTTTCATTGACCGAAACTACATCTAGGAACTCAGAATGCACTGCCTTATAAGCTACTCCTTAGGACCGTGGATTATATATCGTATGGACTTTAGTCATAAATATAAATCAAGCGATCGCTTACATAACCAAAATACATAATTTACCCAGTTATTTTGTTTACTTTACTTTGCGAAGATTTATTTATATTACCTGTTCGCTGGCGCATTAACTGAATTAGAAATTGTTTATAGCTCTTAGGGAGACGAAAGTGTAATCTGCCTTCCTAAACTAAAATATAAAATTTGTTAAAATGAGATTAAATTTTTATGTCTGTTGTTTATAATATATAATAATTAGAATAAATAATATTTATAACATACTACATAACATACTAAAACTTATATATTGAGGGTCGGGAAACTTCTCGGGATTACGCAACTCATTAAAGTTTTATCAAAATCGGACGATATACATGTATTTTTTTTTTATTGTATAGGAAGGCGGACGAGCGTATGGGCCACCTGATGGTAAGTGGTCACCAACGCCCATAGACAATGGCATTGTAAGAAATGTTAACCATCGCTTACATCACCAATGCGCCACCAACCTCGGGAACTAAGATGTTATGTCCCTTGTGCCTGTAATTACACTGGCTCGCTCACCCTTCAAACCGGAACACAGCAATACAAAGTACTGCTGTTTTGCGGCAGAATAACTGATGAGTGGGTGGTACCTACCTAGACGAGCTTGCACAAAGCTCTACCACCGAGTAAATTGAAACGTGCAGTAACATAATTGAAACTGTTCAGCGTTCAGACACATTTTCATTGATGCAACATTCTATCTTAAAACATTGCAATTGAGTTTAACCTTCAAATATTACTCTCACAGAACCTCCACAAGTTGCACTACAAAGTATTTCAATAAGTCTATACACAACAAACAACATAGCATTATTTGTCTTATAACGTTTTGATATGTGACGATAGAATACAGATAACAGATAAAATATTTCATCAAACGTTACGACAGATCTGTCAAACTTAATCGAAAGTTGGATCGAAATCGTACCGATCGTTCAACGGGTCGTAATAATTAACTGGGGCAACGCCTACCCGATGAATGACAATGTCGAATGAAATGTTCTGACCGACCTTCGATCATAGAACATTATTAATAGAAATGGTATTGATAACACATATCAATATCGAAGAACGATCGAATTCGAAAATTATTAAATAGCGAATAAGTCGCTCAAAGAAAGTATTTTTAGGACTTATCGAGAAACGCCTCTGCTTAACATTGGTGTCTTATATTATTTTTATATTTTATTTTAAGACAAAATTTATTTGGCTGTATAAAAAAACATTTTTTAGACCTTTGCGTGTATTAACTATTAATTGTAGGTAATGTATGTAAGACTAAACGGAATATTCACCGCCGAACACGATTGTGAATTAATGTCAGAAATTAACATGCGACATTGTATGTTATCCAAAACACGCATAAAAAAAGGGTCACTGTAAGTCAAATTTCAACATTTCTCGAATGGATCTTTCTCGTAAAACGTAGCATTTAGAAGTTAGTCTGTAGGATACTTCTAAAAAGTGTTAAGAGGGTGAGGAGCTCGTGTTAGGTATAAAAAAGTCTATCTCCTTCTTAAGGGTTCAAGCTGTGCTCGCACCGAATTTTATCAAAATCGATTCAGTTTAGTCGTGAGAGCGTAACGTAACGTATAGATTAATCTGTAGATATTTAAATATTTCCTCTACTACGTTGTACACGAAATTTAGTTTGCTTGTTTTGCGTGTTTATGTGTGTGTATGTGTGAGTGTGTGTAAAATACTTTTTTAAATGCCTGACATTAAGCCTGTGTGTAATATGCGATCTTAAACGACATGGAATAATCCGTAACGCTACGACCTCATTCATATCGAGCTCGGCAGCGTAGATTGCTATCGTTATTGAATTTTTTATTTTCATAAATTAATTTACGTTGCATTTATTAATGTTTTACTACTTCCAGTCTCAGTTACTAAGCGGGCTTGGTTTCGCCGGCGGATATAAACTTAAGAAAACAACATTGTAACAATTTTTGAATTGAATTTGAACTTTTAAGCAAGTTATTGATTGGTTTGAACTGCTAACAGTGGCAGATTTTACACGTTTTTCGAGTATAGGCTATGTATATTTTTACCACAAAAATTGTTTATATATCTCGAGTGTACAATGAAAGGGAAGCAAGAAAAAATATCGGTAACTTGGTTCTGCAATACGGAAATCTATTGTAGTCTCTTTTCGTTCAGTATACGTAGCTATAAATCTATTAAAAATAATTGTTCCCCAAAACCGTCCCACAAATCTGCCGCTCTTGGCTCAAGCATCAGCCTCCTAGTAAATTCGCCATTGACTACTAACTAAAATTGTCTAGTTTTGGTCCTGCGTTGTCAGTCAGTCAATTTCACACAATATATACTTTAGTATTTTGGGAACGTGTTTAATGTATTTTGCGTGTTCAAATCACGTCGGGGTCACCAGTTTGAGAGCTAGAGGAACAGGGTGTAAAGTTCCTCATCCACCATTGAAAAGGGAGGATCCTCCGACCAGACGGGTTCGTGTCTGGTGGGCTACTGCCCGTCGATTGTTGTCGGGTTCTTGTATTTATGTTCAATCGCTCTGATAACTTTAATATCGCGATGTAGGATACGTCTGTTCATAGTTCGTATGTGGCGAGATAGATGTCGCTACAGTATAATATCAGCTATTTAGTAAATCTAATTATTAAATACGTGACGTAAACAATAGCTTTATAATTATTATGTAATGTTCGCACACGACAGTCGCGCAGGTGTCACACCATTAATCGAATCCATATCAGTTTTTCACGGAACGACTACCATGTGACCTTCACAACCCTTTACCGGTGAACCAGTAACGCAATGTGGAAGTCATTAGAATTACCCTTTGTCAACAAAGAATTAATCAAAACCAAAATAAATTCAATCATTTTTAATTTGGTCGTCAATATATAACGATGCCACCACAGATAGACGATGGAGCGAAAGGATCCTGAACTGGTACCCTAGGGATGAAAAACGAACACGCGGAACACAGACAACACGTTGGGAGGATGATATAACTTAAATATGCAGGGATAACATGACAGGGGACGGCGAGCGAGAGACGAAAATGGAAAGACATGGAGGAGTCCTTTGCCCAGCATTGGGCGTTCAAACTAACCTGACGTATTTTTCATGAGAACATTCCAAAAAAATAATCAATTACTTTTATAATATCTTTACAATTTCTGAAATTAAATATCTCTTGATTAATCTAATTAATTTTCTTTTTTTAGAATGTAGAATTTGACAAGGAAAGGGAAACAATATGTAAATTGGAAATTGCGATTGAAAATAAAAGCTATTTTATTTAATATTACAATGCTAGTTTTCGCACGCGACTTCGCTCACCCAATCCTTCGAGTTCAAACTATATGAATAAATTAGTTTACAATCGACAAAAACATCGAGATATAATAAATGCCCTTAAAGTCGAATACATAACCTTATTTTTGAGCTAATTAATTAAACGTAATAATTCCACCAATTCGGAGTTTTTTTTAGGATCTAGATTACATATGAATTAATTATTAATTTACAATCAAATTAAATAAACAGATAGAGCTAACAAGTTATTTATTTATAATTCGAAATTGATACCGATAAAAAATGATTGGACAACCTATCGCAGCGGAAAACGAAACTGCGACAAACGGAGTAGAAAGCCGTCACTCTCACAAAGCGTGTATTGGCAAATGTTATATATGTGATATGAACTAGTACTTTACCCGCGGCTGTATCGTATATATGCATATTATCATAATTCTTAATTGCTAAGAAATAATATCCGTAGCTCTTGCTTCAACATTCAGTAGTACACACTGTGTAAAAGGAACCAGCATTAGCCTCAGAAGTTTGGACTGTGTGACGTTGATATATCAATCAGTCAGTTGTTCTTTAAATATATATATAGGTATATACTCGGTGGTAGAGCTTTGTGCAAGCTCGACTGAGTAGGTACCACCACTTATCAGATATATATAATACAGGTTCGAACCAAAAACCTTTAAATGCTAATATTCGCCGAATGCCTTTGCCTAGGTATGTGTCTGTAATAACGTACAGATATTCACACAATCGCTTCATTAATTTATATCTTTACGGCTGCTTACAATTGACGAGGACGCATTTCTGGTGCTGCTATCATCATCACGTACTCTGCAATGAACTTAATCGTCATTAGGCCTATGTAGGTTACATAGGCTTCCTGACTGAATTAAATTATTGTATATATGTACATACATATATGTATCCGCTAACACGACAAGCAATACGAATTAAATTTAACTCTAACGGCCAAATACTGAAACGTCCCTCATTAAACGCTACTTAACATTGAGAAGCACCTAAATTAGTATGCGAAATTTGACATTAACGGCGTCTTAAATAATTGTTTCACTTAATATTTGAATGACGTTTCAGTATTCGGCCATACAACTTTAGCCGTGTGAGCTCGGCAACACACGGTCACAAGTACATATAAAAAAATTACATCGATTTATGTTACTAATTGTTACAAAACTATTTTTTAATCGGATGATAAGTATGATTATGAAGTATTGAATCGATTGGTCTAAAATCTCATTTTGCAACACCTAGTTCACAATGAAACCGTGAGAACTTAATGTAACCGATCGAGAACGAATTGTCCTACATAATTTTACTTTACCGTTGACACTACTAAAGTAAAAAATAGCATAGTAACGGCCTGTTAATGTCCCACGGTTGGGCTAGGGACTCTTCTCCTCTTTGATGAGGTTTGGAGCTTACTCTATCACGATGCTCAAATGCGCGTTGGTGAGACTTGCTGGATTGTCTTCTTATTGTCTAATAGGTGTAGATGTATTATAAACACAAATTTCAAATATAAAAATTCAAAGGTGCTTGCCCGGGTAGTATGAGTTTGGAATATAATATCTTATAATTTGTTATTCCCATTTAAATAAGAAAGTGAAAAATAGACAGGCGGATCAGCAGTGCCATTCTATAAGAACTAACTTCATTGACAACCAGACTTATATTGATATGACTTAGTACGTTCACTTCATTAAACGTTTATGATTTCTTTGAAACTGCATAACTAGTTGTAACTTGTAATAGAGCAAGATCCCAGGGCCGCCAGACGTCACGTATTTTCTGACGGATGAAATGTGGACGATTGAGTAGTGTTAGTATGTACTATGATCGTATGCCTACCTGCTAGCTTGGTCAAACGGCCAATTTCCAGGTATCAGGTAATCAAGGTACATATAAACATTACTTACTTCACGTAAATTCTGACGCTCCATTTTTATATATGTTCATCCGACAACTATTTTAAAACCTTTGACAAGAAGACAGACCGATCCAAGGGGCCAATCATCCCCTAAACTAAATTTTAATATCTATGTGAGTGGGAGCGCGAGAGCATTATCTACGCGCATGAGACTGAGTGAGACCGACTGCGCTGTTAAGGCCATGAAAATTATTATATTTGGTATTTTTAAAAAATATTTTTTATTTCTAATTAATAAATAGAAAAAATATTTAAAAATGACGGCTAACTAGTATTATTTTTTATATGTCAATTTTTTTTCTTATTTTTGTTGCCATAATTTACTTGTCAACAAAAGTTCTAAAAATTATAAAATATCAGTTCAAGTAATTTTCATGGCCTTAACAGCGCAGTCGGTCTCACTCAGTCTCATGCGCGTAGATAATGCTCTCGCGCTCCCACTCACATAGATATTAAAATTTAGTTTAGGGGATGATTGGCCCCTTGGATCGGTATGTCTTCTTGTCAAAGGTTTTAAAATAGTTGTCGGATGAACATATATAAAAATGGAGCGTCAGAATTTACGTGAAGTAAGTAATGTTTATATGTACCTTGATTACCTGATACCTGGAAATTGGCCGTTTGGCCAAGCTAGCAGGTAGGCATACGATCATAGTACATACTAACACTACTCAATCGTCCACATTTCATCCGTCAGAAAATACGTGACGTCTGGCAGCTCTGGGATCTTGGACCATAATTATTGTAATAAATAAATGACTTGCAAATAAAGTAAGCCAACCGAGAATTAAACAACAATTTCAAAGCGATAATATAATAAGTTTAACTCATTGATTTACATTGTTTATATAGTAATCTGAAACGTAGGAAGGAATACATCATTAAATATAAGGAAATATATGTATATAATTACACAATTACGTTCGTGATTATGTGTGTGTAGATTTGTGTATGTGCGAGTAGATTGCTTTCTCTTAAATTAATTTATTCTTTTTTTACACACACATATAAATATTTCCAGCACTTCCTGTGTCTAAGGTTGTTAATAGATAATTATTTTAGTAGAAGCCCTACCATGAATACAATATATAATTATATATATGTGCTAGGATTTTTAACCAAGTATACCATCCACATCCGTCGATTACCACGATCCTCATACATGAGGGAGCGACCAGAGAGGGGGCGGGGGGTTACTTTTAAATATATTTCTCCACTACCACCAAGTACAAAGCTCTACCACCAAGTTACAATTCATTGAGAAACGTTACAAGCCATATAACACATCTACGATCCACGGATGGGGAGCTGTTTAACGCGAGTGAAACCGCGCTATATAACGGTTAAAATGTAAACGCTATATACAAGATAACAAAAGAGAGCTGCTCAATTTAAATGAACATCAATCGCTTACACTAGTTTAATTTTACAACTTACTACAACACAACCAAGGGCCGAATTCTACTTATATTTAACGATTACGATACGTGCTCGAATCGATTCCGATCCAATTTTGACTATTCTATATTTATTCGAACATACTCGTATCTCTCTCTCTCTCTCTCTCTGGTCGCTCCCTCATGGCTGAGGATCGTGGTCATCGACGAATGTGGATGGTATACACCTGGCTTGGATTATTTGCTTCCACCGTTGTCGGTTCATCGCATCTCTGGCTACCGAGCAAAACTTTATTGAAGATGGGCCTCTCACTTGATAGCTCCATCTGGTTGGGGCCCGTCCCCGGGCGCGTTTTCCTTCCGTGTTTCCAACAACGATAAGTTTTTCAAGGCTCTCATCACCCCTTCTCATTATGTTGTCAAAGTAAGATAGTACACGCTGGAGACAGATCGTGGAGATGCGGGTTTGCACGTGAAGCTGAATACTCGTATACCTACCGTCAAATCATGTCAAATCCAAACATAATTGTTAACATTTATGCTAGTAGTAGATAATTAAATTACAGAATGGAAAACGAATAAACTGCAACGATCACGCTTTGATTCGATTGCGATAATATGACAATTTGTTAGTAGAATTAGCCCTCCGGGTCTTTGTACAGACCCAAAGCTATAGGTATAGACTATAGGTAGTCATAAAATGTAACTCAAAAAGAAAATATGTGTCAACTTTATATACAAGTATCACATATTTTAAAAAAATAATTGCGTTTTTTTTTATGATTTAATGATGTATTGTTTTCATAAGTTTTTGTAGGTCACTGTAACACAAATTAAACATTCATATTTGTCTTTAAATAAACAATATGTATTGTATTATTTACATTTTTAAGTAGGTAACCAAATTAACAATTTATTACAAAGATGATTGTCGATTTTCAATCTTGCTGCTATTCAATTAAAGGTAATTTTTAAGTCGTGCTTGTTTATAATAACTTGGCGTGAATTCTACGCCCATTTATACTCCGCGAAATTCCCTCTATAGATCTAAAAAGCATTAGAAATGGCATGATAGTTTGACACTATATTTTTAATACGTTCGAATAAAAATAAAACCGGAGATGTGCGAGTCGGACTCGCCCACCGAGGTTTCCGTACATTTTTTTATTATCTAAATATCAAATTTAATCTAGATTTGTAAGTGGTGACTGAAAAAGGTTAAAGGTTATTTTTCGTCATAATTCGAAAACTACATCACATAAATAATTATTAATTTATTACTTAATGAAGCCCTTTCATACGATACCACACATGATACGTTTAACTCAATTCAAAATTTGGGCCGCCCCGTTCCTTGGATAAGGACCTTTGTTTTTAATTATTTAATTACAAATGTATAGTTTTCAGATTTTTCCCTATACTTGTAGTATAAGACGGTATTACTTGCCAAATTTCATAATCAAAGGATTACCCCGATAAATTTTGAGTCCCATGAGCGTCGAAATATACGTTTTTTGCGGCATAAACGGTCGCATCTTTTTTTTACTTAGAAGTTTGATTTTTTCACAACTTCAAGTGACAAAGGGTCAGACAGACAGAAAATACACAGACAGACGGACGGACAACAAAGTGATCCTATAAGGGTTCCAATTTTTCCATTTAAGGTACGGAGCCCTAAAAAGATTAATAATCTATTATATACTTATGCAGAAAGGGTGTGAAAGTAAGAATGAGAGTGAGAATGTAAGAGAAAAAGTGAAATTTGTAAGAATTTCGACTTAATTACATTTTATTATTTGAATTTAATAAACTCTCAACTTTATATGATGCAATAAAAATGGAAAAAAAAAAATTAATAATGTCGAATAAATTAAAAGCATAAAATTTCTAAACAAAACAAAATATTTACCTTACGAAAGAATAACTTTTTTTGTCATGATGATTTATGTCATATGCGCTCTTGTCACTTCTATCTAACTCACTGTACCGTGTCCCACGCTCCGATTAGCTCGTATAATGACAAGCCAGCTCCTCACTAATTTATCTCTCGTCACGATTCTGAGATTTGCGTGTAATAATAAGTTGTTTTTTTTTTTTTTGTTTAAAACCGAGATGCTGTTTTATTTCGTTTTGATATATTTTCATTACGATAACTTAATTTTAATTAACTTATATATATATACAAACATATAGACAAATAAATTAACAATGAATTTGCCGATTTTTTATATCCAATATACGACGACGACGAGTGATGATCGTTGTCTTTGATTCTATCTAGAATTCCTAATTTAAAATTTTGGTTTTTTTATATATATCTGAAATTACAAAGGCATTTTTTTTTATTTCATAGGAAGGCGGACGAGCTTATGGGCCACCTGATGGTAAGTGGTCACCAACGCCCATAGACAATGGCATTGTAAGAAATGTTAACCATCGCTTACATCGCCAATGCGCCACCAACCTTGGGAACTAAGATGTTATGTCCCTTGTGCCTGTGATTACACTGGCTCACTCACCCTTCAAGCCGGAACACAGCAATACAAAGTACTGCTGTTTTGCGGCAGAATATCTGATGAGTGGGTGGTACATACCCAGACGATCTTGCACAAAGTTCTACTACCAAATAAAAGTAAAGGCATGGACCAAGAATATAATTACTAATATTATGTATATAGTTTGTTCAAAAAATTCAAGAGAGAAAACCTTCAATTGATTTTGAATATAACCTACCTACCTTCTGTGAAGACCTTTATTTTCAGAAAAGCAAAAATAAATTTAACACTGCCTTGTAAAACGCATTAAAAATTATTTACGGTTTCCGTGAAAGAGCGCACAAACCTGACAAACAAATGACCTCCATTTATTGTCAATATTACTTTATTTATTTAAAAAAAAAAACTCGTTAAACATTCATAACTAAAAACAAATTAAAAATAAACAACGTTTTCGTAGTAATGTTCTAGCCATTATTCTAGTGGCTAGATAAAAGGTTGCACAAACCGAGGTCCTGGGTCAAGCCCAACGTCAGGTCCATAAAAACTTATTGGACTTTTCTGTCCAAAAATTCTCATTAGCAGTCCCGAGTGCAGAAATTGAAAGAGCGTTTGCTCCCGAGCCTCGGAAAGTACCTTAAGCTGTTATTCTTGCGATTGAACTCTTTTCAGACGATTATGAGAGTAAGGGAATAGAGAGTGCATGAGTGTCTACCCACTTGTGGACCAGGAGATATTATAGAGCACAACTAGCCATTTGGTTAGTCTCCCTAGTTAGGCGGATAGACGCCGTCGCCTAAATCGGTCAGAAGGAGATGGTGTCCTTCTCATCATCATCATTTACTCCCACTATAAACATACAACGTACTGCGATACAGAACATCGTACTATCACTATGTTTATCAACATAGTAATATATTTACATACTATACTGATAACTTTGTCATGTTAAAATTATACAACGACAGAGATTAAAACATTTTTTATTACATAATATATCTCTTGCAGAGATTAATTTCATATAATAAATTTATATTTGTCAAGTTTATTAACTTAGACTTTAGACAAACTTTATGCGAATTAATCTTTAATCGTTTTCTCGACAACGTAATTGGTCGAAAATAACACATTGTTTATTAATTATGTCTATAGTAATATATAAAGCTGAAGAATTTGTTTGTTTGATCCGGCTAATCTCAGGAAATACTGGTTCGAATTTAAATTTTTTTTGTGTTGTATATATTTGTGCTTTTATCGAGGAAGGCTCTAGGCTAATTTTTTATTAATTATTTTTGAAGTGAACTTCTTATGGGACGGTAAGCCGTTTCGTAACATAACGCGTTACGGCTCCACTCTGTCTGGCTTCCCTGTCTCTCACGCATGCGGCAGTAGTAGGCAGGCTCCTCCTCTCTCACTTTAAACCACAGCGCTAGATATTAAATAGTTCAACTTAGATCACTTTCAAGTGATCACTTCTGTCGAGCGTCCCGAGATTAGATTAAGAGAGCCCACACGTTTTTTTTTTTATCAATTAAACGCGGGTAAAACTGCGAGGCACAGCTAGTATATGTATAAAAACATATCCAGAAGACTCCTTTCAATCGCTTTGGAATCGTCGTTTTACAACTTTTGTATAAAACGTAAAATAAATTCGTTTAGGAGTTAGATTATGCATATAAAACCCAAATACCCAATATCCGGCGAAATCTCTCACGGAATAACCGATACTGTGTAGCGTTAATTATTCCAGTCGTGTTCGAAATTCTATCCTA
This sequence comes from Nymphalis c-album, assembly GCA_963151315.1. Lineage (NCBI taxonomy): Eukaryota > Metazoa > Arthropoda > Insecta > Lepidoptera > Nymphalidae > Nymphalis > Nymphalis c-album. The sequence goes on along the minus strand of OY720611.1, from coordinate 7,141,853 downwards.
CAATTGGTACACGCTCGAAATAAAACCACATCACTATAATTTCCGGTTTAATCGTATGAGTTTTTTTTTTTTATTTCGATTTGCCCGGTCTTGTTCTTTGAAGTTATAAATATATTTTGTTTTCAATACAAGTCGTAGGTACTATGTAATAGGCCGAATACGAACGAAACAAAAGACTAAATAGCGTGACGGCGAAATTAAGGCTAAATTGTAGGATAGTATTCGTTTAAACTCTCAAGATTATGTAATCACAGTTCCCGTGGTCCTGATTCGAATCCTGTATCGAGTCAGTAAAAAGTTAACGGCTTGTAGTTTATGCAAACTTTATTGGTATATACATGTATATGCTATCTTTATTAATTGTATGTTATAATTCTACTGTTTGTTTCCTGTATATAAATAAATCAAAATAAAATTTTCTATGGAAACATTTTCAGTGGTCGCCCCCGAGTCTGAAAGTACACACCACCATTGTTTACACTCGCGTCACTCCCATTTGATTATAAGGTTGAATAGAGTGTGTTCTTGTGTTAACGTACACTTGTGCATTCATTTCCTGCGCATTTGGCTCGTCTCCAATATCAAACCCGTCATTAAAATATTCATTACTGATTTTAGAAAAAGTAGTGTATATATTAAATTTTACGGGGATTATTTCGAATCGTTTGAAAATATCAAATATCTCCTTTAAATTATCAATGTATTCAGATTATATTATAAGTAATAGTCAATCCGCATTGGAGCAGCGTGTTGGAATAAGCTCCAAACCTTCTTCTCAAAAGAGAAGAAGAGGCCTTAGCCCAACAGTGGTACATACACAGGCGTTCAAATTGAGTTCAACTTGCACTAATGTAGACTAGACTAATGAAGACTGTAGTTTATAAATCACTATATATGTATGTATAAAAAAACAATAATCCTATCGAATTAATTTTATTACATTTTAAGCATTACTTTCTTGTTTATGAAATGCAATAAGTGTAACATTAATTATTAATTTCAAAATGATCAGCAGCTTCAGTGTTTTGTTTTGTTGGTCGTGTATGCTAATGCGAGATAATGAAATAATAGACAGCTGAAATAACAAGCTCCAAGGTTAATGTTTGATAGCTTACGCCTCTATATCAGCCGGGCCCTTGCCCATACGGGTACGAAGCACTATTTAGTAATCCTAGCGACTAACATTAATACTTGATACTGTTGTGTCAGCTATGTGGTTGAGTGACCCAGAGTAGTTACTAGCGTAAGGGACATATTATAGCATATTTCGCTAATTTGAGTAATATGGTATATATTACTTACAATACGTTTATGTGTAAAGATTACTTAGTATCAACTGATGATACTATAATCGAACTATATGCCTTAAATAAATAATAAAAAATGTATATATACACTACTGGAAACAATTAAAGGAACAAGATATTTTTCTTAATTTTTTCACCAATGTTTGGATTGGATGCTGTATCACGATGAAAAATTGTTATATCGAGATAAAAAAAATAGCATTTTGAAGCTTCATACTTCTACATTTAAGATCTCCGTCGATTTTTTCTCTTATACATTTTGGTTATTGAGAAAAATGAAAAGGAAAATTAATGAAACATCTCGAAGGAACAAATTCGCATTATTTATTTTTTTCACCGTCGTGCACGGACTTGGAAATATTTTTTCTACTCGTTTCAATGCCAGTATCGAGTAGCTCGTTTATTAAGCTTCAATTTTGTTTTTTATGTGCCTTAGTGAGATTTTTTTTGCGGAGATATCGACAGTTGTATAAAAAAAACAATTTCCTCTTCTATCATCGAAATTTCGGCAACAGATTATTGCACAGTATACGTATTGAACTTACTCTTATATTGCAAAGGCATTATCAGATGAAGGTATGATTGTAATTTTATAAGTATGTAATTGGAATGGATTCGATATAGGTACTGTTCTACAATGTATAACAACCACAAACTAACACTTGTTATTTTTAATGAGATAATATTAACACAATAAAAAAAAACTATTATGTTTTATTAGACCGACATTGACAGGCAATTATAAAAGAATTATTATAAGTACGACTTTGAATAAGTTTGTTCAGAGAACGAACTTAATAACGCTAACAAAGGCTTTTGTGGCAATCAAGAAACGATTCGTTTTTTAAGGATAGTAGAAGTCCACAAAGCGTAAATGGGAAGCCACCGCTGACTTGTTACTGACAGATCAGATGGCTAAGAAAAACGGATAGCTGGGTAAGGATACGTTCACATGACGGATAATTTCAAGTATAAAGATTTTTTTTTTTTATGTAAGAGGGGCAAACGAGCAGGAGGCTCACCTGATGGAAAGTGACTACCACCGCCCATGGACACCTGCAACATCCGAGGACTTGAAGGTGCGTTGCCGGCTTTTGAGGAAAGAGTACGCTCTCTTCTTGAAGGTTTTTATGTCGTATCGGTTCAGAAAAGCTGGTTGATGTTATGAGATGTTCACACATATACCATTTCCATTCGATCTTACGGTACGATGAAAAGCAGCCAGCTGTGTAATTGTTTGATAATCGTTTCGAGACGCAGCCTTCTCGGTGAACATCTACTTCTCGTTCACGGGATATTCCCACACAGACTCCGTGTCAACAATTTAATATAATTCCTGTTGTTACGGCTCTATTCGATGGAATCTCGTGAACGATATACGGGGTCTGAACGTAGCCTAAGTTTGTAAACGACAATTTGATAATTTCACTATCTTTGAGCAACAAAATTCGTTTTACGAATATAGTTAAAATTACTTAAAATATTCAATAAAATACTAATAAATCAGAACCAATAGCATTCCTTCCGGTTAACACTCGGATCGGATACGATAAACGTATAAGGAAAATATTTAAGGCATTTAATAAGTCAATAGAAATAAAAGGGTACGTAAAATAAATAAAAATTTTAACAAAAAAAAAACCGACTTCATAAAAAAACAAATTAATATGCACTAAAAAGTAAAAAAATAATTGCGTATTCTTCTATAATTTGATAATTAACTTACTATTTTCTACTCATCAATATGTAGGTACGAATGTGTTGTGTGGTTGATAATTTATTTACAATTATTTTTCGATAATATTACAATTATGATTCGATTTTTAGTGAATCTGAAGTACACTCACTAATTTGTAGAATATGGATAGACCTACTAAACGTGCAGCTCATATGAGACAGCGCCATTTATATTATTATTTAAATATATTAATCTAAAACAGTGAAACATAAAGTAAAATGCATTTTGGTACTTAATTAATAAATATTAGTTAATATGGTTAAATGTATGCATATAAATTAACATGTTTTGATTAAATAGATATAGTTGGTGGGGTAATTTAGTTGGGCAGCCATAACATAACCAAATAGTTATTTCTAGTAATAATTAAATAAACTGTATGTTTATAGATGTTGTGTTATACCATTCTTCACCATAAAATATGACGGAATGTCTGTATATTAAAAAAAGGGGAAGTATCTATATTATCCTAACTAATATTATAAATGCGAAAGTAAGCTTCTTTGTGACGCTTTCACGCCTAAACCACTACGCCGATTTAAAAAATTCTTTCACCAATGGAAAGCTACATTATCAGGGAGTAATATAGGCTACATTTTGTCCCCATATTCCCACGGGAACAGGAACTACGCGGGTGAAACCGCGGGAAAAACACTAGTAATCAATATATAAATATACATAAATATAACATGTATATAAGAGTACTTATACGATTCTATATATATATGTGTATAATTTTCAAAATTGGTCTCAACTTTTAGGAGATGTTCAAATATGTTTCAATTACAAACATATACATATATACTAATGCTTACATGCATAACTCATATTATAAAGAGGAAAGATTTGATTTTTGTTTGATTTTTTATTACGATTTAAATCAAAAACTACTCGACCGATTTTAAAAATTCTTTCACCCTTAGAAAGCTACGTCTTTACCGAGTAATATAGGCTTTATTATATTTTCAAAAACTTATAGATCCCTACTTAAAATGGAGCAATGTAACCCAACGTATCAAACTGTTGCCTACAAAAGTTATTATTTCGCGTACGCTGCGAAAACTATTGACGGTATATAAAGAAGTGTTTTTTACAATAGTACTACAATTACTTGATCATAACGATGTTATGGTAGGTGAATGATAAATCTAGATAGCCTATAAAAGATTCGGCCGTGTATCGTTAATTTGCTACTAAGAATTGAAGATTTCCGTTACTTTGTCATGGATCCTATAATCAGAATCTAACCAAACTATCATCAAACAACCCTTGAAGTATACTCTTTCTAATAAAAAAAAAATCATCGAAATCGGTTGGCGTGATATTGAGTTATTCGTCCATTTGTCGCGCACATACCTCATGCAAATTTACGACTTATATGGTTTTCTCATGGATTCCATTGTCAAATCTGGACCAAAAAAAAATGGGACCCCATGGGAAGCAACCCCTTTCAAATAAAAAAAAATCATCAAAATCGATTCACCCAGTCGAAAGTAATGAGGTAACAAACACAAAAAAAAAAAAAAAAAAAAAAAAAAAAAAAAAAAAAAAAAAAAAAAAAAAAAAAAAAAAAAAAAAAAAAAACATACAGACGAATTGATAACCTCCTCCTTTTTTTGAAGTCGGTTAATAATAATAATTAACACGATCCGTGAAGGGCGGTGAGCCGAAAGTAAGCCACGGTTTCTTAGAACGGACCTTGGACTAAAATTCTCGATTCGAATCACATTGCATGGTGTATTTGGTATGTATAGCCTTAGAACGGGATGTAATGGAAGTGGCTTATTTATATCTTATATTATTAATCTCATTTTATGAGTAACGTTAAACAAAAAAAATAATTAGAAACAGCATCGGATTACATTTGACGATTTTCATTTTATTAAAGTAAAAAATGAAATAATAGACTGTAAATATATTATTTTTATGATCATATATTTTGCCACTATGGCGAAACTAAAGGCCGTCATGGTGTGGGATTTCTACTGAAAAAATATCTTAAACATAACATTAGCAGCTTCATAGCAATCTCAGAAAGAATATGCATACTAAATTTAAAATTAGACAGGACAGAAACCTCTATTATTCAAGCTTATGCGCCTACCAGCACTGCGAGCGATGATGAGTCTGACACCTTCTACGACCAACTACAACAAGCCCTAGAAAAAAGCTACAAAAATGTCATTATAATGGGTGACTTCAACGCTTGCATTGGACAACGACAACCGGAGGAAGAACGAACACTAGGATTATATTGTTACGGCAACCGGAATACAAGAGGCGAAAAACTAGTACAATTCACTCTTCAGAATAATCTAACTGTAATCAACAGCATATTCAAAAAGAACATTAAGAGTATGTGGACATGGATGTCCCCTAAAGAAACTAAATATCAACTCGATTATATTATGTCTAATGCAAAAGAAAAATTTACGAACATAGATATTTTAAACCAACTCAATTTCCCAAGCGACCACCGCCTTGTAAGAAGTGAATTCCTAATAACATCAACCAAAAAATCTAGAGTAAAATATAACCTAACAAACTGCACTTTGAAAACAATAGACGATGAAAACCTGTTCCTGGAAAACCTACAACAGAGATTAGAAAAAATCGAAATATCAACATGCACAAATATAGAAACACATTATTCAAATATAAAAAACGCTATCACCGAATCCGTAAATACTATAAAGAAAACAAAAAACAAATCAAGCCAAATTATATCCGAAGACACAAGATCACTATTGAACAGGAGGAAAGACCTACAAAATAATAAAGCACGAACAAAAGAAGAAAAACAAGAACTAAGTTACCTTTATAAAAGTATACACAAAACAACAAACAACAAGACAAAAACCTGGATCCCGACTGTAAAGGAAAAATCATCTGATAGAGAAATAACTTCGAGGTCAAAAGTAATAGAAACAACCACTAACTTTTACAAGGATTTATACTCTAGTATAGACCCTTTAACTAATCATCTACGCGAAACACCAAGAAACGGACCATCTTCTCACCCACCACCACTTCAACGATTTACAAATAACGAAATCCTTATGAAAATTGAATCTCTAAGGAAAGGTAAAAGCAGTGGCCCTGACAACATACCCAACGAAATAATCATTGCAGGAAGGTATGCACTGACACCCTATTTAACAGCACTTTTCAATAAAGCACTAGACTCCAGACAAATTCCAAAAGAATGGGCCAAATCTGACATCATCTTACTTTATAAAAAGGGAGACCCCGCAAATATTGCAAATTACCGACCAATAAGTCTACAACCATGTCTCTACAAGTTATTTGCTTCATGTCTAGAACGACGCATATCTGAAATCACTGAAAAATTCCAACCCGTAGAACAAGCCGGGTTCAGGAAATCTTTCTCAACAATGGACCATATCCACGTTCTAGAACAAATAATAGAAAAATACCAAGAACAAAGATGTCCCTTATACTGTGCATTCATCGACTATGCCAAAGCTTTTGACTCAATCTCCCACGCTAGCATATGGAAAGCTCTACATGAATGTAATATGCCATTAGAAACAATTGAGCTAATACAAGACATCTACAAAAAAAGCATTAGCCGAGTAAAACTGGATAAAACTGGCCCCGAAATAAATATCTGCAGAGGTGTAAGACAAGGCGACCCCCTGTCCCCGACATTATTTATAACTGTTTTACAAGACATCATGAAACAACTAAATTGGTCAAAAAAAGGTATTAATATTAAAGGAAGTTACATTAGCAACCTACGTTTCGCAGATGACATCGTATTGCTCTCAGAAACCGCATCACAAATTGAAGAAATGATCAACGAACTTAACTACGTCAGTCGCAATATTGGTCTAGAATTAAACATCGAAAAAACAAAAATCATGTGTAACACAACTCAAAGACCCATAATTGTGGAGAGTCGACAACTGGAATATGTTGATGAATACATATATTTAGGCAAACAAATATCTTTCTCAAAATCAAGACACCGCGACGAATTAAAGAGACGCATTAAAATGACATGGAACAAGTTCTGGAGCCACAAAGAAGTTCTAAAATCTGAGTTACCTTTAAGATTAAAAAAGAAAGTCCTAGACTCCTGTCTTCTACCTTGCCTCTCATATGCAAGTCAAACCTGGATCTATAATACGCACACGAAAGAAAGAATTGAAAAATGCCAAAGAGCCATGGAGAGAAGCATTCTTAATTTGAAACTCATAGACAAGAAACGACACAGTGAAATAAGAGAAAAGACAAAAGTTATTGATGCGTTAACCCACTGCAAGAAACTTAAATGGAAGTGGGCTGGTCACATTGCACGTCAGGATAAAGAGAGATGGACTAGAAAAATTACTACATGGGCTGGCCCCCCCGGGAAAAGGAAAAGAGGTCGCCCCCTGGAAAGATGGGAAGACGAACTTATAAAATTCGCAAACAATGACTGGATAAGAACAGCCCAAGATAGGAAAAAGTGGAGCGAGATGGAGGAGGCCTATACTCGTCGAGAGGTCCTTAGTTAAAATAATATTAAGTAATAAATAAAAATAATCTGTAAATTTTATTAATACTAAGGAATTAAAGAGGCTTAAATAAATAAATAATAATATTATTTTTATACTAAACGAAGATATCCCTCTAGTCTCGAGGAGGAGATCTTAGAGCTTATTCCACCACACTGAAGCCTACTTAAATATACTTAAGTTCTTATTTGATTAGTATATTTTTATATGCGTTACCACCACTATTACTTTTTAACATATCACTATCACTGAACACCAGCGTTGAGGTTTCTATCGTAGATAATGTTATAGCTTTGCTTTGTCTAATAGATTTACTGTCAGCTGGTTTTTTTAAATATATTTTGTGTATAATTTAACGTTTTACAAATAAAAACATTTTTAATTTATTCAATAATTTTTAGTTGTTTATAAACATTTATAGTTTTTTTTTTTGCGGCAGCTTTAATCAAATAATTCGCTATAGAGTGTCGATTTATTTAGGCACATTCGTCAGATAAGCCGATCGACGACTTTCTTTCCGTCGATGTTGACATAATTAACAACATCTCACAAAAACACACATACGATATATTACTATAATATAATCTATGCTCGTTTCGAAACTATACGTTATCATAATGTGAAAGTTTTATATCAACTGGTTTAGTAGTTTTCCATGCCTACAACAATTACTTATTCATTTCCAATATCAAACTAAAAAAGAATTATTAATAACACAAAATCAACGGATTTACGAGTTAATATAATTCAGAGGGATGGTAAGGTTAAAAAAAACAGTGTCTTTTTGTCATATGTCAAATTGATGATGACAGTTTAAGAGACAAAAAACAATTGTTTAACTTTAAACACCGATGAAAGACTAACGGCCGAAACGTCATTCAAATATTAAGCGCAACTTAATTATTTGAGACGCTGTCAATTTAAAATTTCGCATACTAAATTTGAAATTAACGGCGTTGTTATTATATTAAAGTTGCACTTAATATTTGAATGACGTTTTAGTATTCGGCCGTTAATTGTTTAATTGGTTACGTATATTTGTACACAAAGCCGTGTAATATAAGTTATCGGTCAATTGCATACGTCCACCGTTCGTCCCGCCCGCTGTTATCAGGTGTCGTGTGATAGCGCGAATCAATTATAACCTTTAACAAAGAGCATTTGCTTCAGTCTAATTAACTTTAAAAGTAAGTTAATCTTGCTCACGCACAACACACAGGACACAGGCCACCTAACCATTTGCTCTCACAACACGCTATCGAAAGCTCATTAATATTATAAATTCAAAAGTGAGTATGTTTGTTTGCTTGTCCGTTTTGTTTGGAATTTTGTGTACATAATGCCAGGGGTTCAGATAAAGACATAGAGTAATAAGTACCTGACCGACCTCCTCCAGCTCACACGTGAGCGAAGTCGCGTTCGGAAAGTAGTTACTATTTAATGAATGCCGCCCTATGGAACGGATGAATAACAGCTTTTGACGTACAAATAGAAACACGAAATTGTAACACAATCAGTTGCAATTGCAGTGCAGTTTGTGTAAATATCATATATTTCATTCGAATATAGGTACATTTTATAATTAATTCCTTCCATAGTACGAGCTCTGCTTAGTTTGGGATCAGATGACCGTGTGTGAAATGTCCCAGGAAATTATGTATTAACAAAAACGACAAGTGTAAAAGATATTACAGACGAAAACTATCCAGAATTAATGTAATAAAACTTTTTTAATCTATCCTGCCCGCGGTTCACAACGATTCGAAACTTTAATATTACTTGAAATTTGTTCCACTCTGAATATATTTTAAGAATTGTTATAAAACAATCTCTACCTTATTAAAGTTAATTATAATTTATATCAATAGAGGTATTATTCAATAGAGATAATATGTCTCCAGTTCGACCCGTATATATTACTATTTTAATGTATATTGTAGTGACCAATTAGCAACAAAAATAAAAAAAATAAAATCAATTCATTCATTCACTTGGTGGTAAGGCTTTGTGCAAGCTCGTCTGGGTACCACCCACTCATTAGATATTCTACCCCAAAACAGCAGTTCTTTGTATTGTTGTGTTCCGGTTTGAAGAGTGAGCGAGCCAGTGTAACATGCACAAGGGACATAACACCTTAGTTCCCAAGATTGTTGGCGCATTGGGGTCATTAAAAATGTTTATTAATGTAATAAAATCTTTTACTAAGACTTAAGTTGCTTACTAAAACACACCGGTTATGTATATTCAGAGAGTGCTAACGAATATTTTTTATTACAAATATTATTTATATTATGTAAAAACAAAACAAAAGATTCACATGTGACGCGGGGAATATGATATTTTTTTTTTATGTGATACGGTTACTCTTATCAGTTCGAGTTTCCCTGGCCCTCGCTGATATCATCTGTCACCGATAACTGTGATTTGAGCTATCTATTGTAACCGTGTTTACAATTTTGTCTCTTATCAATTTTTGAGATTGTTATCAAAACTAGTTACTGCCGCGACATCGTTTTTATAACACTCAGATCAGTTGAAAATCTTATTCACGATTGAATGCGCAAGTGATCCCGTGGCGCTCCACTTAAGACGGGAAGGGTACGGCTGGTTTTTTAGTGGGTATTCCGATGACCGGGGTGCACTCGGTGCCCTGGACATGCGGCATTGTGCTTCATTTTCGTTTAAATATTCATCTCGTTCTCGACAGTGAAGGATAACATCTTGAGGACACCTAACTGTAATTTTGGTCACACTGCAATTTTTTTTTTAATTTTGTATAAACGGTTTTTCATTTCATTTACATATTATATACTTATACCACATTGTTATTTATTTATTCGTAACACGTTAATATCAAACCTATCAACTTTATATAAACGAAAAAGATATTATACTCTAAACAATTTGCTTATAAATATATATCGGATACCTACATATTGACAACAAAAACACAATCACCTCACAAATGATACGTATAGGTATAATCAGTGACAATACAAGTTGTTTCGTATAGAATAAGCTGAGTACACAAAATTAATGAACTACATAGAATATAGATACAATTTTTAATACATTAAGCGCTTTTATTTGCTTACAGATGCACGTCATTTATTATCTGTTACTCCAAGTTGTAACATTACTATTACTAAAGTGACTATCTATGACGTATATGTCGAACTTATTATATCTGTTTACAAATTGGTTGGACAAAGTACCCCCCCTTCTCCCTCTCTCTCTCTCTCTCTCGCTCTCTCTCTCTCTCTCTCTCTCTCTCTCTCTCAGTCAGCTCAGTCGACATGATTAGGTTTACTTAAATCGACAACTATTTATATTATAATTACGTCAGCTTACTTTCCCGTGAACTTTGAAAGTCTATTATATTATATACTACTTTAAAGTGTTAGACAGGCAGAGCGGATGACTCCAATCGATATTATTTATATAGAAATATAGATAGAGATTACTACTTCACTTGATGAGTAATCAAGAGGGCATATCCTGTTAGACATGCATATTCAATTAAATACAAATGGACGATAATGTCATCGATATAATATCCATATTTATAAATTTCCTTTGTATCTAATGGATACTTATAAAGCAATCTTGATATCTCGGCGGCACGATAGTCAAATAATCGCTTGTTTTACAAGCCTCTATAGCTGAATCGTTTATTCTAAGCGCTGTGAAAGTCACATATCCGATCCCCTTAGGCTATTATCGTAGACACGCCTAGCACAAAATTTACGCTTAGTTGAGTAGAAAAAAAAATACGAATAAATAATATTAAAATGCCTTTGAAATAGGGATGTAACGATACATGTTTTTCCCGATACGATACCGATACCGATTATAAACGAAAATAATCGGCGATGCCGATACAGATACCGATATTGATGGCTTAGTAGATAAGTGCTTCATGTATGTTAAACAAATTTGAAGGAAGTTATTAAGATATTGACACCACATTCTAGACATAGACATACAACTATCTCCCTTCAAAGTTATTTAATATATATGAAACACCATATTATTATGTATGTATTTAGGTCCTAAAGACTGTGAAGGAAAAATACTTAATTAATAAAATTCAGTAAAGCAAATGAAAAAAATAATATTTATTGGTTTCAAACAAAATCAATCACATAGTTATTAAAAAAGATACATAAAGTCAGTAATTAAAGTTTACTTTTGGTAGATTTTTGTTAAGAAAACAAAGTTTATTCAAATTATCCGCAGATAATCTGTTCCGCAAGTCATTTTGTATCAGGCCTGCAGTTGAGAAGAGCCGTTCTGAAGCAACTGAGCTCATTGGATAAGACAAGTATTTTTGTGCAAGCTTTTTTAATTTAGGTTTATATTATTTTTAAATTACGTCGCACGCGTCTTTCGTTTCGCGCACATTTAGAACTGGTTGATATCGGCCGTGTTGTATCGGCGATGCCGATATATCGGCCTGCCGATTATATCGGCCGATATATCGGTATCGGTATCGGTATCGTTACATCCCTACTTTGAAATATATGAAGCTTGGATTATAATCGCCTAGTGGTTCGACCGTTTGAAATTCGACCATAATCGTTATTGCAACTTTGATGCTGATATAATATGAATTGTTGTCGAAAATGTTTCGAACTTTTTTTCTATTAATCCATTGTTTTTAACACTTAAGGTCGTTAATAGCTTGTATAGTAAAAATAAATGGTTTATATATTAGAGAGGGAACGTTAATAGAGTTGTACCATTTTAACACGAATCAGGGCGCTAATGAACTGGTGATTCAATTTGCCCTCGTCACGGTTTCTGTGATGAATCCGCATAACATAACGTATTCAGAGGAATGTTCAAGGATAATTCAAATATGCATGAAGAGTAGCACGTGAGTGGTCAGTACACGCATAAACATTTGTCACTTTATGAAATATTAAAAATTCCTTTTACATTGTCAATGCTCCACCAACCTTGAGACTAACCTTTGGCACACTAACCTTTCAAAACTAACACAATAGTACTAAGTATTGCTGGGTTTTTTTTGGGTGCAGCCTATCCAGACGCGCTTACAAAATGCCCTAACGCCCCTAACATCGAATACGATCAATAATACTCTCAGTGTATATCACATTTCAAAACAATTTTCAAGAAAAGACGTACAAAGGCGATCTTATCTCTAAGAAAGCGTTCACATCCAGACATCGTATTTAGAGAAGAAGAAAATTATAAAGCGCTTTAAGCGTTTAGTTTTCTACTATTCACCAGAAAAATACGTAACAGATTTTCCCAGACTTATCTTAATCGATAATTCGATACCTTTCAATATGCTTTATATAGAACTAATATATAACCGTAGGCGAAGAAAGTAAACTTATATATAAGATTCGTGCGGTGGGCGTAGGGTCGCCCACATAAAGAATATCTGAACTAGATGACGCCAAGTACTTTAAGCTGTGCCCACACCATCGTGTGGAAAGTTATTCTAAGTAATCGTTAAACAAAGCTTAGAATTTATTGTTAGTGACCAAGATCATGTAAAATCCCACAAAGCCTCTTCTCTGTTTGAAGAGTCACTTTGGAGAAAATCACCACGCTGTTCTATCGTCCGGGCTCTAGAGCCTCAAGGTCAATCCTAGTTAATGGGTGAATTAAGCTTCAAGCCTTTTAAAAAAATAGAGGAGTCCCAGCAGTGGGATATTTATTGGCTGTAACTTTACTTTTTTTCAACTATTCAGACTCCATCCAAATGGATTACGATATAGGTACTTAATCACAAATAATAAATTTAACATAGAGATGCCTATCTTGAATTGAATTTAATATATATAAAAAACGTGACAAAGAAATTAGTACATACTACATACTTTTGATACCAATGCGTTATTCTATAGGAGTAAAATCAGTCAGTCAGGTCAAGTCAGGTGATACGCGATATTGACCGTTATAATTATAACATTTCAAGAACACAAGCATCAAACTAGTATATCACCATAAGTCGATTGTCAAAATTTCAACAGAAGTGTCTTCTTACAGAACAGCACTGCAGGCGCTACCAGTATTATACGAGGATTAATTTGAAGTTTCCTTGTTTATTAGGAAAGGCTTCATAACTCAACGGTAGGAACCATAGGAAAGGAGCATTACCCATAAACATCAGGAAACCTAAGTCATAAACAAGTCGCTGCAGCTAGCCGACAGAACCAGCCGACAGATGACATTCGACATTCGACGAGCCGGTTGGCGTGATTGGTAAGACGCTAGCCTTACACGCCGCAGGTCGTGGGTTCGATTCCCACCCAGGACAGACATTTGTGTGCATGAACATGTCTGTTTGTACTGAGTCTGGGTGTAATTATATATATAAGTATGTATTTACAAAAAAAAAAAAAGTAATTTATGTAGTATATCAGTTGTCTGGTTTCCATACTACAAGCTCTGCTTAGTTTGGGATCAGATGGCCGTGTGTGAATAATGTCCCAGGGTATTTATTCCTAAGCCTAAACTTTTCTACATGACTGTACTATCTTGAAGCTTATAAAACTTTTTGACTTAGAAACTTGTAATTTGGTATGCTAGTTAATTAAACATATCCAAAAGAGATAATAACCACAAAAATACGGCACAAAAATTTTAAGCATTGGTTCTTAAGGGGAGCGCGCGCTATGTCGTATATGCATATAACACTTGAAGGCGTTGACTTAGAAACCTGAAATTTTGTATACTTGTTAATTAAACATATCGAAAAGAGATAGTAACCACAAAAGTATAGCTCAGAAATTGTAAATATCGTTTTTTAAAGTTTTTCTGCGGCAAAGGAAGCGCCCGCTATTGGGCACATACAGGCACAAGGGACATAACATCATAGTTTCCGAGATTAGTGGCGCATTGGCGATGTAAGCTATGGTTAAAATTTCTTACAATGCCCATGTCTATGGGCGTTGGTGACCCCTTACCAGTGACCCGTGCTCGTCCGCCTACCTATACAATAAAAAAAATATAAATTCTATTAATTTGTTTTCAAATGGCATCAAAATTACCATACATATAATTATATATGGTCGAGTTACACACGAACCGGTTTCCTATTATAATGTCATTACATAGTTTTAATTGTATTATATGATAATAAGCATTGTCCTGTTTGTTTAGGTACTATTTAATACGATACGTACTCATATTGGTAAAGTTAACGTTTCCCTAACAGTTATGAGTAATACTTCATAATGATTTGTTGGCGAGAAACTTATATTTCCGCGAACTTGACGATGTTGGCGTGGTTGGTAGATACTTGCCTTTCGTGCCGCAGCCGCAGGTCGTGGGTTCGATTCCCACCCAGGACAGATTTGTGTGCATGAACATGTCTGTTTATCCTGAGTCTGGGTGTAATTATCTATAAAGGTATGTATTTACAAAAGAAAAAGTAGTATATTATGCAGTTTATCCGTTGTCTGGTTTCCATAGTTCGAGCTCTGCTTAGTTGTGTGAATAGTCTTGTGTGAATAATGTCCCATGATATTATTATTAAAATTAAAAAAAATCGGTAATATTCATGGACGAATATCGAGTGCAGAATTTCTATATTTATTTAACTGATTATTGAAGATATTACTATTTCGTCGATTATCGTTTTTTTTTTATAGCCGAGCAGTTCGCGCGAACTTCAAACCGACAAATGTGGATTGAGGGCATTTTTATACCTCTGTTCAATATTCAATTCAATTTCCCGGTGTCGTTGACCAATTATTATTCGTGTCTAGCCTATAAGGTAGTAGATCCTTGATGATCGGTGTCTAACAGTAAACTAGGTATATAAATAATTATTCTAAGTAGCCCTTATACTAAATACGTGATAGATGTCGGAAAGTTGCACTCTTTATCGAAATGGGATTACAATCAACTAATTTACGAACAGTCGGGTCAATTTTTAAGTTTTTCAGTAACAACCAGGCATCTGATAGAAGTAGTAGCGTTCATATTATCGTGCCTCGAAATTCTTGTGCTTGTGAAAAACTTTTTCCGATCGCGTCGAATTCCCGTCCCATAAGATGCAAAGAGAGCAAGATAATAGAGAGTGCGATCACACTTATGTACTCTAATATACCCGACCTTTAGACAACACTAAGGTCGATATAAAAGACGATGTTTAACATAATATGAAACTTTTGATCTGATAAACTGGAAATTACCAGATTAAATCGAATATGAACCAAAAATACCTAATTATTCTTTGGAAAATTTCTCAGTTACGAAACGGATAACTGACTCTGTGAAAGGATATCTCAAAGGAATCATATATAAACTTTTAATGAGAAAAGTTCAACATTCTAAAACATCTATACACTTAAATCCTTTAATAACGGGGAGTTAGAAGAGGAAAACCCTTTCGCCATCTATGTTCCTTGTCAATTATAACTTGTACGTATATCACACAGAAAGCAATTAATGCAAATTAAGCTTAAACCTCTCACTGCATAAAGCATAAATCTATTTGGCGGTCTGGGTAGGTGGTTGGTCTGGGTAGGTAATACCTTTTATAAGCATTGGCTCCGTGAGACTACTAATCGTATCGTATCGTCGTCGATGCGCCCTGAGCTGGTAACATCTAGGAACCTAAAGACCCGAGGACTGTCACTGGTAAAAACTCCACACGTGAAGTGAATAAACATGATATCCACCTGAAATTCTCAAGAACTACGCCAGTCATATCATAATGCACAAGTGTGTTAAACAACAAAACACGGGTGCACTTTCTACTCCACCAATCACAGGATACGATGACGCGATCAGAACGAGTCCAAAAGAGGATCAAGTAAATAACACACGGCCGATTACTGAAACGTCTGTATATTACTGAAACTAAATTTGAAATTAATGGCGTTCCAAATAATTAAGTCCCACTTAATATTTGAATGGCGTTTCAGTATTCGGCCAACAGTCGATTCATCACACTATAACAACGGTACACTCACAGACGGACAACACTCACTCAACGAGTCGTAATAAAAGGTTAGGCATTAATTAATTAGTACCTAAATCGAGGTCGTCTCGTTTTTCGCTTTCGTCAAATAAATAATTAATCAAATTAGTGTCCACCTGGTTGGCAATTTCGGCGTGACAAAGTGCCCCTAGGGATGTATATTATTTTACAAAATCCCTAAAGACAACACTAATGTATTGTTGTAATACCACTATAAAGAAGCAAGTAATGGCTTATTTAAGGCCTAAAGCTGGACAAAGGCCAATTATATATAAAGATCGGAATTAGAGCTTTAAATAATTGTTCTGATAATTAACTGATCGTAGTTAAGATGAAATAATATAAATCTTAGAGCAGCTATTTGCAAGTAGCAAAGAAAAATTTATATTAAAGCCAAACAATGCAATATACAACAATATAATTATATTAGAACCTTTCTGAACCATATAGCACTAAATTGCCTCCAATCGTGACAGGACTGGTTAATATTCCGCCCAGAGAATAGGAATTGCGATTCAAAAGGGGAAACTTCGCTGGCATTATTGCAATCATTCCACACGGTCGTGATTTGTAAAGCTATTTTTTTTAATTTTGATTTATGTATTGTTACGAGGAAAACTTGTTTGTTATTGTAAGTCACTAGATGGCGTCAGTAACATTTTTGGTACTCCTATTTTTTAATTTTACATATTTGATCAAATTTATTAAAGTTTCATGAACAGTGAAATATTGTTCTTATTTCAATCAACATTTCCCCCCCCCCCCCCATCACATCACACTTTATATATATATGTATATATATAAATGTAAGAACAATATATAAGAGTTATTTAAATTGGTAAAAAGCTCTTACATATTGTTCTTCAACTGTAAAAAGTTAATCTTGATAAAGATAAGTCATAACAAAGCATAAATTCAAACTCACTTAACAAAGCGGGTCGTGTCGTTGTTTCTCAATCTTAAGCCTCGTGAGCGAAATTCTCAGCAATACGAAAAAACGTGATAAATTATAAAACAAAAGTATTAAGGTTCGTTAGCGAGGCAACGAATGGAAACAGGTGAGGATTGTCAAAAACGTGACAGCTAACTGGGTTTCCCATGTGCGCGGTTAGGGATAAATTTTATTTTTTATTAATCTTATACGATATAAAAATGGCTGCAGTGTAGTTACTGGGTCACCATGATAATTGGCACATATATATTTATTTATATAAACAGTCTACAAACAACGTCTTGCAAGTATACGAAATGCGTATGTACACAGAATTATAATATTCAAGATTTTCATATTTAAAAAAAATTGTTAACATCTTAAATATCATAAAATTAGAATTACTATTTTCGGGCGAATTCCATATTCGGTACTGCGAATAGATAGATTACCTTTGATTGGAAACTCTCGAACAAATGAAATTCAATAAAATTAACTAACACAAAATGAACCTACTCGTGCAAGAAAAATTTAAAACTAACTTACGTATTGTAAATTTTTCTAAAATTTTCCGATAAAATTTATTACGAAAACAATTTCAACTTACACACACACAAAATAAACAAAATATATATAATACACACAAAGAAACGATCGTTTTTATTTATAAGGACAATATTATTGTGTGTCGCTAATAAATCGATGTTACAATTAGGCTATACGAACGAAATATCTTTCACGGTGTAGCACGATTGATTATTATTTATTTTTATTTAGGTTAATAGTTTTTATTTGTGCAAAGAGAGCAAGAAACATATCGACAATGTCACGTAATGTTAAATAATCATAATATTTTTTTTAAATACAGCTACGCTCTCGCAACTAAGTTATGACGTAATAAAACCATACCATACCTAAATAGCAAAACTGTTACAATACAGGGAGTATTGTAACAGTATATATATATATATATATATGAAATGTTAAATCGATTGATATAATGACGAGCTGGTTGGCATGGTTGGTAAGACACTTTCCTTAAACGCCACAGGTCGTAGGTTCGATTCCCAGTTCCCACCTAGGACAGACATTTGTGTGCATGAACATGTCTGTGTATTATGTATTAGAGATAAAAATAATAACAAGTTCGACGCTGATATCTCAGTCTTCTTGGCTAAATGGTACATAATCTCAACTTGATAGGGCTAAAAAATATATTGCTATCTTTTATAATGTGTGGGATTGAAAAGGATAGCATGTTTAGTGCAGTGGTGTAAGCATTTAGTCGAGTTTCTCTCGGCGCTAGGGCTTTGTGTCGGGCCATCTTTCAATCTCGCATAACCCGGTTCCCTTCACGCGCTAAAACCAACTCTTTTTAAACAATTTCACCTGTATAAAAAAAAGGTAGCCTGACGTAAATGTAATGTAATGTAATTGATTATTTATAATTTAATGTAATTGATTTTATTGTATTTGAAATACCTAATTCAAATATATTTAATTTAATTGGGTTTTATTCTTTTAATTCAATTAATTTAATCTAACTTGTTATATTAATATTGATATTTTTGTCTTGTCTATATGATCCCTGTCGGTCGAAAATAAATGGTTTTTTTTAATGCTACTTATTCAGACGTTCGGAATTTAAACGTAATGATTGGGCTACTAAACAGTATTTCAAAGGGTTTTTCTTTCAAAGCATTTGCAACCCCACAAACCAAAAGCAAGGGAACGAACAATGTTTACACTCCCGTAATAGTAGTAAGCCATTGTTGAACCACCTGAGCTCTATTCGAACGTGTCGATGTCGGTCAGCCAGTTCATCAGTACTCGGTATAATACTTTCTACAAAATAGAAGCTTGTATATATGGATTCCCAAGAGATACATAGAACAGCGGCTCGAAAAAAGTCCACATAATATATTTTTAATTAACAAGCAATGTACGAATATTTTCTAAAAAAAAATATCTTACCTTTTCCAGTCAGATGGCGTTTATATTTTATTGATCTTCAGCCACTCGGTAAGTTATTTCATACATTGCTATAACTATAATGTAGGGTAGTTACCCGGTCCGCCCCCAGTTTAAATTCAATCACAAACAGATACCGTAATTGCATTAGCCGCCATTTTATACCTCTCTCATGCACATAGGAAATTTAACTTTATTATCATCGAGTATTTCAATACTTATTTACTCAATACACAAATAATCTTATTTATAAATAGATAATAAAATAATTTGCAATTAGTATACATCGATTTCCATGCAGGATATATAAATTGAAACGTATATTACGTTGTTCGTGTAATTCTCTTCGAAATAAAAGAGTATCGTATGAGTTTTTGCCGGCTTTACTTGATTATGTACATTCCGAAGTCGAAACCCGCTTGCTTTTCATGTAATCTTGCGAATGAAAGAATATCAAAATCTTGCAAGAGCGTTCATGAATATAGTATATTTTAATTTGAGTCTCAGAGATAATTTATATACGTTTATTACGCAAGTAAATAAAGTTATTTAGCTTAGGTAGGAGACAGACTAATAACAATGATAGAACATTAATTAAAATGTACATAATATATTTTTCAATGTAAAGCATTCAATATATAACGTAGTCGCGATGATGACCTCACTCACCTTTGGATCATATACCACTACTAAAATAACTTCACAAGAATATCAACTACTTAGTCTACGTATACTAATTTAAATAATGCTATAACATTAAGCCTTTATATTTTACCCTCACTGAAGTAGGGGCATTATTTATAATCATCCATGCTCTCGTCCCACACAAGATTCCCCCTCATATCGAACTCCTCACCGACCAAACTACCCACTACAAACCACGTAACATTGACGTAACGCCAAGGTAATAATCCACCCTTATAAAAAGGTTGAATTACAAAATTTTATAAATTATCAATTTGAAACCTAAATCCTTTAACCTACAGTTGAAAATCTAATACGAAAACGTATATAGTGGTCCCTAGCGAACGACGTAAAATGTAAACAGCTTCTATTGTTATCTGTGTTCGTAATGATCGTAAACATTAGGCCAGATATACGTATACGTTACTTCGATTGATAGGAAGCAAAAGAGGGCAATTACCTTTGTATATTTACAAATGTTGGAAAGAAAAAAACACAAACACACACACAGACACTTACATACTTGCCTAATAAAAAAAAACAAAAACTGAAACGTGAATATTTATTGAACTTACTATGAATATATGATGTATGTACATATGTACATATTAAACTTTATTACATATGTAAATGTATTATTAGCAAGTAGGTATATATATAATTGTGTATTTAATTATGGAATTATTGTTTTGAAATTAATCTAGGTAAATTATATTAGAAAATGAAATAAACATTAATGATTTTATTCATGATAAACAAATGTAATAACACAATTATAATTAATAATAGATATAAATCCAAACAACACTTTATAATTAGACTCATTGAGATATATCACCAAGACCACTATGACATTGTCTATCTATAAAAGTCAAAACACATTGATAGTATTATATACAAAATGGGCAAAACCTGGCTGAATATTTATCAACAGCACAGCTTAAACTTCAAATTCGGTATACAGCATTTTGTAACGTAGACCTCACTAACTATAGAAGATAATGCCATTTGATTTTAAGAGAGGTGCCAGATTAGATAAACATGTTATATTTAAATTGCCCTATTTTTTTAAGAACATTCCACAGGTGTTTCCATTATCATCATCAGGCATCAAGGCAGAACATTAACTTTTTTACTTATCCTATCTGTTATACCTGCAGCAATTAGTCTTAATTAATAAAATAAGCATTCAAAACACAAAACACCTTAAAAATTATAGTTTGTATTCTAAATTAGTTATGAATAGTATTTATTAATAGAGTAAGAATTTATAGTGATTAATTTACCATTTTTAGTAATACTATAATAAATGTTACACTATCAATTTTAAAATAAAATTAAATATTACAAAAATATTATAATTGGTTATATTTTAATTATATTTATACTGTAACTACTTAATTATATAGCTATAATGATGATTTAATTATGGCGAAGGTTATAAGATCAAATGAACTTTCATGAAGATGAGACGTCAAATCCAATACGATGGCAAGAAGGTTCAAGTATAGCTTAATAACTTAATGGACATCCTACGGCAGAGAAATGTAAATACAGCCACATTCAGGCTTTGTGTAGTATTTCTCGAAGGAAAAAGACAATAACTTTTCATTGAATTCAGCCATGATTTGTATTTAGATCTGGGGGCCAAATATGATCTTAGACCAATAAAGCCATCAAAATGTGAGAAGAATAGATCATTCTGAGCCAAGAAACGAAGAATATAATGTAATGATTTGTAGGGGATAGATAAAACATTTCATCTCCATATATCATGTAAAAAAAAAAATGCAAAAACAAAACTTTGATAATGTTATATATAGGTAAATGCGTGATACATAATAAAAAGTATGCTAAAAACAATGGTAACTGTATTTGTCATAAAACAGTTCCCACGGCCTCATTGTTGAAACAAATCATAATGTTACATAGGTAGTTTTTATATTCAGAAACTGTAACAAATTGTACCTTTTTTATTATTTTAATTGAATTAAAATTTATTAATTATCTTGATTGACTAACACAACATATCATTCAATTTTAATTACACAGATAAAAAATCAAATATGGATAAAAAAATGTTCAAGCATTTATTGTAAGGTATTGTATAAATTGTGTGTGTTGTGTAGGATACACACAGTTCGAATGTTTATGAGCTGTAACTGGTGATAGTTCACCAAAAATACTAATTAATAAAATACGAAAATACTAATTTTATAAGACAAAAATTGTAATTATAAAGTATAGCAATAAGAGTATTAAGAGTATTATTTTGATATGACTAAGATTAATATGTTATAATACAAGCACAACTGTTTCTATCGACCAGTAGCTTTAATGTAAATTTACTAACTATTTATTTTAATTATGAACTTTACGACAAATTTATTTATTATTTCTATAGCTATTTACAATCTTATAATAGCAAGGATGTGTGACATGGTGGTGTTTCATTTGGAAAAATATATTATATATATAAATATATGTTCTTTATATTGTTTTTAAATGAATAATACTGAAAAGTGCAAAGTTAGTTATTTTTCTCATATTCAAAGTTGTTATTTGAGGATTTAATATCATAGAGTAAGCAAGCAAACAAATGCTTATGGTCTAATGTTATTTTAAATAAGGTTTTATTATACCTAGAGTTTAGTGCATTGTATTATGTGTATGTATTTATCAGTAATTATATTTAATTTTTTATTTATTTCGCTGCTAAATTTAGGCTAAACAGAAAAGTCTAAAAAAAATTTAGGAAAGTTTTTTATTAAATAATTAATTGGAGTAATTTACTCCAGAGGTAAATTCTATAAAGTTTTAGTTAAGTTTTAAAAAATCATAAAAGTATTACTAGACATGACTTCATTTTTATTTTACATTTAAAAATGAAGGTAGTTCAAAATAAATTTGCTGTTACCTAAAAAAGTCGTTGCAATCTTTATTTTTTGTGTTTCCAATAGATGTCAATTTAGAATATGTGTTTTAAAAAAATAATGTATAAAACTTGACGACTTAAAATAAAACTAATATTCAAATCAACATCAAGTAATGAGCTATATGTATGTATCGATGATATTTCGCAATCGCGATTATTGACAGCTGAATAAACCTTGAAAACACCGCGAATTACTACACCACGCTCAACTGTGACAACAATACATTAAAATATCTGACCTTCCGCGCTCTGGTTCAATGAAGACGGCGCCGCAGATGCCGACAAATCTTTTTTCTTCCCACCTTTAGGTGGATCGGAATCGGAATCGTCGAAAACTAGCGTCCGCACCGACTGTGAACACCGACGATCCATTGCCACTCACTACACAACACACAAATAAACTAATATTTTCGCCATTTATAAACACCCAATCTCTTCGATCGTATTATACATCATATATGCAAAATACACTAAGAAACCCGGATTTTTCAAAACAACGAATACATGCGCTTTATTTCATAACAAAATGAAAGTATTTATATTTCGCAGGCCATCATATTTTACGCGACACACTACTCCTTTACAAATTGAAAAGTGACACTTTTACGTTTTGAAAGATGGCTCGCTGTCGTTTGTTTCTGCCTAGAAATGTTGCCCGTGCGATACATATTTTTTTGTAATTTTCCCCTGATTTTTTGTAATATGTTCGTTCAGAAACTAAAATCAAAACTAACGATAAAATTTTAAATATTGACATAAATAAAATAATTACAAAACACGTTATAAACAATAAAATAATTACAATTGTAAAAATAAATGCTAGATGCTGCATAATTATTTTTTATATTTTTAAATTATCACTGAGTGTTCTAAGCTCGACCCTGCTAATGTGTTACATAGATACGTTATTACATGTAAGTTGAATAATGTTGATTAAATTTTACAACAGTTATTGCATACCAATAAGCACTTAACAATTTCATTGTACTTCATCTACTAAATCAAGATCATATAATTTAAAATACATTTTTTATTCCTTTCTTTAGTCACGCTTGAACTGCTCATGGATTTTTTTATATGTATAGAGAACAAAAATATTTTTTTTAATTAAATTTGTCCCCATAATTAAACCAAAGGAGCTAGTGCATATATCTATTTAAAAACATTTTGTTTTATATATACATGATTTATAAATATATACACATAAATTATAGACACATCTGGTACTTGAGGTAGCGAAATCTTTAAATTTATGAATCAGTTATTATTTATAACAATTTTATTATCTTTGGTATAAATTTTGCGTTCAGAAATAGAAAATAAATCTGTAATTCTAATCAGAGCCATCTTTTGGTAAATCACTGAAATAAACTAAGTAGCCTTACCCGTTTAAAAAATCATTTTACCATATGTTGCTGAATACGATCTTATTAATTGTTTTGTCATTTATATTATATTTATAACAATATATATTACATAGCCAATGATTGATTTTTATATTTTTTATCATAAGTACCAATTTTAAGCCTAAAATAACAGTCTAGTTTTTATATTTTTATTTAGCAGTGAGTGCCATCTAGCGGCCATAATAATAAAATGAACGTTTTTCCCGTCAAAAGAAACGGAAAAACACGAGTGTGCGTCGCCTGTAGTAGATATCAGCTGAATTATTCGGCTAAAATGCCCTGGCACGGGCATACGTAGTCGTCGGTCCGCCATTACGACGCAGCCGAGACACGTTCGTCGTATTTAGTTAAATATTTTCGTTTATAAATGAGTAATAACGCTCATGAGCTAAGTAATCGACTTCTGAATGCGTTGGATAGCAATTACAATGTAAGTTTGCGAGTTTTAAAGATCAAAAGTCTGATAAGCAAGTTGGAGGTACGGAAACGGTCCGCACGAGCCTGTGACACCCGACTCGAGTTGCGATTCGGCCTTTTGGAAGGTTGTCTCGATGATATGAAGCGCTGAGCGCGATTGACAAAGGTTGTAGAACTTCTGTGCGATAGCAGGGACGAGTGTAATACGAAATCCGTGATGTAAATATGGTTTGTGTGTGGATACGTGAGCGTTGCGAGTGATGTACGGGGCCACTGACGTCGCCAGCGCTCCTCTCGTCCCTCCGTCCCTAGTGCCAAATGTTTTGCAATGTGAAAGTATGGAATTGTGCCACGCGTGACCTTTCCCGTAGATTTTCGTCAGGTTGCGGCTAAGCTTTGCTTAGATTCGTTTGAAAACGAAAAAATGTGTTCTTATCCGTACCCTTAAATCTGCTCGGTTGTAGAGTTTGTTGGTGGCAGCATGGACTAACCATCGGGCGCGTGGTGCTCATTATTGTATCGCTTGAGGATAGAGGATATCAATGGTACATTTTTGCTTGATTTAGATGGTGTAATCGCAGGTCAGTCGAGTTTTCGCTATAATTTTGCATCTGTACACTATTTTAAAAGCTGTTGAAAAGTTTGTCATATTCTGTGAGGTTTAAATTGACTCAGATTCACTTCACATTTTCTATAGATATTAGATTATGAGACATTGTGACTAACAGGCAATTACTAATTAATTACAAATTACTTGCAGGTTATCAGAGAGTTTTTTTTTAAATGTTTTATAACAACTATATTATTTAAAACTGAATTTGCGATAGTGACATAGATAAATTAATCTCCAAAACTGCAACATTTGGAAAAATTAATAATATAATATATGCTAAAAGGATACAATGTGGTCAACACACCAGGCGAGTGTTCATTGACCCCATGATGAATTTATTAACAGAATACTGTAAAACTTTTTCATTAATTATACATTATCCAAATAATCAATAATATTTAATTTATTTCATAAATGAACTGTATTTGTTTTATGAGGAACATTGGCCGTTTTTGACCATGTGTCCATTTGAAACTTATGAAACTTTACAACAAGAAAACAATAAAAATCAAGTTTTTTTTAAAAAAAAATGCATTTTTTTCAAAATTACATTCTCATTATGTAATTTTGCACATGATGTATGATATAACCCATAAACCACAGTTCCAATTGCTTCGATTTGTTGTAATAAATTCAATATCCTGAATAATTATTCAGGAGTTATATGAAGCAATTTAAACATATTATAGAAACCTAATTGGAATTATACAAAATCAAAATTAACGCTGCATTCGTGTTATAATTTAAAAAAAAGTTACTTTTATTCATTCATACTCGCCTAATTATCTAAGTTAACAACTTTAAAGGAACATAAAATTGATAAAAATGCAATGTCCATCCTATAGATGGCTTGCATATTTTATGATAATTTATGTGAGTTGTTGCACAATTAAAAGAAAAAGAAATAAGGTAGGAAAGAAAGCATAGATATGGAATGCAGAGTTGGATATTTAAATTATAATAAAACATTGCATTTATACTTTGTTACTTCTATTCGTTTTGTAACTATTTGATAATATATAAAATGGGTAAACTAGTATGCCTTGTCTTTGCCAAATTTTACAGTAAAATTTTCAATACCTATATGAGAAAGATTTACTTTAGAGATTTTATGAAAATATTGCAGATCTTAGTCCTTTTTAAATTTGTTTTGAATTGGACAACCATCCGCACATATTGTGCGTTATTTATTGTATTAGTTGTAACTTATTACACTATCTTATGTACTTGTAATATGTAATTAATACCAAACCATTCAATTAATGTATTTACAAAATATTGAGCCATATATGTTAATAATAATATTTTGTTACTTGGTATGCTACGTGTTTTTTGCAGCTTTGATGAATAAAATTCAAAGTACAATTGTAAAAGTATAAATGTACGATTGAAACTTTTTTGAAGCTTACGAGCTTAGTACTATAGAAATAAAAATTTAGACAAATCTTATTAGATAATTATTATTTACAAAAAAAAATTAAACATTTTTCAGTACACTAAGTAATTCAATTAGTAAATAATCATATCTGAGTTTATCAAAGTTATGATTAATTTTAATGGCACTTTGTTTATTATTCAGAGTTATTCATAGTTTTTTTATTACGCAATGCAACCCTAAAATCAAATCCCTTTTGTTTCTATTAATTTTCTTCTATACATCATTTTCAAGTTGTAGTTCTAAATTCGGTTTTTTAATAGTCTTTAACTCGTCTTATCCAAATTTTTAACTTTGATAGACTTTTGTCTATTATCAATGTATAGATGAAAAAAAACTAATATGTATAGTTTTTTCTTTTATCGCTCGAATAATAGTTTTACACTATATTTTAATATGGCATTTGTTCACAAATGTCATATTCAAATTCATTGACAAGTCATTCAATACTTGCATCGTTTTTGTTATGATGGCAGAGGTCAGAGGTCAGATGAAGATATAAAATCGGTGATTTCTATCAGGTTTTTCTATTGACTCGGTTACTATGTATTACTTGCAAAGGAATCTATGGTGACTCGGTACAGAACATAGTCATATCTATATGTATGGTTGGAAGTGTATTTCCTGTCATATCTAATTCAACTTTGTATGTATGTTGGTGGGAAAACTGAGGCTTTTTGTGCCTATAAATTGTTTGGTCAGATGTGCATGTGCCAGATAATTATGCACATGTAAATACACCTACATGCTATGCTCTGCTCTTTCCCCTTAAAAAAGGTTTTTGCTGAGCTTTAGGACAACAAGTGGCTTTTTGAATAAACAAAACTAATATATTTTTCATTACAAAAAAAAATTGTAAACATTAATGCTACAATAGTAGGAAATCGATTGAGTTTGTTTCTTTTCGCATTGTAGTAAATTGATTGTCCTCGATCGTAAAATTGCCGTAACTATAAAATGAAAAAGTTTTATCCGTTCGCTCTTTCATTACTTGTTATGTTCAGTACTTGTTGCAAATGGAAAAACAAAAAACAATTATAATCGTGAATGAATTTAAAATTTTAACTTTTTTTTTTTTTAAATAAGAAGAAATGTCAACAAATTACCGCGAATTTGAATTTTAGATAGAAGTATTAAATATTTCACTAGAACTAATATAGTAACTTTGTTTGAATTGTAGATTATAAATAAAAATGTTTTAATTTACAGGTCGTCGACATGCAGACTGTTAATGAAATTATATCCATTTTGGAGAAATTCAATATCACAAAAGAGCTGCTGGAGGTAAATATTTATGGTTTATTATCTAATAGTATGTAAAATATAAATACTCTTTTTATACATTATCTTTTGTGTTTAAACAAAATTAAGAATAGTTGAATGTAAGAGACATTTAATGAAAAACGATTTTTGCTTTAAGTTTTATACTGATTACTAATGTCATGAAATTAATTCATTTTGTACTTATTTCATGATGATAGGCTGAGTAGTTGATATGTACAAGCATAACGAACTATCATTCGCATTTATAAGCTAGTATGTCTCTGCTCACCCGCCTAAGAATAACTTTTCGTCCCATTATTAAGTGTAAAATACTAAACATTACCAAATTGACTGGTAACACCACTAAGATAAAGATTTTACAATATCGTTAACAGTACAGACTGTGAGAATGTTGCCATATCCAAAATATCTTTCATAGATTACATTTTTATTATGTTATATTATTGAAAAGTTATTTATTTCTATAATTTATCTCGTTATAGCTATGTGATTTTAATATGTATGTTTTGTCTTTGTTAAATTTTAGTGATTGTGTAATTATTATCGTTGGAAATCTAGCTGATGTATTATTTTATATAAAATAAAAACTCATGTAAATTGAATACCTTTCAGACCACCAGATTGGGCAAGCACGTGAACGAGCTGAGGAGGAAGACCACAGACCCGACACTAGCGAGGCGAGCTAAGGTGCTCGTCAAACGGTGGCGGGACCTCGTCATACCGGCGGTAGCGTCGCCCGCGCATACCGGTAACGAATTTGTAATTATGCCAAAAAATACCAATTACGATAATTCCATTCCATTGGATAATACATTTTTAAAATCGTTTTAGTGGTTTAGGTGTGAAAGCGTAACAATATTGTTATAGAATTATAACTCTTATGTAGAATTAACTTTATTTCTGTGTAAATTTTGTAAAAAATATGTGTTAATATAATGCCACAGAGCAGATAAAAAATGTAGTTATAGGTGTGCTGGTGTTGCAAGGCGTGGAATTAAAAAAATACTTATTTCAACACTTTCAAATATTACTTACATTCAACAAATATAATATTGTATAACATTAGTTAGGATAGAGCCACAGATTAAATAAATAAGTTGACAAAACTTTTGTGTAACACTTTAGCCTGGTTACTACATTTTAAAAAAACATTTTGCATATTCGAATTCCAAGCGATGGACTGCAAGTTACTCAGTGTAAAAATGTATAAAATATGTACTTTACAGGTTCGAACCGGTCGTCAGCTGAGCGACAAGTGCGCAGGTTGGGTGGCACGCCGCTAACATCTCCGGCGCTCTCACGGGTTTGTGTTTAATTTTAATAATAAATAATGGTCCTCTTGACCGATTTCGGTCACGGTGGTCTCAAGAGACATTAGCCAACTGCGCAGGACATATTATAGTGCACAAACACAGGTGCACTCTCTATTCCCTAGCTCTCATAATCCGATGGGACGGCAATCCAAAACGACCGGAAAGACTTCAGGCGCAGGACCAACTGCTTTACGTGCGGCCTTACATCTAGGCGTTAGAACAAACGAGAAAGTATAATTTTAATGAAATATGACTAAATAATAATTCAATTTAATCATCTATATAACTTGATTGTAGAAGAATAGTAACTCGAATCGACATTCTGAACCGGTATTAAGTATCTGAGTCCTAATCCTAATCAGTATTATGTAAAATAAAAAAAATTAAAATGGTACTTTAAATGCAATTTTTATATTTAACCACATTTGATTTTTTATTTATCAGGATTTATATCTATAGTACATAAATATTGGGTTACATTCAATTACAACAGATTATGACATATTTATAGTCTGTAGTTAACATGGTATGTGTTTCCAGCATGTGGTGAGCCCAGCGATACACAGCCCTCGACCTCCGTGTAGACCAGGTAACAGCCCACACTTATAAACACTGTTACCGTTTGTAGGGTTTTCTGGCACTATTCATTTATTCCACTGTAATACTCTGCTTTTTAATTCTGTGTTCTAATTTGAACGGTGTGTAAGCTAGGTTAGTTAGGCGCAAGAGATATTACATCTTA
The DNA here is from genome assembly GCA_963151315.1 of Nymphalis c-album. Lineage (NCBI taxonomy): Eukaryota > Metazoa > Arthropoda > Insecta > Lepidoptera > Nymphalidae > Nymphalis > Nymphalis c-album. The sequence goes on along the minus strand of OY720611.1, from coordinate 7,111,586 downwards.
TAAGTACTTATAAGCATAGCAGGTACAGTTTGATAGAGATTTTAACTCTTTATAAAACTGTACCCTTCTCAATTGTTTGAACTTATAAATAGGTATTTGATTTCTCTGTAATTCAAAGGGCGAAAAAGAGTAACTACTGGGTCTGCATTCCGAGCCGGTGTTAGTTTTTCATTTGTTTTCGTTATTTCGATAAAGAAAGAGGTAACATTAAAAAGAAAGTTAAGACTTTAAAATGATCTTTAAAGAAACCTTTTAAGACGTATCACTTCGTAAGAGTACCTGTTTATGTTCTTAATTTTAAATGTTTAGTGATAAGTTGATGAACTATTTCATTAAATAAATAAAATAATACTGTAAAAAGACGATTAAAAACACCCTTATTGTGACATTAATATAATACATATTGATAACAATGACTGGTCGATGTATAAATAATATTATTTGTAACTTTACAGCATGGGGCGGCTACGAGTCAGACTCTCAGGACGTGATCCTGGTGGACGATGACCCCCCTCCGCCTCCGTCCCACCCGTCCCCCTTCGAGGGAACGCTACCCCTCCCATTAGCATCGCACAAGCCCTTAACACCACGTGAGTATAACTACATACAAAATTAAAGTATATGAAATATTATATTTTTCAATTTTTAAATTAAAATATAATTTATGTTGCAGCCGTGAAGAGGCCGCCGTCCGCAGACCTTCTTTACGATGACAAAAAAGCGAAAAGAGACAAAAAGCCCAGAAAAAGAAGGTAGTTATCATTACGCAAACATTCCCATAATAATTATAATTATAAACTGTGAATTACAGCAACATTATATACTAATAGCTTCTCCGAAACGCGCTGCATCTTCTGGTGTCAGTTTTATTTATATTTAGTAGTTTTTTCGGTGAGACGATACAAAAAAACCGTCTCCTCATATATTAGTACAGAATGAATTAAAAGTCCAATGTATTCGTATTGTATGTAGATTATCCAGATGCTTAATAGTAATTTTTTTTTTGCTTTAGGGGACACAGTCGTGCCGGGTCCGGCACCGAGACGACAGCGTCGGGTACCGAGCCGTCTGCGCACGCACATGGAGCCGTCCCGACGCACGGGACGGTCCCGCCGCACGCGCCGCACGGGACGGTCCCGCCGCAGGCACCCGTCCCGCCGCACGGGTGGGGCGCGCGCAACGGATCCGGGCCCGAGCGACGGCGGAACGGCTGGCGGCGGGACCCGCAGGACCCGTATGCGGCGCTCGTCAACAGACTGCCGCCCGCGGGAGCTAAGAAGGTTATTACTTTAACGATAGAAAACGAATTATGTTAGTGAATACTTTGTTAACGCTTATTATAATTTTGTCATAGCTATTCTATACAAAAAGTAGGATGAGTAGAAAAATTAAGTATTCATAAAATAAAATAAAAAATAACAATGAGGTAAATTTGTTTGTTTTTAATTATTATAATAATTATTAAAAAGCAATCACCAATAACATACACATATTACAGGTTAAAACTACTAAGGAGCTGCTCGAGCAGATCCAGTCACGGGGCACTGGCAAGGCGCCGTCGCGGCCCCCCTCCCCGCACTCACCCAACTCTCCTCACTCTCCCGATGTAATGCTCATAGAACCCGACAGTAAGTTGTCATTTATCAATATAACAGGATTATTTATGATTAGATCCGAAACTAAACTAAAGTACCTACATTTTTGATTCTAGTTGTATCGAGTTGTGACTAGTTCATACATAATTTTAAATAGAAAAATAAAAATATCTTTTATTTGTTAATACTGTTTTCAAAATAAGGAAACTGATGCGAAATATACTATCTTGACCAAAATACTAATAAAATAAACCAACATCATATCCTAACATACTTGTATCGTTTCTAGCATGTTCGGTGAAGGTGGACTCACCGCTCAGGAACGGCAGTAGCGAGCACAAAAAGCCGAAACCCGAGCTCGAGCCGGAGCCGAAGCCCGAGCCGGAGCCGGAGCCCGAGCCCGTCGTCCTCCCGCCGCTCGAGGACGAGCGCGAGTGGGCGGAGTGCACGTGCGGCGAGCCCGAGGGCGACGCGGGCGGCGAGTGCGCCGTGGGTGACCCGGCGTGCCCGGCGGCAGCGCGCGGCGCCCTGCGGCCGCTGCACGTGCTGGCGCTGCACAACGCGCTGCTGCCCGGCGTCAACGGCACGCGCGCGCCGCCCGAGCCGCACCGCTTCGCCGTGCGCCCGCCCACGCTGCCCGACCGGCCCGGCCTCTTCGCGAGCGTCGTGCCGCTCTACAACTATTCCGACTACGCCGACGACTATTGTGTCAAAAACCTCGCTCGCATTCCGCTCTGCAGTAGTCTGCCGTGGACCGAGTTCGCGCCGCCGCCGCCCTCGCCCCCGCCGCCGCCCTCGCCGCCCCCGCTGCAACCTTACCCGTTCGATCCGCCCGAGGCTCCGTCGGTCGAAGTGAAGCTCGAGCCCGATGCGGCCTCGATCGACTCGGCCGACGACGCACCGGCGGACGAGGCTCCGGAGACGGAGAAGACGACGACGAAGCCGGAGCGCGAGAGGCCGAAGATCGAAGCGGAGATGGTCGGAATCCCGAACCTGGAACCGAGCGAGAGACTGAAAGCGCCGCTGCTGACCGCGGAGGACGAGACGCAGTTCGGTGCCGAGCCGAAGACGATCGTGGAGGTCGAGAAACGGTTCGTGAGCGAGCCACAGGAGCATCGGACGGTGGAGCGGACGAAAGAGGAGCTAGACGGGCGGACGCTGTACGCGCTGTGCGAGACGGCGCTCCGGACGGTGCCCTACCGCTACGAGCAGACGGCGGCGGCGCCCGTGGTGGCCCTGCCGCTCGTGCCCAGCGGCGACGACGAGCCGCAGGCGGAGAGCGAGGCCTGCGAGGTGCTGCAGAGCGCGCTGGAGACGGCGGCCGCCGACACGCAGCGCGACGAGATGGGCCGGCCGTCGCGCGCCGCGCACTTCGCGGAGTGGCACGAGTGCGTGCGCCTGGGCGAGCTCATAGCGCTGCCCTACGTCGTCATCGACTGACGCCCGTCGCCGCCCGACCGAGCGAAGCTTCCGTTGTCTCGCTGTGTTCCAAGTGTCCTTATGTTAGATTTAAGAGTGACCGTTGTATATAAGTGCCGTGGGTGACGTGTGCGCGCTCGAATATGTACATACAGCCCGTAAGTTAGCGAATGTAGGTAGGCTCGAGGGCGCTCGCTGGACGCCGATCGTTCGAACCGGCTCACCGGCTTCGTGCGTTCTGGTCGTGTGTTCGTTGTGAAACATTTCCGGCGGATGTTTCGTGTGGTGGTTCGTTCTCGCGAGTTGTGATATTGAGGGTGCGACGGGGCCGTCCGCGGAGCGCCGGACACAAGCCTTGTCGAATGACTCATATAAAAATCTCTAGACTGTTTCGTATTGAGTTATCTTGTTACCGATTGTGATTTATAAAAAGGAAATTAGGTAATTAATAATAATAGGAGTTCCAATTGTATATTATACATATATATTGCTATATCGAGTCAAATATCAGATATGAATAATTTATAATCTTGCGATGTATAAATCGACCACTATCATCGTTTCGTAAGTGAAAATGGTACCTAAAACAATTTGATAAATTATTTTCAATACCTTGCGAGTAATTTTTAGACAAAAAATTGTCCGTGAGAGGCCCCCGCGTCGCGACGTTGTTCTTTGTGGTTTGTTTCTTTAATTTGTTAAGTGTATAAGTTGAGTTAGGTTTCGCAGGGGCTTCTGACGGAGTCGCCCGGTTTAGTGGGTCTGAACTATTCCGATGTGCCAGACGATTTGTGCCAGAAAACTAATAATTTAAACAATTTATTGCGAGTACCAAATAAACATGATATCGTTTTCTAAACTAACTAATATTTTAGTCGACGAAAATTTATAAAAAATATACAATTCAAAAGTGATATTGAATGATGTGCTGTTTCTATTTTTGTAGAATTATTTAGAATCCCTAGTATATTTTAATTTATTCTCACATTTATTGTTTATGCTATTCTTAAACTAAGTTCTCTGATACCCAGAAATGCAGTTTAAACATAATATGTATAATAGATACTGATCCTAATAATATTATCTTTATAAGTTTCCTATGTCAGTGTGCACATGAACATTTTAACATTGTTAAATATTTTGAGTTCTAAACTCTTGAGATGACATTGTTTAGTTGATATGTTAAAAATTACTTATAAAAATCAACCATAGATGTTCCAAAATTTAATTACTTATAACAATATTTATATATTTCAATAATATAATTGTCTATATATTTCTTATAAACCAAAGGTAAATGAGGACCAATAGTTTTGTTAAAATAAAAAATAAAAAACAATTTAGCATTTTTTAAACTATTTAGCTATGATTTTGGTAATGTTGTAATTTTGTTAAGAAAACATTGTTGTCTAAATATTATTTGAACTATTTTGTTGTAATATACCAAAAATGAGGTAATGACATGGCTAAAGTAAGTTTTATAAATTCTTGTTACATACAGACAGTGTAAAATTTGAAATGGTCAGTCAATAAAGATTATTATCGAAATTGAGTTAGGTAATTTTTAATGTTATTTTGAAGAGCTTAACCGTGCATTCTCCTGTTTATTGTTATATTTTATGTTGTTTAAAAATAAAAATTATTGAAGACCAAAATTAGTAAAATGTTAGATTTTGTACATAATAAAATATCTGAGTGTAAATTTCAAGCTAATTTACTAAATGGAGTCGTATGTATTTTCTTAAAAACGAATCTAAAATGTATCATTGTCAAAAATATATATAAAACGCAGGACGTTTAACGTTTTTATGAACATACTATGACCTAAAATGAGATTGTTAAATGTTCTACGTAAGCTCTCTGTACCATCCATTTATTTTTATATTCAATATTTCTGCTAGTTATAATGTAACAGATCCACTAAACTGAGGCTTGTAACGAAAGGCCTTACATGTAAAGCGCGGGTTAATTCCGTTCGTGGAGCTTGTATAGAGGGCAATGTAACCCGGAGACTGCCTTGTTGGACTTGATCCAAAATTTTGGTAAAATATAAAAGCAAAATATATGTGTTTTTATTACGATTTTATGTTTTATTTTACCTTTTACATAAAGCAAGGTTAAATTTATTAATAATACCACTGATAATAATTGACCATCCACAAAGGTCGCCTCACCATGTCATACCAAGGTGATTATCGCATAGATCTTGTAGGTACAGGTTTTCTTGTATAAGAATGAAATATGTATAAGCAATACGCATTAATAGAAATCTAAGACTGCTGTCAAGTGGTACCTGCAAAATTTAGGTTCACGTACTGCATTGAAGCAATATTTCAACACGAAGATTACTCTACCTTTTTTCTATTTAATTTGCGATTAATTTTACCACTACTAAGTGCTACTCTCTAAAGTTGATAATGGTAATGTTATGAACATTTGCATGTTAAAATACTATATTCATGAGTAAAATAAATTAAATTATTTGATTTTAACTTCCCATCCTCCACACTTCATATCCTCATACGCTATGCCATCATACATATCGTAAGTAAACCCGCTAGCGGGGTCCTCGGCGTTACATATAGTAATAACGTTGAACACACGTCGTGGGTTGTTGGTATCCGGTAAGTACTTTTGATAAAAAAACGCTCTAGTATAATTAACGTTTTTTTGGTATCGTATCGAATTTCCTGGGTGAATGTTACACTGTCCCGATCGCTTATGAGCAGGGGCGTAGCTATTGCCGTATCAAACTACCGCTCTAGCCACAGGGGCCTCGAACTCGTGTAGGCATAAACTCGTAAAATGTTATCCAAAATCTCACTCGAACTCTGGCCGTACGCAAAATGTTTCGGGAAAAAGTGAAAATATACTCATTTGAAAATTAAGTTTGAATAGCTAATTTAAATCGTTGACGGCCAAGGCACTAAATTCGTGTGCTTGAAATCTCTCACCGAACGCGGGCGACTCTAATCTAGGGTAAGTAACGAGCGCCTTATGTACCAGGAGGTTTATGATCTCTCTGAAAGTGAGAAACTTTCATTGAACGTGGATGACTACAATCTTGGTTTGGAGCGACTATCTCATTTAGTAGGCAATCATACACAGCGAGGTCTCATCTGACGCGAGTGACTCTAATCGAGGGTAAGTAGCGAGTGTCTCATATCACAGGAGATCAAACAGTGAGAGGTCTCATCGGATAGAAAGTTTCAGAGATTTAGATTCTTCCAATGTAAGTTGAACTCATATCTATATCATCAAACTTATTAAATAGGGTTCAGCTTATGCTGGACAAACGTCAGTTAAACGTATATATGTAAAGGGCGCCGACTGCCGTTAGTTGATAATAAGTACCTACTTTCAGTTTTATAAGGAAACAATTTCCTGTAAAGGTATCAATAGAAGCGCAGACCAAAAGGATTTCGTGTGCCGATTCCAAGTGGGGTCTGCCCCCAAGCTTAGTTCGTAGTTGACGGCGCTGGAGTTATTCTCCGTCTCTCTTGCTCTCGTAGTTAAGATACACTGGGGAACATGATTCGCTTTGCAATGCGTTAGAGAGAGACAGCTGCCGCAGCGCGACTACCACGCCACCAAACGGCTTTTGTTTTCAAAGCGCCCATAAGAACTGCGCTCCTATCCTACGTCTGAATTTATTGGTATCGCACAGGGAAAGTCATTAAAGGGAATGCTGTTTATCTAGATCTGGTTGCGGAGAAAACCAATAAATACTAATATCCCAAGAAAATAAAACTAAAAATGTTGTAAGAATACTAGAAGTATTTTCGTAGTGATTTTTCTTTAAGTTATACGCGGGTAAATCCGCGGTCACAGCTAGTGATTAAATATAATAAATGAAACGAATAATCAGTTAATAAATTTATTATTCAAAAAAATATATCATTTATACACGTAAGACAACACGAGGCACTTACATTACAATATCATTAATGGCACAATTATTACTGTTAGTTGATTGCATCGTTCAGTTCTCACTTTACGAAAACTTATATTTATGACGTAATCACTTAAACTATTGCATTGGAGCAGCTTGGTAGAATAAGCTCCAAAACCTTCTCCTCAAAAAGAGAAGATGCCTTAGCCCAGCAGTGGGACATTCACAGGCTGTTACTGAACTTTACTTAAATTATACACAAATATAACAGAGTCAAAATAAGTAGACTATATTGTCTATTAATTTTATCGAATTATATAATAATATTGTTATAAAATTAGATTCATATATTTTTATTGAATTTTGATTTAATTTATGGTTTAAGTAAACATGTTACTTGAATAAATATACATATTTACAAACACTAAATATGTAATTTGGGTATTTGTATATTTTCGTAATGTTTTAAATATTTTCTTAAATTGTATTATTGTCATAATAAAATGCTTTTTGTTTGTTTTGAGCAAAATTACATAAATCTGTTTGCAATTACTCTGTAATTCACGAATCATATGTATAAAAAAAAAACTTGTCCTAAAGACTACTCATACTGCAAGTATTTTACTTCAATTTGTATAAACTGTAAGGAAACAAAGGTTTCATTCAGTTGAATTTGTTTATCGAAACAATTTTGTTACAATATAATGAAAATTATTGAAACCTCCGTGCTATTTTTAACGTTTTTATAAAATTATTGTTTCCGTGAATATATCTATTTTTAGAGGTTGATCTTAAAACACTTATTATAACAAAGTTTTTACTTCAATCATTTATTGAAATGAATGAATGAAAGATGTAAGTTAAGAATACATTTCGCTGTAACTGTTATCTCAGTGTTGTGTTAGGACGAGGTGGCGGGTTGGGGTGGCGGGGCGGTCACATGATGACGCAGGGCATGGCGCAGCACAGCGGCAGGCAGATGGGCACGGCGGTCTTCTTCTCGGAGTGCTTCTCCTTGCTGCGCGAGCCCGCCTCGTACTCGTACGCGCCGCGACCGGACGCGTACGCGCCGCCGCCCGCCATCATCGCCTGCGGTTGGACGTACGTGTAAACATTTATTCTATTCTGTTTTTATTCTTACACCTACTGTTTGGTAACACATTACTCATGATTTCTATTAATGCAAGTACCTCTATGTTAAAAAAATCATTATTAAAGTGTGTGAGCCAGCCTAATTACAGGCACAAGAGATATAACATCTTAGTTCTCGTGGTTGGTGGTTGGTGGCGCATTGGCGATGTAAGCGATGGCTAACATCTATCTATGGACGTTGGTAAGCAGTGAGCGCTTTACCATTAGGTGACCCATTTGCTTGTCCGCCTACATATTATATTATAAAGAAATCCTAGCTACATTTAATTTAATATTTAATAAAAGGATAAATAAATATGAATACTAACGCTAGACTGGTACCCCCCAGCGGGCTCGTCCTTCTTGGCGAAGGGCGTATGACCGGGCGGGTAGTACACTGCAGGTCCGGCGACGTTCTTGCTGCCCACCACGGGGGGAGTGGGCTTGGTGCTCGTGTTGTTCGCGTTGAAGGTGTTGGCAGTGGTACCATCCCTGAGAGCGCTGTGGGAGCCCTGAGTCACCTCCACCTTGCGGCGCACCACGCCGTCTGGTTGTGTAGGGAATCTCTGCAATTGATAGAGAAATAAAATATTTTTTATTATTATATTAAAATTTTCTTTTGATTATGTTATTCAGTTGTTGTTTTTAACACTTTATCAAACTTTATAATAGTAAAACTTAAGTGATAAAGACAAATAAAAATTGCGCGACACCAAAATAAAGATTCGCTTTGTTTCGTATTGCATTCGCAGAGCATTAGATATACCATAATACAGTAAACATCAAACTATCAATTTATACTATTAATAATATTTGTCGAAATGTAAATGATTATTTATTATTAATTAGACCTCTTCATGCAAAGATTTCTTTTTTAATTTTTTTTGGATATCGATTCGATTTTTAAATAAATGTCAAAATGATCTCAACAATTATTCTAAGGCACGTTTTGTTACATAGGACTTACCGCTTCAGGGAACTCAGCCAGCAGGTCATCGAGTCTCTTGGGGGGTTGCTGCGTGCCTCCGGAGGGGGTGACGGCGCGCGGGAAGGGCGCCGGGGAGGGGGAGAGGGTCGGCGAGGGGGAGGACAGCCGTGGCGCCTCGTGCGACGAGTACGTCGTCTCGCTGTATTTGTACGTTGATGGACCCTGTCGGATCGATGGCGTGCATCGTATTACAAGTGTTATATCTATTATATAACAAGCATACGTTATCTGTCTGTATATAACCAATTGTCATGGCAACGGTTGAACGGTATAGATGTTGAGGTGTTGTAACATGTAGCGCCATCTAGGGGCGAGTATAAAAACCTTCTCCATTTACAATACACATTTGTACCAACTTTCACGACATTAATTTAAAAAAGATATGTCGACAATAATATTAATAAGATCATTAGCATTGCAAGTAAATTTCTTATACTATTATTTCGATGCTACCTGTCGATTGTATCGGATTCCTGTTAGACTGTTGAACGTTGACTATGTCCACTCGGCTCGTTAGTGACGTCACAATACTCACGTAAGGGCCGTGTCCATTGTGCGGCTCGTGCGCGGGCGGCGGCAACACGCGCTCGCTCGACTGGTCTGCGGACGGACACGCTTATGTCATATTGTTAAAAGTACAACATTTATTTCATTATAATAAGGGCTGATACCCTTAAAATTATGGTATCAATCTACGAGTGGTTTAAGTGAACGGAAAACTGGGACCTTAATCGAAGATTGTAGAGTCAAATCCAAGTGAATGTGATGAGTTTTTATGCCCTCCATTTTTTTAATAAGTAATCTCGACAATAAGCCCCAATGAAGAAACTTTATTGTGTATACCATAACCATACTGCATTGGAACAGTGTAGAAGAATAAGCATGAAACCTTCTCGTGTACCTTGCCCAGAAGTAGAAGTAACGAAGTGGATTCTAACCTTACTTATAAGTACGATTTTAAATAGCTTTTTTAATATTTTGTCGGTATGATCGGAGATAATTCCTCGTGCCTTCACCATGACTTGAGTGTTACTGACCGTCAGTGGTGTGGGTCGAGCGGTATTGCGAGATGAGCCTGGTGTTGCAGTGCGAGCAGTGCTGGCAGCCGCCGGCTGGGGGTGCCGGGGCGGGGCTGCTCGTCGTGGAACTGCTGGAGGGGGGGAACATAGAATTAGTTTTATGTAATTTTTGCTGTTGGTCTCATAGCTTTCGGTTACATCGGCTATTCTCAACGGAGACTTATCAACTGCGCGGAATATATTACAAGTGTAGAAGTAATCGCGATAACGGAAGTGTACTCTTTATTCTCCCCCTCTTTAATACCCGGAGAGTTGCCGTTAGAGGCACAGGATAAATGGCTGTATGTGCTTTCTGCCCAGCTTAAAAACTCCGAAAATACTGAAAATTGTTGCACAGAAAAACTTACCTAAACATTCAATCTTTTCTGTATTTGGTGTTATTTATTCTCATGTTTTGAGTAAATCAAAGTATATTTGCATTATACTCACTCAAGGTGGTGGTGCTCGGTGTAGTGGTGCTCGGTGGGTATGGGTACGGTGGTGGGGTCCTGGTCGGCCGGCACCTCGTACGTGTACGTCTTTACCGTCGTGGTCACCTTGTTCATGGGCGTTCCCGAGCGAGGGAGCTGGAAGTAGAAATGTACATACTTATATCGGCATCGGCATTATGTCCATAAATCGACGGTATAAGTACATAAAAACATTGGTGTGAGTGCCATGAGAATTTATATGTAAAAATGTGAGCTAATTTACCATTTTACGCACACATTAACGCAATTACAAATCATACAGTGACGTCATCTGAGGCTCGAACTCTCAGTTAGCAACTACCACGGTTATTACCATGTACCACCAAGTTTGTACCAAGTGCTAAGTTTGCACAGCAATCAAATAAATATCATCAATTGGACTAAAAATCTGTCCTAACGAACAGTCTGGTAAATTTGAAATAGACTTTTTCTCTAAGCTAGCGCTGGTTAATGAGATTTGGAAAGAAGAGTAAATGAGGTCACATAGAAGACGGGCGCAGACAGGCAGCACACATGTACCATTTGTCTTTATATCGTTGTGTGTACAAAAAAAAACCAATTAGAAGACGCCTGTGAGGGACGCACGAGAGGCACTCACACACACACGCAGGGTTGTTCAGGTAAGTCGAATGTAAAACCATTGATGATGATAACTCACGGTGGCGGTGGTGGAGGCGTGGTGGCAGTGCGCGCACACCGCGCTCGCCGAATGCGGCGCCGGCAGCGGAGCGGGCAGCGCGCGGGACTCTGCCGCGAGTAACGGGGATTGTATTACTATTATTGGAGACTTGGTATACGCGTACATCCACGTAACTTGTGCCAAAATATATCAAAAGATAAGATTGGAGAGATGCTTTACCAAAGACTCAAATCTCTTTCTATTTTATCGCCCTTCCAATATTATCGAAAAATCTCTACTACATATTCTTAAAGTTTAATCAAAAATCAGATACCCATATCAAATAGCCATTGGTTCAATATTTTTGTTATATATTGGTAAGGAGCTGATGATTGTAGGGTCATGTCATCCATAAGCTGTGTCCCGCGGTTTGACCAGCAGATTAACAAAAATATAATGAAAAAAATCAGCCTAGAACCTTCCTCCATAAAAGAACTACACAACACAATAACATGTTTTAAATTCGAACCAGTAGTTCCTGAGATTAGCCGGATCAAATAAACTCTTCAGCTTTATATATTAGTATCGATACAAGTACATAAGCCCGTGGAGTGCCGGGCTTTAGAATAGCACTCCCCCATCTCTTCCCGTGGGTGTCGTAAGAGGCGACTAAGGGACGGGGAAAAGGGAGATGGGCAGCAGCGTCCCCCCCGTTAACAACTTACCCCCCTACTGCGCTCGCCAACACGCCTGCCCAGCGCGGCGAGTATGGGCAATACCTCGAATGGTGGATGCGCAAAAAAGAAGGCCCCCAGTTACCGGCAAGCCCGCTAGACCCGACCAAGGTAGCGGTCGCGGTATCGGCAGGGCAGGGGGTGCTAAGAATCACCGGTTCATGGCAGGCTACCATAAAAGACGACTACATATGGCAACGTATAATGGACGCTCGATAAGGCTGGACCATCACCTCGCCGAATTAGAAGTAGAGTTAAGTCATATAAACTGGCATATACTGGGGTTATCTGAAGTCCGAAGACAGGGGGAGGACACGATAACTCTAGAGTCCGGTAACTTACTCTACTTCCGCGAAGGTGATAAACTCTCCCAGGGTGGTGTCGGTTTTCTGGTCAAAAAGGATCTTATTAGCAGCATTGTGGAAATCAGTAGTGTGTCGAACCGGGTAGCGTACCTTGTCCTAAAACTTTCCGACAGGTACTCCCTGAAGGTCGTACAGGTATATGCGCCAACTTCGGCATACTCTGATGATGTGGTAGAAGCGATGTACGAGGACATCGCAAAGGCCCTCAACAACACCTCGAAGGCCCACTACAATGTTGTTATGGGAGACTTTAATGCAAAAGTGGGAGTACAAGATAGCGGTGAATCGAAAGTCGGACCTTACGGCTTGGGCTGCAGAAATCACAGGGGGCAAATGCTGGTAAACTTTCTCGAAGCTCAGGGGCTCTTTTTGATGAATTCTTTCTTTGAAAAGAAGCTCCAGAGGAGGTGGACCTGGCGAAGCCCCGATAACGTGACAAGGAACGAGATAGACTTTATCATTTCGAATAAAAGGCACATATTTAGAGATGTCTCAGTGATCAACAGGTTTAATACCGGTAGTGATCACCGCTTGGTTAGAGGCACTCTAGATATCGACTTCAAAGCCGAAAGATCGCGAATGATGAGGTCTACTCTCCGACCTACCATGCTCCAAGCTGCTCAAGGCTCCGAAAAGTTCCAAATGGAGCTTCAAAATCAATTCACCGCGTTGGAAACCGTAAGCAGTATTGATGAGAAAACCGACACGCTGGTCAAAATACTGCAAAACACATCCCGCAAGTGTTTTCCGCCACAGAAAAGAGACAGCGCACCAAAACTCTCTGCTGAGACACTCGAGCTCATGAGGAAACGACGAGAACTACCATCGTTTTTGTCAGATAAGGCCTTAAACCGAACAATAAAAACGCTGACGCGACGCGATCTCCGATGCTCCAATACCCGCGCCATCAAGGCTGCGATTGAGCAAAATCGGGGATCGAAAGTGTTCGCTCGCAAGTTTGGGAGGCCGCGTCTGACAAAACTTAAAACCGAAAATGGTAAGGTCGTTACCTCTAAGCCTGAGATCGTCGGAGAAGTAGAGAGGTTTTATGGGCAGTTGTTCTCTTCAAGATCGGACAAACCTGTGGGAATCAGTATTGATGACCAGCGCGCCCCTCTTACGCGCCATTATTCCGAGGAGCTCCCGGTCGTTGACCAAGGCGAGATTAGGGCGGCTCTAGAACAGCTTAAAAACAACAAAGCTCCGGGAGATGACGGAATCACAACAGAGTTGCTTAAGGCAGGCGGGACTCCGGTCCTGAAAGAGCTAGCAAGCCTCTTTAATTCCGTCATCCAACATGGCAAGACCCCGGAAACGTGGAGCGGGAGTGAGGTGGTACTGTTCTTCAAGAAAGGTGATAAAACCCTCTTGAAAAACTACAGACCAATCTCCCTCCTGAGTCACGTGTATAAGCTGTTCTCAAGAGTCGTCACGAACCGTCTCGCCAGACGACTTGACGAGTTCCAGCCCCCAGAGCAAGCCGGCTTTCGATCAGGCTACAGCACCGTAGACCACATCCATACTGTTCGGCAGATTGTGCAGAAGACCGAAGAGTACAATCAGCCGCTGTGTATGGCTTTTGTGGATTACGAGAAAGCCTTTGACTCCATCGAAACCTGGGCAGTGCTCGACTCATTGCAGAGATGTCATATCGATTGGAGATATATCGAGGTACTGAGGTGTCTGTACAACGCCGCTACAATGACTGTCCACATCCAGGACTGTAAGACGAAGGCGATCCAACTGCGCAGAGGGGTGAGACAGGGGGATGTAATATCCCCGAAACTGTTCACCAACGCGTTGGAAGACGTCTTCAAGACGCTGGATTGGACTGGATATGGAGTCAATGTAAACGGCGAGTACATCTCACACCTTCGATTTGCCGATGATATCGTCATCATAGCAGAGTCGCTGGAACAACTAACCGAAATGCTGCGTAGCCTTAGCGATTCTTCCCGGCGTGTCGGTCTCGGTATGAACTTGGACAAGACCAAGGTCATGTTCAATAGGCATGTCGTGCCGGGGCCGATATACGTCGAAGGGAAACCTCTCGAAGTTGTCAGTGAATATACCTACCTAGGACAGGTCATTCAAGTCGGTAGGAACAACTTCGAGAAGGAAGCCGATCGAAGAATTCGCTTGGGATGGGCAGCATTTGGCAACCTTCGTCAAGTCCTCACGTCGTCTATACCGCAATGTTTGAAGACGAAAGTCTTCAATCAATGCGTCTTACCTGCCATGACATACGGTGCCGAAACGTGGACACTAACTGCGGGACTAGTCCACAAATTCAAAGTCGCTCAGCGTGCTATGGAGCGAGCTATGCTCGGAGTATCTTTGAAGGATAAGATCAGAAATGAGATTATCCGGAAAAGAACCGGAGTAACCGACATAGCTTGCAAAATTAGCAGGCTGAAGTGGCAGTGGGCTGGTCACGTATGTCGTAGGACCGATGGCCGTTGGAGCAGACGAGTCCTAGAGTGGAGACCGCGAATCGGCAAACGCAGCGTAGGGCGCCCTCCAGCTAGGTGGACCGATGACCTCATGAATGTGGCGGGTACCAACTGGATGCGGAAGGCGGAGGACCGGGAGCTGTGGCGCACCTTGGGAGAGGCCTATGTTCAGCAGTGGACAACGATTGGCTGTTGATTGATTGATTGATTGACAAGTACAAGAGGCATTTGACCTTTACCAAGTTAGCAATACGAACATCGTTCTTGACATTTTGACGTATTGTTACATGTTATGAGTATAGCGTTTTTCCGAAATGTTACTGCACTGAGATTATTTACTTTCTCTTTCTAAAGGCAAGACAAGGAATGTCCTCCACAGAAAACCTTAGATCGATCATCACATCAACTATTCTCATATCATTTGTTTTGATAGCTGGATGTTATTAGGATGTCAAAGGCTCGCGAGAAAACAATTAGAATTGCTAATAAAAGTTTCGTCTTCGTATGTAGGAATGAATTAAATGTAGAAAGATAAAAGCAAATGATCTACAAATCAAATTGTGCTTAAACTATTCCAGAAACGCATTGGTATTGTTCAGGGACATCAAATAGTGTTCAGTCAGTTGGCAATGTATGCGCACCTGTCTTCTCCTCCCGGTAGAGTTGTTGTCTCACGTCGACGGAGCGCGCGATGGTGGGCGCGGGGGCGGGCGCGGGGGCGACCCCCCACGACGACTCCACCCGCTCCACGGAGCGCGCGAGCGCGGGCGCGGGGGAGGGGGAGGGCGCGACCCCCCACGACGAGGACTCCACCCGCTCCTCGTGCTTGAGGGTCGAGTAGCCGCTGGACGGAGCCTTCGCCGGCGTGCTGGACATGGACGATGACAATAATGACAGGGTGGATTCCGAGTCTTGTGTTTAATTTTAATATCATGCAACACCCGAAGTAATTCTTGGCTAGCAAAGTTTTGGTTGTAGAGCCAGATGCTTCTTTAAATAGTTCACACATTTAGTCGTAGAATGGGGTGTGAAGCACAGTTATATAGTTGACAGTTAATATAATGTAATAAAGTTCTCAAGCCTAAATATTGACGTAGCTAACAAATATCAATGACATGACTTGAATCCAACACTCGTTGATAATTCAGGCGATGGACTAACCGCTTTACGTGCTGTTTGAGGCACGAGAATGTAAGCCCAGCTAACTTCCAAACCCTATGTTGTTACTATGGAAGAAATTTATAGTAGCAACCCGGGGTTTGGAAGTTGTCAGAAAAACAAAATAAGACTTACCCTTTCCTATAGTCAAATGACGAGCTTTCAGCTGTATCGGAAGTGTAACCACCTGGAACATAAACAAGGTTTGGTTTGATATCGTGCATAATTTCTTGAACCTGATGTGTTAGATAAAACTCTAGTAAATATACGTCTACCCGCAGTGTAACAGTATTTTTAAACAGTCTCCTTAAGAGGAATGTATTGTACCTTGACTTTGGTAGTAATAGCCTGTTTATTCCTTTACCAGAACCTACAACAGCTACAGCTCAGAAAGTGCGTGCTGAAGTCGGTCTGCCGCCAGAGCCAAAGACACGACAAGAGAGACAGAAGTATGATAGAGCTATTGCTGCTGGAATAATTACTCTATTGCAAGGAAAGTCACCGTCAATGAAAGAAAAATTCCTACGGGGTCAGACGGAAATGGGCCTTTCCGCCGGAAGGTAGGACGCGTTCTCCAATACGTATAGGTTTCACATTTTAATGCAACTTGACCTTTAATCATTTTACTTGGTGGTAGAGCTTTGCGCAAGCTCGTCTGGGTAGGTACCACCCACTCATCAGATATTCTACCGTAAAACAGCAGGACTTAGTATTGTTGTGTTCCGGAAGGGTGAGTGAGCCAGTGTAATTACAGGCACAAGGGACATAATATCTTAGTTCTCAAGGTAAGTGATTGACGATGTAAGCGATGGTTACATCTCTAACAATGTCAATGTCTATGGGCGTTAGTGACCACTTACCATCAGGTGGCCCATATGCTCGTCCGCCTACCTATGCAATAAAAAAAAGAGATGATATCTCTACTTATTCAAAGTGTTCTAACATATAGACGATCTCTGCTATCGTACAAACAATATATTTTTGATATTCTGCTACGTATTAAACAGAACGAAACTCACTCTTGTAAAGCTGTCGCTCCTGGTCTTTTTGTAGGTCGTCTAGCAGCGAGTCTAACTCTTCTACGTTCTGAGTCATTTCCTTCGTCACCTTAGAACTTTTTACTTTCGAATATCCTGAAATATATCGATTAAGGTCTTATTTTAGAATCTTGTATACGATTTTCTCTATTAGTATATGTTATGTGATTCATGATATTTGTATCTTCTTCCTACATACAAATTTTTTGGTGACTATTAAGTGATCAAATCGAGCTGACATCATCATCCGTGGTTATGTCTCTTTTTTGGGCATAATGCACTTTGGTATTTGAACAGATAACATAAAAAATATATATATTCTAAACTAAGTATGATTGATTAAATTTTTATCTTACCTGGTTTTGGACTTGTGCCAGTTGTCTCATAGTTATACGTTCTAGTTCCAGTAGTAATGGAGGGCAGCTCCCTTTCTTCCCTCTCGTAGTAGTAAGAGCTAGACTCAGAAGCTTTTGGTACGGTCTTGGGAGGGATCGTGTATTCCTAAAATTAAGGATTAACACATTTTTATTTTTTACAGATACATATTTCTCTATGTGTTCTTTTTTTTTTTATATAAAGAGGGGGCAAACGAGCAGGAGGCTCACCTGATGGAAAGTGACTACCACCGCCCATGGACATCTGCAACATCCGAGGACTAGCAGGTGCGTTGCCGGCCTTTGAGGAAAGAGTACGCTCTCTTCTTGAAGGTTTTCATGTCATGTCGGTTCGGAAAAGTCGCCGGCGAAAGCTGGTTCCACAGAGTGACTGTACGAGGCAGGAAATGCCTTAGAAAACGGGCTGTTGTGGACTTCCAGACATCGAGGTGGTGAGGATGGAATTTTGAGTTCTGGCGCGATGTCCGGTGGTGAAACTCAGCGGCCGGGACTAAACCAAACAATTCCTCAGAACACTCCCCGTGATATATGCGATAGAGGATGCAGAGTGACCCAACATCTCTACGCAAATCCAAAGAATCAAGCCGGTCGGTAATAACTTGATCGTCGACAATTCGAACTGCTCTACGTTGAATGCGGTCAAAAGGAAGAAGCTGGTACTGTGGAGCTCCCGCCCAGAGGTGAGAGCAGTACTCCATTTGGGGCCGAATTTGCGCCTTGTAAAGTTTTAGGCGATGGGCCGACGTGAAGTACCGTCTCGCCTTGTTGAGCACTCCAAGCTTTTTGGAAGCCAATTTGGCTTTAACTTCCAGTTGACCGCGGAACTGAACAACGTTCGAAATCTCGACGCCAAGTATCCCGATACTGGCTGTGGCAGTGAGGGGAGTATTCTCGAAGTGAGGGGATACGACAAATGGAGATTTTTAGCGGTTAACGCGCAAACTTGAGTCTTTTTGGGGTTGAATTGGACCAAGTTCAGTCGGCCCCAGTCCGAGACCTTGGTTAACAAGGTCTCGACTTCAGACACAAGTTTGTTCCGACACTTGTCGACGTGTTCCCGAGAAATATTAGCACGGCCGGTGTAAAGTACGTCTACAGTGCTGTCATCCGCATAGCAATGAATGTTACTGATTTGTAACATATCATTGATATGCAGAAGAAACAGAGTAGGTGAAAGAACGCAGCCTTGTGGAACACCAGAATTGACGTATTTTAAGTCGGAGCATGCACCGTCGACAACGACCTTGATGCTCCGATCTGCCAAAAAACTGGAGATCCACTTGCACAATTTCTCGGGTGGTCCAAGAGCTAGTCAGACTTTCTGCTATACATTATAAATAAATAATTTATACTTAAATCTTGTTTTATTAGATTAACTATTTTCATTGTTTTAAATTCAATAGTTTGTGTAATTTGACAATTTTGAAACAATTAAGAAAGATTAAAAAAAATTAATTGTTCTTACCTCAACACTGTGCAAATCTTTCCTATCATACTTCCCAGAAGGTAGTTTTTCTTCTTTGTATTCATAATGGTATTCTCTGGTACCCACACCACTCCGACCTAGCGAGTCCAGCTTACTGCCTTTCGGTAATAGTTCGGATTTTATCATATCTGTGGGAAAACACCATATATAATAATCTTTATGTTGTGGGGTCTGTGCCTGTAGGGTCACACTACCTTGACATCGTCGAAGGTTTGGGACAGCGAGTACTTTGACTCAATTAGATTTTGGGAGTTTACTTAAGGGATCAGAACACGCACGTCCTCAAATCACAAATAACTAAGCTTAATTTGTTTTATAATTGTGAACATGTATCTATCATGTATTCAGTAGAGGCGCTATTTAAAAAAAGGGAAAAAAACTCATCAAATTTCTAGAAAAAAAAATGCCAATTACAAGTTTCGACTACAAGAAAACTGTCCTGTAAGTTCATTTTTCGAATACCCAACATAAAAAAAATTTTACCTTTAAAACTTGAAAAACGATTGAAACTTTAAAACTGAAAGGTATAGGAATAAATTAGTACGTACCGAATTGTTCGTCTGTGTACGGCACATTGCCTCTGCTGCTGGAATACTCTTTGTACTCCTTGTGTTTGCTGTACGATTTTGTGGCCATGGTTAATGTGTTTTACCTGAAAAGAGGTGAGAGAGTTTATATTACATCAACTTTCTTTATCTTTTAAGTTTAAAGTATTAGCATTGAAGGGCATACATATGGGAGAAGGCCTCCTCTCCTTTGTATAAGAGACTGTACCAGTGCGGGATACAAATGTAGCTGATATCAATCCACACATGCAAATTTGTGTAACGCTTTAAAGAATATTGCAATAAATCATAGTCATTCTTGCCAGATTTGACCCCTCGACCTGTGGCTATCGATAAATTATGTATACTATTATATAAATACATAGGAACACGACACACGCGACGACACGACACAGGACACAAAAGGAAATCAATAGCCGGCTTTAAATTCTAACAATCATTTTTTGTATGATCTCATAACGAAAACTACACAATCACTTTTAATTGGAAAACGATTTGCATGAGATTGCAATGTATTTCACAAGCAGCCTGCAGGCGCCGTCATGTTAGCCCAGAATATAATATTAGCCACAGATATCTCTACAGTAGGGGAAAATCAATTTATACAGGTTCTCAGGCGTTTTGTATGCAAGTTATCTGAGGTAGAATTAGACTGGTGACACCCACGCGTCCGACTTGATATAACGCCGGCGCCTTTCCCGGATACAAGAGTAAATTATATTTTTTATTGGTGAAAGCTATACAGGTCATAATAACTGTCATTTCTTTGTCGTGTTATATTATATGTAAGTAATTATGGGAATCATCGTAAATCATATGTATGTTACATAATTATGTATATAATATATTTACAGGAACATAATGCGATGCGATTAAAATCTACATTTGAGAAAATAGGCACGACACGCTTTGAGTGGAAAAAATATAGCTCAGAAATTCGTTCCTTACGGACCTCCGGACGGCACAATTTTTTTTATATATTAAGGAAGACGGACACAATCGCTCATATCATATAAGGATAAGGATAAGGATATACATAGGCGCAGTAGTAAATTTAAGTCATCCCTTATTGTCGTTGATTTTTACGAGTATTCTTCCAATGGCCGCATATCAATCATAATCGTGACTCATTATTTTCTATTATATTTGTTCTTATTGATAATACTAAAGCTTTTCGAAAACTACAAAATACAAAAAAAAAGTTTTGAAAACAGAGTAGAAAAAATTACTGCTTAGTCTAACTTTATTTATATAACAAAAAATATTTCTTGGCACAAATGAAAGTATTTTGAATACTTAGATATTATTTTAATAGTCATTTAATGATGTGGGTAGCACTCTGTAACATAAATACAAAACGCGACATTGATTGAACAGCTGTGGTCACCAAATCTGGTAACAGCGGGTTGTATTACTGTGTCACGGTTAACGTAACATTGTATTTAATTATTTATTCATATATTTCTTTATTTAATTCTTTAATAATAAAAAAATATATTCATACCTTAAAAATGTGTAAAAAAATGTAAAATCATTGATTAGAAGGTTCATTTGCCCCGAGAATCGAAATGGTTATATCTTGTTAGGAGGCTTGAAAAAGAGCTTACCGCCAATATTTAACGCAAACATTTAACTTCTTTGCAAGGTAGGGGAAGGAACTAAATTATAACGGATTCATACTCCTGTGATGGTCATCCTCAACACGAATCGGAGAGGCTTTGGTATCGTTTTCAAATACGCATCCGATCAATGGCGTAGCTACGTGGACAAGGTCCCCGGTGCATAGTGTATAAAAACCTAAAAATTTAGTGAAGGGTAGGTTAGAGGGCTCTTTGAGCTCCGGGGCCCTGGTGCACTCCATCACCTAGCCCTACGATAGCTATACCACTGCATCCGTTGCCCCTCGCTTGCCAAGCTCAAACTCAACCTCAAGGGATGAGACTGAGTTCTTCTGCTAGTGCGTATATCAGCGCGAGGCCATTAAGTCTGCCTTTCTCGTCAAGGAACAACACAAGCGAGGGTCTTACCTCACGCATCCATTACAAAATTTACTTCTCCAGCAATAAGTTATTACGAATTTTAAAAATCATGAAGAATCAGTCAGAATTAAATCAACAGAGTGAATTTTAATAAATTTCCAAAGTCAGTAAATGCACGTAAGGTCATGTGGACTCACGATTTGAAGCGTTGCAAATATTGAATGTAAATTTGAAAGAATGAATCGACAAGTTGAATTTTCATTTCGTTTACAATGTGTCTTAGAGGGGCAAGGACGTGATTGGAATTGAAACGGATACAATGGTCTGATAGGGTTGTCAGTTTTAATTTTCAACCTCATATATTATACTGGTTGAACCGATATGGTTCAGTGAACACATGTATCTTAACCAATAATTCAGTGCTTAATTTGTGTTTATAATTGCTGTTATCGACGGTGAAAACATTGTGAGTTAAATATATAACACGTTTATTTCATGTACTACTTGTCGGTAGAGCTTTGTGCAAGCTCGTCTGGGTAGGTACTCATCATATATTGTACCGCAAAACAGCAGTACTTGGTATTGTTGTGTTCCAGTTTGAAGAGGTGAGTGAGCCAGTGTAATTACAGGCACAAGGGCCCTAACATTTTAATTCCCAATGTTGGTGGCACGTTGGCGATGTAAGCGATGGTTAACATTTCTAACAATGCCAATGTCTATGGGCGTCGGTGACCACTTACCATCAGGTGGCCCATATGCTCGTCCACCCCACTGTGTTATAAAAGAGAAATCGAATCATAAAGCAACATAAATATCGTTATGTATATTAAAAATAAAATATAAGAATTTTATCATATTGTTTCAATTAACTCTTCTGTTACAATCGACAGCCCTGCATGACACAATCTGTCCTGTCACTGACATTGCACCTTGCTCTCAAAGAAATCTGCTCGATACTGACGAGGCTCACGCTGTAATTAACATAGTTTATTTATCGATTTATCTTATCAAATAATAATAAGAACGTTTTATAGCTCAGTTGACATGAAAATAAAACTGAGATGGCCCGGTGGTAAGATCGCGTGAAAATTAATCGATGATTGTAGGTTCAAACCCGGGCAAGCACCATTGAATTCCATGTGATTAATTTGTGATTATAATTAATCTCTTGCTTGACGGAGAGGGAAAACATCGTAAGAAAACCTGCATATGTCTAATTTTACTGAAATTCTGCCACATGTGTATTCTGCCATTCCGCATTGGAGCATCGTGGTGGAATAAGCTCTAAACCTTCTTCTCTAAAGAGGAGAGGGTTCCCAGCAGTAGAACAGTCACAGGCTGTTTAGTGACATGAAATTAGCAACTATAACGGCCGAATACTGAAACGTCACTTAAATATTAAATACAACTTAATTATTTGAGACGCCGTTAATTTCGAATTTCGCATACTAATTTAGGAACTTCTCAATGTTAAGTAGCGTTTAACTTTGAGGGACGTTTCAGTATTCGGCCGTAAGTGTGTTATATTTACTGGATGACATGACCATTGCCCATGACCAGTGTAGGTTGAAATCGTTATATCGAAATTTTGATATTCATACCATATACAATATACATACATATATAACAAGGTCGTATTAAATTTTTGGTGTTGAATTTTATTTATTTTAAAGTCTGATATTTATATTAACCAAAATTACGGACATATCAACTTGTGGCTTTACATAATAACAAAGGATTGGATTCGTTTTCAAAAAGGCAAAGACAATGTAACATACAGCCTAAAAAATAATAAGAGGATGTTTTCTTAATAGTTATATTTAATACGATGACAAATAAGTCAAGCCACTCTATATTATTATGTAAATTAATATTTAGATTTATACAAACTACGTTAATTAACCGATTACGAATCAAAAAACTAATGCATTAGCCACACTAAGAGCAGATCAGAGATAAATCTATATAGTTGAAAGTTTAAAAAAACAGTGACTATATATCACTTTAATCTATAATATATCTTAAGACAAAGACATAAGATTGAAAATCGTATAATTCCAAAAAAAAACGTTTGTACTAATTTCAAATGTAAATATATCCTATTGCAAAGAGTTAAAGTTCAAAATAACACCCAATAATTTAATAGAACATTGAAGTTTATGAAATCATACAAACAAATTCTTACCTCATACTCACCTCTAATCAAACAGTTTTTCTTAACATTGCTAATGCAAACTGTACTTTATATCAACGCAATAAGATTGCAAATATTATGTTCGATGTTGCATAATTAGCAATTAGTAGTCGATGCTCCCGATGAAACTTGCAACCTAAAATAACCTAGCCACATCAAAGATGTTGTAAACGGTAGTTTGTAACTAATATTAGTTCGAGAGCTTAATTAAATAGAAATTAGGTTAATACCTAATAACTCTGTTCGTGTAATGCTATCCGTGATGTTCGTATCGGCTTTTAATGATCGAATAGTTTATATTAAGTTTATCTTTTGAATGGTTTGATTTTCGTACTTAATAATTTTGATAAGATTATTTTGGTTTAGAAAAATCTTGGGTATCGTAGGTGTGTGTGTGTGTGTGTGTGTGTGTGTGTGTGTGTGTGTGTGTGTGTGTGTGTGTGTGTGTGTGTGTGTGAGCGTGTCTGTATGTCATGCCAGTGATATTAATATTCTATGTAAAATTGATTGAATTTTTGACGAATTCTGAATATGAATTGCGAATTTATTGATAACCCTGTAAAATGTGATAATACGTTACTTAGCCAGATAAAGTAGCTGGTGGCAAGTTACTTAAAATAAGATAAATAATATTATGATATGTGATCAGGAATTATTTACGCGGAAGAATAAATTAGTATTAATTATTATAAAATCAATAATACATTACACTAACGCTATAAGGCAGTAGAACGGCAAACGCTTTATTAAGATTGAATTAATTATCTGCTTTTTATTACAAGACAAAATATTTATACTTATACATATATTATAAATGCGGAAATGACTTTGACTATCTGTTTGTTTGTTACGGTTTCACAGAACCACTAAAAAATTTTTGATGAAATTTGTTTTTTTTTTATAGCGCAGGTAGGCGGACCAGCATATGGGCCACCTGATGGTAAGTGGTCACCATCACCCATAGACATTGGCATTGTAAGAGATGTTAACCATCGCTTGCATCGCCAATGCACCACCAACCTTGGGAATTAAGATGTTATGTCCCTTGTGCCTGTAATTACGCTGGCTCACTCACCCCTCAAACCGGAACACAACAATAGCAAGTACAAGCCCCTTGGATTATAGAAATAACGGCCTTAATAGAAACATTTTTAATTAAAAAAACTGGTCATTGCCATAAAATGTATAGAATATTGTCAGAATACATAGTCTGTGTCTTCGTATCTACATACACAGTACACGCAGCACAACCGGAGACTGCGTGGTTAAACCTTCATCAAACCAAATCATTTTTATCCCGGAGAATGTTTACAGAAAGTAGCAGATATCTATACTAATATATAAAGCTGAAGAGTTTGTTTATTTGATCCGGATAATCTCAGGAACTACTGGTTCTGTTGGATAGCCCATATTTCTAGGCTCTAGGCTTTATAACACGTTACGACGACGAAAAAAAATGCTCGGGATAAAATCCTTATTTTTCCCGTACGAAGTCGGGAGGGGCAGCTAGTTTCTTTATAAAATGGACATCATCGCGGTCACATTATTCATTGTAGTATTTGAAATTATTCATACAAAATCTAACCACATTGTAGATATTCCAAATGCCATACCCATAAAGGCTGCATGTCGTAAGATGCGTGGGCGCAGATTGCGTCATTCATTCACAGGCGCCTACTCAGAGGACGGAGGAGGGTTTTATAAAAAAATAAATTAACATATTATGCTAAACTGCATCGTGCTCATCGTCATAACATATGTATACTGTTCTAATAATAAATATATTATTGTATTTTGTGTTCCTGATATATCACAAAATTATACGGTTTATTTTTCTATAACTGGCTGGTTTGTAGTTCTATATAGTAGAGATAATATGAAATTCCAAATTCAAAAACGTTATATTAATTATTTTAATATATAATTAGCGTTTAGTTCTTTTAAAAAATGTCTTTTCAGGAAAAAGATTTTTTTAATCCCATGTTAAAAATCACTTTCTCCCAATAGGGACACAACAATAATAAGTTTATATACTCATAATATGATGAGTTGGTGGTTTCTACTAAGGCGGGCTTGCACAAAGCCCTACCACCTAGTAATAAGTTAGTTGATTAACTTATTTACCCTGCATTTAAAGCAAACGAATACTAATATAAAGCGTGCTTAATATCATCTACTCGTACATACTAATATGTATATAGACTTTTATCGAAGGTTATATGTGGAGATTAACAAAGGTATAGTTTAGTATAATAACTATATGTTTCTATTTGTATTTAATAAGTATTTTAAGCAGCTGATTCATTACGAATTGGCAGTGTATGTTGACAATATTTTAAAAGACATTTCGGTTTTTATTTTTGTGTAAACACTTTTTTATACAAAAGGTGAATTGCAATATTAAATTTAACACGTATTTTGTTTCAGACTTGGACTAATGGACTCACTTCCCAAAATATTAATTCGTGTATTTTAGAAGAAATGATAAGACATTATAAACTCTTGTTATCATTGGGTTTTAACGATGTTTAAGAAAAAAATATTTTAACAATCGAAATATTACAAAGGTCAAATTATTATCTAAAATATCCGAATAAATCGAAATTCTGTATGAATTCATCTCGCGATCCGCGTACCTTGACCGCTATTCGCCTTACAACCATGACATCATCGCCGTAGTCTGCCTGCCTTTTCATTTATTTTTACACACAACCCCTCTCTTTCATACCCAAGCAGCCATCTCGTTGCTCGTAATTAAACAGGAACAAAGATCTTTAGTTATGACCACGCAAATTAAGCACGTTATATAATAAATATGTATATTATATAGGAGTTTCGTCGAATTAAACGATGACGAAGGATGACCGAACATTTGTTAACCGCTCTCTGACCACAATTATAAATTGTTATTTTATTTATTACTGATTTCAACGTAAGAGTTACATCATTTATGTCACGTAAATACTCAATTTATTTGATTCCATTTTATGATTTAACGCAACGACCCTCGAAAACAATAAATATTGCCTTCATATGAAGGTATGGACCAGTGGATGCGTGAATTTTAAACGAGGATCGTGGGCTCAATAAATTATCTCATAAGAAATAAAAAAAATACAAGAACACATTATATATTACGTCTGTATTATTTTTCGGTGCACAATAAAGAGTAGGTACTTGACGTTTTGAAAACATAAATACATTTGTAACTTCATGTTATAAGAAATGGCTGGAATGACTAAGGGCTTAGCGATGAGTAAAAGAATTGTTTATAATTAAGATCGTGCTAATTGCTGCGTTCATTGCCCTTAGCAGCTGTGATAGCCAAATGTTGTAAGTGACACATCCTTATGGCGTGATCAATTAATATTTAATTTGGAACCTATCTATGACTTCTGAGTTTCTTATCAAAATAATTTACACATCAAACCGGTAGCATAAAGTTTAACTAGAATTATATAAAAAGTAAAAATGTCGATTATAATAAGAAAGAATTATCACAAAATTTAGGTAAAATTATAAATGACAATCTAAATATTGAACAAGAAAAATTCTGTCAGGTTGACCTTATAAACAAAATACTTAAAAAAACGTCTATACTACACATATATTAAAATCTTTCAGGAAAAATAAACAAAAAATTGAACATGGTATTTATTTTGGAGTTCAGTTAAAATGTTCTCCGGCTGATCTTAACGAAAAAAAATAAGTCTTAGAACTAATAGCTTTACGTGCTTTTCGAGACAATATATGGATGAAACTGGCAGCAAATACTACCAACTCCAAACTCCGGCCTGCTCCGGAGAATTTCTCAACAGAAACCAGATACTTTTATTGTCTAAGTTAGAGATTTAAGGCCATGCCTTATAAACAAACCACTAACGACACAATTAAAAAAAAAGTCCTGCAACAATTTATAGTATATTCTATTATAATTCTTAAGTCACGATTCGATTTAAATCTTCCGACTAAAGTGACATCAGTGAGGTCAATCAGCAGGTTAGGAATTGCAAAATAGGTCAAGTTTATATTAGAATAATTTATCTTATTTGTTTGCATATAATTAATTAAGCAAATTTACATAGCTGTGTGTTTATTGATAACAAGACTGTTTAGGCTTAATGACATTGTTTGCTTGATATGCCAAGTTTCAGTTATTTATTTATTTATTTACAAACACTGTATACACCATTACAGGACACGGTCCCAATTCGATAATACAGCACAAGTCTACGTAATATATGAGATAGTCCA
Organism: Nymphalis c-album; assembly: GCA_963151315.1. NCBI lineage: Eukaryota > Metazoa > Arthropoda > Insecta > Lepidoptera > Nymphalidae > Nymphalis > Nymphalis c-album. The sequence goes on along the minus strand of OY720611.1, from coordinate 7,083,772 downwards.
GTTGGCTATCTTTGTGAGCTCACTCAGACTGCAACAAAACAAATCTACCTTATCGGCTGTAACGTTGAGGGTACGTAAGGCGCGAGTCAGTGGCGCCTCCTTTAGCAACTTGGTTCGCCCGCTGGGCACCGCCAGCAACGACGGTCGATGTCTCCGCCACACGTATCTATCTGGGGCCCTCAGACTCACCTGGCTTAATACATCAGCATTATAAACTATACCTCTCAATACCTTAAACACATAAATAACGAGCGCGAGCTCTCTCCTTACCCTTAGCTCATTGTACCTTACCATGCCCAGAACAAACAATGCTGGGTATGTTAATGGATAGTAAGGATACACATAATACATATATAAGGATATGAATCTTTGGTTTAAGAAGTTATTTGCTAAAAAAATCCGCGGTACACCAAATTGATCAGTGATATGTCGTCCCTTATTTCGACCATAAGATGCAGTTGAAATCAGGGCGTAGGGCTGTAAAAACACATTGGTTTCTTTGAAAATAGAATCTGAATAGAACCTATTATCAATTCCGACCTCACCATGATTACCTTTGCGGCAAATAGAACCATTTGTCATAATCAAATCGAAACAATTCCAAGATATGTCTTGAGATCCATCAGATCGCATATTACGCTTATTGCCGTATTCTGTAATCACTTTCTGGAAAATAGATAAGGAAATCGAGCAATGTATTACCACACCTCTGTGTATCACCTTAAGAGTGTTTTTTCCGCATTCAGTTTCGGCTTGACAGCTTAACGAGGTTCTGTGTACGGTCGTAGGTGTGCACTTATTACATCAAGTGGTGACAAGGACATATCGTAAAACTAACGAGTTTTTATGGAGCTATGTAATGGCATTTTATATAGAAAAATTAATAGCACGTGTATTCAATAATAGCAAACGATGCAGGTAAATTTTATAAATAGTTTATAAGTCATTACAGAAGTGTTATTTCTGTGGAACTGAACTGACAACTTGTAAAAATTATTCTACTCGTCGTCGTTACTGTTTTTAATGATTTTTTTTAAGTATAAATTACTTATAACACATGCTTAATGATGAACGTATGTACAATGTACACACGTATCTCACAACTCACAAGGTGCCTGCCTGTAGTGCCATGCAGTTTCTCAAAATATTTTCCTTCGCCTCTGTTTACAAAATTACAAGAATATATTTTAATATTAATTCTTGTAGTTACGACTAAACCCGATTTTTAACCGACTTCATAAAAGGAGAAGGGAATTTGACTCTATTTTTCTTTTTACTAGAGGACATATCCATGGATTGTAACTCGTGGCATATGAGGCACTATGTTTATGTTTAAATAATATAGCTAAGTTTATTTAAGGAAGGCAAATGTTACCTCTGATTGTACGTAAACACGTCTAGTCTAGACACGTGTATAAGTAAGTGACGGTGTCAATGAGTGGTGGTGCCACCACCACATTAACTGGTCACTCACACACTCAGTAAATTTGGAAGAATTAAAAGATAGACTTGATTTATTACTAGTTTAATGTGTTGTGATTGTGAACACACAATGGTGTTCATCGCTCGAAGTAATAAATAAAAATTTTAACAAAACAAAAACCGACTTCATAAAAAAACATATTAATATGCACTAAAAAGTAAAAAAATAATTGCGTATTCTTCTATAATTTGATAACTAAACTTACTATTTTCTACTCATCAATATGTAGGTACGAATGTGTTGTGTGATTGATAATTTATTTACAATTATTGTTACTATTTGCAATTATTTTCATTCATTCAAAATCATCGAAATCGGTTGGCGTGATATTGAGTTATTCGTCCATTTGTCGCGCACATACCTCATGCAAATTTACGACTTATATGGTTTTCTCATGGATTCCATTGTCAAACCTGGACTAAAAAAAAATGGGACCCCATGGGAAGCAACCCCTTTCAAATAAAAAAAAAATCATCAAAATCGATTCACCCAGTCGAAAGTTATGAGGTAACAAACACAAAAAAAAAAAAAAAAACATACAGACGAATTGATAACCTCCTCCTTTTTTTGAAGTCGGTTAAAAATAATAGTAACTTGATACATTACTGCTTCTTACTTACTTATAAAGTGATTATATACAGTTGTAATGTCAGTGTAGAAACCACAGAGAATATATCGTTCAAAGCTTAACTTACTATGTGAATAATTTAAAATTAAAAATAAACGATTTGACGCAATAAGTGTATCATTCATGATGTCTTGATAGATTTTGGGTACAGTGATATTCAAGCAATTATATAATTTAACTCAAGCGCCATCTATTATGCGTTGATAGTATTATAACAGAGAGCTTTACAACAATAGCATTTGCTCAAAGTTTCTACTCAGTCAGACGAACGAAAACTAGTTTTTAGTTTTTACTAGTCTAAAATAAATGATGAAACTAACTAGATAATTGGGGTTTTCATTGAGATTAGATGCGATGTCTTTTCCGTAGCTCCGGATATACAATATTTGGCAAAGTTCCACTCAAGATTTCTCAGAAGTGAACGCCGTAACGTGGGATTTATTTGTATTTCTCGAAGTACATAAAGCGATAAAAAGTGTAGTCCGGTGAGGTCCCGTAGGCGGATCGGTTTTAGAATGCCGCCCGCCCACCGTCTCCGGTGTACGTTTTGTAAGCCAGCTTGACACCATTAAATATATATATTATGACGATAAAAACCGAGGAGGAAAAACAAAAGAAAAACGTTTGTTACCTAATGTCAACCAATTTGAACATTTAACATGACAGGAGACATCTTGTAAAGTAATAAGGTCTCATCTCTGATTGGGGAGAAAGATTAGAGCTTATTTCACGATGCTACATGAATACGGATTGGTGAATATTTGAGTTTCCTTCCTTTCGCTCTTAACAAATTAAGCAAATGAGAAGTCATTGAAGCTAATCCGAGTTTGAACCCGATATTTTCTATTACGATTACCCACCGGACTATGTCAGATCATGAATGCTCTATGGCAATTACTTTAGTAGTAGTCCACGTTATAACATATAATGAATAATAACAATTGTTTATAAAAAAAATATCTGCACTTTCCGCGAACTGGAATATATTTTTACGTAAACGAATTTTTTAAGCATTACTCGTTCCAGTTTCGATTGAAGGTCGAATACCGAACGGAAATAGCACAGGATTGAAGCAATATACCTACTTTTTAGCATTGAAATTTTAAGACACTTTCAGTGGGATAAATAAGATCTATGGTAACTGAAATAAACATTTGTTTCCTTTATAATGGAGATTGATGAGGTATTGAGAAACAAACAAAGAAACGTTAAGATATATAGACTTAGTTATTTCAGACGCTCTGAGCATTCCAAAACAAAAGGGGATAAATTGTAGCACCAGTTAATCTAACTTAAATAATACTGCGGAATCATTGGAGTTTTTATCACGATTCAGTTTTAGATTAAATTGCATCTTGTTATGTATTAAATAGAGGAAATAATTTTAATCTTATCTATATATGTATTTATAAAAAATAACTAACTATTACACACAGCCCAAACTACTACGTACATCTTTTGACGTATACAGGACTCCAATTCTATTAACATATTTGTCACATTATCGGAATCGAATCGAAATATAATTGTTGACGTTTAGCTTTATCCCTATTCTACTAATACAACGACTCCGTTTCGATTAAATTCGTCCTTGATGGAACGTTAAAATTTAATAATTAACTTAGACTTCGAATTGGTTTTTGTATATGGTAACATCATATCGATTCGGTTTAAATGTGGAATAGTCGAAGCTGGATCGGAATCGAATCGAGAACGTTAATAAACGTTTTACATTAGTGGAATTGGTCTCCAGGTTTATTTTACGCAGTGCGTTAGCACTAAGGATTTTTGGAAATGTATTTGGTAATTCTTATGACGTAAGTGAAGCGCGGATACAGCTTCCTTTACACATCTAGCAAATGACATCTGATATTATTATAGGTTATTTAAGATTAAACTTTTAATCTTCGTAAACTATTACTATTAAAGTCTTCCTGACTTTTATACTTCCATTCCAAATTATCATCCCTATAGGCCCGCTACTTGACAAATTAGGCCGAAAACACTACTAATACTAATAATAACATAAATAACGTAAAAAGGTATCTTTTTATTGTATAGGTAGGCGGACGAGTATATGGGCCACTTATGGTAAGTGGTCACCAATACCCATAGACATTGGCATTGTAAGAGATCTTAACCAACGCTTACATCGTCACCAACCTTGGGAACTAAGATGTTATATCCCCAGCGCCTGTAATTACACTGGCTCACTCACCCTTCAACCGGAACACAATAATAGCAAATACTGCTGTTTTGCGGTAGAATATCTGATGAGTGGGTGAACCTACCCAGACGAGCTTGCACAAAGCTCTACCACCAAGTAAGGTAAGAACAAATTAGAGTCCTTTCAAGTTTAAAAAATATTCATAATTTTATACCTTTGGGAGCTTATATTGTTAAATTATATTATTCATTTGCGTCTTCTAGTACTAACTTAATAATGAATTAAAGAAAGTAAAGATATAATAATTAACGACCCAACTAAAATAGTACAACGTATGATCAAACCTACACAAGTATTAGCTATTTCCGTCTCTTTTACAAATACTAGTATGACATAAGTCTGTCTCGTTATCGCCTCTACACTAGTCCAAGGAGGATTGGTACTTAATGAATGAGATGTTAAATAAACCAATATGACACGGTTTTTGTGTTGAAGGTCCAACTTGTATAACACACGGCGGCCCCGCTGTGTATTATTCCATGTCGTAGTTTTAAGATTTATTTCATTTTTAAACAAAAATAAATGCGTGTAAGATTCGAACTCAATACATGTTGACTGAAATGAAAATTTTGTGTGAAAATTAAAAGTAATTTTGTTGCTATTAGTCAAAGGCTCTGCTTTTGTTAAAATTGTTTGGAGTGCATATCCTAACTAATATTACAAATGCGAAAGTGACTTTGTTTGTTTGTTACACATAAACCACTAAACAAATTTTAAAAATGTATCAGGGAGTAACATAGGCTATATAATATATTTTATCCCTGTATTCCCATGGAAACGGGAACTACACGGGTGAAGCCGCGGCCAAAAACGGACAAAAAACTCTTAATTACCTTGATATTGTACTCATATATAATATCATCAATTATGATAACCAACATTCGCATTATTGACTTACTTGGTGGTAGAGCTTTGTGCAAGCTCGTCTGGGTAGGTACCACCCATTCATCAGATATTCTACCGCAAAACAGCAGTACTTGTTATTGCTGTGTTCCGGTTTGAAGGGTGAGTGAGCCAGTGTAATTACAGGCACAAGGGACATAACATCTTAGTTCCCAAGGTTGGTGGCGCATTGGCGATGTAAGAGATGGTTAACAGCTCTTACAAGGTCAATGTCTATGGGCGTTGGTGACCACTTACCATCAGGTGGCCCATAAGCTCGTCCGCATTCCTATGCAATAAAAAAAAAAAAAAAAAATAACAGTTGATCATAAATTGTATATCAAAACTAAAGTCATTTAATGTATAAATTTCATACTTTACAACCATAAAGGTTTTAATGGATCCTGTTTAAAATGAACGCAGAAACTGAGAATATGTCGCTTATATTAGTCACTTATTTATAAATCGATCATTTATTCTTACATCAGACCGGGACGAAATAGACGTGACGCTTTTATAAACACTATTAAGATTCTAATATTGGGATTTTTTTTTTATTCTATAGGTCGGCGGACGAGCATTTGGGCCACCTCATGGTAAGTGGTCACCAACGCCCATAGACAATGGCATTGTATGAAATGTTAACCAACGCTTACATCGCCAATGCGCCACCAACCTTGGGAACTATGATGTTATGTCCCCTGTGCCTGTAATTACACTGGCTGACTTACTCTTCAAACCGGAACACAACAGTACAAAGCACGGTTGTTTTGCGGTAGAATATCTGATGAGTGGGTGGTACCTACCCAGACGAGCTTGCACAAAGCCCTACCACCAAGTAAAATATGACAAATTATTAAAAATACTAATTTTTCTATAGTTTCATCATAATAGTATTGACTAGATGTAAGAGTGTAACACATCTGTCATAATTAACACGAAAATAAAGTAATAAACACTACATTATTATATGTATTTACAGTAACAGCCTGTGAATGTCCCACTGCTGGGCTTAGATCTCTCCATTTTTTTTTAAGGAAAAGGTTTTGGTGATTATTCCACCACGCTGCTCCAATGTGGCAGTATTTCAATGTAATTAGACACATGCAGGTTTCCCCACGATTTTTCCTTCACCGTCAAGCACGAGGTGAATTATAATCATACATATAACTAACTATATATTTAGAAAAAGAAAAACTTTTGCTTTGGGTATCTGGTTTCCAATACCTTTTTATAGAATTCATTATTAGTAATTTTCAATATGAACCTATTGTATCATATCTCATATCGGGATATTTTATCAGGACCGTCGTTAAACTTAATTATGAGCAGCAACAAGGTTTAATTAAACTTAACAATTTCATTGAATTTCGTGAAAACGATAAATTCGTCAATTAAAATGTGCCGTAAACAGTAATAAACGACAAACACGTCGCACGCCAGAATACGTACCAAGGTTATCAGTTGGGAAAAAAAAAAAATTTAGTGCATACCGAACTGGTCGGACTCGTTTTCGTTAGGTATGAGTGTACATATATGTCACAAGTATACCTATGTATATCAAGGATGTTTTGAAATTTTGGATCTGGATATCAATAATATTTTACGTTGATTTGATTGGTTGATTGATTATCCTTGGATAGTTTCAGTTATGGATTATAGATCATTCTGGAATGACTATTTTACTATGAATACTACAGTTAATACTTTTTTTAATGGTATCGATTAGGGTATTGTATTTTTTTTTTATTAAACTGGTGCTTGTAACTTACCTACTCGTGTTAAATTTACCGTGCCATCAAATTGACCTTTAGGTTTATAGCTCTAGCTAAAGGCTATATGCTATAGGTTTTCACTTTCTCGATATTGATATAGTTATTATTTTTTACTAAAATGCTCTACTTACTAGCTTACCGACCTGACTTCGCATGGGTAGAATAAGGGTTTAATTAGAAAGTTTATATTGAAAGCCAAACGTAAAAAGAAAAGTAATATGATTTGAATTAGTAATCTTCTGTGACCTTATCAAAGTTTAAAGAATATAGCAACCTAACTTTTTAATTATATATTTTTTTATCATCACAAAAAAATAGTTTACTAGTCGTTATTTGATTCATATATTTATAATACCGAATTAATTTTAGCTTGAACAAAAAGTGACGTGTCCATTGTCGGTTTATTTCCAATGGCACCTTTTGGCAGCCTTGCCAACTGGGCTGCCTCACGTAGGCTGAGTCAGGAAGTTACATCATAATTCATATCACCTGTGAACTAGACTAGATCATAGACTTTCTCGTGTCTGTGATATATTAACTGTCGTCTGCATGTTTGTTAAGCTTTTTGTTGTTATGAGAGTGAGTTCATATGGTTTTGTTTTGTTGTTGAAAACAGAAACATCGAGATTGATCTTAAGGATAAGTAGTTAGAATACTTGAAACGTAACTGAAGATCATGGGTTCAAACCAAGGCAAGGCAATTTACATTTGCTTGATTTGTAAATACATACAATTCATCCCTTGCTCTACGGTAAAGGAATACTTCGTATGAATTCCTGCATTTCGCGGATGAAGTTTTGCCACATGTTTATCTATCAACCCTTACTGCAGCAGTGTGGTGGAATAAGCTCCAATTATTCTCCTCAAAAGTAGCGGCCTTAAACCTAGCAGCTGGACATTTACAGGATTTTACAATACTTTAAGACATAAAACTTTTTATTTTATTGAATATAAAATTAATTATTTAGAAAAAATGTCCGTGAAAGATGTCGGACTCTCCTTGCATTAGGAATAACGTTACTACATACAGTATTAAATCGTCCAAAACGGGGGACAAAGACCTCTAAAACCAAAATGCTTAAGTCGAAAATTCCTTAAAACAAAATGTACGTCGAACATCCTTTATTTAACATATTATATACATTACATAGTTTATTTAAGTTGCGTAATTTAATATATTCAAGCGTTGTCGTATACGAAGAACGGGTTCTCGATATATATTTATTTTCGATTCGCAAAAAGTTTGTTGACCCCAGATTAGAGTACTGATACGTTTTTAAGTTGAACATTTAAAGATGGGGATTTTATTTCTTGAACAACAGATTCCTTTTATATGAGATAGGCGGTAATGCCATTGTCCACCGCCAACTTTAGGAACCAATATGTCCCTTGTCCCTGTTATAGTGGTTTACTCACCCTTCAAACCGGAACACAAGTCACAACAATACTAACTATTGCTGTTTGGCTATAGAATATCTGATGAGCTACCCTACCCAGGCGGATTAGCACAAAATCCTACAACCAATAAGATAACGAATTTTGCATCAAAATTTAATGACATATTTAATAATAATACAAACATTAGTATAATCAAATAATTATTGTTTATCTTTTATATTTATACTTTTAAAACTGCATATTATAGAATAAATACCATTGAATATATAAGCATATTATAAGCATTTAAAAAGAAATTTAAAATGTCATTCTGAAAGCTGTTCTATATATAAAGATATTATTCTTAAATACTACTTTCAATTTAAATTCTATTATGTAAGTATCATTATTACATTTCACCTTTAGACAATTCTTATTTAATAATAATTATGAAAATCCTTCAAGAATATTTATATGTAAAGTTTTATTAAATCTCCGTTTAGTCGGATTCCGCGTAATAATCAAAAATAGCCTGTTTTAATTAATGTCAGGGTTACTTCAATGATTTCACCTTATCCAGTCATATTTACAAGGTTCGTGACACTTCTCGTGTATCGTATATGACACATTATGTATTCCATGTAACGTTATGTACAAAATGACCTTAGTAGGTTCAGTTGAGGATAAGAGAAGGAATAAGTATATAATACATACATAGTATTATGCGATACAAATAATAATAGCAACGTCAATGACCTCGAACTGGTACTTAAAAATCACACTGGCCTCCTCTCATATCAGGCTTTATTTAAGGCTTTCATGTTAATAAAATAAAACTTTAAATTACAGTTTATTTTTTATTTTTGTTATAACTGTACCGAATACTCATATTGCTATTTATACTAATATATAAAGCTGAAGATTTTGTTTGTTTGATCCAGCTAATCTCAGGAACTACTGGTTCGAAATTAAAAATTATTTTTGTGTTGTATTGTCCTTTTATCGAGGAAGGCTCGTGGCTTATTTTTATTAATTATGTATTTATTGAGTATACGCGGGAGAAACCGTGGGGTAAGCTAGTAATAAATAAATTAATCAACTATGTCTTAGTGCTAAAAAATACATCGGCGATAATATTATCACCTATTTAACGTTTCTAATGCAATATTATGAAATTAAGAAAAAAAAAATCTGTTTCTAGCCCTTCCGTTTCGTCAAACCTTAACAATACGGTAGGACCGTAACAGTACTTGAAATCCTTGAGTGATTCACAGTCCTTGAACTCAATAAGTTCTTATATTTATTTAAACCCCCCCCCCCACCGTATTGAGGGATTTTTACAAATAAAAAAAAGCTTTATTTAAAATTTAAAGTCTGAATTTATATAAAACGAAAATCCGTTAGAGTTTAGACGATTCAATTGAAACGAAAATCTTCAATATTTCTATAATCTATATCTCGGCTACATGGATAGGCGCCAAGTTTTAATATAGCGCCCTCGATAGCTGATGTCATCGCACTGTTTACACAGTTTCAGAAACATTGTTCTGCGTATTGCAAAGGGCGTGAATATATTTACAACTATATTTACTTTGCACTAGGGCTTTGTGCAATCCCGTCTGAAGAGGCAGTACACTCATAACAATCCACCGTTGAGCAGCACTACTTAGTATTGTAATTACACGCACATGGGATATAACATCTTAGTTCCCAAGGTTGGTGGCGCATTGGCGATGTAAGCAATTCTTAACATGTCTTACAATGCCAATGTACGTTGGGCGTTGGTGACGACTAACCATCAGGTGTCAACCAACCAAAAAAAGAGTGAGAAGTTATGTTCCCTCACATAACTTCTCACTCAATCTTTTAGAGGCACATTGGCTCAAAATATGGTTAATATTACTTACACTACTAGTGTCTATGCTCGGTGTTGATCCATAATGGTTTATAAATAAAAAAATACTAAATCCTCGACAGAAAAAAATACATTTTTTGTTGCTAAAATTCCTTATTCGTCTGCACAGGTCAAATAAAACGTACCATAAACGTATATTGAAACGACCTTATTTGACAATAGCATTTAAAATAACCGACAGAATAGCTGTAACTAATTTTAGCACAATATTTAAAGTGCCAAAATTGATGTTTGCGACACGTCTCACTCGGAAATATTTTAAGATTGTTATTTTTTTTTCATTGTATAGGAAGGCGGGCGAGCATATGGGCCACCCGATGGTAAGTAGTCACCAACGCCCATAGACAATGACATTGTAAGAAATGTTAACCATCGCTTACATCGCTAATGCGCCCCAACTAAGATGATATGAACTAAGATTTTATGGCCCTTGTCCTGTAATTACACTGACTCACTCACCGTTCAAACCGGAACACAACAATAACAAGTACTGCTGTTTTGCGGTAGAATATCTGATGAGTGGCTGATACCTACCCAGACGAGCTTGCACAAAGCTCTACCACCAAGTAATATTCTAACCATGAAAGGAGTAAGAAAAAAAAAATTGATATTGAATTGACGCAACATCATTGGTCTAGACTCTAGATCTTGTTTAATCTACAACATTTATTACGGATTTGCGTTTTGAGTGTCACCTAAGTTGAATAATAATAAATAGTAGAAAAGTGTGGCCTCCAGGCCTCTAAATCTAGTTCTGATAGTAGGGAAGTTGTTGGTAATTTTGTGCAGATTTTAGGTCGAAGTCGGGATGGGCAGCTATTTATGCTCGTATACAATTTTACCGTACGAGTATGTGTGGTTCAAATATTTATTCAACTGAATTCTAAACCAATTCCAGGCAACCGATTGAGCTGAAACTTCGCAGACATTTGTATTGCTGGAAACATTAATGCAATCAAGTATTTAAGTTTATACATATTAAATTTTATTCGTTCTAGTTACAGGAGTAGAATAAGGAGTGAAATGAGATGTTCTTAACCGTTCGGATGTATTTATGTTTTATAAGTGTAGTTGTATGTGTATATACAATATACATATGTGTTATCTATATGTAGCTGGACGCCACGAATTGAATTAAGGCTTGTTCTTGATGTTTTATAAGGGGTTATATATGTCCCTCGGATTTATAACTCTGCCTAAAAGCACCCGCCTGGAGTCTCGCAGCCGAAATTAATATAATTTTACCTTAACGCTTTAGAAAGGTGGGGCTCAAATGTCAAAGAGCCTAGGGGACTTGAATCTTGAAATGCGTGTAGCATACAAAGTGTCGATTATTGTAGTTACTTAGCGAGTATTCTAAAATTATTTAATCATAATATACAGATGTGTGTGTGTGTCAATTTAACACAACGTTTGGTACAATGGTAATAGAAGTGTAGATATGAAAGCTAGCATCGGCTCGAAGTTCACTTTAGTTTATTGATACATTTTCATTTACACGTATAATGTATTTAAATGATAGCGACGACTAGCTTTCGTTAGTGAAAGTGAAATATAATAGCATTATATTGAATATCGCGGAACAAGTGTTTGACTACATACAATATAATAGAATCACTGTGAGAAATTTTATTCAGTATTGAATTATTAGATATATTAGGTATAATATGATATTATTAACAAGAAAACTTGTGTAATATGTATTTTTTTTATAAAGCAAATAATATAAAAAAACGAATTAATTCAAATTAATTAATTCAATATAGAAGCATTTCGTACCTAATTATTGTCAAAGTGAAAATGTTTTGGAAAAGAAAATGATCTGAGAAGAACCGGAAAGAAACTCAGCGGTTTTTCGTAATTGTGTAATTGATTAAAATAGGATGAATATGCATGGAATAGGATGATGATCTTCGCAGTCCTACTTTTTGTATAAGGAAAAAATTAATACGACCCATTCCTGGGCTCTTTGTTTGAGAGGAAGGTTAGGAGCTCATTCCAATACACTTTCCCAATGCGGACTTATGGACTCATGTGCAAATTATTATCCAACACGAACAGTACTCCAAACGGTGTTTGCTTGTCCGGGTTTGAACCCCCAATCTTCGTCCAATTCACGCATTCTAACCATTACGCTATCTCGGCTCAAATGATTAGCTGATTGCTAAAGCGTTAATTAATGCACCCTTGATGACATACTGAGATGTCAGATCGTAATCAGGAAGCAATGACATGGCTTCCTATTACGGTTACATTATCATAATGCATGTTGTATGTGTATCATTTGTTTACTGATAAATATATATTGAGCCGTGATGACTTAGTGGTTAGCAAAATATGAATCTTAATAAGGTTACGAGTTTAAGTTCGAGCAAGTAAAACTGGACCATTAAAGAAGTACTCAAGAAACGAATAAAAGCGTTTGATATGTTGGCATATAGATGTATGTTGGCATTATTTGGACTCAGAGGGTCTCGAACGTTGAGGTTCTGCGACGCGTCAACCAGAAGCGGCATCGTTTGGAGACTGTCAAGACAGAGGAGACGTGCTTAGGCATGATAGATATCAACTTTTGCAACTCATTCTGATGGGAAAGATTGTCGGAAGGAGAGCTGTTGGTCGCAGGAAAAAGTCTGCTGTGCAACATCCGAGAATGGACGGGAATCGCGAGTGCAGCCAAGCTTTTTCACCTCGCGAAGAACAAGAGGGAGTGTTCGAGCTTTCGTTAGTCGGAGAGGAACTTGGATAAGTAAGAAGTAGCACTTTGTTTTTATGTGCTTAATTTGTGTTTATAGTTCAATAATTCCTTTCAAAGCAGTTAGATAATATGTCTTACGTATATCAGCGTGGGAATACGTTATACGCTTCAAAACCTTCTCAAAAGAACACAAGGCCTCAGCCCAGCTGTGCGGCATTTACAAACTGCTACATTACTGTTTAAGCCACATGAAACAAGGGTGTTTACTACCGATGTACTCGGAGGGACCAAATGATGAACGAAATAAGAACTATACTTCACTGTTCACTTTACTTTATTAAATTTGATCAATCTTGGAACATTTACATTTTGTATAAGTACTTTTATAAAAAAACTTAGACAGCGTGATTCAGAAAATTTAAATAAATAATCAACACCATCTATTGACAAATAGTAATAAATACACAACTTTTTATTACTAATAAAAAAGGTTTTACTTTTAACATTTTACTAATAAAAAGGTTTTACTCTCAACAAAGGGTCAATATGTGAAACAACAGCAAGAATGGGATCTACACAGAACGGTTTATATCAATAAATGTATATAATATATAACTAAAGGTTTACGCTGCACACATCACTAAAGAACATTACGCGTGGTTTTTTTTCCGACATCGTTAACATTTTCCGTCATATTTCAGCCAATTTTCACAAAACCTCAATAATTCATCCACGTAAACCTTTCTCATGAACCACTCCATCCTTTGGTGAAAATCGAACGAAAATCCGTTCGTTAGTTTTTGGAGTTTCGTTCAGACAGACAGACAAACAAATGTGCTGGGGAGCTTTATAATACGTAGTGACATATATGGTCTCTTTTAGATGATTCAATACCGCATTATATCATCCCAAGTTACCGATAAATCCGCGGGCCTTGGTCTCAATACAATTGCTCACGGTTATTTCGGCGTGAACAGAACCGCAACTCGCAAGGCTATGCGTCAGGAGTCTGCGTAGATGTTTGGTCATTTCTCTCTTAAGTAAAATGTACAACCATGTATATAAGGTCTTTGTTTAAATAACTTAAAAAGAGTTACATGTTTTTTTTGGTTTACTGAAATGTACTTCCGATCTTGAATGATATATATGATATATATAATATATATATAAATATTATTTTTGTTTTTTGTTAACTGTTTTAAAATAATTCCTTTTAATTAAAGAGACGTACACCTACAATCTACATATTATATCAAAACTAAATGTTCTTAGGAACTTATTAGTAAGTTGGTAATGAATAAAGATTTCAGAACGAACATCGAATTCCTAATAATTTCATTACAAGTTTCCGAACTGTGAATCGAACCGAAGCGAATGAGGTTGACAAAACAAAACATATTTATCATTACTGTTCATGAACTTCAATTCGTTTTTTTTTTAATTTTTTCTTTACTAACCTCATCTAAGTATAGCTCTAGGATCTAGATTAGCGGAACTCTGTTAACGGTTATGGCTCCATAACGTCTTCTAAGTAAAGGTTTTTACTGCTCATTGAGAAGAAAGCTTAGCTTAACTTGCTATGCTAAAAATATGTCATAACTTATATCGGTACAATCCCTTGTTTGAGCTTTACTTACAGTTACACATATCCTACACAGAGTGCGTGAAACTGTCCGGCGTAATGAAATAAAATGCGTAAATAGCTGAAGACTGAAGAAATCATATTATCACAGATAACATTTACGAATTATAAAATATATATATGCTTAATTTGTAATTATATATATATATATATATATATATATATATATATATATATATGTTTTTTAAATTATAATCATTAGCAAATTCTTACATTCTTTTCTACATAAAAAAATATGGCTTTGCAGTTAACAAGTGTAATACTAAATTTAATTTAACTTAGACAAATATTTTTCAAAGTTAAGTAAAACCGGAAAAACCGAATGCAAAACAAAAAAAAACAAAAGAAAAACCTTACAATGATTTAAACTTATAATTCCATTCCCTAGACATCATAAGACAATTAATACAACTTTAGTTTTAATCGAATCCGTTTTTCTTGCACGACAAAAATAATGACTTCATAGTATAAAAATAAATTAATACATAATGTTCTCGTCTTGTGAATAAAATGTATTCTTCATAACAATGACACATCGCTGCAATCTTGAATATTATTATGCCCCACACTTAGTAAAATATCACCTATGCTAATTAACTATTTATTAACTGGTTATCATAATATAATAAACGTAACTAATAAAACGTTCGAATTTTGAAAATGACATTTAGAATCAATGCACTCATTATACACAAAATTTAAATTACGAATTGAAAAAATATATAAGTACATATAAAACCGAGATGGTCCAGTGGTAAGAACGCATAAATCTTAACCGATGATCGTAGGTTCAAGCCCGGGTGGTACTTACCACTGAATTTTATGTGCTTAATTTGTAATTATAATTCATATTGTGCTTGAAGGTTGAAATTCTGACACATGTGTATTCCTAATACCACCAACCCTCATTATAGCAGCGTAGACGAATAAGCTCCAAACCTTCTCATCAGAAAAGGGGTCTTAACCCAGCAGTGGGACATTCACAGGCTGTTACTGATAAGTATATAAAGTAGAATCGAGATGATATTAAAATTACAAAACGTAAACTTTAAACGAAGAACGTTATTTCAAACCCAGATTTGTTCTTACAACAATTAGTAGAGGGTAAAAGAGAATGGTAATGAATCCTTCCAATTTCCGGTCAATTTTCGGCACATGCATAACCATTATAATAATCATTTGCGTGCAGTGGAATAAGCTGCAAGCCTTCACCTCAACGACTTACTCTGGTAACTAAATAATATTTCACATTCAATAGCGTTGCTTTTGCCTTGAATAACGCTGTATTTGAAAATTAAAATTAAATGTGTTTTATAGTATACTTAGTTACAACAAACAGTTATTTGTAAACAGATAAATCCGGCACAATACCGTTCTCACCTCTAATACGTACTTTCAACTTAGCCCGGAGCCAGTCTAGATCCTACTTATCATCCTAGACTCAGCCCATATCTGAGAAAATAACGGAGAACAAACAGCCATAAAAGGCCGCTACTACTTATCTCGAAAGAAAAATCTTGTTTTGACGACATTTACGTCATAAATCTTAATGGAGGTCATAAAAATACGAAAATATATTGAATAAGAAAATTACACTTACGTTTAATAATTAATCAGCAAACGAGTCGAATTTAATTATCAAAACACAACACTAAACACAATTTTTTACTTAAATAACACTTCAATTCTAGTTATAACATTATTATAACACTAAACAGAGGACAAATATTTGATTTATATCGAAATTATTTCATTTAATATTCGATCGTAAAATGCGCGTGCAGTTCAAATTCGTTCGCGCGCGGAGTGACGTTATAGCGCGCGCACTAGTTGAACGAAACGCGGGAAACGAAGAATTAAACGAGACGAACGCGTCAACTGTCGATTAAAATCATAAAGTATCTCTCTCTCTCTCTTTTGTTTCGTCACGAAATACAAGATATGCTGAATGTTAAATTTCTTATTAATATTACACGTCTTAAAATCACTAGAATCAAGAATGATAGAATAAAATATAATAAACATAACTAAATTTAAAATATATTTATATATAAAGCATTTTTTAAATATATTTTAATGATACATCAAACTTATAGAACGACAACCTAGATGTCGCTATTGAAAGAACAAAAAGATGGTTTGGATATCACTTATTAAAATATTGTAACTTCATTCTTATAGTTCACAAGTTCAGCAATAGATGGCGTTCATCAGTAAAAACAGTTCGTTATAACGTAAGAAACATGCATGAGACTGAGATGAATAGAATATTATAATTAATAGTTGTGATGTTATAAAATAAATTCCATTTTATTAAGTAATTTATTCTGACAAACAAATAATATCAGGTGGAGTAGTCATGTCAGTAGCCCTCCCGAGCTATATAAAAATAAAAAAAACCTTTATTCATAATTCTTATTGAAGAACCGAAGTAAAAATACTACATCTATTGTATTTTGGCATTTTTACTTATTGACTAAATTTTTTTCATAATAAAAACATAGAGAGTAACCGTTGGTACAGTACAAGTTCAAATAAGGAATCGATACTCATGTGCCCACACATATAAACTTTATACATCACACCCTTCCTTTTCGTACATTTACATATACATTTGTACGTGTGTGTGTTTTCACAAAATAGGTAGCAAATAAAAGAATATACGCATAATTTTCGATATACAGTTGGACGTGTATAAATTAATCACATAAGTAAAGACCCTATATAGTTAGTACCAACAGAAATCGTATTTTTAAGTAAAAAAACAAGACAAAAAGGCCCAGACGTTTTCGGCTCCAGACAGTTTTAACAGTGTGCGCAATGCGAAAGTCGCACACACTGAAGCATAGTGCTGCTTAATATTTTTATTCATTGTTATCGATGATTTTTGTTTGAGTTCCAAAACAAATGTGTGATTTTTAATGATTTCATATAAATATTACATACGATAGCTCTGACTTATAATTTTAACTTGATTTTATAAATACAAAAGGATATTTTTTGTTTTATCAGTAACTGGGCACCAATTGGTTAATTAGCATGACTTTTTATATATGGACCAGATACTGACATAAAAATGCAGAATTCTAGTCATGTGGTAGTTATAACGCACTTTCATATTTCAACTAAAGTATAATCTTAAATTACGATAAAATATTTTTATACAAAAAAAAGTTTAATGCCGTAGTAAAAAACAAAAAGTTTATTAATTGCGAATAGATACTACAAATAAAAATATTAATTATATCAGTTTGGATTACTAAGTTGTTTTACTCAATTGCTTAAAGTAATTTAATTGTTTGACCTAATGAGATGATTTAATTGAATATACCATATTTGAAATTATATTATTTACATAATTTGCGTAGTATTGTTATTTTTAAGTTAATTAACACCGTAAAATAATTATTACTAGATATATATGTAATGTTTCTTCTTTCACCGATAGTAATCGAACAAGATTGTATGCGTAATATAAAAGCAAAACTACATTATTATGATATCAGGTACATTATGTAAGATATTTTTAGTGATAATTTTATGAAACTTTAGGTGATAATATAAGATATTTGATATATTTCTTGTCTTTGAAATATGTCGTTCTCCTGAGTCTGCCAGTATCAAACATTAAAATACGACCTTACTCTTCTGGAAGATCTATTTAAATAAATAATCTTATTATTATTAATAAATACTACTTTTATTAGATATTATTATTTTTCAATAAATTTTAACTTTTAAGGCCGAAGGTTAAACAATATTTATAGAAGTTTTATCAATACGTACTATATTCTGTTAGTGGATTTATTATTTTTAAAAAGCAAACCTCTCGGATAGATCTAGAAAAATTCTTTCAAACCCAAAATTCTTTGGCTCAAACTGATAAAATTTATATTTATGTATAAACAATGTAGCATTCTATATATGAGAAGTAATAATTATTTTTTTTGTAAGTTGATGAATTTGAAGTTGAATGAACATGAAACTTCACTATTATAGTGAGCATCGTAATTTTTATTTGAGGTTTAATCCAACACCCTACCGGTATCGTTTTCAGATAAAAGTGACTATTAACCAATCTGTACGTATTAACGAAATTCGATTTATGAAAAAGTTTTGGTACACATTTTGTCATTAATACTAAAAGCTATAAGTCTTTATAGTAAATAATCAAGATAATCAGTTTATTTTGATTATTTTCACATGAAACAGTAACTCCTTGCATCGATAATCGATAAGTTTATTACAACATTAACGTTCTATGAATCACTTGCCCACATATTCCCGCAATGGTGAGATAATGCAGCTTTTGCGTTATTGGTCGATACGCCTCTGCGGCAATTGAATCGACCAATCAGAATATGGTATGGGGAGCGTCGGTCCCCCGTAACACCGGCCCTATAAATAGTCGCCTAACGGAAATTTTGTACATATTAACCGTTCGGCAAACCTCTTAACCGGTCGCGCTGAACGACGACTGATTTATTTAATAACTTATTTCTACGTTAAGTTCAACAAAACTCAATCAAAATGGTAAGTTTTACATTATTTTGTTAATAGCGTTTATTTACAAGTAAATTCCATCACTTGATATAGACTATATCACTTAACGCGTTTCCGTTAGCAAAGTGCCGGGTGGGACCGCGCCACCATTTTGTTAGAATCTTATGCACGAGGCCGGTTGACAATTTCAAACTTCTTTCGAACGATTTAATGTTTCGTATTACGGGATAAGTCTTTCTTTTGTTTTAATATAGATAGATTATTATCTGTCTATCAACAATCTTGAAAAAATTAACCTCGATCAAGGTTGCCACGCCGATGCGACACGCCCTTACTAAAATCGATACTTATTCTAGATCAATTTTCTTGTATGCCTACGTCTTTTAATCATTTTATTGTTCGTTGATACATTTTGAAATTCTGTTTGCGGGTATTTATTGATTTTTCGGGACAGTATATCTGTGACGTGTACATTGACCTCATTCAAGGATTTTTGTACGCTGATGTCATTGTAGCGTTGCACTGACTCAAGTTTTCGATATACATCTTTTTCATTTTATGGAATTGATCAAATTTAAAACGTTTTCATTTTTATACACCTAAACCGCCTACTGAGTGATCGACAACCGTTACAAGCGGATTGTTAGTATTGTATTTCTCGATTATGAGAATGAGGTTAACGCAGACTGAATTAACTTTCTCCTTTCTTGACTTTTAGAATAATCCGTAGATAGGTAATTATCTTCAAAGTAACCAACATTTAAATTTATTATGCTCTATTACAATGCAAGTCTTTGTTTTAACAGCGTGAGTGCATCTCTGTACACGTTGGCCAAGCTGGAGTCCAGATCGGTAATGCCTGCTGGGAGCTGTACTGCCTTGAGCATGGCATCCAGCCTGATGGCCAAATGCCAACTGACAAGACCATCGGTGGTGGTGATGATTCTTTCAACACCTTCTTCAGCGAGACCGGAGCCGGCAAACACGTCCCCCGTGCTGTGTTCGTCGATTTAGAGCCTACAGTAGTTGGTAAGCAATCTAACGAATATCTTAATTAAATGTTGTCTTAGCTAATACTGTATAAAAATGCATTTAAATAATATTTGGTAAATCTAACTTGATATTTTTTGTTTGCAGATGAAGTTCGTACCGGTACATACAGACAGTTGTTTCATCCAGAACAACTTATCACTGGTAAGGAAGACGCAGCCAACAACTATGCCCGTGGTCACTACACCATCGGCAAAGAAATTGTCGACTTAGTACTTGACCGCATCCGTAAACTGGCTGACCAGTGCACAGGTCTTCAAGGTTTCCTCATCTTCCACTCCTTCGGTGGTGGTACTGGTTCAGGATTCACATCTCTCTTGATGGAACGCCTCTCAGTGGACTACGGCAAGAAGTCCAAGCTCGAGTTCGCTATCTACCCCGCTCCTCAGGTCTCTACTGCTGTGGTTGAGCCTTACAACTCCATCCTCACCACTCACACCACCCTCGAGCATTCTGACTGTGCTTTCATGGTCGACAACGAGGCCATTTACGATATTTGCCGACGCAACCTCGACATTGAACGCCCAACCTACACCAATCTCAACAGACTGATTGGTCAAATTGTATCCTCAATCACCGCATCCCTGCGTTTCGACGGCGCACTCAACGTCGATCTTACCGAGTTCCAGACTAACTTGGTGCCTTACCCACGTATCCACTTCCCTCTGGTAACTTATGCACCAGTCATCTCTGCTGAGAAGGCTTACCATGAACAGTTGTCGGTCTCTGAAATCACCAACGCCTGCTTCGAGCCCGCCAACCAGATGGTCAAATGTGACCCACGTCATGGCAAATACATGGCCTGTTGCATGTTGTACCGTGGTGACGTTGTGCCTAAGGACGTCAACGCTGCCATCGCTACCATCAAGACCAAGCGTACCATCCAGTTCGTCGATTGGTGTCCTACTGGTTTCAAGGTGGGCATCAACTACCAGCCCCCAACCGTCGTCCCCGGTGGTGACCTCGCTAAGGTCCAACGCGCTGTATGCATGTTGTCCAACACTACTGCCATCGCTGAGGCTTGGGCTCGTCTTGACCACAAATTCGACCTTATGTACGCCAAGCGTGCCTTCGTGCACTGGTACGTCGGTGAGGGTATGGAAGAGGGAGAGTTCTCCGAAGCTCGTGAGGACTTGGCCGCTCTTGAGAAGGACTACGAAGAAGTCGGCATGGACTCTGCTGAGGGTGAAGGCGAGGGTGCTGAGGAATACTAAGCGTAAAAACTTATTGCGTTCAAAGCACTCACACGGAAACATTCCGTTGATATAAAATAAAAAAATTGAAATTTATTTTTCGTTTCCTTTCTATTACAGTCAAACTTCTATAATACCTACTTACTGTTAACGCATTTTTATCTTTATGCTTTATCAAAATTACACTAAAAAATAACCTTAGTAAATTTTCATTTAACTATTAATTAGTAATTTAATGAATAATTCAAGTTACTTAAAATGTGCCAACAGATCATGAATAAGATGCCTATTTAAATTAATTACAGACAAGGCCCTTGTCACAAGGGACAAAACATCTTAGTTCCCTAGGTTGGTGGCGTAGGTGACTACTTACCGTCACTGGCCCATATGCTTGTCCACCTTCCTATGCAATAAAAAAAACAAAACTTATTTGCGTTAATGATTCATTAATACGCAGAAAATTTCATGTTCATTTAAATTTATTTATAGATCAGAATTATTCTTCGTAAACAAATGAATATTCTTATGTATAATTAGATGTCTTTGTTCGCAATGAGTTGGTGACGTGCTAGAGCCTAGATACAAAGAAATATTTTCCTCGTAGTTCATACGGATCAAAAGCTGAGTATGGCGAGCGTAACATTCAGAAACAGAAATACGTTGGTAGGATAGGAATACAACAATATTGTTGTGGTTGTTTAATATTAGAAAAACTAAAAAGTCCAACAGATTATTATTATTATTTAGTCACATGAACATAGAACGGTTTAAAAGAAAACTTTTGTTAAGAAAATCATTGCTTATATTTGCCTAATAATGAATAATTATTCTTAACCATTAAAGTCGGCGTCAACTTAAGACAGTTATAAAAGTTTTATTTTTCTAAACTATAGATAATCGTGTGTGTCATTTGTATATAAACATTCTTATCTAGACTAAACATGACTTCATAATTATAAACAGGCACTTAGAAAGAAAATTAGTATGTATTGATTCATATAGATTTTTATTAGTTTTCTAACAACACATGGCGTGTAAATTAAGGTTCTATTCCTTGAAATATATACTATTCAGTAAAAAATTAATTAAAATCGGTGCAATTCAACCGAATATGTATTGCGTACCTACCTCTCTAATTGCCTATATTCAATTCGTTAAAAAATATCATGGCTGGCAAAGTCCATGTACATGGGACATAGGTACATACTAATTTCTTCCACTACTAATTCCTCGATATATTATCTTATTATCAAAAACTCTCAGTTCATGAACTAACGCGAAATAACATTCGTTAATAATAATGTACGATTGTCGCCGTTAGAAACATGTATGAATAAATATGGTATACCACAATGTTTGTAGTAAGTTCAATACTGTTCTAGAGCCATTATTGAGCCCAGACAGCCCACTTACATCCTTGACGTAATCCTACACAACACAAGTATGTATTATATAGTTATGTTAATGCGACCTGTCGCGTCGTGGGCGAACTGACATCACCGCCCGCATTACCTTACATGGTCATCAACAAGTCGTATGAATGGTGACATAATTTCAGAAATAATACGTAGCCTAAAGAAAAATACGAACATGGCAATGAACGAAACTAGTTTTCAAGATAATATGAAGTCAAAATAAATAATGTGCTTTTATTATTTTTTATTATTTTCTAATTATATATATATTTGCAAATGTTTGCAGTTTTATAATGCTGAAGTTAATTTTCTTAAATTCAGCTTAATTTAAAACTATTATTATAATACCTACATAATATTATAATTATAACATTATGCACTATACCTAAGGAGATACTTTATTAGGTACCTATTAAATTATCATTTCATAATTCGTAAGAGATTACCTGTCTCAATCATTTTAAAAATGAATGTCTAAACTCGAACTTTTCTACTATAGATTTATTTACATCTAAGACCACGACGGCGAGCTATTTTCGTCTCCGTTTTTAAGGTTACTGGTCGTTGAACTGAAGTTAAATTTAACTATATTATGGATTATGGGCGCTCCTCTTCCGTTACTCGCGAGTCGCATGTTATCGACCTATAATGACTTTACAACTTTCATTATGAACTGCTATCTGTTGTTAAGCTTTCTTAATATCATTCTTTACTGTAAAATTGAGGTTATAATGATTAACTACTATGACGAAGTTTATTCATATATGTACAATCTAAATAAAAACAAAACCGTTTTAATAAATAAAAAAATATATTTAAATATAGCTTATTAAAAATATATATTTTTAAATTATTTTATAAAACCTATCCAAAAAAAGATATAAGTAAATAGTAGAGTAAATAGGTACCGTACCTTTATAAGTTATACCAAACTTAAAAAAATGATACCTTAATATCATATATTAACAGTAATCATTCAACATTTCATAAAGTACGGCTAAGGGCTGCAATTGCGAGACAGATTATAAGTTTTTATAATTAATTGATTAATTAACAAAGAAAACACTAAATCAGGCACATGTCGCGCGACCTCAAAATAGCTTCGACGAGGTATGGGGCCGCTCTTCTATACATAGTCATGCCAACTATAAATTGCGCCGTTCAATACGCTTATTTAAATATTTAGTACATACTGGAAAATGAAATAAGTAAATTGAATCAATATACTAAGTAGTGTTACTCAATAGTTTGCAAGGTGGCCGATGATTGGTTAAGAAATTAGATATCCAGATAATTATGAAAACTCAGTTCGTGGATTGGTGAATTTTTATTTAATAATATCAAACGTGCATAACAGCTTTATAAGCAATTATCTACATTTTTGTTAAGTAGGTACAGTTAAAAATGTAACAGATAAATAATAATGCGGAGCTAAGGCCTCCTGTCCTTTTGAAGAAAAGGTCTGGAGCACACACATGTGGCAAGTTTTCATCTGATATATGCAGGATTTCCTCAAAATGTTTTGAAAATACAATGGTGTTTACCCGGGTTGATTCCGCAATATTCGGATAAAATTCGATAAAGGGAAACAGTCGTCTCCTACTTTACCTCTATTATATTAAAACAGTTAAAGCGTCACGGTAATAAAGGCAGAGTTACTTTCGCATCTATGATCTATAAGGTCCTCTAGACCGATTTCGGCCACGGCGGCCAATCTCAGGAGAGATTAGCCAACTGCGCAGGAGATATTATAGTGCACAAGTGTGTGCGCAAACACAGGTGCACTCTCTTTTCCTTAGCTCTCATAATCCGATGGGACGGCAATCCGACACGACCGGAAAGAGTTCAGGCGCAGGACCAACGGCTTAACGTGCTTTCCGAGGCACGGGAGTGTACACACTTCCAACTTCCAGACTCCGGGCTGCTACTGAGAGTTTTCTGACAGAAAACCGCAATAACTATTTATTGGCCCGACCTGGGAATTGAACCCAGGACCACCGAGTCTACGGCCTTATATCAAGCCACTAGACCAACGAGGCAGTCTGATCTATACTAATATATTAAGCTGAAGAGATTGTTTGATACGACTTATCTCGGAAACTAGTGGCTCGAGTTTAAAAAATACTTTTGTGTTGTATAGTCCTTTTACCGAGGAACATTCTAGGCTGATTTTTATTCATTACGTTTTTATTAATTATACGCGAGGGAAACCGCGGGGCACAGCTAGTAATAGTATGGTATATACTATTATAAATTTTTCTATAACCAATATGGAACTAAGATGTATTTATGCTAAGTGATAAGTCTGAAAGTTTTCACTACATGAGCATAAGTTAGCCGGTCTGTAATTGGCTCTGCGAGAATTTCGCATTGTGTCATCCACTTCATACTCGTTCCAAGGATTGGTTAGGGAAAAAAATCCTGTTTACTTAAGTCGATTAATTAGTTTATTTATTGATTCGTAATACTACGATTACAATATGTAAGTAATCAACAATTACGATTAGTTTGGGCACAGTAAATAAGTCATAATAATATCCTGGGACAATATTCACACACGGCCATCTGATCCCAAACTAAGCAGAGCTTGTACTAGAGATACCTGAAAACTGATCGACTACAAATAATATTTTTTTTGGTAAATACATATTTTTATAGATAATTACAACCAGACTCAGTACAATCAGACATATTCATGCACACAAATGTATGTCCTGGGTGGGAATCGAACCCACGACCTGTGACGTGAAAGGCACGTATCAGTCAACCACACCAACCGGCTCGTCGATAACATAATTAACAACAGTCATAATTAGGTTGTTATTAAATATAAAATAATAAAACTCGTAATAACTTTAATGATTTATTTCATTCTGTGTAAGACACTGACACGGGTTCCTTTTTCGTACAGAAAATATCGACATAATATATTATTATTAAATAACTTCTGGCCGTCTACCAAAATGTTAATTAACTTAATGGAATAATAAATTTTAACTACTTCGTACTGGTTACATGTTAGCCCTATTAGTGTAACAACTTCAGAAAAAGCAGTGGCGTGGCGTGCACTTATTCAGTTACAATTAAAATAAAGATGTTTTTTTTTCATTACTACAGATTAAAGCTAAAAACTGACGGCCTTATTTATAAACGATGCTTTGTCTTTTTCTTTCAAATGTCAAATTAATAATGACAGAAATAGGGAGGGGAGTGTTTACCTAAACTATAAGCAACTTTTATAAGTGAGGCCGTAATATATAATAGTTAAGTGATGGCTTAGTAAAAATGTGGACAAACAAAAAAATGTAAATTCCTATTTGTATGAAAATCTAGGTCGTTAATGACTTCGTGATCTTTTGCGTTGAATTTACTATATACCGGTGATTGACGTGATAAAATATAAGATTATTATAATACATGCTAAAAAAAAATAAAAAAAAAAAAACAAAGTACGAAGTCAGTTAAGATCTCATACTTGTAATTGAATTAAAAAAACAAAATTGGAATATTGCCAGATGAAAATAATCCTTAAATATCAACAAAAAATTAATGGTGAAATATTGTAAAAGATAGTTTATCTATACAGATGAATGACCAAGATAATGTGCGTGATGTGATTGTATAAAATGCCACTGACAATTATAACAGGAAATTTGACGTGAGACTTTTTTAATTATTACGTTTTAATAAACATTCAAAGGAACAATTACATCAATCCAAATATGTGTAATTAAACTTGTTATTGTTATTTTTGAATGTTTTGTCAATCTCCCCGTTTCAAGTAAATTATACTTATCTTATTGTAGATATTATTGCATTGTTTCATTATACTCGTAATATTGATATTATTTATATCTTATTTAAAATGTTCACAATAAATTATTTGTAAAACTAAATGACACAACATTTACTTTCATTGTATAAACCTAGAAAGCTTTTAGTAAAAACTGTTCAGCTATGTAAGCATTTTAACAAGATTGATTTTTTTGTTTGCATATATATAATGTAATACATATTTTGTTGAAAATCAAATAGAACTTTTAAAGATACTTAATATTTTTTTAAATAAAGGCTACATGTAACTTATTGAAGAGAAATAATTTAAAAATGGAACACGTTCGATATTGTTTTAATATAAATAATGCAAAATAGTTTACTTAAAATATTTGGCGTACGTTTTTGGCGCGTACCGTTTTAGGAAAACTGAAGTTCATTTGTTTTATTAAAAAAAAATACACCAGTATCGATCGATGATATTAATACATTACAATAAATATCGGTAACAGTTTGGCAACACTAACAAATTATCCTTAACATGTTTTTTAAAATTGGAATTTTTGGTAGTGTTGTTATCATAATTTATTGAAACAACCTAAATCGGATCTCTATCTAGTAAACGTAAAATTATTTTTATCGATACTAAACACAGTGACGCTACACATTTATAATATTAATGTATAAAAGTAACAATTATATAATACTAGCGCCATCTTTCGGGCAAATTTGGAAGTTATCTTATAATTATCTAATGTATTCTATGTATTTATATATATACCCAGAACAAATAAAATATACACGATATTTTACATAGTTTATCGACATACGATATATATTATTTTTTTACACTTATGCTTCATCTACACATAGCAAACCTATAAAACCACACATAGAAAACCTAAGCTGTATTGAGCAGTGAAGTCGCTATAAAAAGACAATCTACTACACGGTGCAAGTATGCTTGTGGCTAATATTTTAAGCAATTTAACTTAGAGATATGTCAACTCGACTTACTAACTCGAGTTGTGCTAAGTTCGAGTTACCTCGAGTTGAATTCTCTCTAACTCGAGTTTGGCCTGGCGGTAAATGAATGAATCAAGCGAAAGAGCGAGGGCGCGATTCAATAAATGGGTGAAAAAAAGTTATAAATGATATATGTAAACTATAAAAATCTTTTTATTTCAATCCTACCTACGAAGTTTAGCAACGATAACTGTCCCATCAGAGTTGAACGAAAGAACAAATGAGTAATTTGTTACAAATCATACACTTAGTTTCATTTGCTATCTCGAGTTGTGTAACATGAATTCAATTCGAGTTATCTGAACTTCAACTCGAGTTAACTCGAGTCGTGTTTTTCCGAGTTGACACATCTCTAATTTAACTAAACATACCGAAATTATGTTTGATGTTTGACAGTAAATTAATGACACATTATCATTTAAAAAAAAAACTATTCAAGGATCGAAAAATTTCAATAAAATATCATTTGACAAAGACACCATTGACAAATGTTTAAGTTTCAATAACAAAAAAATCCGTTTTAAAACCTTACCAATATATTATGTATAAAATCAATTGTTTTGTCAAATAATTCATCTAAACCGTTTTACATAAAAAAAGTTTGTTTAAAGATGAAAATATAATTTATAATTAAACCAAGAGTTGTTAGTAAAATGATAATTTGTCAATTACAGGAACCCAAAAAAAGATTTTAAACGGTTTTAGTTTTATGCGTCTGTGCCTTTTACATGCACAGATACATATATAGCACAAGTATTTAATAGCAATATCTAGTATGATTTAAAATACATATATACAAATAAAATGACAGCATATAAATCATTATGGAATTAATGTCGTTTTAAAATAAATAAATCCGCCGATAAGTTATTTTATACAGGCTGTTTGAAAGACAAACTATCATATTGTAGATGTGAGATGTTGAGGTAAAATTACGAATATCTCCAAAACTATGACAATTACACTGATCATATTCTGTTATTTTAGATTATCAGTTGGTTAGGTAACTAGTTAAAACTTTTTTAAAGGAAATAATAGTGTTTTTGATGTATGTTGTTTAGCTCAATTATAATTTTATTTATTATCTGTTGAAGGATTTTTGTACAATTTCTTATCTGTCGTTGTATCAAAGAGTATTTTCTATTTAAAACAACCTTTGTTTTCCATTTACAAATATAAGTAACGATTAAAAAATATAATCCATAAATATGAGTCGTATGAATTATTTGCTTTTTTTTTTAATATTTTATTTCTAACTAAATTATAAACATATGACACTGTTTCAAAAATAATTTACATTAATTTCAAATCATATAAATCTGTCAAATAAATAAGTTCAGTCTATACAATGAGAAAATAATGAACAACTATCTACCTTACTCATCTGCGATAAGGTTCAAAATTTAACTATCAACAATGTTTAACGCTTTATTTTATATATTACATACTACGTTGTCACGGAGACATCTTTGACACGATACTGAAAACGAAAAAATATTATTAATAAATCATATACTATCAAACTCTACTCCTTAAATACACACATACACACACATTGTAAGAACCAGCTTCTTTTCAGTTGACTAATCTCTCTTAAGATTAGCCGCCAAAATCGACATTATCATCATACAATTTAAAATTATTATTTGTTTTGGATAAATCTTTCGGTGGAGTTTGAGGTTATTTATTTATTTATTTAATAGGAAGCCAACGTTGCATACAATATTAAACATAGTCTTATAAGTAACTTAAATAATAAAGAGAAAAAAAAACATTGTATGCCCTACTTAAAGGCTAACTCAGCATGCATAATCTTACAGACGTTACTTGTTACGTAGACGTGAGTTTGAGGGGTCACTCAATTCATAGCGTATGACGGATATTTTACTACCGTTACCAAGCCCTGCTACTATTATGAAACAATTCACTTTGCTTACGAATTGTCTACGAGGAGAAACTCAGTGGCTACCTTTGGCTTCCTACTTACGGATAAGAAGGTTACGAAATACGTAAACAAAATGAACCACACTGACACGGGCGGTATTAGTGTAGTAGAGACGCACCGTGGGCGCGCTCTACACGCGCGCGGTGTAGAGCAGTCGGCGCTAGAGCGCGGGCGGCGGCGCCAGCAGCGCGCCGAACTGCAGCAGCGCCTCGCGCAGCGCCGCACCCGCACCGCCCGCGCCGCACACGCGAGCGCCGCCCGCCAGCCGCACCAGCGACGGGTACACGTCTGCCGGCGCAACCAGTTTAACATTATAATAATATATCGTACTATTGTTCGCCAATTACGGTTGGTAAACATCTAGCAAACTATAACGATATGAATTCACTTATTACTTTCAAAAGCTAGATAAAGTAAAATAAGCGTCGTTCATCACGTGTAACGATTAGTTACGAATGCGATATATTTTAAATTTTAAAGACAGGCTTTTATTAAAACGTAATTTAGCCTTCAGGTAATAAAAAGAAATAAATTCCAGCCCAAATGTTCGACTAGTAGTTCGAGAAAATCCGACGACCATTGTATATTGAAACTAAAACATATGGGCTTAAAGTCGAAGTCGGTTCGTTGGATCGAGTCGGTAGTCGGCACGCACCGATGAGCTTGGTCCAGGCGGCGCGGTCGACGCGCGCGGGCGGCGCGCGGCGCATGGCGGCGGCCAGCGCGGCCACGGCGCGCAGCACGAACGACACCTCGGACGCCTGCTGTCTGCGGCCGGGGAAATGAAACGTGGGTGAGACGTATAGATCAATAGTTTGGCTTCCGTGAAAAAAAATTGAGTATAAACAATGTTATCTAAAATAACATTCTTCTCATTATTAATATGGTGTTTCATTAAAAATAATCTAATATGATGCCATTTTGTCGATTAAATTCAATATATTAGAAATTGAACATTGAATAAAATAAAAGAATAAGATAAAAAATAAATCTGAAAATGTTAATATCATTTGTTAGATACAGAAGGGAAAAGTAGTTTAAAGTAGTTTGTGTAACTGTGTTGGCAAGATTCTAATTAGTTATTATTAACAAACTTCAAATTCGATCACATAATATTACCTGGGTAACGGTTCCGAGCTGTCTTCTTCTTTGTTATACCTGGATAAAACCTCTTGAAATCGATCTAATAATGGCATTATCGCCAATGGGTCGCTTTCGTCTGTAGACAAAAAAAAAGATTTACGTAATTAGTTAAAAAAAAAAAAAACTATACATACCAACAAGACAATAGGCCGATTGTTTTAACTTCAAATAATAATGATTTAACTCGTTTATCGTGGATCTACAATACGGATAATTGAAGTATGAATTAACAAAGTAAAGAATGAGTAACCATTAAAAATAATGTATGCTAAAGATATCGATATGTACGTACTTTCAGCGGCGGTTATTGAGTCCATGTCTTCGAGCATCGAGAATTCCAGAAGCGTTTCGAAGCAAGTTCTCGCAAACTCCTCCCTCTCCTTCAGTTCCTGCTCATTCTCTACAAAGACATAAACGTTGTTATAGTCTGTAGTCTCGTGCTGCAGGAAGCCGGGGCGGCATCGAAATGAAAGCGTAACGACGTAGACGTAGCACGGAGTAGAAAGTATAAGTTGACTCACGCAGGTGTTCCTGCGCGGAGTGCGCGGGGTGCGCGGGCGGGGGCGCGTGGTGGTGCAGCGAGCCGGCGCGCACGAGCGCCAGCAGGCGGCGCGCGGCGGGCGCGGGCGCGCGGGGGGCGGCGCGCAGCACCTCGTCGCGCACCACGCCCACCACCTCGCGCGCCTGCTCCGTGCCGCCCACGCTGCCGCGCACAGAGGTTATGAGAGGTTTGGACTTTGGACTATTCATTATATTGCATTATAATTTGAACACTTACGGTGGCTCAAACATGAACGTCTCCAAGACGGTGGGCAGAATATCCCAAAACTCAGCATACTCGTCGGGGTTTTCTCTCGCCAGAGGTAGTCCTGTCGCCAGCACCTGCGTGAGAAACGACAGCATCAGTGGATTTACAAGATATATACCATACCCATGATAAATTAGGTTTAATGACATGTTTTGAGAAAATACACAGTATGGATGTTAGATTTCCTCTTTTATACTGTCCTGTTTAATTTTATTTTTATAAATATTAAAGAAGTTATAATTTTGTCAAATTGACCACATCACCTGCAGTAGTAACGAGGCGATCTGCGTGGCTTCGTCGGGCTGGTCCCGCTCCCTGTCGCTGTTTCGCCGTCTCTTGTTCGGTGAATATTTCTTAACCGCTGTGTGTAGAGCCTTGAGGGGAGTTTATTGTTAGCAATTTAATTCGAGCCGTTTTATCATGTTCCATGTTATAGGTAGGTGGACAATCAAACGAGCCACCTGATGTGAAGTCCACCATCACACCATCAGTACTATTGTCTATAGACATTAGCAATGTAAAAAAGATTAACCACATTAACAATGCACCATCAACTTTAGAAAAGTGTTGCTGCTTAGCGGTAGCGGTCTGATTAGTGTGAGGCCTGCACAGAGTACGGGGTTCCACTTATATACTCAATGTTCAGCAAATGAAATGGTCAGCGCGCGCACCTGCAGCAGGCGCGGCGCGTGCTGCGCGCTGGGCCCGGGCGCGGCGCGGTAGAGCCTGGCGGCGGCGGCCAGGCTGCGCGCCGAGCCCGCCTGCTCGGCCGCGCCCGCCAGCGCGATGAGCGCCGAGAACAGCGCGCCCAGCAGCTCGTGCCGCGCCAGCGCCTCCTTGTGCACCGTGTCCAGGCAGTGCAGCGCGTGCAGGCTGACGGGCGCGCCGCTGCCCAGCCCGTCCAGCGCCGACGCCGACGGCTCCACGCTGCACACGGTCGACAGGCACTCGCCGAGCTTCTGCACGTCCTCCGCCGTGAACCTACAACGCGTCATACATTCAAAACGGATATTCTATAATACCCCATATAACAAACGAATATATATTTATTATTAAACTTTGTGGGCAACTATTTCATTAAACATAATATGTCTCACGTAGGTCGTATGTGTTGGAAGATAAGCGGGAAGATCTGAACTAGTGTGGTGAGGAAGTTCAGCGACGGCGCGTACAGCTCCACCGGCTTTCCGTCTTCTGATACTGAAATATTATCACATTTAAGTCTTATCATAATTTTCGTTATTTTTTAAAATTAAAAACAAAGCGACAGACAGTAAGGGTACTCGCCCGAATTTCGTCTCATATAATAGCAATTGAAGTGAAATTGTCACATTAAAATTACGCCAATTT
The DNA here is from genome assembly GCA_963151315.1 of Nymphalis c-album. Taxonomy (NCBI): domain Eukaryota; kingdom Metazoa; phylum Arthropoda; class Insecta; order Lepidoptera; family Nymphalidae; genus Nymphalis; species Nymphalis c-album. The sequence continues at coordinate 7,050,938 of OY720611.1, read as the reverse complement.
TATTAACAGAAATAAATATTAACCACTCCTTTCATCGCCAATACGACACCGACCATGAGAATTAAGATGTAATGTCACTTGTACACTGGCTCACTCACCTTTCAAACCGACCACAACAATACTAATTGCTGTTTGGTGGTAGAATTTGATGAACGAGTGGCACCTACCCAGACGGTCTTGCACAGGCTCTACAAACAAGTAGTACGAGTTACATACCGGGCGGTGGTCCCCCGAGGCCGGACGCGATGGTGGTCCAGGCGGCCCACGCGGCGGGCCACACGCGTCGCGGAGCCTCGCCCTCGACGCGACCCGCTGCCGACACCACTTCTTGGAATGATTTCAAAGCTGCTACTGACACCTGGGAATCATAGAGCTATAAGTAAATATATAATTATTATCGAAACACCTGTAAATGAACGTTAAGAGATGAACATTTGTTTTCAACTTGAAAAACAGAAAAATTAAAGGACTTGAAACTGTAATAAAAGCAAATAAGTAAAATGTTTTTTAAAAATCAATTTGTTAACATTTTTTTTTATTTACGGTTCTGGATAAGCTGATTTGAAAGTTTATTTTTAAATAATTTGTTAATCGATCGAATCTTTAAACTTATTAAAGTGTTGCTATCTTACCTCATGACTCCTGCGCAAGGCGAAATCAGTAATGTAATCGAGTAACGCGGTCCAGGATCTGTTGAAGTCCCCTACTGTGGTCAGTAATTGAAAACGGGAATGGAACACGCGCGACACGCCTGACAGTGTTAACACCTGAAAGAAATATAATAGAAAAATTTAAACAAGAATTCTTTTCATGGATCGTTATTACAATATCTTTATAAAAGCTACTGTACAATCCGTGATCGCGTGGAATGATTGCAAGAATGCTAGCAGCATTTCGACGAGCCGGTTGGCGTGGTTAACTGGTTAGTAAGACACTTGCCTTACACGCCGCAGGTCGTGGGTTCGATTCCCACCCAGGACTGACATTTGTGCGCATGAACATGTCTGTTTGTCCTGAGTCTGGGTGTAATTATCTATATATGTTTGTATTTACAGAAAAAAGTAGTATATGTAGTATATCAGTTGTCTGGTTTCCATAGTACAAGCTCTGCTTTATTTGGGATTAGATGGCCATGTGTGAATAATGTCCCAGGGTATTTATTATTATTTCCCCTTTGACTAAGGTTACTTGTACCCTATTTCAATCTGAGTAGGAATAAAGGTTAACACACCGTAGATTTACAAATTGCATGCGATGCTCTAATCGTTCTGCTGTATTATGCACTAAAATAATATAAGTTCCGATTGCAACTTCGCAGACATTAAAAACGCCGTCTTTTGCGAGTCCATATATGAATATCATAGATTATTCAAGATCTCGACCAATGATATCGCGTCAATTGATATCGATGTCCAATGATATCGCATTAAGTCGGTGTCAAACTTGTTCATTTGGGTTTATTCCTGTTGTGGTTGGAATAAGCTATAGATTGATATATAGAAATTATTTCTTTTGTTATTACATTTGTTTCTATACAAAGTAATTCTACACAACGTACTTGCGTCTCCGCCCACTGTTTCTGCGCGGTGTTTCTCGTGTGATGGATGAGGATGTGCTCGCCGGTGTCCACCTTCTCGGAACTCGCAATGTTAGACTGCTTCTGGACCTGGAATACGAAACGAGAATCGATTTTATATTCTTATACTATTTGGCGTGTTACTCGCTAAGTGCACTACGTCTTGCAGCTTGCTTGTCAGTTCATTTTATTATGAAGTATAAGAAACATAATGAGCTCAGATGGTTTACTACAGACACACGTATTACTTCTAAGTGTTGCTAAGCGGCTGTTTTGTTAAACACTAATTTCGCTCTTTCTGACACTATTGATTTGACATTCGAAAGAAGAAGACAGATATTTAGCGCTAAATTTCGCGGTTAACGGTGAATTACCTCGTGAGGGTATATATAACGGGTATGTTTACACTTATACATGTGTAGCATGACACTGTGTCATGTGTTTAGTGGAGTGAGGTAGAATGCTTAAACGCTAATAGGAATTGAAGTTCTCTAAAGAGAAGGACCGCTTGTCTATGTCTATTCATCAGTGCGATATTTGCGAGCTGTTAAAAAAATACCGTATGCAGTAAATACCGCTATTGTTATTTATCAGACCTGGTCCAGCATGGGGAACAGCACGGCCAGCAGCGCTCGCCAGGCGGGCTTGCTGAGCAGCGTCCCGTGCGCGCCGATGCAGCTGAACAGCGTCTGGCTCGCCGCTCGACGCACCGGCGCGCGCGCCTCCGTGCACAGCTCGCCTGCGGGCACGCGTGACGTCACAGCGCTGTTCGCCCCCCCCCCCCCGCTCGCGCACGCAGCGGTACTCACTGAGGCGTATGTAGAGACACATCCACAGGCGGTCGAGCGGCGGCAGGTCGGGCTGCGCGTCGGGCGCGGCCGCCGCCTCGCTGCTCAGCGCGGCGGACAGCTTGTCGCGGTTGTGGTACAGGTAGTCCGATATGTTCCACTGTGTACGGAATGTCAATGTTAAGGTCTAGACGATTTCAATTTTTTTATCATATAGACTAATTGTATAGGCAAACTTATAGTAAATCAACGATTATTCAATCCATATGACGAGCCGGTTGGCGTGTTTGGTATACATCTGCCTTTCGCGCCGCTGGTCGTGGGTTCGATTCCCACCCAGGACAAACATTTGTGTGCATGAACATGTCTGTTTGTCCTGAGTCTGGGTGTAATTATCTATATAAGTATGTATTTACAAAAAGAAAAGTAGTATATTTAGTATATCAGTTGTCTGGCTTCCATATTACAAGCTCGTGTTCGCAAGTGTCTACATATAGTTGAATCATGCACTAGAAATATCAATGCTGCAAATATAGTTTAACTGTTTTCATCGTTTATACAGCGTGTAACAAAACTCCCATCTGGCGCGAAAGGGGAATATTGGTGTTTTGTGGACATTACTAAAAATAATATTAAAAATCCCATATTCATTAATTTAAAATAGTTATTGTAATTTAAAATACCCATTTTTGTGCCCTAATTCCCCAACATCGAGCAAATTTTTCGAAATGTGACAACACCAGATTTGTTAGGCGGCTTCTTTGAGTGCTTTTGAAACGCCGCTGGAACGTGTAAGGCCGTGTCACTACTACTAAGCGCGATATTGTGCGATATTAATTTTCAACTAAAATAAATTAGCTAACGAATCACCTAGCTCACACTCAGCAAATGATCTGAGCTGATTGGATTCGGACATGGAAATTTTTCAGGGACACATACTAATTAACTGATAATTTTATACTTATAAGTGATACATTTTTTTTCTACACAATCAAGTGTCCATGACTAATTAAAACATAAACAATAACATTAACCACACAGCTTATAAGAGACTAAAGAGAAAGAAAATATAAAATAAAAATAAATTAATGAGCGTGATGGAAGACTGCCCTAAACTATTACCAAATATTTATTATTTTTCGTTAAAATATTTTTCTTTGTCAAGCCGCCGCTGTTTCACGCCGAAAGGCTATGTCGGCGTCTTCAAAGAGGCGGCGGAGCGAGTGTCGGCACGTGTCATGTGAAGAAGTAATGTTGTAGAATAATCGATAGTTTGATTATCGATAGTAATGCATGCGATAGTATAGATAGTATTGCAATACCCATTAGTTTTTACCGATGGTTTTGATCTTAATGATTTTTCATTAACTAAATTGATAGTACAAAACCATCGATGTTATTAATAGTATCGATAGGTTTTGGTTAAAACGAATGTATTTTGCAATACAATCGACACTATCGTTTTTATAGAATAAAATACTATCAATATCAATAGTACGGATCGTATTGCTCTTATAAATAGTATTCCAAATTTCACACGTGTCACTGTTATCGATAAATTATCGATACAATTGTTTTTACTTCACTAGATAAATAACCGATTGTCTGTTACTAACTACTTTTCTATTTCTATTATTCGGTCAGTTTGGCGCGTAAACTAATTAAGAGTGGTCGTTTTGCAGTTAAGTTTATGTTCCGCGATATGTATTCTAATCAAGAGTATTTTACATGTTAATGTGTCTGGGTAAAAGTGACTGCAATTATGCAACGGCTCGTAAAGAATACGAGACACGGTCCGCAGTTCCACAAGGTACTCCAGTGCCATCAGAGCGTGCGTTTCAACTCTTCGCCGCAGCCATCACATTAGTGTGAAAACCGAGTTATTTTTCAACTGATATGACCTCATGACTAGCAAGCGCTGTCGTCACGCCTGTGTTGCCATGTGATTTTCGTCATTTTATTTAGTTAAATATTAATTTTATTCGGGGTATTTTTTTTTCTCAGTATTTTAAAATTGATTACATATATTAAATCGACTCAAGATACCTAATAACCCCTTCACGGGTCGGACACGAATTTTGTTACAGCCTGTATATGTATATCTAAGTAGATATTAATGGTCGCTCGCACCCACCATCAGACCCACGGCAGTGAGACTAATGTTGAGCTCCTTGGTCTGGCGCGCGAAGGCGGCGGCGGCGGCCAGCACGCGGCGCAGGCAGCGCGGGCCCGCACAGCCCAGCAGGTCGCCGGCCACCAGCTGCGCGCATTGGAACGCCGACCGCACCAGCTGCTCGCTGCCGACCGAACATATTACATGGCAAATTGAGTGTAACGTTTATACGTGTAACTTCAGTGTGAACGTTTCCGAATTGTGCTAAGCGACACGGTATCGGACAGGCCGGTCGCTCACCTGTGGTGGTCGCTGATGGCGGAGATGATCTCCATCATGAGCGGCCAGGCGGCGCCCAGCTGGTCCCCGCGCGAGTGCAGCAGGCGCGCGGCGCACTCCAGCTGTCGCGCGCGCACGTCGCAGTGCCGCACGGCGCACAGCTCCGCCAGCGGCTCCAGCACCAGCCGCGAGCGCGCCTGACGCCGCACAGATTATATATTTTTCGTGAGCAATCGTGTCAACCAATCCCAAATGTTCTCGATATAATCGATGATACTTCATATCCAAGTCAGTAATGATAATCATGCAAGGAATTAAAACACTTCGTTACTATTATAGAACTTCATCGTACTCACCTCGGTGACAAGGCCGGGGTTAATGTGGTGGTACTGGAAAGCGGCCTGGACTAGGTACGTGATCGCTTCCACGCCCCACTCCCGCATCCTGATGTGGGGGTGCTGGCACACCTGTAGGCGATTCGTAACAATTAGATTAAACTCAAACATCGATTTGAAGATTAGCTAAATTTATATACTTTTTTTTATTATAGACTGACTGAATTTAGGTATGTAAGTTACATTGACATTGTAAGAAAAATTAACTATCACTTGAATTGAAAACTGCCCCACCACCACCACCTTTAAAGAGCAACCACAATAATATTGAATTAGGTTTAGTGGTAGAAAAAAAAGATTAAAAAAATATTTACTGGCACAAAATGTAGACTTGTAAGTTATGGCATTGTACTTATATTTATTTATTTAATGGAATTTCTTAAGTGTAAGTGGACTTTGTTCTTTTTAGGAAATAAATGTCTTAAACCTTAAACATATGTGTGGGTGGTACCTACTCTTGTACATAGGCCTACCACTACGTGCAAACTTTGCTTCAAGTACTTACTTCAAGGAGATGATTCGTGATCGGCCTCCACATTATCTCTATCCTGTGCATGTTCGCCAAGCCCGTCTCGAGGAGTTTAGCGACCGCGAATAAAGATGGCTCCTAATTCATTAAAGAAGATCATTTACATAAAATATTTCTTTTTTTAGTAAACTACAAACTATATTTTAATTAACATAACTGACTTCCTATTAAAGTTAAATACTCATTGCCTTATATTTTTTTAAGCTTCTTATGGCCGAATACTGAAACGTCATTCAAATATTAAGTGGGACTTAATTATTTGTTGAAATTTTAAACTAACGGCGCCTCAAATAATTAAGTTCCACTTCATATTTGAATGACGTTACAGTATTCGGCCGTTAGTTAAATATAATATATAAAATGTAATAACACAAAGAATTAAGAGTCTAACGATTGAATAGTGATAATATTACTTACTCTATTAGAATAAGCGAGCTCCATAGCCTCGTTGGAGAGCTTGCAGAGCGCATCTATCAGGTGATGGAGAGCTACGTCGTCCAAATTCTTGGAAGCTTCGAAAACTCTCGACAACATAGCCGATAACGCTGAAATAAATAGCGATATATATATATAATAAATACACATATTTATATATATATCACATGCTCTTTCTAGAAGCATATATCTCACCGAATAAATACATAATATATATGTACGAATACATTGTGCAACCTTGTCTCATTATATATTTGAGCATGGCATTCCTAAGCATGTATATATATATATGTAAATGCAGGACGTGCTATAATTCATTTTGTATATAATTTTCGTTGTTATTAAATAATTGTATAGTTATTGATACTGTTTGATAAACATTTAAGTCATTTTTATAATGTAACTCGAGTTTTCTAGAATAGAGTTGTCGTCAAAAGGCGGTCTTATAAAACAGCCATCTTATATCGTATCGTTCTATATATGAAAATGTCGGCTCGCTGGATACGAAACCCGCCATCTTGTTTCCATAGACAACACTTAATTACCATAATCGACACTGAAACGCCGCACGATGAAGTGACCACTATCCTTGGAAACTTGATAAAACCCTTTATAATATTGTCATAAGGTAGTAAATACCTTGTGTTATTAACTATTTATATAACTCAACTTAAAATCAATCATACAATATCCGAATTCAAATACAATTATGTCTATGCGATGCAATCGAAAATAACGGTGCATGTTAAATAATATAAAAAAAACACGGCCAGCAAGCTCCATCCCAGAGCGCGAAGACGGACAGAAGCGAACCCCTAGCGAGACTTCATTGTATTATCGAACTTATTACAATCACATAACGTCGATTATACAACGCCGTTATTCCATTCCCATGTGTGTCTATTTGGAATCTCGTTAAATGTATTGTTCGAAGCACACATGCATGTATAAATGTATCTTTCTTTTTAATCTGATAAAGGATGAATGTATATTGTATAATTGTATATGTTATCTGTAATTAGATTTTCCTTTTTGTGTATGTTTTTGTTTTCTTACATAGCTTTTTCAATGTTAGTATGATATTAGTAATTTATGTGTTAAACTCCCTGAAATAAAATTAAAATGCTCTTTGTGTAACACACTCACGGCCGAATAATGAAACGTCATAATAAAATTTCGCATACTAAATTCTGTCAACTGTCAGTTTATATCAAATTAATGTTATTATCGTTATATATTTATAAATATATGAGCACAGCTGTCAGAAGTGATAAATGACAATTAAATAACGTTTATTTTTGTTTATACATGTTAATCATATATCAAAATTTGTTGAAAAAATAGAATAGTGTTTTAATTTAAAAAACGTCAATAATAAAGCATCATTATTGCACATTTAAGCCCTAATATACATATAAAGATAAAAAACGTAAGCTTTAAATGAAATAAATAGAACCGAAAATATATAAATAAATATACATAATTATGGCTGCTAAGTAATTCAATGTGCATAATGATGTAACGGAAACGGTGAAACATTCCAAATAGACACAGAACGTTTATAAAACATTGTATACCACTCATGACTCCGAGCGACTCGGCCACGGGAACTTGCTGACCTGAAAATAATTTCATTACAAACACATCTCGAGATATCCGACCATTTCTCACGCAGTAACGAAACACTTTCTTTACAGTATAGGTAGGCGGACGATCATACAAGCCACCTGATGGTAAGTGGTCATTGTCATTGGCATTTTAAGAAATGTTAACCATCGCTTACATCGTCAATGTGCCACCAACCTTGGGAACTTAAACGTTATGTCCCTTGCGCCTGTAATTACACTGGCTCACTCACCCTTCAAACCGGAACACAACAATACTAAGTAATGCTGTTTTGCTGATAGAATAGCTGACGAGTGGGTAGTACCTACCCAGACGAGCTTGCACAAAGCTCTACCAATAGTAAACTATAGTTTATATAATTTTTACTAAATATAATTTGTGTATATAATTCCTCTCCTGCTTGACGGTGCAGGAAACCATCGTGAGCCACATGTGCATTCTAGCAACCTGCATTGGATCAGCGTAGTGGAATGAACTCGATTAAAATAAATTTCTCCCTACTAGGCAAGGGGGTTCCCCTTTGTTGTGGAGATTTTTTTTTATTGCACCATTAGTAGATAAATTTCTTTTTGTTTTCACAATTCCTTATTTATGATTTAGTTATTTTTGTGATTCGATGATGGCTGATGATAAAATCAATACATTATTACATTCCACATTCCTATATGATAGTAAGTATTGCTGTATCATATTAATGTCATATGGTATTATTAAAAAGCGATTTTATGGAATGTTAGAATTTATGAATAACAATAATATTATTAGAAGAATCGAGTTTAAATTTGCGTTTACCGGGTAGGTCCGCCATGACGGCTGACGTGCTCATGACGGCGTTCGCGTCCGCACTCGCCCGACTCGCCTTCATACTGCCGCCGGTCGACGGCTTCAGACCCAGTATCCAGACCTAGAGGGAACAATGTGATTTAAATTTCAAGTACCAGTGATTCACAGTTAAGTACAGTTCTACAGAATATGTAAAAATCTATGCTGATGGTCGCGGTTCTAATTCTGGACAAAGACCACAAATTTTTAATAATTATTAATTTACTTAATATATATATATATATATATCTATATCACTTTCACCGATGTGAGTAGATTAACTTCTTAATCGAAAACGATTATTTTGTCCATTATTCAGAGCTGGTAGTAGCATTATATTAAATTGAATCTTGTAACATGATCATTCAAAAGTGCTTTACTAGACCTGTTTGTATACAATAAAATGTGAGGACGTAGAGGTGGTTCTCACCAGGTGCTGCAGCGTGGTGAGCACGGGCAGCCACGCGTGCTGCAGCGCGTCCCCGTCGCGCCGCGCCGCCGCCAGCAGCGCGCGCATCGCCGTCACGTGGCGGGACGTCACCATCACGAACGACTGCTGCTGACCTACAAGCGAGCCCAGTTACACTGTTCGTCAATCAATCATTCATTTGATGTATCGTACGATATGGGTGGGGGTTACTACTTAATTAAGTAACTATTATTTAATTAGTGTTCCGTGGTACACTTGCTTATTGTTAATATAGACTGAGCTCGTAAGAGTATTCTTCTATATATCCTCACGACACATGAGAACTTAAATGTGAATATATAATGAAAACTCCAAAACGTACAGAAAACGAATCGCTTATTTGTATATATTTAGGATAGTCGGAGTAGTGTACCGGTGGGCTGCGCGCAGGGCAGCGGCGTGCCGACCCACACGACGTGGTGGCGCAGGTCGGCGCCGGGCGCGGGCGCGGCGCGCGCGGCGGGCCAGGGACACGCCAGCGCCGCCAGCGCGCCCAGCACGGGCACGCAGTACTGCGCCGGCAGCGCGCAGCGACACAGCGCGCCGATGCACGCGTCGCGCGCGTTCGTCACGCCCACCTGCCGGTACGCAACACGTGCTTTAGATCACACGTCCTCCATAATACCATACGTGTCTTATTGTAATCTTTGATGTCAAGTGTTACCTTCCCGCTGACCCTTGCCAATGTTTGTATGGCTCGCAGAATGTTTTCCAGCTCGCCGATGCTGGCCTCCGCTAACACTGACAGGCCCCATACTAGGCCACACCACGAAGATTTTATTAGCTAAGAACAAAGTAAATAAAGTATAAATTAAATCTTACTATGTTAGTCCTGTGCAAGAGATGATCAATATTTCTCATATTGATCATCTCTTGCATTGTCAACGCACCACCAACCCTGGGATAGTTACACTGAGTCACTCACCTTCCAAAAAAGATAACAATCATACCAAGTGCTGCTTTTTATTTAAAATATTTGTTTTAGTGGATGGCGCATCCCCAGAACTACTTGCACACTAACCCTACTACTAACGATAAGTAAAATCTGATCAATATACTTTTGAGTTTAGAAAGCTATTTAACGTTTCTGCTTATTTATTTAAGTCTTATTAAATAAAAAATACTTTTAAGTATTGTAAATTTTAGTCTTTAATTTAAGGACAATGTATTTTATTATTCTTTATTACTTGTAATACTTCAAATTTATAACCTTGTGATTACCTTGGAATTTCTGATGTTCATACTAATAGAAGCATTAATTTTATATATTTACATACTGTATTATAATACTCTTTATTTAAAAAAAGACAAAAAGAAATTAATAGAAATACGATTGACAATCAAATATTCAAACAGACCAGAATAAGTTACCAACCTGCAACTTCAACTGTATCTCTTTATCGTCTGCATCTGGATCTATTTTCTCAACAACGTTAGAATTCTGATCCGCTTCCCCGTGCCCATTGTTCGTTATATCCTTACCATTGTCTAATGTTGTGTCTGGTTCTGGAAAAATAATACATACTTATGTATAATACAAGATAGTAAAAGTCCCACGGTCAAGCAAAAACTTCTCTTATTAAAAAGAAGATTTGAAGATCATAATGTCATTTCCTCAAACACTTGCAGGTTTTTCGTTGTTTTGCTCAGCACGAGATGAATTATAAACACAAATAAAAGTACATAAGATACACAGTGTAGACAGGAATAGAACCAGCAATCATTGTTAATGATTCCCGTTTTCTAGCTATAGAGATATATCAGCTTATAGTCTATTTAAATGATAATAGAAATAAATGTAAACAAACAACTTTGAGCTTGAATTGAAATGTCATTTGAATGAGTTTAGTGAGGAGAAAATTATTGAGTGAACGAATATTGAATAATTGATAAAATATGGAATGATATATTTAATCCCTTTTAAAAGGAATTTATTATTAATTTATGTTATATGGATTGCAGGTAATTATGTATTTTATTTTTATGAAATAGGCGGACGTGAAATGGGCTATCTGATGGTAATTGATGGCAATCAATGAACATTGTCGCTGTAAGAAAATTGAACCATTCTTTAAATTGTCCTGAGACCTGAGACCTAATGCGTTATGTCCCTTGTGCCTGTAATAACCCTTAAAACCGAAATACCTACTGTACTAATATGTACTAAGTAATTACTGTTCGTATAGATGTCAGTATCATCTCAAATTATTATCTATCAAAAACAAAAAAACAGTATCAAAACAATGACATCATTCGAGCACTCACCTTTATGGTTATTAGTTGTTTTATTAGAATTAATTTCTTTATCATCGCCATCGTTTTGTGAATCATCGTAGAGCTCTTGTAATCTGTAATACGATAGACCTTTAACAACTGGCCATTTATCATATCATAATACATATAATGTAAATCTATACTAATATTATTAACGTGAAAGTAAATGTGTCTCACTGTTATACTTAATATTAAAACTACTAAATATATATTATTAGTTTTAAAATTAATTAATACATTTTGTTAAGATGTTGATTTGTTATCTTTTTGTGCATGCTGTGTTCTTCTTTAAGTAATTGTGACACCAAGAATGGAACTTTTTTTTTTATTATTTTAATCAGTGCACATATTGTTGTAGAAGCAAATAAATAAAATATGTATAATACAATTATAAAAAATAATGGTGAATAATAGCATAATGGCAAATGGTGAATAATAGAATAACGGTGAAGTTATCATTTACATTTTACACTTTAAATAAAATAATGCAACAATTTATACTTTGAAGTAGAAACTTCAAACCTTCAAAAAACTTCATTCGGCTATACAGTTGGCAAAAATCAGAGTAAACACATATAAACATCCTATATATCTATCTAAGATAAGACATAGTCCCACTCGTTGTTAACAATGTAATTTTACCTGAAGTACTCTTCTCCCTCCAAGGTGATCGCGATCGATCGTATAATCTCGACGAGGCAAGCGTACGCGACTGATATCCCATACCCATCCTGTATAGAGGGCGCCTCTGTACGATCCAACATCTCTATACTGAAATGTAAATATTTCATTAAACAATGCATTTTCATAATGATAACATTGTATTGAAGTATCAGAAATCTTACTTACTATACTGCCTTAGCGGTACCGGGCTCGAACGTGACGCAAAGCGGTAGCCACACCCCCTTCCAATAGAAACCGGCTTGTTGGGGGATGCTCGACGATCCTATAACAATATAAATCGAATAAATTTACACTTAAATAATAAAGAATAAGGTTTACATGTTTCTTGGAAACCAGTTAAGTATATATATATATATATTGACTGTTATGTTATGTAAAGTTGGAGAGGTGAGGTTAGTTACAGTTAGTAAAACATGGCAGGCAAACAATATTTTTTTTCCAATAAAGTCCCAGAGCAACGAAATACAATAAGTTTAAAGCTGTGTTGAAGTAAAAAGCTTGTTTAAAACTTTGAGAGTGCAGCCCGGCTGCTGAACATTAGGATCTGTTACTATTATTATACAAAAACAAGCATGCGTTAATTCAAGCTTTTTATTGACAAAATGAAAGCCAGTATAGCTGGGAGTATACTAGCTACCAACAGTAAAATAAATAATTAAATAGTACTTAAAAAATAACAATTTACGAGTAAGGTAAGTTTAATATAATTAAAAAAGGTTGAAAAACAAATACTTTTATATTGTGTTATAAAAATATAAATCAGTCGATAAGGAAATCTATAAGGCCGTGGTTAATAAATATGAAGAATAAAATGAAATTTTGCATTTTTTGTGTGCTAACACCATGCTTCTTATCGGTATTGGGTGGTATTATGTTATAAGCATCATTTATTTCTAAGAATTAAAAATTACAAACATACTTAAGCTTAATATGGATAAATTAATAAAATTTAAGTTAATGTAAAAAATATGTCCGTTTGCAAGTAAATAAAATCCTAAACATAATAATTATTATGTATATTTATTTCACGATTCAAAAAAAAAAAGACTCTCACAAAGAGGAGAAGAGGCCTTAGCCCAGCAGTGGGACATTCACAGGCTGTTACTTTTTTACTATTATATTTATTTAAAAGACTGTCCGTCTGTTTATTTGTCTGGAAGTAATAGTTTATTCATTTTTTTTCCTACAGCACAATCGACAGGTATTAGAAAATCCAGGCAGCACAGCTTCATTCGATGCACGAGGCGGTACACGCCCGGTATGTGCATCGAACCTGTCATATCAGTATGGACTTTCGTATTTCAACTACAAAACTGCACGTAAGTTTAAATAAAATCACGTTGTCTTTATATACAAAATGTTCTATCCAAAAGTGAAACTGTAAGGTCTCAGTTTATTTTTAAACTAGCTGTGCCCCGCGGTTTCACCCGCGTGTAATTAATAAAAAAATATAATGAATAAAAATCAGCCTAGAGCCTTTTTCGATAAAAGGAATCTTCCTCACAAAGATATTTTTTAAATTCGAACCAGTTGTTCCTGAGATTACCCGGATCAAACAAACAAATTCTTCAGCTTCATATACTAGTCAGATAATAATTATCGCCCGTGGTTTCGCCCGCGTGTTAGATAGAGAAGGGCGATTATTAGATAAAGAAAGTAGCCATGTCCAATGTCCATATTTGGAAATCACACATCCTACCAAATTTTATCAAAATCGCTTCAGTAGTTTAGCCTTGTAAACGTAACAGACAGACAGAGTTACTTTCGCATTTATAATATCAGTGTAGTTTGTTATTAAGGACTTTTTCCAGCGAGCGTTACGGATGCCCCGCAGAATCGCGGTCAAATCGTTTCGTCAGCTACGAGAGGTGTGTGAGGCGTTGCAAGCCGCTCGTTAACCTTTACACGGAGATCTTGGCTAATGATACGCAAAATTTATCCGATTATTTGCGATCTAAAGGCTGGGGTAAGTAATTTTAATACATTTTTATTATCATTTATTATTAATAATACACTTAATATTATTTGAATTTAATGACATAACTTCTAGAAAAAAAAAAACGATCGAATGTTTAAAAACTTTTTTTTTTATAGTATAGGTAGGCGGACGAGCATATGGGCCACCTGATGGTAAGTGGTCACCAACGTCCATAGACTTTGGCATTGTAAGAGATGTTAACCATCGCTTACATCGCCAATGCGCCACCAACCTTGGGAACTAAGATGTTATGTCCCTTGTGCCTGTAATTACACTGGCTCACTCAACCTTCAAACCGGAACACATAGTGAATCTTAACTAGATGTTAAGGCTGTTGTACCATCTGTTTGTTACGTTCATTTATATTAGAATTAAAATGTTCATTTTTGAATTTATACTTCTAATGCGACTTCCAACAAGGTTGCGTTAAACGTTTAACGCTATACCATGAAGGGGGTATGAAAGCACTGTTGCGTTAAACGTTCAACGCTCCTGGGGAGGGGGAATAGAAAGAATAATAATAATAATAAATTCTTAATGGTGCTAAAGAAGTATTACTTCTCACGCGCGTACATAAGTAAACGTTATTTTATTATTCCGTTCAAATAAAATTACATTTATAATAACGTCAAACTTGTAGCAAATTCAGGTAGACGAGATATAGACGTGGATGATTACACCGAACCCGATGAAGATATATTAACACCGGACAGTGTAGAGGGTCCAGCGCCTGATCCTCTGGACGACGACTTGGACTACAAGTACCGAGAGATGGCGCCCGACATAGACGACTTTGATGCTGAGATCACGCAAGTTGATATGATGGGACATTTGTATTTACGTCATTAATTTGTAATAAAAAAATATTGTTATTATTCATATATAGAAATGGGTTTTCGTTTTTTTTTCTTATCATATAATCAAATCAGCTTGAAGACGTTCTTGCGTTTGTAGCAGTGAACGGCCAGCAGAAAAATATATATATTTTTTAAGTAGTTACTTATTATTATACATAATAAACTTATTTTTTTATCATGATTTCATTTAACTTCAGACATTTTGTAAATAACCTCATCCTAATAAATAATGATAAATAATCATTTCAAAAACAAATCTTTCTTCTTTATAATATTAGTATAGCTATAAACAAACTGGTCTTTATTAATATGTATATCTATATTTATGATACACTATTTCACTTTCCAATTACACAAGTTCCAATAATTACTTCAGCGACATTCAAAACGACATTTTCTCACGAATCATAATGAATACCATAGATAATCTAAACGGCAATCTTATTATTTATATATTTCTTTTTAAGTTATTTATTTATTTTAAGTTACTTCTGCCACTGTAAATGACTATAGTTTTATAACGCATAGCTTTATTACTAGAAAGTCATTTTGCTTTTTAAAATAATTTAAAACAAATTCTGTTGTTTATGGTGTAATATAACGTGCGAGATTATTAGCATTTTAGCAGAAGTATTTCGATAAAATAAACATAACATTAACAATTAACATCAGCACAGCAAGCAGGACAAAAAAATATGTTGGCGTGTTTGGTAGACATCTGCCTTTCGCGCCGCAGGTCGTGGGTTCGATCCCACCCAGGACAAACATTTGTGTGCATGAACAAGTCTGTTTGTTCTGAGTCTGGGTGTAATTATCTGCGCACTTTGTTGGGGGGGGGGGGGGGTAATTGGGCCTCCGGAACTCTCACACATCGCACGAAACGCGGTAGCATGGCTAATAAATAATTATATATGCAGTATATGTAGTATACCAGTTGTCTGGTTTCCATATTACAAGCTCTGCTTAGTTTGGGATCAGATGGCTGTGTGTGAACAATGTCCCAGGATATTATTATTATATAGAAAATCGCAAGTTAGATATTGAAACTATAGTATATTGTCGTATTCGCTCCTAACAAAACCACTTACCAGCTGGTGTATTGACTTGCGAGGCCACGAAGAGGCTCTGCACGTAGGCGCCCAGCGCGTTCACGATGTCTTGGAATATGTTCGTCGCGTGAGGCTTCATGTCGTAACACTCGCAGAACGCTTTGAGCAAATCTGAAAATCAATATATTTTTAATTTCTATCGTTCCTTCTACATTATTCAAATCCAAGGTCAGTTGTTAATTCAATGTAATTCTTTTTTTGGTTATTTTTTTTTTGTTAAGAAATGATTTGCATTAAAAACATTTTTTAAAGGTTTTTATAGAACATAATAGAACGCACCCGGATGTACGGTGATCCGATGCAGCACTTCAAGCGCTAGAGCGCGCTGCCACAGCGGTTTGTCCGGATCGAGGAACTTGATTGTTAACGACAGGAAAATCTCACATTCCGTCACCTGCATATTCAGTTCATTTAGTCGCTATATAAACAACGCTCGTTAAATTCGTCGATTACATTATTTCTCAAGGCAGTATGTATACAAAGTTACACAAAATTAATGCTTTCCACATATTGGTAGAATGTTAACGTCATATTGATAGCTTTTTTTTTTAAATATGTAAGTGGGCGGGCAGATAGGCCTCGTGATGATAAGTGGTCATCATTTTCCATAGACTGGTGTCGTAAGGAATATCAACCATTCCTCACATCACCAATGTGCCACCAGCCTATAGAACTGCAAATAGTAAACAGATTGTGAACACAAATAATAATGGATGAAAACCGTTGTAATGAACTATGCGGTAGTGTGCGCGTGTATGTGTGTGTGTGTGTGCGCACTGACCAGCACGTCGTGGTACTTGTGCACGATGACGGACACGAGGCGCAGCAGGCGCATGGTGACGGGGAAGTGCGGGCGCTCGGGCGCGCCCGCCGCGCCGCCCGCGCCGCCCGCCCCGCCCGGGATGTGCGGCGCGGGGAACGCCGCCCTGCCGACACTCGTACTCGTCAGTATAAAGGACATCACCAAACATCGAGTGGCTCCTGCATGTATCATTTCAAACTCTACTCCAATGTCATCCTGGGCCAGTGTGGCAGTGAACCCTATATTTTTCCTTAAAAGATCTCGTGTAAATTTTATACCTCTGGCCGGCCCTATATGATATTCACGATGTTTTACTATACATACTATATATTATTATATGTATGGCGATGCGGCATGTTTGCACATTGGACGAGAACTAAATATTTCAAGTTAAGTCATATTGGCCCAGTTGTAAGAACGCGTGAGTCTTAACCGATGATCGTGGGTTCAAATCCGGGCAAACACCGTTGAATTTCATGTGCTTAATTTGTGATTATAAATCATCTCGTGCTTGACGGTGCAGGAAAACATCGTGAGGAAACCTGCATGTGTCAAATTTCATTGAAATTCTGTCACATGTGTATTCCACCAACCCGCATTGGAGCAGCGTGATGGAATAAGCTCCAAAACCTTCTCCTCACAAAGAGGAGAAGAGGCCTTAGCCCAGCAGTCCCATTGCTCACACTCACAGGATGGTACTTTACTTTTTTTTACTTTAAGTAATATATAATTATATCTTACGTACTAAATCACTCACCTATATTTAACATTGGGTGAAAACAGCCTTATAATCAGTGCGCACACGTGTTCCTTCAACAGAAACCGGAACTCGGAGATCTACAGAAAAATACATTTATATAAATCAGTGTCAATCGAATAGATGGTTAGCAGAAAAAAATAAAAGTATACCTTAAAAAATACATCCGAAAAATCCGTTAAGACAGTATCTAAGAGTTCCAATCCAAACGTCTTCGGTACGTCCGATATACCGACGAGCCAATGTGCCGCGTCTCCATTTATCAGCTGAATAATATCCTGCAATGGAAATTACATCGCATACATTATTGTTTTAGAATCTGTTATGCTATTTTGGTCTATGACTTTGATAGCGTCAATAGATGTAGATATTGAAGAGATGTTGAGTAAGGTCGGGAAAACCATTTAGAGCGACCACTGGTATTCTTGTACTTGGCCAGCGAGTCCCAAATACCCTTCCCAGCTTCACGTAGGAAAAAAAGAACTCAACAAAAACCAAAAAGGATGAAACATTTTTTTTTCATAGGAAATCGGACGAGCCTTTGGGCTACCTGATGGTAAGTGGTCACCAACGCCCATAGACAATGGCATTGTAAGAGATGTTAACCATCGCTTACATCGCCAATGCGCCACCAACCTTGGGAACTAAGATGTTATGTCCCTTGTGCCTGTAATTACACTGGCTCACTCATCCTTCAAACCGGAACACAACAGTACCAAGTACTGCTGTTTTGCATTAGAATATCTGATGAGTGGGTGGTACCTACCCAGACGAGCTTGCACAAAGCTCTACTACCAAGTAAAATGTGATAACACCTTCAACAGACATGTTATAATATTTCTTAAATGGTAATCAGTTCTACAAATAATTATATTACTGCACGTCAATCATCTTGAATAAATAAATTATTCATTTTCATCTCCATATAAAAGTAACACGCATGAGGTTGCTAACGACGTTTTAATTTAATTACTACATAACTAGCTACAATAAAACGAAACCCCCCAGACGTCTATTTGTTTGGCATGAATAAACTCGAAAACTGCCAAACGGATTTTCATATGATTTTCACCAATAGATGGAGTGATTCAAGAGGAAGGTTTAGGTGTATAATTTCATTATGATTTTGTGTAAACTGGTTGAAAACGACTTGCATGCGCCGCGTAAACTGATAGATTTATACGGATTAAGAAGTAAATGCTATAGACCCTTATATAGCAACTAGTATCAAATAAAACACAAAAAATGACATGAAAGTAATAAAACGATAATTGTGAACTTACTTGTAATATAAGGTATGCGTCCACGGCACATGGCTTAAGGTCCTTAGGCGCTTTATTGTTCGCTTGCATCCTGACATCAGCTGGATTTACTTTTAGGGTACCTGTTCAAGCGAGACAGTTTGTGGTGTAGTAAGTCACTATAATCTATACATGGTGGTAGAGCTTTGTGCAAGCTCGTCTGGGTAGGTACCCACCCACTCATCAGATATTTTACCGCAAAACAACAGTACTTGCTATTGTTGTGTTCCGGTTTGAAGGGTGAGTGAGCCAGTGTAATTACAGGCACAAGGGACATAACATCTTAGTTCTCAAGGTTGGTGGCGCATTGGCGATGTAAGCGATGGTTAACATTTCTTACAATGCCATTGTCTATGAGCGTTGGTGACCACTTACCATCTGGTGGCCCACATGCTCGTCCTCCTTCCTATACAATAA
This sequence comes from Nymphalis c-album, assembly GCA_963151315.1. Taxonomy (NCBI): domain Eukaryota; kingdom Metazoa; phylum Arthropoda; class Insecta; order Lepidoptera; family Nymphalidae; genus Nymphalis; species Nymphalis c-album. The sequence continues at coordinate 7,031,727 of OY720611.1, read as the reverse complement.
AAAAAATGATTGTAATTACAGAAGATAAATAAACAACTTTGACCTTGAACTGAATTAACTTAATTTATTAAGATCTAAATAATCTGTGGTATTTATTATCGATTCGTGAAAAAAATTAGTTTTCAATGTTGGCGAATCTATTGGAAATTTGGCGGTAAATTTATAATTGATGCAAGCAGTAAATTTCAGTAGTGTTGTATTATTATTAGTAAATATATATTAATTAAGAACATTTTGTAGTGCATATAGCCGACCTAATCAAGTCGCATGGAATATATAGGTTTAAGGGTTTTTATAGTCTTAATCCTACCATTGGAGTATAATATACTATACAACTAAAAATAACATTAAACAAATTAATATTAGCATTCTTTACGTCAGCAAGTTCTTACTAAAAATATATTTTTAATTTGAAATAAGAACTTCTATTCTAAAATGTAACGGTCTGAATTACCATTAGCCTCTGCCAACGCACGCTCAAACACGAGAGCAACTAGCTGGCGGACCGTGGCTGCGGCTGCGTGGCTCGTACTCACATCTCGGGTCTCACTGGGTGACACCATGCGTATACACATCACCATCGTCTGTAAGGAAGGTTTAGGTATAATAAATATCCTGGGACATTATTCACACATGGCCATTTAATCCCAAACTAAGCAGAGCTTGTACTATAGAAACCAGACAACTGATATACTACATACACTAATTTTCTTTTGTAAATATGTATGTATTTATATAGATAATTACACCCAGACTCAGGACAAACAGACATTGTTCATGCACACAAATCGGTAGGAATCGAACCTACGACCTGCGGCGCGAGAGGCAAGTATCTACCAACCACACAAACGGCTCATCAATGAAGGTGTATAATTTATAATGTTTTTTATTAACTGACTGAATATTTCGTAGCCGTGTCAGATAAGATATATTTTATACCCATATCTTATTTATTTATTTATTTAGGATCACCAACATGACAGTACAATAACAGTTACAAAATAAAAGTTTACAAGTAAGTGGGTCTAAGGGTAAGAGTTGCCATACTTAGAGGTGACCACGGCATGCAAAAACGACACTGAGCATCTAAAGTAATAATTAAAGAAAAACAAAAATAAAATAATTCAACACAATTAGGTACAAAACAAAAAATGTATAAAATGACATGAAATTAGGTACAAAACAAAAAATGTATAAAAAAAAAAAAAAACATAATAATAATAATAAACTGTGACAATAAAACAAAGACCAATAAAGATCAGCTATCATCATGAGCCAACAGCGTACTCCTTAGATAGTTCAACATAAGAGTCTTAAATTTAGCAAGTTTATTTGAAAATATGTCGACATCTGTCTTATTGTGTAATGTGTTGTACTGTCTGACTAATCTGTTAATGGGGGAGTATAAACCTAAGTTAGACTTAGACATGCTAGCGCAAAAAGGGGTGTACTTATCAACACGAGGGGACTTTAATGGGACGTTAATTCTTATTGTAGAGATTAATTGTGGGCAATCGATTTTCGCGTTAACCACACCGTGAAGAAAAGACATATCCAATAAACTTCTACGTGTCTCAAGTGTATCCAATTTGTAGTGCTTTGTGCGGTCATTGTAGCTTGGTAATTGCCTAGTGAGATTTTCACTGTAGCAAAGATGCCATAGAAATCTTTTCTGAATTCGTTCAATTTTTTTCTTATAAATTTAATAAGTTCAGGTTCAAGAATTCATTTCTTTAAAAATAACATTACATAGGTGGTGTTACGAGTGAAAGAAAAATATAAAAATACAATATACATAAAAAAACTAGTAGAAGTACAATATCGAAAGACAGTCACAGATTTCAGTATCTTAATTTATTATAAATTAACTGATTAATATGCATTTTTAATCTTTTGTTTAAACAATTTTCATTATTTTTAACATACTTTGGTAAATTATTGTGTAAGTTCGAGTTAAAGATTAACACGAAGATACCTATCTACTTCATTATTAAGTGTAATGGGACCTAATCAAAATGTTATCAATAAATACACAGAAACCTAAGAACAGCTGTTCTTTATCACAAGTCATGTAGTTTTTTAAGTAAGTCTTTACTAACTGAATCTTGATCAAATGTATATGTAAGTAAAATTGTAACTTGCTTTGTGTATGTGCCAGCATTATGTAGTGGGAGATATATAATAATGTGATAAAAGGAAGTCAATTGACATGAAATCCATACTATCCATTATATGTAAAGCTGAAGATTTTGTTTGTTTGATCTGGCTAATCTCAGGTACTACTGGGTGGAATTAAAAAAATCCTTTTTTGTTGTATAGTTCTTTTATCGAGGATGGCTGTGGGCTGATTTTTATTAATTATACGCGGGTGAAACCGTTCGCACAGCAAGTATATAATAAAAACTAATGTAACAACCATTTCCCACAGCTGAACTAAGGCCTCCTCCTGAACACACATACATATGCAACAGAATTTCATCTGACATATGCACATTAACTAACAACATTTCCTTCACCACAGAAAATGCAATTAATAATAAACATAAGCATATAAAACTTATGTTTGTCCACCTTTGAACCCTTTCTTTTATCGTCACCTTAATATAGATTAATTCATAAGCCTATTATATAAATTCTTTACTTTCAACATAGACAGCTTGAATACCTTACCCTAGCCAATGTGTCTCCATGAACCAGATCAGATGTTGTCATTAGTAAGGCCGCTGTTTGCAGAAGTTTTAACTCCAGCATAGCTGCCTGTCCAAGATTGTAAAGGCAATCTACTACATGACGAGCACCCTTCGCATCAATCCCCTGTTGAGCTATTAGCCTTTGGATTGTGCCAAGGCAGAACTGTAAGAATCAAAAGCAATATTTTTATTCTAACACTATGAATTAATGTATACATCCTAAATCAAATATTTAATATTTCATCAGTTATTACCTTATTAAAAAAAATACTTATGATAACAGTTACATTATAAATCAATTTAAAAATCAATTAAGATTTTTTGATTTTGATGAAAATTTATGATTTGCAAAATTTATAAACATTTCATAAAAAAATTTAAAATTAATTAATGACTTTAGTTTTAGAAAAGATTAGACTCCTATATAAATGTATTCATCAGTAACAATTGTATACAGTTCTTAACAATTAAATTTTTCGTTTGTCTGAATGATGAATAATTTTTAATGTTTAGTCAAAGTCACAATTAATCTGATATCTAACAATTATTTTTAGCCTTTAATGCATGCCCGATTTAATGCATTCGATTTGACCCCATACCAAAATTGTTAGAGTAATATGATATTATTTTTAGCTTTGGCTGGCGGGGCCCTTAGGTCTGGTACAGGGCTACTTTAAGGCACTATTACTATCAGTTTTGAGAATCTGTTGTCTGTCATCAGGTTCAGTACAATTTAGGGCAGCAATTATCATGATTACATTGATATAATTAAGCAATTAATTATACTACATACAGCATGAAACAAAGAAACAAATACGTAATTCAAAAATATAGTTTCATAGATTTCTCGAAGGAAATGAAATAATTACCTTTATAATTTTCACATCCTTTGACTCACATCCTTGCACCAGTGGATATAATATTTGATTCACCACCCCATAAAGAGAGGCTTGTGGATTATTTGATGCTAATGCCAATTTTTCTATGGCCTCATCACAAGCCTATAATAATAGAGAAAATATATTATTTACTATACTAATTTAATGTTTATAAATGTACCATTATTTTTGTGAAATAAATAACATGTATATAAGTTTCAGAACATAAAATACAAAACTCATTTTTCACAATTTCTTTTGTTGTGTTTAATGTAGAAAGCGATATTTTAAAAGTTTATTGTTAATCAATTGTAAAATTAATACCTCTCTTATCTGTGGATGTTTTTTCTTGGTTTCTAAGCTAAGAGTTTTAAAATCATTTTGTAGGACATCCATGAATTTCTTCGTGGAGTCATCGCCGGTAACAGCACTGACAAATGCCATGTTTTGATAATAAATTCTAATTAGTTTTTCACTTCATGTTTTACACAAAAATGAAAAATCTTACAAATTACAAATTTGCCATGTACACAATCGACATCACAATTTTCAGTTCTAAAATGAGATTTTATAAATGTCATACAGACAGAGAACATTCAATTTGTATAGAAACACTAACATACATTTTTAAAATAGGACTAAAATAGAAAGAAAACTTATAAGGTATGAAACAATATAAATAATATATCAAATTAATGCAAATACGAACATGAATAGTAATTTTTAAATTTCTGAACTGATATATTGAAATTATATCTCAATTTTTTCATTGAAAATGTAAATAAAATATATAAAAAATAGTGTAATTGAAAAAAATGTGCAGTTTGCAAGTAAAGGAAGGAAATAAAATTTTAAGATTATTTTAGATCAATTGAAATGTTTCTGTTATTATCTGCATAAAATAAGGAATGACATACCATTATTGCCATAATATCGTACAAATTCCTTATAAAAGATATTTCTTAAATAAATATTTCTTTACTTTATCTACGAGATAATTTATTCCAAATGTGTAAAAATAATTAGCATAAGACACATGGATGTACTTATTTTAAAGAACTAGGGTTATCTATACTTAAAGCCGAATAAAATAGTGAAAGTGAAAAAGAAAATTAAAACAAGATCGATGACCCACTTTATCGTCCAATTTTTTTGACAACTAGCAACACTGATTTACTGATTGTGCAGAAGAAAAAACAATGGTGTGATTCCAGATTTTTATTTGTAAGTATTTATAGAATCGAATATCAATTTAGCTAATGTAACGTTTATGAGTCGATAAAACGATACACGTATTCAACGATGCGGATCCTAAGGTACAAAACGTTCGCCTTTACCCAAAAATACATGCTTTGTGAACTTGACGGACTGTCATTGCAATTTTTACTCTATTTATTCAGCTTGATTTAGCTATGCGCCATTCGTATTATAATAAAACGGCCAATGCATGCATATTTTAGAACACCATTAAATAAATCATTAAGTTACGCTAGTGGAATGGTCAGAAATTTGATGTGGATCAGACGTAATATCTGCAATACTTTCTGTCGTGTTTTCTCGGTTTGCATATCTTGTTGCCGGCACCTAGTTTTAGTTAATTGTGTGTCATAAGTTCAGTGTTTTGTTATTACATTCGCGACGAAAGTAGAGTGTTGACCTCCTGGTACTATCGAAAAAATTATGTCCCTGGAGATGTGTCTAGTGCGAAAAGGTATAATTTAAGCCGAAAAACGATGCAACATGTGTTTTTGTGTACAAAATTTATATATATTGCTTTGAAATCTCACTAAAAATAGTCTCTTGGCTTGTAAACCAGTTTGGACAACTGGTCCATAGTTAAATTGCTATCATTTCCAACCACCTCATACAATTTTATCATGACATTCCAACTACTATCACAAAACTTATACAAATATTTCACTACTGTCAATTATTTTATGTCTAAATATAGTTTCAATTCTTCTGTTTCCTCTTACACTTATCATTACAATAGCTCTATAACTATATTCTTAAAACTATGAGTCATATACAACCAAGAAAGTAGATAGGTTCATGTAAGCTTATTATCACTTAATTGATCTGCATTGCATATATACAGAAATAAACAGTCATCTACTCTTATATTATATACATATGTGAAACATGTCTTACGGTGAATTGATTTATAACATTTATAGCAAGTGTGAGAGTAAAAAAATTACTGTTTTAAAACCTGTCTAAGATACAACAGCTGTACAGAAGCAACACACTTATATAATTATACAACATATTCTAAAGTACATGTTGTTGTGTAATTTTAATCTTCATTTGCACTTTGTCTTTTGAATTATACTCATATGTTTTTACAGAGGCAATTTTATCATAAAGGATAACATAGTCTTGTACTTTTAAAGTTATGTAAAATGAAAAGAAAAAGTTTGAGTTTGTCCCGTAATATTTCAATTATTAATTTTTTCTGTTAAAAGTGAAGACAGTTAAACTAGTTTTCTAAAGGAATCATGTTTAATTAACTATTTCATAATTTATTGCTTACTTTTGCCTACTCATTCCTATTCTTATTGTAAAGCATTTCCTTTTTTCTTTATATTTACGTAAAGTACGCTCGATATCACTCCTGGTAGAGCATCTATAATTAAGGAGATAGTTTTAAGCTTATTCAAAATGTTGCTCTAGTGCATGTGGGTTAGATATTCAACTTTAAATTAATGCACCTAGCTTGTGTTCTTTACCTTCCTTTACTGGCACAATATTTGGTTCCCTACATTGACGAGCACAATATATTTAACACAAAATAAAGTACATAAAAACTCAGTGGTATGTGTGATTGGTGTAAATCTGTGAACTGTTGTTGTTAATCAACTCGCAATCAAACAAATTTTAATCTACATTATGGAAAACCACTGGGCTTTTATGGCTTATATAATGTCATTTTTGTATTAAAAAGTGATCTAATTTTGTATTGTTTCAGATAACATCATAAAATATACCAATCCTGCAATAACTTTCCAAATTTCCCTCAAGACTGTTTATATTTTAGAATAAATATATATATTGGTTAGTTTAGGGTATGAGCGATAGCTAGTGAAGGATGCCAACATTGCGAGAGAGAAAAAAAAGACGGAATTAGTTATTTATTTATTTTTTATTAATTAATAAATAGCTTAATCAATTGTAATCATATTCCTAGTTACTCATTATATCCTATATCATTATATAAAATTATTGTAAATGAAATGAATTTATTAACGAAATACTGAGATTGTGATGAATTTGGTGATTATTTATTTATTCAATTATTTTATCGTTCGTTAGTTATTAATTAATGAGATTAAAGTAATCACAATGAATATTGAGTGCGCTCATTTTTGATATTGTGACTTGATGGAGCAATATGGACAATATGGCGTCCAACGTGTCTTTACGCAGCAACAAGCAGAGAAAAGACAACCTTATCACCAGGAAACAGGACAAGAGCCCCGAGAAGACCATCAGAGGAACGAGGGGCGCGTACCGTGGCATACCATCGACTTCGAAGCGTGATGAAGAAACGGAGACGGGTTCTACGGAGCGATTGGATAGGCCGAAGAAGTTCATATCACAGAATAAAAGCAACTATGGCCTGGGGAAGAGGCCCGATTTCTCCTTGAAGAACAGGAACGTGCATTTGGCATCCTCACGATATGGACAGGTGAGTGAAACCAAACTATATTTATCATACTATTTGTAGCATTTTGTAATTTATCATAGATACTATAAATTATAATGCGTCCAGATAAAATGTCGCAAATAGAGTTGAATTTATATCAAAAGAAATACATTTTATCTCTATACCTACTACATATTGTATGCAAAAAGGGTGTATATATTTAGTCCTTAGAACAATAGAACAGTTGACTATATATTACGTATGATTTTAGTACATAAATGAATTATTTATTCAGCATTCTTATATAAAATCCCATTGGCTTAGGAAACCAAGAAAGAACAAATGCATTTAATATTGTTATTGTGTCTGATATATGACTACGATTTGTTTACTGGTGCTACGATTCGATTTTATATCATGATAATATATGAAATATATTACTAGCGTTTTGCTCGCGGTTTCTCCCGCGTAGTTTAGTTCCTGTGGGTATACGGGGACAAAATGCAGCCTATGTTACTCGCCGATAATGTAGCGTTCCATTGGCGAAATAATTTTTAAAAGCGGCTTGGTGGTTTATGCCTAAAAGCGTCACAAACAAACAAACTCACATTCGATTTTATAATATTAGTTAGGATTGTAGTCTTTGTATCTGTCGATTTGCGATCTATTTTGTTTATATAATACATATATATATATATAATTCTACTTTTAGATTTAGATAAAATGTATCAACTTAAGTGCACTCCGTCGACATTAAGATGTAAGATAGCTAGAATCCGATCTGAATCCGTCCCATCGCTTTTAAATGCCGGTCAAAAAGACCGACGTGAAATTGAATTTGTCAATGTTGAACGTTATTGACAGAAATCTAACAGGGTTATCTCTTGTAGTGTTATTTCAGAATCAGAAATGTATTGTTTTTATTAAATGACTAACAGAAATAAAACTATCGTATCGATATATATATCTTTAGGAAATTATTATAATATTTTTTGCATAATTCTATATTTAATTCTGATACCGTTAAATTAAAGAGGTAGCGCCATTTCACGACATCGTAAAGACGTATTTTTTCGACGTTCATACAGTCGGCGATTGAGTTAAAATAATTAAGTGTTAAGTATTTGTATCAGATATCGATAAAATTTACCATTAATTAAATTGCTAGAACAAGTTAGGTTATTATATTTTTGGCACGGGCTCCGAGCAATAATTCGACCTTAATTGACCTATTTTTTAATCGTATTATATTGTCTATTAGAATTCGCCGTTCTTACAAATATACTATTATAACATATTAAAGGTTTCCTTAAAAGACTTGATATTTTTTGGGCTTCGAAGATCATACAATATTTTGATCCCTCAGTCACAAGATGACGTCCATTGTCTCGCATCTTTATCGTAAATTTTATCGATCGATATAAGTATCACATAATGTTATTAATATTTGATAAAAGACTTTCAATTTATATCAGATAAATGGTCAATGCCCGAAATTGTTTTATCTATACAGATAAACGATTTGAAAGGAAGTCCGAAGTTTTTCTACAAACTCCTTTCATTTGTAACGTAATTATCTCGTACCGTATTTTAATAGATTTTTGACGTGACAACGTCTTATAAATTGGTTTGCCGGGTGACACTTCAAGAAACTGCGTTACGCTCCGCTCACGTTATGCGCTCACAATGAGAGCGAGTGAGAGGCACGCGTCCCTTCCACTCGGGCATGGTTAGCCCGCCTAAGAGCGAGAGAGACAGACATAAAAAGTGAAATTCAGTGCGAGATTCTTTGTATAAATTAATGTTTTAAATATAATTCTTTGTATAAATAAATGTTTTAAATTGTTACTATTATTTCATCCTTCTTCCTACTATACGAATGAATATTCACATTAAAATTATTTTACCACTCAAAGTCGTTGTCACGTAAAACTTTCGCCCGTATACCGACTTTACAGGCAACCAATTTTTATTAATCATCTTTGTCTGTTCGTATTTATATATCGTAGTGTACGTCTATAAACCTGAGAATATGATATACATATATGTGATAAGTAAGTATATAATATATGTATATAATTGTGTCCGCCCCGTAACTATAAACCATCATAATTTGATGTTAGATATTAATAGGATTAGTTGTATTTACTTTAATCCGAAGACAAAGAAACTGCTGTTTACAGTAATAGTAAGATCAATTTTTATTTTGTCGTATTAAGTATATTACTGTTATAGGTACAATAATATAACAAGTTTCATTGTTTAAAATTATTAAATTACAATAAAATGATATTACGTTTATCACTTTATACGTCTAAATTTGAAGCAAGTGTGAAACTAAATAGCGCAGCTTCTTATATAATAATATTATATACTAATACCTTGACCGAAACGCACTACATCTTCTGATATAGTTATGTATGTTATTTAGTTGATTTTTAATTAACATTACAGAATAAAACTTTAAACCTCATTTATTAGTACAGATAGATTAAGATGATAATTTCAATTCAATTAGAGAACCATAATGATTCAGATATGTAAAGGGTCAATTGGTCGTTACAGGTCGCCTGACATTGCATTAGTCGTATCACATTGGAGTCGTGAATATTAGATGTGTTAACAGCGACCTTATTTTAGATTTTATTCGAATAAGGGCTGAAAGTTGGGTCAAGTGGCTCTTGGGTTTTCACAAGTGCACTTGTTTTACGGTTGGCATCTTTGACTATCAATGCTTGCGTTGATTAGTGTTATGTCAATAGTAATTAATTAATTGTTTATACTTTGGGCGGTAGATTCGAACGATCCAATACCTATTTCAGAAGATCAGATAGATTTTGAAGTGGATCACGTAGATATCTTGTTATTTTTATCTTGTAAACTTGAAAAGTTTCATCGATAACGGTTCAGATAATTTTTCTGACACAGTGGATATATTACGTCATAATAAATGTTGTAGGATCGAACTGGGATACTAATTTATTTACTAATACGATAAAAAGCGAACAATTGAGATGATTCAAATAAGTTGTTATCTGGTACTCTCATTGTAAGAAGTATAAGTCCATCAGCAAAGAGCCGTCGTCGGAATTCCAAGATACTAACTCAATCTTCCTTCAGATCTGAACTCAGTAATACACAATAGTCGTGTTTGCCAGGATAAACGAGTTGCTAGTACCTAGTACCTAACCCCAGACTGGTCTGCACTCATCTGGTCTTATCATCCAATGGGCTTGAATATTTTGATAATTTAAATTTCAGCCCATAATGTACTAACGCAATATATATAAATATTCTACTGAAGATGAGAATTTATTTTTATACATAATCATGTGTATATAGATATTTTTATTTCAATTGAAATAATTTATTCGAATGTTTAAATTAGACCGAACGCTATTGATTGAGCCTATTTGATATATCGAGGCATATTGTAAATTGAACGCGTCATATAAGACAATACATACATATAAATATATATATATGTAAATTATAATTACGTGACGAAAGATTTATTTATTTAACTATGTAAACGAAACGTTAAAATCACGACCAGACAACAATATGCCATACATTTAATAGTAAACATTTGTTATATACATATTTGTTTTCGATACACGGACTCGTATATACATATGACGTAGTTTTATTGAGAATGCGATATAATTTTTTTTTACGTCTTTGCCAATAAATTAGAATACCTGTTCAGGTTTATCTATGTAGGCGTCTTTTTCTGAGAAAATGCAATTTTTTTCCACAATAATAAAGTGTAATAGTAAAGGTATAAGTCTGTCTATCTGTTACGTTTTCACGGTTAAACCACTGAAGCGAATTTGATAAAATTGTCCCCACTTTACAAACGAATGAATCTAAACGTCCGCCTTCCTATGAAAAAAAAACACAAAACAAATTGACAATATTTTTAAGAAAAAAAACCCTAACCTTTAATTTAACCTTATGACATTGCAGATAGTTGGGTAATACTAAAATTGTCCAGCCAACTCAAAGTTGAGGTGGAGCGTCGTTTGGCATTTACCACGTCGATATCGAGAGCTCTGTTATTTTTTTTTCTCTCGAGATTTTACATATCACACATTACCGCATTATGTGCACTGCAGTTCTTGTATTTACACTCTTGCGCAAATGATACTTAAGAACATGTTTCTGTCGGTGTCGATATATTTTTTTTATTGCATAGGTAGGCGGACTAGCATATGAGCCACCTGATGGTAAGTGGTCACCAACGCCCATAGACATTGGCATTGAAAGAGATGTTAACCATCGCTTACGTCGCCAATGCGCCACCCACCTTGGGAACTAAGATGTTATGTCTCTTGTGCCTGTAATTACACTGGCTCACTCACCCTTCAAATCGGAACACAACAGTACCAAGTACTTTTATGTTTTGCGGTAGAATATCTGATGAGTGGGTGGTACCTACCCAGACGAGCTTGCACAAAGCTCGACCACCAAGTAAATATGATTCTATAGTTTGTAAATTGCTTATTATTCTATCGTTGATACCGGATTGCTGGGAAAAAAGCATCTTTGCGTGTTAAAGAAAATGTTTTGAACCTCATCCGTCACGCTGCTTCAATTCGGAATGGTTGTTGAATACATAGAACTTAAAACAAGTCGCGTCGCGCGTAGTTTATAGTATTTTAATAAAGTATTACATCAAATTTTATGGTATCAATATTTTAGTAAATTACATTACCGTAATGGGGATTTACGCCGCAAATGGGGCGGTTGAAACTGTATAACAGACCACTTCATACACCGCCAATGCGGCGCCAACCACCCCATATTAGATATTATGTCCCTTGTGTCTTTAATTACATTGTCTCATTTAGCATTCAAACCGCAACTTACGTATTTAAAGTGATGCCGTTTAGTGGTAGAATAACTGGTGAGCGGTTGGTACCCACACTGACAGCCATGTGAAAAGCCTTACCACTAGAAAAGATTTTCGGTTGCCTTAAAAGTTTGGTATGATCTATGTTCAAAAAAATTATATAATGATGTCTATAGTTACTTATTCGAGCAGGCATTATGTGTGTTTCGATAAATAGTCCGAATTTATTTAAAAGTAAGAATGTTCCATTTATGAGCTTAGGTATCTTCTCCCTTTGTGGAGTTCTGGGGCTCATTCTACCTCAGCGCTCTAGTGCGAGTTGACAGAATTTCAGTGAAATTAGAGACGTGCATGTATCTTCCCGGTGTTTTCCTTCACCGCAGAGCTGGCGATGAATTATAAACACTATATACGTGATAGTTCGACGGTGCTAATGACCCAACCATTTACGTACGGTCTATGAAAATCTATCAGCATTGTGTAAATAAATTTCAATCTCGATGTAAATACGCAATGAGTTCCAAGTCCATCTGTGCGTCGATTTTCAAACATTTTATCCTGACAATTTTGCAGCCGCTCGGGAATTGGTTATAATTGAATTTCATTCATGAAATAACAATTGGGTCTCGCGAGGTGTTACGTCACCGCTAAGAGTCTAGGCTGCGGCGTTTGCCTAGCGTTAGCCGCATTACCGCAAGCCACAACTCGGACCGTGAACATGTTATCGAAGATATTATATCTTGCTATAAATATTATTTTACCGTCAACAAACGACGATACAAAGTATTTCCGATAATATGTTCCGATTTGAATTCAGAACATCTTATGTCCATGGTAGATGTAGTTCTGTAAGATGTGGTCTTTATTTGCTGGAGCGCCAGTGTTAATGAGAAAATATTCTTTGGCCACGGCTTCTCGTGCTATGAGGGGGGAGGGGTGATTAGGTACCCTATGTCCTTTCCCGTACCCACCTGACGTAATGTATGCAAAATTTCATAATCATGATGATTGCTTAATAGATAGACAAATCAATCAGCATAACAAATAAATAAACAGTCAATAAAATTCACATTCGCATTTATAACCTTTTACCATTATATAGAATCCATTGGCACGTCTGCATTCCTAAATATATTAAATATATTTTTTTTTATGATAACATTCAGCCTTATAAAAATACCAATTACGTTTCGACAAATTGCTTAATAATATGAATACCACGTTAAAGTTACAACAACGAAACAAAAATAAATGAGAAAAAATAATTAACAAAATAATTGTGATTTTAATGATTGCCTCTTTTGTTTCGTTGCCTCGTTGGTCTAGTGGCCAGCTGGGGTAACCCAGGTTCCTGCAGGGTTCAAACGGGTGGGCCCAATAAGTTGTTATTCGGTTTTTTGACAAGAAATTCCGTCTCTTGTGACGGCGCCTGTATAGCTGGTTATTCTGCATAGTTGGTTAGTCTCCCTTGAAAATGTTTGCCGTGGTTGTAATCGGTCAGGACACCATGTACATTATGAATACAACATTCTGAGAATGCACGCATCCAAATAGTATATCACAATAAGCCGGTTGTCAACGTTTCACGGGGTGAGAGGGATTGCTTGCGGAACAGCACTGCCGTGCCTGGTTGTGTCCTGCATAGTTGTTTCCTCTGCACGCAGAGGTATCAATAAGTGTAGTTAAATAAATAATAATTATTATTAACATTTTCCTAGTATTTTAGTTAAACGTTGTCGAACACGTCCTCCGGTCACGTATACGAAACGCAATAAGTATTTTATTTGCTCCTTTATTCTTAGAAAACGTGTATGTGTATACAATGTTTCACAATAATTCTCTTCTAAAATATTTATTATGACAGTTTACATGGCTGTTTGTTTCGAAGAGTTTACAGAACTGATATATCTCTGGAATCACTTATCCTTATATGGTTGTTATCAATTAGTTGATTATAGAATAGTGCGTTATTAGATAATACTGATATTGGTGTCTATTGATTCATTTAAATATTTGTATTTTTTTTTAATTTTTTTTTAAAGCTGCTTGTTCGCTTTAGAGGATTGATTAGCAGGTGTATATATAGAAAAGTAAGGATTGGTTAATACTTCTTACAATACCAATGTCTATGGTCGATGCGGTAACTTACTACTTACATCGAATGCTCCAATTGCACGATCCAAGATAGAAGTAACTACTTGATTTTTAATTAAAACATTAATTAAATTTTGTATCACATTCGATTCAATGTATCCTTGATAATTGTTTCATTTGATCAGTATTGTCGAACACAATTCAAATTAAATTGAATTTTAAAATGTTAAATTAATTAAGTTTGGGAGTATCAAACGTGGGCTATGTTTAGACACGATAAAGCCTAATTACGTTAACATCGCGTAATTATAACGCGACCTTTTCTGTCAGCGGCGCGGAATGCCGTTACATCACGGTGCGATAACTCTGACGCCTTATCACAATCCTTTCTGAGTAAAGATTGCGCCGTCATACTAATCGTTATCCATAATGCACCGTTTCAACTATTAGGCTGCCCTTGAACTGAGCGGTTTGTTCTAACGTCGTCTGAAACGCAGAAACAATAAAGCTTGTAAGAAACAAAGTTATTTCAGTTATCGGTAGCGATTTGCTTACCGTCTGTCTTTCTTTTCTTGTTACGGGAACGTATATGAACATATATACTAATATATAAAGCTGAAGAGTTTGTTTTTTTGATCCGGCTAATCTCAGGAACTACTTTAATTTAAAAAATATTTTTGTGTTGTATAGTCCTTTTATCGAGAAAGGTTCTAGGCTGATTTTTATTCATTATATTTTTATTAATTATACGCGGATGAAACCGCAGGGCACAGCTAGTATAACATAAAGGAATAAGTTAATTTGGACACAGAAAGAAATCGGCCCGTACGTTGGTATTCTTTTTCTATTAAGTACCGTATAGAGCTACTTAAACCACCCTGCACTCAACGTGTTTTTCGATATATGGTAGATTTTCATCTTACCGATGTAAGAGGTGAATCATAAACACAAATTACGACATTAAAGCTAAGTGGTTTATGTCGGTACTAGCTGTGCCCGCGGTTTCACCCGCGTATAATTAATAAAAATGGAACCTTCCTCGATAAAAGGACTATACAACACAAAAATAATTTTTAAACTCGAACCTTAACTTAAGTAGTTCCTGAGATTAGCCGGATCAAACAAACAAACTCTTCACTTTTATATATTAGTATAGATATAGATTCCAATATTCACATGTTGTATTGACTGGATCATCTCAGTACACATTAAGTGTGAGCTCAATTATAATCGGGCAGTAACTTTCTTTTTTATGCAATATATAGGTATATATATATAATTATAGATACATAATATACATAAGCTGTTTCTCACAGCAAAGTTGTACAAACCAGTCGGGTAAGAACCGTAAGTATTTAATAATGATAATGATATCTCAAACGACATCGTCGTAGATAACGCTATATTTCTGTTTTTTAGGTAAAAATCTAAAATAAAAGGTCATATGACCAGAGCAATTTATGTCACCGCGAAATTCGAAATAATAAGTAGAATGAGTTTTTCTTTTTGTTTGTTTTTCTACTGTTGTTGTGTTTTGTATTGCTTTAGGTTTTTTTAATATGCTCATATGTTGTAAGAAAAGCGCATCATGCCTAACGCGTTACCCATCCCCCCATCACTCGCGGGCCGTAACAAGTAAATAATATCAACTAATTTAGAGAACTTAACACATTGCGAACTCTTTTTAAAATCCGAGGTTAAGAAAGGATAGCGATGTCAGTGTTAATCAGCATCAGTACGAATCGTTCATAAGAAAATTAACATAAATATTTTATATAAATTTTCTTCGAAGCGTTTCTGTGTATTGTGTGTCAGTGGCCTTACACACTATGCGTTTCTGAACCTTTATCGCGGTGTTTATTATGAATGGACCAGTGTCAGTCAATCACTGCTCGTTTTAGGATTGACATTTCGCGCCCATTTTTTTTTTCGTTTTTTTTTATTATTTCATGTTTAAGTTCGATGTTTTTGTAAATCAGTGTCAGTGAATTGAAATTAAATTATTGTTTATATATATACGTTATGTGCTCGTGATGTGACAATAATTTGGTGGGTGTTTTTTTTAATGATTCGTTTTATAAATATTAATAAAATTTCCTTAATTATTATTGAACGTTAAATTGTAATTAACGAGAGTGTCGCATCACGGAAAATATATTTATATGTATGTATATGGAATAGGTACGTGATTTTATGGACTCGTTCATGGATGAGTCAAAATTATCTACAAGTTACTTGTTAAATGTATAAACAGTTTTGTAATAATCGGGTTATAAAGATATTTCTTTTTCTAAATATTTATCATCTTTAACGTTTAAGAATCGTGTTTAAATATAAAATATTGGACTTTGTAGTGTATGTCAAAGGCAGCTAAGCAATTGATCTAAGATTTACCTGTGATTGTCCATCCTCAATATTCAAAGCTTAAGTAAATTTCAGTTACATATAACTTCATATAAAGGCAGCCTTAATATTTAATTTGGTAATATTTTTTTTAATGTATTCTTTATTTACTCGCGGCTTACAACTTAAATTGTTTTTTAGTTTTACAACATTGTGTTTTATAATGTGATCGGCTTATTACGTGTTATTTTTGAATTTAGAACAATAAAGAAATAGTATGAAAATTTAAAGATAATAATTAAAAAGTAAAATGTTCGGATATTGGATACATAACAAAAAAAGGCTTTAAGGTCACAAATACAATTTTTCTGGGACGCGACGACACTAGAGATACACTACAAACAATTAATAAATTTCTACAAAGGTTTGAAATACATATGTTTTTGCAATTAGATACATGAATACATAACGTATTGTACACAGTTTATACAGTTTGATGATTGTCAAATTAAGGAATCATACAGTTAGGATAAATAGAGGCGTTTGTCAATTGATCCTGTCGGCGGAGTTCCTCTCCGGGCGAATTTAATCTCGAGTGAATACGTATCGCGGATTGCGACCTCGGGATCTTGTGAGATTGTAGATGTAAACAGGATACATAGCTAACTACGATTCAGTATAGCTGTTATATTTATTATAATACTTTTATATATTATCATGTAAAAGTTCGTTAAATTTGTTCGCGTTAAATTCGAAAATTGTAATAATATCAATGTTTCAATTATATTTTAATGTATTAGTACACTCCCGTTTCTCGGAAAGTACGCAAAGCCGTCTGTCCTGCGTCTCAACTCTTTCCGGTTGTGTCGGATTATAATAACAATAATAAATCTTTATTTGCATTAATTGTGTACAAGAAATATAATAATGACAACACAATATAACCACATAGTAGCATGCAAATAGTACATTTCCGATTCACATTTCATTGGCGCTTATTAACTAATTACCTCAATTTTACAATAATTCGTTCATTAATTAAATTTTACATTTTTACATATTGGAATTATAATTTAAAATATTTTTACAATTTCATTATCAGATTATTACATTACTAAAATTTAAAAAGTCAGATACAGAATAGATTTTTTTATCAATTAGCCTAATTTTTATCAATTAGTATTAAGTGTGTAGTCAAGGAAGCCAAGGATTATGTGAGTTAGGAAATAGAGAGTGCACCTGTGTTTGCGCAAACACTCGTACACTATAATATCTCCTGCGCAGTTGGCTATTCTCTCTTGAGATTGGCCGCGGTGGCCGAAATCGGTCCGGAGGACATTTGTATAGTGTATCGTATCGGTTTCACAATTAGTCACGAATGACAAATATTGATTAGTAAATTATTAGAAGGTCGTATCTCAATACAAATAATTATTTATGCAATAACACTTTAACTTTGAACAATTTCCGAATTTCTGTACGATAATTTCTCTTTTAACGTTTTTAACGAGTTCGTTTTGCCTTACAGATGACATCTGGCCTTCATCATCAAATACCACAGCCGTCGCACCATCTCGAGCCGACCGTACTTCCCGCCAAAGAAAAGACCGTGCATGGCAAAGAGAAGACATTTAAGGTGCTGATAGCTACTGTTTAAATCTTATCATAGATTATATCACCGAGTTATACGACGTTTTATAGCCAATAAAACCAGTTAAACGAATCTCGGCTTCCGATAAGAATAGAAAACGATTATAAATCGCAAACTTCGCAACGAATTTTCTGTATCACATACAGATTTCGTCTCTGATAGACATTTTGTGAGTAATTGGTAATTGAAAAGGAAATAAATGAGGTGGCCGGCCTCGATTGTGCGAAATAGGCGATTGTGGCGTGCTTTATGTGCTTATCTGTTCGAAATTGGCTATGGTTGTTAAAGTTATCTAAAGTGGCAAATGTGTGTGTGTGCGTGTGTCTCAGGTGGTGGTGGGGGGCGAGGTGGGCGTGATGAAGACGCCGGTGCTGGGCCCGCGGCCCTACAACGCGCTGGCCATCATCCACACCCAGCAGAGCAACACCTTCGATATGCTCAACTCGCTCACCACCAGTGTGGTATGTATGAAATAATATATGTATATATATGCTATAGACGTTTATATCGAATATTATTTAATTTTACCTTCTGTTACGAAGGTTCTATACTATGTTCTCTTTTAATATAATTGAATGCTATTGAAAGATCGTCCTTAAAAGTATCTGATGATTGTCACCAAGTTCCGTTATGATCGGTTGAAGTGTTCAGGTTGAAAGACCAGCCAGCCACAAATGGGTACCGTACCATTTTTAACATCTTTGATATAGTTGTATAAGTACCGCACTGTTGTGGAGTTACTTATGTTTTTTTTTTATTTTATTCCAGGCCAGTCAACCTGTAGTGGGCGTAGGCGTTGGAGGATATCGAAGGCGTAGTTCCGGCCAGGGCACCATATGCGATCCGGAACTTGATGACAGCGGCAACAAGCTGGTGGCGAGGCTCGAAGACGACGCTTTCATCTCTGAGCAGGATCTGGTGAGTAGCATCTAAATACTTTCTAAATTGATAAACGAAGATTTGAAACTCTTATATTAAACCAATGGATGTATATAAGGAATCTATATAAATACTAAATGTGTTAAACTCATGTATATAACGACTCACGGGCGATTCTAAAGAAACAAAAAATCGACAATGTTCACAAAGAATTTTACGAATAATTCTTTAATTAAAATATTGATCATGTTGCTATTTTAGAAATATTGACAAGATGAAATGCCTTAAAGTGAGTTATTTTTCAGGAAGAGAACATCGAGATAGCCGCGGCCACGGAGAAGGGCGCCCCGATCCTCCCGCACCCCCCCGCCGACGCCAGCGGACAGGAGCAGCCGCAGGAGCCGCAGAACGGTGACGATACATTCACTGCCAGATTTGTCACTGTGACATATCTGATATCATGTATTCGTTAGGGTTTACTAATAAGTCTTATCTATGTATAACGTGTTACTAATTTGAAAACACGTCATAGAAATTATTGAGGTCACTTTGATTAATATGATTTTATGATTCTGTACACTTCCTTGGAATAACTTCAAGCAGACCTTAATGTCTCTTTAATTGACTGAGTTGATTTTTTGTTGGTTGATATCCCATTACTGGGCATATGCCACCTTTCCTCGCCTTACTTAATCACGATACAATAAACATTCAATAGTGGTTAGATATGTGTCAGAATTTCACAACTACATGCTTTACCGTCTGTTATAAAAACGGATAAGGCATATAAGAAACTCTAAATGATTTTTAATTTGGTAGAGTATTCTCGGTTTATACGGAACACGGTACGCGATTTTGACTCAATCTTGTCTGTATTGTATTGCATCGTTTTGTCAAATTATGAATCATTAAAATTTGTGTAATGTTATGTTTAATATTATTTTATTAACTATCGCAAACAAGACGGGCGATTGAATTGTTGTTTATTAGTTAATAATATAAATATAACATAAATAACATAATTATAAAATACCGGTAAACATATAAGTATAATGTTATATCATAGGGCGTTACTTTCAGGGTTAGTTTACGATCCTATCTACGAGCTGAACAAGCTGGATGATAAAGACAAGGAGAAGGAGGAGGACGAGGAAGAGCCGATCGGCGTGTCACCCTGTGGCAGGTACGACATCTCATATTATATGTATCAGGTTTCACAGTGTTTCAGGGTAACTTTTATTATCGTTCCACGGCTGCCTCGTTGGTCTAGTTATTGTTGGCTACATGTAAGGCCGCAGACACGGTGGTCCTGGGTTCAATTCCCAGGACGGGCCAATAAAATGTTATTGAGATTTGCTGTCGAAATTTTTTTAGTAGCAGCCCGGAGTCTGGAATTTGGAAGTGTGTACACTCCCGTGCCTCGGAAAGCCCGTAAAGCCGTTGGTCTTCAGTTTGAACTCTTTCCTTTGAAAGTTTTATAAATTAAATGCTTTACTCGAATTAGATCTTTAATAAAATACCAGTAAAATATTACAATTTTAAAATTAATTTAATTTCGTTTGATTGTCACGTGCAGGTTCTTCAAGTACGACAAGGAGGTGGGTCGCGGCTCGTTCAAGACGGTGTACCACGGCCTCGACACGCAGACCGGCGTCGCCGTCGCCTGGTGCGAGCTGCTGGTCAGTACGCGAACATCGCTTACTTACAATCTAAGTCCAAATCATACTTCCATCGAGTAGTCTCTTACATGCACTTTTGAATCAAAAGTACACCAACCCAACCACCAAAATAGTGGGGACTATCAAAACGCCACTACCAAAATATGTACTAGTATGAAAATATATCTACTAAAGTTCTCTCTGACTGACTTCTCTTCTTCAACAATTTTTCCAATTTAACGAAATTTTAAATAATGACAGATATGCAAAATATGCTCCAAGTATAAACAACTAAACGGTTTATTTTATTTTTTCAGGAGAAAAAACTGAACAAAACGGAACGTCTCCGGTTTCGTGAAGAGGCCGACATGCTCAAGAAGTTGCAACACCCGAACATCGTCCGCTTCTATAACTACTGGGAGGGGACCGTTGCTAAGAAGAAGAATATAGTTTTAATCACCGAGCTCATGGTCTCCGGGACGCTCAAGACGTTAGTATAACTTGATGAAACACCTAGTGTAAAGTCCGAAAGTTAACATTTGTTTAGAAATACGATAAAGAAAGGGCTTTTAACATTGTTATCGTTAAGCATGTAGCAGACGTTTTGAAGTTACTGTTCAGCGTATTAACCCGAAAATTGGTGAAAAGTTATTTTATAATCAAACAGATAGATACTGATGGTACAACTTTAGGTGGAAGCATGTCCGGTATCTGTATATTATTTGTTTTTTAATACTTTCATAAATTTTTTTTAGTAAAAGTGAGAAATTTTGATTGAGAACAGCGAGAAGTCTACTTGGTGGTAGAGCTATATGCAAGCTCGTCTGGGTAGGTACCACCCACTCATCAGATATTCTAACGCAAAACAGCAGTACATAACATTTTAGTTCCCAAGGTTGGTGGCGCTTTGGCGATGTAAGCAATGGTTAACATTTCTTACAATGCCAAATGGGCGTTGGTGACCACTTACAGTCAGGTGGCCCATATGCTCGCCCACCTATGTATACAATTAAAAAAAAAACTAAAATGTTAAAAAAACTAAGATGCTTAACGTGACTTAATGTTTATAGAAATATTTTATTTATTTTAGTTATCTCCGTCGTTTCAAACGAATCAACCCCAAAGTTCTCAAGTCGTGGTGCCGGCAGATACTGAAGGGACTCAACTTCTTACATTCGAGAACACCGCCTATTATACATAGGTAAGAGGTCAAGGTATAACAGACTTGATTTGCTCCTTTATACCATTTAATACATATTCATGCATAACTAATATTATTCATATAACTAAAGTGTTGCCATTGTAAAATAAGTAACATTAATATTCATTTTTGTAGCATTAAATTCATGATTGCAACATTAAAATTTAATAAATAAAAAGGTTACAGGAAAATTAAATAATAAATCATTCATTTTTTTTTAATTGTATATAATTTTTCATTTAATCCCGATTAATGTGATTTATTAACAGAGATCTGAAATGCGACAACATTTTCATAACGGGTACAACAGGCAGCGTCAAGATCGGTGACCTCGGTCTCGCTACACTTAAAAACAGGAGTTTCGCCAAATCCGTTATCGGTATGTGTGCGTTATTAGATATTTGTACAATATTATGCTACAACATATTGTACAACATTATGTAATATATACATAATTGTATTATTCGGTTAGCAACTTAAGGTGATTACGAAACGTTACTGACAATGTCTCAGTTCCAAAAGGTCGCATTTCATTCTGACCGTGCGTGCATTATACATGATATGACAAACGGTCAGATTAGATAAAACGATAACAAAAATATGTTAAATATTTAACAACTAATTATTTCTAATACTAAATGTCCCTGTGGAATACATGTTGCTTTTGTGATCGCAGGTACGCCCGAGTTTATGGCGCCGGAGATGTACGAGGAGCACTACGACGAGTCCGTGGACGTGTACGCGTTTGGCATGTGCATGCTGGAGATGGCGACCGGCGAGTACCCCTACAGCGAGTGCAGCGGACCCGCGCAGATATACAAGAAAGTGGTCTCGGTGAGTGGGGAGTGTACATGTGCATGTTGGAGATGGCGACCGGCGAGTACCCCTACAGCGAGTGCAGCGGACCCGCGCAGATATACAAGAAAGTGGTCTCGGTGAGTGGGGAGTGTACATGTGCATGTTGGAGATGGCGACCGGCGAGTACCCCTACAGCGAGTGCAGTGGACCCGCGCAGATATACAAGAAAGTGGTCTCGGTGAGTGGGGAGTGTACATGTGCATGTTGGAGATGGCGACCGGCGAGTACCCCTACAGCGAGTGCAGTGGACCCGCGCAGATATACAAGAAAGTGGTCTCGGTGAGTGGGGAGTGTACATGTGCATGTTGGAGATGGCGACCGGCGAGTACCCCCTACAGCGAGTGCAGTGGACCCGCGCAGATATACAAGAAAGTGGTCTCGGTGAGTGGGGAGTGTACATGTGCATGTTGGAGATGGCGACCGGCGAGTACCCCTACAGCGAGTGCAGTGGACCCGCGCAGATATACAAGAAAGTGGTCTCGGTGAGTGGGGAGTGTACATGTGCATGTTGGAGATGGCGACCGGCGAGTACCCCTACAGCGAGTGCAGTGGACCCGCGCAGATATACAAGAAAGTGGTCTCGGTGAGTGGGGAGTGTACATGTGCATGTTGGAGATGGCGACCGGCGAGTACCCCTACAGCGAGTGCAGTGGACCCGCGCAGATATACAAGAAAGTGGTCTCGGTGAGTGGGGAGTGTACATGTGCATGCTGGAGATGGCGACCGGCGAGTACCCCTACAGCGAGTGCAGTGGACCCGCGCAGATATACAAGAAAGTGGTCTCGGTGAGTGGGGAGTGTACATGTGCATGTTGGAGATGGCGACCGGCGAGTACCCCTACAGCGAGTGCAGTGGACCCGCGCAGATATACAAGAAAGTGGTCTCGGTGAGTGGGGAGTGTACATGTGCATGTTGGAGATGGCGACCGGCGAGTACCCCTACAGCGAGTGCAGCGGACCCGCGCAGATATACAAGAAAGTGGTCTCGGTGAGTGGGGAGTGTACATGTGCATGTTGGAGATGGCGACCGGCGAGTATCCCTACAGCGAGTGCAGCGGACCCGCGCAGATATACAAGAAAGTGGTCTCGGTGAGTGGGGAGTGTACATGTGCATGTTGGAGATGGGGACCGGAGCATCTGTGCAGATGCTATTGGAATTTTGGAAGTAAAATTAAAGTGGATATAAGTATTTAAATGGAATATTGTCATATCATAAATAACTTTTTATCGAGAACTTTTTGTAGTGCTTAATATAGCAGAGGCGCCATTTGAGTGTCCCGACCCCCGACCTAAAAACACTCACTGTTTACAACTTTACACCAATCCGTACCCCAAACGTATTTCGTACGTGTCATAGATATGGATGCGATTTTTATGCTTCGGTATATTAATGAACATAATCTTAATTTCGTATTTCCTTTTGTAGGGTGTTAAGCCTCAGAGTTTGGAGAAAGTCACGATACCGGAAGTGAAAGACATCATCGAGTCGTGTATCAGACCTAACAAAGCCGACAGGTATGACATATTATGTGTCTTATTAACGATTAAAGAAATTAGTAATTATTGAAACAGCACGCTCAAGAAGCACTTACTATAGTGTCTTGTTGGCTCTCAATCAACCTACTAACTGTGAATACACAAAAAACACAAATCCTTCCTTTTTCCAGAACAACAGCTTCTTCTGTTCCTCCAGAATATTCTAATATCATTGCTCATACCTGTCTTGTCCCATCCCCTACCTGTGGTTGTCTACCCCTTAATATTGTTTCTTGCGTGAAATATCTTGGCATTAAGATTGACTCCAACTTAAAATGGCATTCGCAAATTGAAGATTTAATAAAAAGGGTAAGAAAATTAACTTATATATTTAAAACCATAAGACACCTAACCGAGCCTGAAATTGTAAAAACTGTCTACCTTGCCTTGTGCCAATCTATTCTGTCTTATTGCATCCCAATTTGGGGTGGAGCTGGACAGACTATAATGATGAACTTGGAAAGAGCCCAAAGAATGATTTTAAAAATAATGACCCTTAAACATATTAGACACCCCACAACCCAACTATTTTCTGAATGCCAATTTTTAACTGTAAGGCAACTTTATATTCTTCGGACTATTCTGAGAAAACATACTGCCCTACCCATTAATACAGCTGTCCTTGCAAGACGCCGTGCTCATAGCTACTTATGTCCAACTGTTAAATGTAAAACAGCTTTCGCAAAACACCAATTTGCTGCCCTCTCCGCTAAGCTTTACAATAGCATTCATAAGATGACCCCTATTTATACCCATAATAGGTTTGAAGTCAAAAAGAAAACCACTTCTTGTCTCCTGACATTGTCATATTTAGACACTGAAAACCTATTGAAATAAACTAAATTAATTATTGCTTGCTGAGTACAATTATAAATCACACACACACACACACACACACACACACACACACACACACACACACACACACACACACACACACACACACACACACACACACACACACACACACAAACACACACACACATATAAATATGCGTACGAATATAATATAAATGTTTTATTTTTACTATTAATTACTCTAATTTTCTTTTCTTATTATATACATTTTTAAAAGCATTCTAATCTTGTGTGCAATTAATTGTTGAAGAATCGCTGACCCTGATAGTACAATTTATATTAGTTTCGGGGTCAGAGGTCCACCACCAGTGTTTGTTATATAAATTAGAAGTAATAAATAAAATTATTAAAATTATTATTATTATTGAAATTATTATTGTAATAACGTATGACATACATAATTATGTATTTTTGTTGGCAATATAAATACTAGAGATTATAGAACTATTTATTATTTTAACTTATTAACAAATTCAGTCAAGGCATTATTTGATTCTCGTATATAAAAAAATCTACGAACACAATTCAGGCCCAAAGTGAAAGATCTCCTTAACCACGAGTTCTTCGGCGAGGACATCGGGCTCCGGCTGGAGATCGTGGGGCGAGACCTCGTCACATCATCAGACATCACCAAGATACAGTTCCGGTTGAAGATCATCGATCCAAAGAAACGGTAAACCTTAACTAATAAGCTTAAAAGTCAAAGTGTTTGTTCTGCTTTTATGTATGAGTGGCATCAGTAAGACGAAAGTGATTTTGGTAATTTATTTGTTTGTTTCGCTTTCACATCTTGTCTACAAAACTGTGAACTTTTGTATAAACGTCGTCATGGATACAGAAAAGTACATAGAGTAACTAACGCCTGCCCCCTTCACGCGCTGGTGAATCCGCGAGTGGAAATTAGTTTTTATATAAAATTCGCTCCCGTCCGAGCAGAGCCGGAACTACCATATAGCTTTTTGGGCTTCAGCCCACGGCCCCGTGGATTCAAGGGGCCCACAGCTAAGTCAAGTCAAAGTAAAATATAGACAATAATGCAAAATAATCGATACCCTACGATTACTGCGACCAATCAAACCCATTCAATTCATTTAATCAAGTCTACTGTCTCACTGTCTACTTGCTGTCTCATTTTTTACTATACTTTGAGTAACTAGGTGGGCCCCTAAGTAGTATTAGCCCAAGGCCCCTAAACTCACAGTCCGGCCCTGCGTCCGAGCTTAGCACAAGAAGAAACAGCGTTTACATATTATAACGTTTATATCAAAGGACAAATGCTTTATAGGCATTCATGTTTTTGGACGAGGGCCCTTCTCGAGCGTACGCAGTACCAACTCGCCAAAGTATCATCGAAATCGGACGAATAGGAACACATAGATGACGAACATACAAAATAACGTTTATTTTTATTTTTATATCGCTAAGGGTTGGTTTGACACTAGTTTTTCACTTCAATAAATAATGTAATTGTTAACTTTCAATACTCGTTCAATGAATATAAGGATCGTCTTAATTATTATAATTCATTAAAATATATACTATGTATTTACGCTAGCTGAATTGATTGTAATATAAATAATTATACAGTGTGTAACAAAATAAGTTCTATTTATGTATGCAAAAAATGTTACCCATAAAAAATATTAATTGTCATTTTCAATTGTAAATGAGGAAAATTTCATGGACAACTGAGGTCATGGCCTCGTGTCTTTGGGGGTGTGTGGAACAGGGACACACCACCATTGAAAAGGAAGGATCCTCCGACCAGACGGGTGTTGTGTCTGGTGGGCTACTGCTCCCTACGGCTGTTGTCGTAGTATCGTATATGTACAATTGCTCTGATAACTTTAATATTGCGATGTAGAATACGTCAGTTCTTAGTTCGTATGTGGCGAGATAGATGTCGCTACATGTCCGAGCTACCCGATAGGTAAGAGCTATCGAGCGCTGACGCCCGCGCCTGTGTTGCGGTGTAATTGTCGTTATTTAGTTAAATTAAATTTTATTCGGGGTAAAATTTAAGTTATAATTTTAAAAATGATTACATAAATATAACCGACTCACGATACTTTATAACCACTTCACGGGTCGGACATTTTGTTACATCCTGTACAATATTACTATGTTATTAATGTATGTATTACGATTAAACAAAAAAAATGCTTTTAAATTAATGTTAAATTTATTTGATTTTTTTTGCATGCTACGTTTGCATCTATAGAATACAATTATTTATTTTATTGTATTCATTTTAAAATAAGGGAACTATTGTCATCCCAATTCTTAAATACAAGATTGAAGCTTGTCGGTCGGTGCAGGTCGTACACGCACAAGGAGAACGAGGCGATCCAGTTCGAGTTCGACATGCAGCACGACGACTGCGAGGAGGTCGCCAAGGACATGGCGAAGGCCGGTCTCATCATGGAGGAGGACGCCCGGATCGTCTTCAAACTGCTCAAGTCGCAGCTCATCAGTCTCAACCGGTCAGTCTAATACGACAGTAATACACTAGTATTCGTCAATGCTACCGACCTCTAGTATTTCTATTGTATGTATTTATTTAGGTTTAGAATACATATTAAACATATTAAACATATTAAACATATCACACATATTAAACATATTATATAGATATATTGTAACGGCAAAATGTTCATAATATTTACAAAAAAACTTATAGTCAATATATTTGATAAAATTAACATTCAAATAGGTAATAAATAGATTACACTAAAATTTAAATGATATGTATATACATAGTTATTTTCAATGACCCAGCAACCTCGCAGGGCTAGATAGCTAACAACTTTTGTTCTACGACTTCGGACATAACTCACTACATGAAAAAAAAAAGATTTTACAAATTTTGTCGTACTGTCGTGACATTTGTAGGTTCCATATTTCATCCATACACGAAAGGACGACGCGACGCGTTGACCTTTGCGTTGCGCGTAGATTTATAAACGTTCAAGCCGGAAATTAAATTAATACTTATTTTTGTATGAAAATAAAATCTAACATATTATCAAAAGTCGTAGAACAAAAGTTGTTGCTTATGGTGTTAGCTATCTAGTCCTGCGAGGTTGCTGGGTCGTTAAAAATACCCCGGTATAGTTATAATATACCAAATATAAATATCTCAGATTAACCATCTTCGGCGTATTGAAAGTGCAAGTTCCAATGTGTATGGACGAATGCAAAGGGAACAATATCATCATTTGGGCATTCGCATGTACGTACTGATGAAGTAAAAAGTGTATCCCGATTTTGTTGCCTTCGACGACGATTGTAATAACAATATAGAACTACAAACGTACGAATAGAATTACTCGTATTATGAACTTATAGAGGCTCATGGTCGTTCGTACATAAATTACAATTTTAAATAATTTCAAATATATATTTTATTTATTACCTTGTAAAAATTGTAAAGTAACCTGAAAAAAAAACACAACTTGTTTAAATTAAATAGGTAAGCATAATTATATCGTTTATTCCGCATATCACTTTCCACCATCTATTGGATGTGTTTTACGTTTAAGTGTATACATTGATGGTTGTGTTGAAAGGGGTCCTTAAAACGATCATAGCCAACCAGCGGTGGATCTCGTCGTATTCATAACGGCTATGTATTGTTTATTCATCATATACGGATGTCGGTATGTACAATGTAGATTATATGTCGCGACCCTGAATTCGTATTTCTAATCGCGTCGGCCGTACTTGTAAAACTTAACTTGGATGGTTTTATGCAGTACAGTTATTTTATTTTTTTAATTTTAAAATGTTTAGTGTAACCTTGTGTTGTACTTTTTGTCTAATGTTATGACTGAGAAAGTGTTTTTGTAGGTTTTGTTTTTTTTTTGACATAGGTAGTTTATAGGCTACTTACAAAGCAGAAAAATCTAGTAATTATATATGCTCAGACAGATATTTTATTTAAGAAATTTTCGGGATTATTCGTTTTCTACCGCAAAACAGCAGTACTTTGTATGGTTGTATTCCGGTTTGAAGGGTGAGTGAGCCAGCGTAATTATAGGCTCAAGGGACATAACATCTTAGTTCCCAAGGTTGGTGGCGCATTGGCGATGTAAGCGATGGTTAACATTTCTTACAATGCCATTGTTTATGGGCGTTGGTGACCACTTACCATCAGGTGGCCCATATGCTCGGCGTATACAATAAAAAAATGTTTTCGTCATAGTTATACACGAACAATCAGCTCAACTCATTACCTTTCTTGATTCTTCCGTGTCGGGTAAAAAACCAAAAAGGAGTCATCGATGTTTAGTCGTTCTCGCATAACGTCATCGGAATTGAAATGCTTGTTTTGACGCTTCATTGCGCGTTATTAATTGCTCCGACGCGATAACTGCAGTACATTATGTGTGCCGGAGATTTTCACAACGGATTCGGTGGTAAATAAACGTTTATTATTTATCAAAATAAGGGAAAAAGTCATGGTATTATGGAAATCTCGATCGTTTCGATATATCATATATACCGTGACGGCTTTATAATAAATTGTTGACAACTGTATGGGTGGGTAGTAGTGTTGTGTGACACGTGGGTCGTTGTTTTTGTGTGGAAGTGTTAAGAGTGTTTCTGTTTACATTACATTTCATTGCGATGTTATTGCTGCCAAACAATTTTAACGTTTTTTTTTCTTTTTATATTCATTTTATATCTGTGCCATAAATGCGCGGAAAAACGGACATTTAAAAATTATATTATGTATATAATTTATTTCGTTGCTTTAATATATAAATTGAAGTGATATCATAGATCGGTATCTTCTTGTATTGTATATTAATTAAAATCAATTTATTGTTTATTGTGGCACCGCTTTTTTGACTCATCAAGTCGGTACACAAATGAGGTATTTATATGAAATTTATGACAAATTTAAAGTAAAGTAAATTTCTCCGTTTGAAAAATATTTTTGAGATTCATAGTTTATAAAGTGTATCTATCAATCTTTACTGATAATAATGTAAGGTCTTTGTACCTTTATGCGATCGATTTCTAAACTGCTTGTATCGCGTGTTTCGAACACTGGTTTATTGTGACTTTCACATAGTCGACTCTCTTGATTTTTCTTGAATTTTCATACATCTTTAAAATAATTTTAGAAGCATTATTTATTTTATTGTTACATTTTTCTTAATTCGCGTGCGTCGCCACTGTTTTGATTTGATTTAATTTTTCGAAACCGGTGGTAGTTTTTTTTGACAATGAACGAGTAAAACGTAAAGCTTTTTTATTTTTGTTAACGTTTTTAAAAAATATTTTGACTTTCCCTTGATAAATATCTCTATCACTATATATTAATAACAAAGTGCGCGGGGGGAGTTTCTTGTCTGTCTGTATGAACGCGATAAACTAAAAAACTACTGAACAGATTCTCACACGGTTTTCACCAATGGCCAAAGTGATTCAACAGGAAGGTTTACGTGTATAATTCATTCATATTTTTTGTTAATTTGTTGAAATATCATCATTGAAAACGCTGTAAAATCCCTTTGAATTATAACAAAATAATGTATGGTGAAATTGTTCCCTACAGAAAAGTCCGCGATGGCATATGTCTATATTTTAAGGATACCCACTTTGATGTTTAAAAATGGTTACATAATACTGTTATAATTGGAAAGCTATAAAAAACGGATATGATATTGTTAGCTTCGATAGCTGCTTTCGTTGTGGTAAAAATAAAGAAGACTAGAATTCCAATACTTGTATTAATGATAAATAATTATAAGACATGGAACTGATGTGTGTCGCGCACGCGAGTCGAGACGATAAGTAAGGTAAGTTAATATATAATAGACGGGTCCCCGCACCCCGCGATGATAGATAGTGATCCGAAGCCGCAACATATATTAATCCTTATTTAAATAAATACGTTATTTACTTTAAGCATTTCATGTGTATTATAATTGCCCTTCACATCACCCAATTTAAATTTATATCTTAGGAGCTATCGTAGTTTTAAAACTATCGCGCAAATAAATTCAAGCGGTCACACACCAATCATACTAACGGATCAAAAGTAAAATAATTAAGAAATAGTTCAATTTAAAATAAATGAATTTTAAGGTCAAAACCTCTTCAAACATCGTGTCGTATCTCCATACAGTTACGTAGTCATGGCAACCGTAACAACGACCCGCGCACGCTAAATACCATCAGTTACACGAAATCGCGTGCTCTGCATCGTTGTGAAATGAAAATATATTTTTGTCCGCAAATTTACATAAACAGGAATATTTTTATTTACATAAACAGGATTATATTTCTTTTTGTGATTTTAATTAAAATTATGAACAATGTTGACAAGATCGCTTTTGGTTTTAGGTATATTTATTTTTAAATATAGAATTAACTTTATTATTTATATTTCTTCTTACATTTGAATATCTATGTATTATTTATCAAATAATATGATGACATTTTCTCTGAACTTTATACTTGTTTATTTGTTCACTTTTCATCTAACTTAATTGGACATTACGTATATCATAAAAACATAAACACTATATTATTTTTTTGTCTATTATAATTATAACAAGATAAGTCCTGTAAGGCATAAAAGTTAATAAGGTAATACTCTATGATCTTTACAGCGAGAGGAGTGAGAAGAAAGCTCAGATGCTGTTCAACCAGGAGTTGATTAATGAACAGAATATGCAACAGCAATTACTATTGGAGCAACAGTTGAGACAGGTTCGCAGCTTTTATTATATATTTCGTTCTTGTTTTTATTAATTGAAAACAAAGATTTCAACTGTGTTTACATTTTCTGATTATTTATATATCGGTTAAAGGTTAAAATGATCCAGAACCAACAGCAGTCTGGTCCGGTCGATCAAGTGAAGGCTGGCCTTCTGAACGGTGTTGGTCCACAGCCGACTCTGGCATCCGTACAGTAAGCGTTTGAAATAAAATAGTTTTACATATCAATTTATGATGTACTTGTAAGTATTTGCTATATGAATTTTAATTTATGTGTCTAGGCTAGATCAACAATCTCAACTGCTGCAGGCTCAGCAACAGCTCCTACAACATCAGTTTCAGCAGCATCTTAATAATGAAGAGAAAGCCATGAAATTGTTTCAGCATAATCTTATGCAGGCACGCATGTCACCATCTCTCACGGGCGACCAGCAAATCTTGCAGCAACAGCAGATTCTTCAGCAGCAGCAGTTTCTAGAACAAAATCTCAAACAGCAGGTGATGATGGAACAGAATCTCCTTAATCAGCAGATGTTAGAACAAACAGTAAATAACCAAGTGTTGATGGAACAACAGACACAGCAAGCTCTTTTTGAACCGCAGCAAACTCAACTGCAACCAAATTTATTAAATCAACAGTTAGTAGCAAATGAAATGAACAATCAAAATCAAGCGTTGCAGCAGCAAATAATACAGCAGCAACAGAATATTATCGCTCATCAGGCAGCGGCGATTCACCAAAAACAGTTGGAGGAGCAATTGACGGCCCAGGAAAATATGATCACTGGACCTCAAACGAATCTCGTTTCAAATCAAGTATTAGACCCATCCTTACAAAACTTACAAAATATTTTAGCCCAAATTATACATAGGCCGGACAATTTGCAGTCAAGAAAAGATTCCGAGTCAGAACAAATGCAACAACAACAACTTATGCAGCAACAGCAGGCACAACAACAACTACAGCAACAACAACAGCAGCAGCAGCAGCAACAGCAACAACAACAACAACAGCAACATCAGCATCAGCAACAACAACAGCAACAACAGCAACAGCAGCAGCAGCAACAACAACAACAACAACAGCAACATCCACAGCAAATACAACAACAAATCATTAATCAGCAAGCTGAAAACGAACTTCAGAAAAATGCTCTGCAAGAGCAGGAATCCATGCAACAGAAGCAGAATGTAATGAATGCGCAAGTACAACAATCAGCTGGTCAAAGTATGAACTTTCAACAAACTCAGCAGTTTATGCATCCAAACTTGTTAACGGCTGTAGATCCTACTATTTTCGCGCAACAACAGCAAGTAGCACAAGCGCAGCATCAAGTAGCTCAAGCTCAACAACAACTAAATATGCAGAAGCAAATGTTAGCACAGCAGCAGCTTGTACTTCAACAACAGTTAATAACTCACCAGCAGATGCAAATGCCAGGACAAACATTATCCCCACAGCATATACGAAATTTGCAACAACAGCAATATTTAGCTCAACAGGAATTACAATTGCAAACCCAACAGAATATTATTGATCAGCAAAATTTAGCGTTATTGGCACAAAAACAGCAACTAATGGGGCAGCAGCAACAGAAAGTGGAGGAGATATTACGGGCTCAGCGGCCAATATACACCCGCCAAGGATCGGAGCAAAGCCAAATAAGCACAACGGATGTTCACGATCACCAGCAACCAGTAGTTTCCGATCAATATCACCAGCAAAAACCAGTTCTACAGCCGCAGATGTCGATGGATCAAATGCAGTATCAGAATCAACAATATGTAGAAAAACAGTTACAAAAGCAACCGTCCGAAGAACAACCATACCATCCCCAAGTGCAACCAATGCAGGGCCAATCGCTTCCTCATAACATGATGGTGCAAAATTTCAGCCTGATGCAGCAAAACGAAAGGCAGATATCTAGTCATGAAGGCACACCCGTGCAAAATTTTACTGCCAATCCTCTGCAAATGTACCAACAGAATCAGCCTGTGCAAACTTTGCCGAACATTGCGTATAAATCCGTGGAAACGTCCGTACCGTCTACAGTTCCTACAACATTACCTCAAAATCCTCCTGTGACGCAGTATCAGCAGGTGGATACCGTACCGGCCTCGAATCCTACTTCGATACCTTCGTCAATTCCAGCCGCTATAACTACCCAAGTTCCTCAGGAAGTCAAAACTCAAAATCAAGTCCCCGATACAGTGCCTCAGCAACTAAACATTCAAGCCGAAGAAGCTTTTGTGCCAAATGGTCATAAAGAGCAGTTCCACACTCCGATGACAGAGTTCCCTTCTGGTGCGACACATGTTGATGCAATACGGCAGCCGGAACTTAGCTCCGTGGAGGAAAAACAAGCGGAAGCTCAACAACAGGATGGTGAGTTTATTTTATTCATGATTTTAAAGAATACTAGATTGTATTGTCACCTTTTTCTAATGGTTCTGGTTTCATATCCAGTAAAGTTTTTTTCCACATATAATATCATAAGTCAAATAAAACTCAATTATATGATACGTATAAAAATTAAAATTTTGTTTAAAAAAATATTATAAAGAAAGAAGCTCATTGAATCTTCACTTACATATTTATTAAATATAATAACATTTTTGTAAAGTATCTGAAATATCTTAGGCACAGCAGTACCGTCTCCCATAACGAGCGAAAAGAAAAGTCGTGGTTCCAAGAAGCGTTCTCGAGAGAAAGAAAAGTTTCCGCGGCTCACGTTACTGACGATAAGCGACGACAACACCGTGGTCGAATGCCTGCTGGAGTCCAAGTCGAAGACCGTTACTTTCAAGTTCCACGTGCCAGATGTCAACCCTGAAGAACTAGCCAATAATCTTGTGAGATATTACTATTTTTTATTTGATCATTCCCAACGGGATCTCTAAAATAATAAACCTATAGCAATTAGGAAGATGAGCTTATTTTTTTTATGATCTCAAAAAATCGTATTTGAAATATAAAAAATACTAGTAAAATTTTTGCGATATCTACAAAAATGATTTTTTTTACGAAATTTTTTAAAGTTACGAGTTTTTAAAATCTTTACTACATCGACCGATCCACTCGTGACGTCACGTCGCTCAACGTCGCCCGCGGGCCCGTACAATTTTGGCTAGTATTTTCGCGTTTTTCTTGTTTTTTTTATATTTCGGTTAAGATTAATTTTTTTCTTCATATATTTATTAAACAGTACCATTGTATACTAATTCAATGAATAATAACTCAGACGAAGCAAGAAGCATGCGAGATCGGCTAAATTGAATTATTTATAAAAAAAAGGATACATGCTATTAACAGAATATATTCACAGATGTTTTTATAATCACCTAAAGATTGAAAGAAGAGAGATTATTTTAGTACAAAAAAAGATATTTTTTTTGTTTACATTTTCCTTATTGTAAAATACGTTTTTAATTAATTGTAAGCTTTTTTATTTTAGGTTAATTTTAATACAGAATAGTATATTAAACATTATTTCCGACTCGTTCGTTCATTGGCAAGGGATGTCTCGACTTTAAAGGACACTTAATTTTTGAAAGTAAAATAAAATTGCGTGAATGCGAATATTTGTCATAGTAAAGAACAATTTTTTCAAATGAATGACGAAGAAAGAGTTCAAAAGAAAGCACACGTCAAATTCCTTTATATGGCGCTCACTCGCACTCAAAGGAGACGTGGCGACTAACTCGTGCGCGCGCAGGTGGCGAACAACCTGCTGCCCGAGTGGCAGAGCGGCGCCTTCACCGAGCTCATCGGGGACATCGTGCGCGAGCTGCGCGACCCCGCCGGCGCGCGCGCGCCCCCCCGCCTGCGCCTGCACATCGACAAGGTGCGCCCCGCGCCCGCCCCCCGCACGCCTGGCTCCGGCGTTACTATTATATACGTGTATACTGGGCTGCTTTCAGACGGATTACGACTCCGAGACGACCGAGCGCGACGAAAATTTGACAGATTCGAACCAGGACAACTCCGAGTGCACCACGCCCACCGCGTCGCAGGACAGCATCGCGCTGGCCGAGCTGGCTGACGACGCCGAGCCGCCCACGCCGGTCGCCGGCCTGCCCCCGGCCGCGCCCGCCGGGCCCCCCGTGGGGCCCCCCGCCTGCCTGCCCACCGTCGACACGCTGGCTCGCAAGATCAGCACCGCCTCTTCTATAGGTGATATATCGTTTCATTTTCCGTTATCTGGTAATTGAAAATGTGTTTTTCGAACATTGCATTTTTGTTATTGAATGCGATACGACCTCTGTCTATAAAAATGTGTTTCCTTTTTAATCAGGTTCCAATCAGTCGGATGGAGGATCGATAGCGGATCGGTCCGGTAGTATCGAATCGAACGGCGAGAAGAAATCCCAAAAACCCACTCGAAAGATTTCGAGATTTCTAGTCAGTCCCGTCGTAGATCGCGGCGAAGACGTTCCGGAGGAGAAAGTCGACCGGACGTCCGCCGAGTCGGATAAACCGGCGGAGGCACCGAAGGTAGCCGAAGTCACCAAAGAACAGCCCCGCGAGCCACTAGTGAACGGTCTTCCGGATCCGGAGCCGGCACCGACGCCTGTTTCACAACCGGCGCCCGTTCCACAGCCGGAAGCCGCATCCGTCTCGCAACCGGAACCGCTCGCACCGGTAGCGACGCAAATGACTCAAGCCATTCCCGCGGATAAATTAGTTCCTACGCACCAGTACCAGCTGCCGACGCAACTGTCGCACGCGCCGCAGACCGTCACCGACCACCGGCCGGCCGACGTGAAGCTGCTGAGCGAGGCGGCAGCCGGGCCGGTCGCGCAACCGATTGTGACGTCTACGCAGCTCCAGTCGACGTTGCCGCAAAATTTTCCATTTCAAAACACGATTAATTCTACCTTATTTAACGGTACTTTACAACAAAATCTTACAAACTTGACGACACCGTTGCAAATAGCGACAGATACTCCGCTACTCGGTCTGAGCCAAGTCGGGACGCCCATGGGAGTGAGCGGAGAGTTGGGGCTAAATATAGGCCTGGGGCAAATGGCGACGGGGCTCGCCGATCCGATGGGGCTCAGTAGGCTGCAGCTGACGCAACCTTCGCTGACCCCCACCCCGGGGGTTACAGACTCGCTAGCGAATGCAGAAAATATACAGAGGATGTTACTCAAGCAGAATATAATAAAGTAAGTTTATGTATTATTTAATTAAATAACACTAAATATTAGAAACGCTTCGATAGATTTCCTCTTCAAAAATACATATTGATAAAACTGAATTAGTCTCGTTATTTAATATTCAATAACATATCATTGTTAGGTATTTATTAAATGTAAATAAGTATTATATTTTCTATTTTTTCAGCCAACAGCAGAATCTCTCGGGGCCTAACCTACTGGGTCTTCTCAACCAGCAGCAGTTCCCCCAACCGGATCTGTCGCTGCATAACAACCTGCTGACTAACGCGCAACCTGGTACGTCAATAATGCTGTCCTCGTTATCTGAAGTTACTGCAAATTAAACTTATTAATTAATTATTTAACTGATCATTTTGTTATCAACAAAGTGATACCTTTTGACCTATATGCCTGATTTATATAATATGAATATTTAAATTGAATACCTGAAATAAATTTCATTTTTAGTTTCGAATTAAATGAATTTGCAGGAACTCCCTATTTACCTGCTTTGTAGTTCGTGCATGGCATTGTGCTATGCAATTTTGTATCTTACTAACTTGCTCGTAGAACCCACTTTTATGTGATAAGTAATAGTAGTTACTGTATGCGAAGACGACACATTCTTGAATTGTACTATTTCTATGTGAAATCAAAGAAATTATTTATAAATATCACTTCTGAATACATTTTTTTAAACATATTTTGACTGTGTTTTGGAAACTATTGAACAGATTACGTCGATGGATTAGCTATAAAATGTTGTTATATATATATATGTGTGTCCATACACCCTCGTGCCCGTCCCGCTGTGACTAACGCTGTGTGCAGGGCCCATGTGTCGCCTGCCGTACGCTCCGCCGCGCTACTACCAGCCCATGCTGGCCACCGCTAACGAACTCATAGGTAACTACCACGCTAATTTATACCTTAACACCATGAAATTGAGTCCAAATTAGGAACTATATTGTATCCACTTTATGCTTATATGTCAATTAGTTTAAAATGTGTATATTATTCGTAAATATGACTAACATGTTTCTTGGGTCTTACGGCCGAATACTGAAACGTCACTTAAATATTAAATGCAACTTATTTATGTGAGACGCCGTTAAATTCAAATTTCGCATACTAATTTAGGAGCTACTCAATGTTAAGTAGCATTCAACTTTGAGGGACGTTTCAGTATTCGGCCGTTAATCAAATATAAACGTGCATGCTAGCGAGCTTGTTACGATTTGCGAAACGAAAACACACCTCAGTAACGTTCTCTTAAACAAAGAAACACGATTGCAACATACACGGCAACAAATTCAAGTAAGGATTGTAATGAAGCTCATACAATATTATAAATTCGTATTAAAGCGGTTGTAATAAGAAAAAGTCTAGTCAAAATATGAGTGTATATTGTTGTTTGTACGTGGTTAACACTTTGTCCTAGCTCGTTTTAAACTAATTAATATGTGGTACCGTGCATATTTGTTATCTGTTATCTTCGAAGGCGAGAGAGCCGTGGAACAGTCAAGTGAAACAACTGTAATAAATACAACTGCCGATGTCTATTATAGGAGACATATAGACCGTCTCCTAGACCGTATATTTATCTTACACTAGCTGTGCCCAGCGGTTTCACCCGTGTATAATGAATAAAAATCAGCCTAGAACTTTCCTCCGGAGATTAGCCGGATCAAACAAACTCTTCAGATTTATATATTAGTATAGATACATATACATAGATGTCGTTGACATTATTAACTCTTGTTTATATTTTCTTTTATTGTAATAAGACTACTCAGAATTGATGTTGAGCATTGAAATGTTTATTAATTTCAGATTTTAAATTCAAACCTTTGATGTGCATTTTTATGAAATATATGAAGATAATCGCTGATCAGTCAGATTTACTAATGGCCGAATACTGAAACGTCTTTCAAATATGAAGGGTGCTCAAATATTTGAAACGTCTTCGAATTTCAAATTTCGCATACTAAATTTTGAAAAATAATGACATTCCAAGCAATTGAGTCCTAATCATATTTGAATGACGTTTCAGTATTCGGCCGTAAATCGACTTTAATCTGAATGGAAGGTCTATGGGAGACGCAATAGGCATTTTAGATTATGGTTTAATCCATATCTCTTATATAAATTCACTGTTTAATCAGATTTCTCAACTTAACATTGATAATGAATTCAACAGATCAAATTTTATTAAAAAGAAGCAGTAAATATGTTTGGTGACCCTAATTCATGGTTTATTTCTCATTCAGCCCAGCAGCAAGCCTTGCAAAACTCGGGTCAGCTTAACCAGCCGATGTCGCAGCTTAGCCTGGGCTTGGGTCTGGGCGCTCCTCTCCAGCCTGCTCTGGCGCAGAACCTCGGCCTGCAGCAGAACATGGGACTCGCCACGCAGAACCTCGCGCTCAATCAGAACATTATGGGACAGAATCTTGGACAGAATTTAGGTGAAAAGAAATATATATAAAAATACTTATTATAATTATTAAATATTGCAAGATTAAAATTTGTTCAGAATTCTAATGGAGTTCAGTGTCATACTCCTAGCTGCTTTGATAAATCCGTGCTACAAACAATGCATGTATCGCAATCGATACGATAACTTAAGATTTAAAATATTTTCTCGCTAGATTTCAAGTCCTAGTTATCATTTCAAATACGAGATAGATAATTAGTGTACACTTCATCTTCAGTCGAGTCAGCTAGATGATCACGCTTCCCCTTAAAATAGGTCTAGCCGGTCAAAATCTAGGTTTAAGCGGTCAGAATCTCATGGGCGGACAGAACCTCGGACTCGGCGGTCAGGGGCTGGGCCTGGGCGGCCAGAACCTGGCGCTGATGGGGCAGAACCTCGGCCACCTGGTGGCGCAGCGGGCCGTGCACAGCGCACTGGCGCGCAGGGCCGCCGACATCGACATCGGTGAGTCCCAGCCTCACCCTCCAGCCTGATCATTCATTGCTCGTTAGCACGTACTTCCCGTCATTTAATATAACGTTGCAGATTTGTAGTGGAATGTATTCATATCGCTTTCCAACATTCTTACATATTTTAAGTAGAACAAATAATCCGAAAGGATTGATAAGAATCGGTTACATCTAACAATAATCTAACTTATTCACTTATTCTTATTTTAAGAGGTGTGAAATTCATATAAGCATGTCATAATTTCTGATACATTCATTGAAATCGTAATAATAAAATTTATTATTATTTTTATGCAGCCATAATTTAATATTGACGTATTATAATTTCGTGTTCGATTGTTAAATCTTAATTGGATGAGGATGCAGATTTAATTAGTCAAATAAGTTGACATTTTAATATAAGGCTGTTATCGATTATTATTATTGTATCGGTATGAACGCAACATGATTCGTCCTCAGGCATGGCGAATGTGAACTCGACGGGCTCGTCGCAGCCGAGCACGCCCAACAAGAGTCAGTCCTACAACGAGTACATGCTCACGCTGCAGAACAAACTCGCCTCTATCTCGAACAGCGTGAGTTTTTGTAGTTGTCAATACCACCCGTGATCCATTAAATGATTAAACCAACGAATTATAGAAGTTTCATGAATCTTGTTTGATTGTTAATATAAAATAATTTACAACAATTTTTTTGTGCTCAGTTTTTAATATATACGAGGGTAGATTGACAATTTCGTGGCTTCACCATTTTTTTATTACACAACCGTCATTTCGTTGACATATTCTTTGGTAGTCACAGTGTAAAATTTTGTTGCTGTTTTCGGTTGTCGACTTAGAGCGGATGAATTAAAATTAAGTGCAGCATTTTTAAATAATGGAGAAATTAAAGTGCGTTTATCAAGTTCTTGTTTAAATAAATAGTAAGACAATATGTGTTTGGGTCATTGACCTGAATTTGAATCCAAGACCTCATGACTTGTACATTTATAGGCTAGACCAACAAATCGTTAGTCAATTCACAGTTCAATTATTAAAGGTTTGCTACATTAATATAAATACAAGTAATGAGTATAAACTACGCATAAAAATGTTATACTTATTGTATGTTAATACACGAATAATAGTATTATACTAATTCAAAAATCTATATTATAGTAATTTTGTCTTCGTAGGGTCCAGTTTCTCCACAATCACCACTGGAATATAGTCCTGCGTTATCGCCAACGCATAAACAAATGCACTCAGTTC
The DNA here is from genome assembly GCA_963151315.1 of Nymphalis c-album. Taxonomy (NCBI): domain Eukaryota; kingdom Metazoa; phylum Arthropoda; class Insecta; order Lepidoptera; family Nymphalidae; genus Nymphalis; species Nymphalis c-album. The sequence continues at coordinate 6,990,493 of OY720611.1, read as the reverse complement.
CTGGACATAAGGTAAATAAAAATATCTAATAAATGTATTGTTGCCGCGGGTTATGTTTGGAATTATTTACTCGTAATTTCTTTCATCAATGCTAAAAGTTAAAAAAGTAAATAGTTACTGAGGTTTCCCTAGTACAGAAACAAAATATAATGAAATAGCAAGATCATGGTCAAACTTCGACCTATGTTTCGTAATCTTGTTTAATGGTTGATGCTTTTCAACATAACTTATCATTCATAAAAATAGAAATTCAACCCAACTACTTTTATGATTATCTGTATAAGATGAAAATGTGTGTTATTGGTTTTCAGCGAGACGCAGCGGAAGGCGGCGCGGAGGGCGGCGCGGAGGGCGCGGAGGGCGCGGAGGGCGGCGAGGCGGGCGGCTCGCACGCCGAGCGCCTGGCGCACCTCGACCACGAGCTCAGCAAGATCAGCCTGCACTACAAGCACGCGCAGCCCAAGGTCAGCCCCGCCCGCCTACACACACCCACGCACACCCACGCACACCCATGCGCCTCGAGCTCGGCGCGCACTTAGTACGCAAATGTTGGGCCGTCAACTATTTTTGAGAAAAATAACGTTTTTCTTCGATCAATAATGTACTAGATTAGCGATAAGCGCTTCAAAAACGGCCCGAAAAATACGAACACATTGACGTTTGTGAGGTAACTTATTGCTAAGGAAATAAGGTTGAATATGGAACAACCGTTATTGTACATTTCCTATATCATTCATGGCGTAAGATCGTAAGTGAATGTCAATACAATCTAAATCGCACTTTATTGCTCAGGAATAAGGCATAGTTTAGGTTAAAAATTATTAAACCTTTACATCGTTTTCTTTATTTTATGGTTGGTACATTTGAGTATTGTTTTTGTTCGTGACGCGTAGTATATCTAGTAGTATTGTTGATCGAAGATGTTTAATTTTCATTTTTTAAGTAGAGGAAAATACAGCATAATTGCAAGAAGGAATGTGCTTCTAGTAAACACAGTTAACAGTTTTTCATTATAACTAAACTTAAATTATTGGAAGCTATATTTACATTCCCAATTTATATTGAAATAAACAAGTAACATTTTTATGAAATTTATCGATGTCATTCTCGAAGTATCTATAATAGTTCAGTAGTTCAGTCACTGCCTCGTTGGTCTAGTGGCTACACGTAAGGTCACAGACACGGTGGTCCTGGGTTCAATTCCCAGGTCGGGCCAATTAAATGTTATTGAGAGAATTACTGTCGAAAATTCTTAGTAGCTGCTCGGAGTCTTGAAGTTGGAAGTGTGTTACACTCCCGTGCCTCGGAAAGCACGTAAATCCGTTGGTCCAGCGCCTAAACTCTTTCCGGTCGTGTCGGATTGCCATCCCATCGGGTTATGAGAGTAGGGGAATACAGAGTGCACATGTGTCTGCACCATTATTATTATTAGTGCAGTAGTTATCCATATACTTGTTTTAATTATACCATAATAAAGATTGGAAATAGATTGTTTTCATACTTTTACGTTATTATAAAGTATGGTTGGCGATCATAAGTACAGTTACGAATGACGTATCGCGTGCTTACGTCACGCGCGGGCTATAGGTACTTATTTCAAGGACTCCAGTCCTTGTAACATCCGATTTGTGCTCCGAGTAACAATATATTGCTGTAGCGAAGGTAGCGTAAAGCTTTAGACGATAATCGAGCGTGTACCGTGTTTCAGGACGCGTACAGCGAACACGGGCCGGACATCAACGACGCCGCCGTCAACAACTATCACGACGGTACGTTGAGGTTTTTTGTCGTACTATTATTGAGCTATATACACACATACATATTTTTAAATTACTAGATCTTTTGAGTCGCCATTTTAATAGATAATATTAAATTTTTTTCGCTGATTTTTATGTCAAAACAATCAATATCTTTGTGATATGTGATACATAGTAAATGTATTGCAACCAAAACGTAATTGTATTAAAAATAAGCGACTTGAGCATCAAGATTATAAATAGACCAGACCGAAGAGCTTTTTCGTGGAATGAACACAGTTGTTATATATGTTGAATATCTGTAGAAAGTGAAATAAAAAGGAGTAGTATGAATATCAGTCACTTGTCAAAAACCTAGTAACGTAAAGATCGCTAGTCGCTAGTGTGTAGTGTCCGGTCGCTCTCTTGAGACCAGTGCCCCGCGTGTCCGCAGAGCCGCCGGCCGGCCGCTTCCAGCTGTCGCGCGCCGCCGCGCTGCGCGGGTACGCGCTGTGCCGCCTGCTGCCCGCCGACGGCGCGCACGGTACGCCGACAGTACACGAACACTTATTTTCTCATATTCAAGCTTACTTTTTACTACTGCCCTATCCAGTACGGTGATCTGTGGTACTCGGGAACGTATACGGACATCTAGACGATTTTTTTTTCACCCCTAGGCAAAGATAAACTGGAGCTATCTCAGAGTCAATTCGTGGGAGAGGGAGCGCTGGACGAGTTGTCGTGCGACAACACGTCGCTGTGCGAGGATGCGGGGGAGGCGTCGGCGGACGCGGACGCGGGAGCGGACACAGATGCGGACGCGGATGTGGACGGAGACGTCGACTGCGACACCTATGTGCTGACCGACCGCACGCGCGCGCGCCGCTACGTGCTGGACGACGCGCTGGCGGAGCGCAGACACGTCATCCTGGACCCCGCGCCGCTGGTACGTGCCGGGCGGGGCGCCGGTGCCGGTGTCGCACCGTAGACATGTGTCCACGCCCACATAACAAGACAATAGACATAGACCAAGCGTTCATTCTTTACTGTATTTTGAGGATGAGATTAAAACTAATTAACGAAAATTCATATTACATTTAATTTACATTCATTAGTTTATATACAATTGAACAAAACGAGCATTAAAACGCACTTTATTTTATTCTGAACATTTGAACGTTTTAGTTTTCAATTAGTCACATAGATGACACTTCGGCGGATTTATTATGATTGTTTATCTTTTTTAAAGAGCGACTCGAGGCCGAGTCCCGTCGAGGCGGTCGAGACGACCGAAGCCGGCGAGTTCGAACGCAGCTATCTGATTCTGGACACGGAGCGGGATATGACCTGCACGGTCATCGACCGCACGCTGGCACTAGAAGACGACGCCTGCTTCGCACGCTTTACGGAAAGAAGACATCGCGACGAGGCGCCGGTCAGCGCGGGACTCTCCGTGAGCGAAGAGTTCGCGCGCTGGCGAAGCGCCGCGCCCCCCGAGCCCCCGCCAGCGGTTCCCGGGGGCCCCGCGCTCCCTGGGGCCCCCGCGCCGGCCGAAGCCCCCGCCGCGCGTCGCCGCCTGCTTCGCGACGTGCCCGCCGCCGACCTGATGGCCGACCTCTACGTCGACGACGCGCTCACCGACAGAGGTACTAGCGGACCTGCCTTTATAAAATGTTACTTAATAAATGCAATAGAATATTTGGTGCTGCTTGTATGGAACATTCGATTGTGTAAGGTTACTGTCACACCTGATGGTAAGCCACCACTGATGTCACCACTATACATAGACGAATGTTCTGTATTAGATATTGCTGACTTTGCCGAGGCGCTGCCGACCATCCGTTATTATTACTGAATAATAAATTATTATTGTTTTTCATTATATACCGAAACAAGTAAATGGTCTTGTGTTGATCGTTGTTAGCAATGACTATGATGTGAAGTTGTGAACCGTACGCAAACAACTATTGACATAAAAGATCTCTTAGAGACAATATATAAATGTGAAGTCGGTATTGTACGTAGCGGTGTGTGTGTCCACAGCGCAGTGCCGGCAGCTGGTGCTGATGTCGGTGCGGCCGCGCTCATGACGTGTGTAGCGAATCACCTTGTACCTTATATTTATTGTACGTGTAACATACTATATCTATTAATTAAATATTCATATGTGATATCTATCTGGTTGTTTTATTTATCTGACGAATTAAATAATAATAAGGGAGGAGTCGACGTAAATGCTTGTAAACCAATCTCATTTTAGCCCGACTACGATAGCACTAATAAGGGTTATGATTTCAGCAGGCTGTGTCTGCATGTATGTATGTTAAACCACTTGTCATAATATTATGAGGTATACCGTATTAAAAATATTTTCGTATGTTATCATTTTAATGTTGAATAATCTCAGCGGGACTTATAGCTGTCAAATATTCTGTATTGCATTGTAAAATAGACTTTATGTATGCGTGATATGAACGATTTTAATTGCTGAAGTAAAAAATGACTCACTGCAATAATGCTGAAAGCTAGTAGTAGTAGATTGAAGTGAAGAGAGGTGGCGGAGTTGGACCGCGGGTAGGCAACGCCGAACACCTGGAAGACGGAATTGTTTCAAGTAAAAACCATTATCCGTAGAATTATGCGGGATTTATGAAAAGTTTTAATGTGTAGTGTCTTATTACATCGTTAAGCAAACAACGAAGGGTGGCGTCACTATTACGATGTTTTAACTCTCCTTTATTTTGCTGTAATGTAATTAATGAAAATATAATTAATGCAATGTATCTGCTACACTACATTACGACACTGTTGATGAAACCGGCCTGTCTGTACACAAGCATCTTCTAAAATATGGTATCATTAAACATTAAATAAAGGAAAACTGGTGACCCATTTGGTTTGGCACTTAATAATAAAAATATATTTGGTGTAAATTTTAAATAGTATGCTTATCGTATATCGTGTCGTTACACGCACGGTGGAGTTGATCCAGTTGAAGTATGAGGCCACGCGCGTGTTGACTCCCGGGAACGACGGATTCGCACAGCCCCATCCCCAGGACGTCAGCCCCACAACCACGCCCCCCGCAACCACTGGCCCCCCGCTGTCGCCTTGACACGCGTCCTTACCTGTAGCAACAAACGTGACTCGTGTACATGTGGACCGAGCCGAGAGTGACGGCCGAAGTTGATGACGAGGGAGAAATAATAATGAGATATAAACGCGAATATAATTATTAATATTTTATAAGGCAAGTAAATTAAATCAGTGAAAATCGTGCTCACCACCCTCGTCGAGCATTCCCGCACAGATCATATTGTCGGTGACGGGGAAGGGAGTCCCCGTGGCGGCCTCCAGCGACGCGTAGCGCACCGCGCACGTGTCGCGCGACACCGTGTACACCTGCACCTCGTTCAGCACCGTCGAGCCTTGCGCCACTGACACCTGCGAAGATCGTATATGTTTCAAGTTCCTTAAAATGTTGAGGTCACGCATTATGTCAATTATTATATTGTAAAAAATGAGCTGAAAAAACAATCCCGCTAAGTTTCTTTTGCCGGTTCTTCTCAAGTCTGAGGTGTTTATTTCCGAACCGGTGATAGAGTTATGACAATCAATAAACAAGTGTACTTCAACATTGAAATTTAAAGAAATTAAAATATTAACTGTTGCTTCTCAATACATATTATGTAATGTTATGTATGTACGGAAAAACATTAATGATTTTGTGGGGAAATGTGATACTCATAACATTGGTACAAGGAACAAACACAAATTAATTACTCCCGTTACTCGACTGCATAGAGTCAGTAACTCTTTTGTGGGGCTATGTGTACGTTTCTACAACAGGATCCCAGAAAGCGTTCAAAATAATTCAGTTGCTAAATTTAAAAAAATTGTAAAGGAACGCTTGTGTGCTAAAGAATATTATACAATTAATGAATTTATGGATGATAGCACAGCTTGGGAATGAGACGATCGCCGCATGGCTATTTCTTTCGTTTTTTTTTGTAAAAAACATAAAAGAACAAAAAAGTTAAAAAAAAAACCCGCTGAGTTTCTTTCGCCGGTTCTTCTCAGGGCTGGGTGTTTTTTTCCGAACCGGTAGTAGTTTCCAGTTTGACAATCAATAAGTAAGTGTAATACTTCAATATTGAATAAAGTATTTCGATTTGATTGAATAAAGATATTTGAATTTATGTTTTTTCTTAAGTTGCACGTTAAATGGATAACTAATCCGAAAAAGAACCGAAGATTCGTAATGTAAAAGGTTTTGCATTCATCCTAATCAAAGGCTACGAGTCTCAGCGGTACCTACATTGGTCCTTCCCCAACCCAGGATAACGACGGGCGTGCCGACCGGCACCACAACATTTGCGGTCGGCAAGGTCGCCAGCCCCACGGCCGTCGACAGCGGCACGGGTGACGACAGCGTCAGCACCGCCACGTCGTTGTCGCGCAACGGCGTGTTGTACGACTCGTGCACCACGATCAGCGACAACTGTCGCAGCAGGCCGCCTGCACAGAGACCATTGGATTAAAATATAGGAATGCATTGAATATTGACTCTTTACGAGTCGCGGCTACAGAAAGTCAAAAGTACCATTAGAAAGAACTATATTACTAATTCTATTTAAACACAATTGTATGGAGGATAGAGGAGTATCTGTGTATGAATAAGTTTCCGCCGAAATACCTTAAATTAGGGTGGCGCTGCAATAGCACCAAAGTTAATTTTAAAAACAGCGCCAGAAATTATTAGTGTATGATAAATGAATTAAAAACAATAATATAGAATTAAATATTGGTATCAGGTCCGACACTGCATTTCATTCGGATTATGGTTACAAAATTATTTTAACCTACGTAAATAGTTGAAGTTTTGTATATTGTGCTGTCACACTCGGCACACTTCAACCTTCGATCAACAATACTACTAGATAACGCTTCACGAACAAAAACAATACTCAAATGTGACACCGACTGACTATACCATAAAATGAAGAAAACGATGTAAAGGTTTAATAATTTCAACCTAAACTATGCCTTGTTCCTGAGCAATAACGTGCGTTTTAGATTGTATGAACATTCACTAACGATCTTACGCCATGAATGAGAGAAAAATATGAAGTAGCGTTGCATTTACAAAAGTCATAGTAAGCCGGCTGATATTGTTATAGATAGTAGATCTTATATAGCTAACAAGCAAACCGACCGTTAACATCAGCCTGCTTACTATGACTTTTGTATTTGCAACGCTATGTACTGCGTCGGCTGACGGTCTTTCCGCCGCTACCCAGGCAGCTGACGATTGTTTTCGTGTTTTCAAATATGACGCAATGACATAGTTATATTTCATCCGGCTTACTATGACTTTATTTTTCAATTTTTTTTAAATGTGGCTGGCTGACGCATGACCCCCTCCACTATCTAGGGGACGGTTACTTTCTAGCTGAGTATGATGTTAATTATTCATGAAAAAAGGTTTCAGCTGGTGTACTATTACTTTTTTTTTCTTGAATTTCCCACTTTCTGACAGTTTTTAAAGCGCTCACCGGTAATCATACATTATTGATCGAAGATTTCAACCCTTTTACAACTGCTACATTAATACCATACCCTGAGTCGACGCTAGCGCCATTCTGGAAGGTGTCTGAGTTGTGATTGACTGTTTCCAGCTGGACACTCCTCCTTAGAGGTAAGGAGGAGTGTACCCTTAATACATAATTGTTACTTTTTCGCTTCATCGCTATACTCTTTTATACATCCCTATGTGAAGGCGGCTTTGTACTTACCTTTATTTATATATGAAGATCCTATTCGGATTCTGTAATAGGCCGGACTTACTTGTTGGCCATTCCTGCAATAAAATAATATATTTACTAATATAAATTAATAAATGGCGACTATAAACAAATTATATTTTTATAACTAATTTATTTTATTCACTCAACGTAAGAACGAAAACGGCTGATTTCAATGTAAGTTGTACGAAATAAAATCAACTGAAAACGTTTTGTATATACTTACCATAAGATCATTCCGATATTTATAAACCTTTCTTATTGACATGCGAAAAACAAAATAAAGCAAATATTTAGTTCACTATAAATAAAGTGAATATAATTTAAGTGCTGTGCTATCCATTTTGTTGGTATAAAAATATAACCGGAAACCTGACGGCGATAACACTATGTATTAGTAATAATATTCTCGAATATTATTGAAACAAAATAAAAAGTTTACTTATTACTTTAACACTTTAATGTGAGGTACATAGGTGTAGGTGAAGTCATTAAAATTTAAAATAAATATAAATAAATTTGCAATTCGAAAACGATTATGAGAATGATATAATTGTCATTCTCATATTTGTTCAAAAGCATCCATTCATAGCATTCATTTATTCATTAGAAAGTAAAAATTGGCTCTTAGTGGACAATTTATGGGTTTTTACGATATAATACAGTTTCTTACTCGGCAACGAAGCAATGCGCCGCTGAGAGCACGTGCCACTGAGTTATTAACGAACCCCCGCACGATAGCTGAGAGCCGTACAGGATCTGTAAGATGCGGCAGAGATTCACACACGCATATGAAAAGTCCGTCAAGGGACAGCTCACACGTAATTTTCTTCAATAAGTAAGCTGATTGTATCTTTAGAGCTTAAATACCTATAATTGATTGTAGGTACTTTAATATAGCATCGATGGTATTGTAGTTAACGCATACGGTTAAATTACTTATTGTTAGTTCTAGGTTTTAATCCAAACAAATGAAGCGAATAAATTCTATTTCTTTTTTGCCAAGATATTCTCACTAGCATGTAATGATGAGGAGTATGTCCTCCTGTACAATTTCAGCCAAGACGAATTTTGGTACAAACCGGGGTTCGAACCCAGGACATCGAGTCCTGCGGATTTATATGCTAGCCATTACACCAACGAGTTAGTCATAGTGATATCTAATATACCCACCTGTACAACGAATGGATACTTTTCCACGGTCGTCGGACTTCCTCCAATGATGCGCGTGCTGTTATCGTCCGCATTGCCGCCGACAGTGGTCAAGTTAGATGTATAGATAATTTGTGCGCAAGCTATTCAAAAATAAATAGTATAATCAATAACTATAGGTACCATTGATTACAGAACCTATTGTTGTTTGTATAAGTACTCAGTTTCTTTTTTTGATGACATAAAAATAATTTTATACTTAAATAAATATTGTATGGCAACACACTAATTGCTATTACATATTTAGAGTAAATACTAATTTACTCGTAGTAGTAGTTTTTTGAGTTTCAATAGAGAATTCGTCATTTGCAAAAATACAATTTGGAAAAACCGGATAGTAAGCTAAGTACTTGAATCTAATCTTTATTGTTATAGTACTCCGAATGAGTGTTTCTATAATCAATAAATAAAACCATGTTGCCATTTATATAAGAACTAATTTCAAATAAACACAAAACTTTTATGTATCTGGGCAATCTATATTACTAATAGTTTATAAATATTCGATGCGATATGACAGTGAAGGTACATAACCATCCTAATTAGGTGTTACAAAGTTTTCAATATTATCCGATGAACATAAATTACTAATAAAAAATAAAGGAATTTTATGATTCCAATGTCGTTGATATCATTTACAAATATGCAGTTTCTACTTACCTATATATTTATTTGGCTACCTAACTCACACAATTCTATTAAAGATGTTGTTAATTCAATAATCAAAAAATGTATAATAAAATATCAGCCTGTGAATATTCCACTGCTATATCTGCTGCGCTAAGGCTTTCTCTCCTTTTTTTGGGGAGAAGGTTTGGAGTTTATTCCAACACGCTCCAATGCGGGTTGGTGGAATACACATGTGGCAGAATATCAGTGAAATTAGACACATGCAGGTTTCCTCACTATGTTTTCATTCACAGTCAAGAAAGAGATGAATAATAAACATAAATTAAGCACATGAAAAATCAGTGATGTTTGTCCAGGTTTGAACCCACGATCATCGGTTAAGATTTATGCGTTCTAACCACAAGGCACAACCACATTTTTGGAAAAAAAAATACATACATTTAATTCAATGAACGGGACATTTTTTGCCTAAATCGACTACTAATATTAAATTAATCAATTTATTTCCTCGTCTTATTGCCTCTACTGGTGAAAGGAGTCGGTTCATCGCCTAAAGTTTGGGAATTGCGATTCAAATGGCAAATGCTGCTAGCATTCTTGCCACCAATCCACGCGGTCTCGATTTGTACAGATTTTCGATTTTTATATGTATATATTGTAATTAAATAAACAGTTTATTTTAGTCACACTTGAAATGCTACTCAGGTGGGGCTGTACCCACCTTTGCTCTTACCTCGCTACGGCCACGGATATCATCACGTTTAAACAGAATTAACAAATAATTTCTTTATCGTCGCTGATTTTTTTTTAAAATGTTTACATAAATAGAACAAAGAACTTATCAAATCGTACTTACAGCACACAATTAAATTTAAAATGAGAGTGACACACCACATTTTTGCAAACATTCACAATCGACTGGCGATCGAGAAGTCTCTTATCAGCCGATAGCGCTGATATTATCGGTTGATCCAATTTCCATCTTCATCAGATATAAAAGCTCTTGAGCATGTGATTCATGATTATTTTTCAAATATCATTATTTTAAGTTTTTTTTTGTTATTTTAATTTATTTAAAGAAAACTACAACTTTTTAACTAAGTAATATTTTTTGCAAGCACCTATGTACCCTACATTTATTCATTTGCCACTTTTTCTAACGACGAATTTTATCAAATTCATTTTCCAATGATCACCTATGATTATTGTGGTAGGCCACTTATTGGCAACTCGACTTGGCACTTGGGGCTCCACAATAACTTATTTAGTGGCTCCAAGATGCTGTAGTCACAGCGGCCACACCCCGGGCAACCACGTTAGTGAGCTAAACCTTAAGAACGGGACTAATTCACGAACATCTGTGATTTAGTTATCGGTGACTCCTAAAATCTATATTAACAATCCATGTAGCATATAGCAAGGTAATGTGGAAAACCTCAAGGGCGTTTGTCCGTTTGGGCGTTGCTGTCGTTTCGGTTTATCGGACCATTGGAGCACAGGAGAGAAAGTGAAGTGAATATGCACCCACGCAACTGTAATCCACTATAAATAAATTCACACACAGATGACCCTAGTATATATATGTCGCCGTCATCGAAATCGATGAGGAGGACATATGGCAACTCTATATTTTGATGTATTAGTGTGAATTTTCTTGGTGATCTAATCCTTGTTAATAAAAAGCAAAAATGAGTTTGTATGTTACGCTTGCGCCTAAATCAATAAACCCATTTAAATAATTCTTTCGCCAATGGAAAGCAACATTATCAGCAAGTAACATGCTACATTTTATCCCCGTGTTCCCACGAGAACGAGAACTACACGGGTGAAACCGCGGGCAAAACGTTAGTAAATATAATCTTACATATGAAATTGGCGTTTTGTCGGACTTACCACTGATCTGAAATATCTCCTCTTTGGTTAAGAATTCCAAATTCAAATTTATAAATTCATTTAGCTGGTACATTTGATTTTTGAAAACAGTCATTCATTTGTTTTTTCCTCATTATTTTTTTTCTTTGGCGTCGCTTATTACTGCACAATGGAAAAGATGAAATATCGGTATATTTACGAGTACGAGTTCTACCGTGGCACCAATGCTGCAGAAACAGATTGAAGGAATTATGATGTGTACGGCGCTGGAGTCGCAAAAGAAAGTACGGTACGTTTTTGGTTTCAACGTTTTAGTTCTGGAAATTTCGACCGTCAGTACCAACCCCGTCGACGGCCGGAGACCAAAGTGGAATATGAAGAATTAAAGGCTATTGTGGAAGCGGATCCATCACAAAGCACTTCAGAGCTAGCTGCAGGCTTCGGGATATTTGATAAAACTGTATTAATCCACCGGAAGCAAATCGGGAAAGTAAAAAAATCTTGAACGACGGATACCTCATGATTTAAGTGAATCGAACTTGCAAACACGCGTCGACGGCTGTGTTACTTTGCTCAACCGACACAATAATGAAGGGATTTTAAATCGAGTCATTACTTGTGATGAAAAGTGGATACTGTACGATAATCGGAAGCGCTCGTCGCAATGGCTGAACCCTGGAGACCCAGCCAAATCCTGCCCTAAACGAAAATAGAAATATACATGCTTGTTTTTAGTATTTAAAAAAAATATTGCGTAAAAATTAATTACTTTATAACAAATTGTTTGTTAAATAAACAAATAAAAAATGAATATTTTTTTATAATATAAGAGAACATGATAAATTATGATTGAAAAAAAAAATGGTTCCTTAATATTAGTATTAAGCAAAAAAAAAAATTGTTAATTAGCAAATGCGTATTTTAGCAATAAAGATTTTTTTTAAGAAACGATTTTTTAAAAAAAAAACATTATTTTCATTAAGTCTTATCCCCAAAAAAATTCTTTAAAAAATCTTATTAACAATGCATTTGTTTATAGCAATTATTTAAACAATGCAAGTAAAAATAAAAAAAAAATTATTGTTATGTAGCTTTTAGCGATAAAAAAACAAAATAATATTTTTTTATTTTCTTGATTGCTTTATTTTGGTTTTTCATTTTTCAGTGCCTTAAATTGTTAATAAAAAAGTGATAAATCAAAATTTTTTAATTATTCCAACGGCGATCTTTTTTAAATCCTTTCAAGAATAGCTACAAGAAGTGAAAAAAAAGTTTAGAAATAATCAAGGTTTTTATTTAAACTTTCAATAGGTAAAAATTAACTAACGACCAAAGGCATAGTTAATTGAAAACTCGGGGTGAACATTTTTTTTCGGCGGATTATTTATAGTTAATTTTAAAACAACGGTTGGACCTGTTGTAATTAACATCTTGGTTCTCATCACTGACAGCATGTAGAAAATGTAAACATACTTCTAGCAGTTACCATCAGGGTGTCCTTAAAGCTGAAGAAAATATATTAAGGTTAAAAAATAAAAAACATTTCTGTGCCATACTTTTATATTTCATAAACAAAACCACATTTGCTGTCATGACAGACATACAGTAATACCTTTATTACTAATAGAGAACTAGTTCAAAGATTCCACAATACAGATCTATTGTTATATAAAAGAGAAATATACGAGGAATGTACGGAACAATACAATGCAAGAAGATTTACTTATTTTTGTATAGAAAGTATAAAATGTATATATTAAAAGTCTACAACCAGTAGAAAACTCGAAACTCGAAACTTGGTCACAGATTCAACTACAAGAATTAATTAGTAAATATATTAAAAGTTTGATTATTTTTTAGTCGAAAAAATATAACTTCGTATATATCTTAGATTTAAAAAAAAAAGTTTAATTATTTAATAAAAATCTTTAAATTTACATAAATTCTCTGTACAAAAAATTATACATACATAATATAAAGAGATAGTCATTTCATATTGAAGGAATGTTAACATTATAGTGTAAATGGTAAAGTTATAATAGTAACAAGTAGAGATTGAAGTTTAAGCAAAACTAAACATTTTAAGTACAACAAAATGACTCGTAACAACTCTATTATTTGGCATCTTATATGTTCCCTTATGTATATAACTGCATACTCAGTAGTATAACAACACCGAAACTAACTCTCAAACGAATCGTCGAGAATAATCAATACATTATTAATTAATGCTAAGTATGCAATGGTTTTGTTAAATAAACAACTTACTCCTATCGGTATTGTTACTTTCAGATGGCACTTTATGATTTCAAAGTCACAGTAACATTAAAACATCCTAAAACATATATAAAATATTCAATAAGAAAACCCTCGAAAAGCATCTGTACCCATTTATGCAGCTCTTATTACCAATACATAGAGACTATAATTTCAACTACAAGTTGAATTTTATAGTTGAACAAAGTTGTCATTTATAAACCAATACGTCAAATAAAAATATTAAAACTTAACCTAACGTAATTGTATCATATAATCTAAATAACACAACAATATATATGAAACAAACGAGTTATCGCGTTTCGTTTCAGATCTTTATAAGATTTTTTTAAATAAAATTTTATATTTTCTCTAACTACAGATAACAGGATTTTGAGCTTAGTCATATTGCACTTCCGATTTTTTTAAATTTTGGGTGACTTCGTTGAAAAACAATATATACCTTACACAACGACTTCTCTACACAAAATTACACTAGATTGTAACTAAGTTCGAGAATAAAATGAATATTTGAGAAAAAAATAACAGTAAAAAATAAAAATATATATAATTTTGCTACAAATTAAATATTTAATATAAAAAATAAATATAAATGTTTAAGCAGACGAAATAATATTAAGGAGATTTAGAACTAAGATTAGGAAGATAATGTATAAGATTCAAAATTAACAAATTAAGCTTTATAGTGATATATTTAAGGTTGCAAGTACAATATCTCGCCTGATAATAAAATGAGCAATTGAAATAATGAACAATTTTTTATAGCTTATTTTAAGTCTCAATAAATCAGGAAGAGTGTAAATTTAACTAATTTAATAGAGAAAAATCCATTATTATGATGAACATTTTAGATATGAAATTTGTCTAGTCTTTTTTGTTTTGACTAATAGAGACAAACATGTTTTTTTTAAATATCTTATCGTTTTGACGTGACAACGTCTTATAAATTGGTTTGCCGGGTGACACTTCAAGAAACTGCGTTACGCTCCGCTCACGTTATGCGCTCACAATGAAAGCGAGTGAGAGGCACGCGTCCCTTCCACTCGGGCATGGTTAGCCCGCCTAAGAGCGAGAGAGACAAAATTCAGTGCGAGATTCTTTGTATAAATTAATGTTTTAAATATAATTCTTTGTATAAATAAATGTTTTAAATTGTTACTATTATTTCATCCTTCTTCCTACTATACGAATGAATATTCACATTAAAATTATTTTACCACTCAAAGTCGTTGTCACGTAAAACTTTCGCCCGTATACCGACTTTACAGGCAACCAATTTTTTTCTACAATATAACTAGCCTGTTTATATTTATCATAAAAAATATTGCTTCAAATTGGCTATAGTTTACCGTAATCTACATCCCATTAATCTTTTATCTATAAGCTTGTCAATAGTTAAAGATACAATCTATTAGGATTCGAACGTCGCCGCGATCAAATCGAATAGAAAACTCTAAGAGATTTCTAAACGAATGTTCTTATATACTATCAAATCCATTTTAAATCACACTCTAAACATATATATAAATATGTATACAGTTAATATATCTAATGATATCTAGTCGAAATTAAAAACATTACAGACGATTTAGTCTTATTATATATTGTATTACGTATTCTTCTCGCACGCTTTATTCGTGCGTGTGACCGCTAGACAACGTCTGTGTCAACTTTTTTTTTATACATTACTTACCAAGGTGTTATTTTTGTGCGATTGTCATCGAGGCTTGATGGAATATTAGACGCACCGGTTTTGACGCCGAGTATAAAAATGTGTAAATAAATATAAAAAATACTTAAAGTATTTTAGATTTTTAGTGTTAATCTATTCAAAACTATTATTTCTTACTATGTATATGATGGGTGACAAATATACATGATCTATACGGTGTAAATTGAAACAAAAATGTTGATGCATCGTTACTCGTCACCCGGTGCGTCGAAGTGACGGCGTGTCGCTCACGGCGGAAGGTTCATTTGCAAGTTCTGGAGATACGCCGAGGTCGAGTTCAACAGGCCGATACGTTGTTTCTGTTTTCGTTGTTCCGTCATCTGCGAGTAGCGAAACGATTCGATTAAACTTTCCCAACGAAATAATAATAAAAAGCAAACACTCGGGTCGGGCGCACCTGGTCGCGCAGGTCGGTGAGCAGGTCGGTGAGCGCGCGCACGGCGGCCTGCGCGCGCTCGAGCTGCGCCTGCAGGTTGCGCAGCTCCAGCTCACCGCCCTCGCCCTCGCCGCCGCCCACCAGCGACAGCGCGCGCAGCCGCGGGAACCACTCCAGGTTGTTGCTCTGCCGAACGCGCCGCGCGTTACGTACGTAGTGCGTCACTAGCGGCCTCGAGACTATTCCATTGCGATATCGCGACGACGCGTTTGCTATTACGAGCCGGTGTGACGCTATTTCCTCGATATCTCGTTTCCATTGTAATTATTAATGTAAAACTATTGCCATTGTTATAAGAAATGTAGTTATCACTTGCAATTTAGATAACACTTTGTCTTTATTTTACGATTATTTCAATACTCGTGTATGAAAGAATATATATGATTAAAGAAACGAATTAATAAATTAAATTAAATTTGATATAGAGAGTAATTGAACCATAAATGTAGCGAATTTAGTTCTAGTCACCTTGATCATTGAGTGCACGTAGCTCTCGGGCCCGGTGAACTCGGTGGGGTCCTTGACCCGCACCAGCACCATGAAGTACAGGTAGTGCCACATGTTGTGCTCACTCTTGATGTGTTCCTCGAACGAGACCGTTTTATTGTCAAAGGCTGACCTGTTCAACCCTGGTGCAGAAGCAAAAAAAACTTATAACGACCGTAAACAGAGGTTAATTATTTTTGCAATTAGCACATAAATGTACACTAAATACATTTCTAAAACATGCTTTATAAGGCTCTTACCACATATAAAACATGTGTTCTTCAGTATAAGTTCTTTCTGCTGCTTCTCGCTACGGAGATCGGCGAATGTGTCGATGATCACACCGAAGATGAGGTTAAGTACGATGATGATCACGACGAAGAAAAACAGTAGATCGTACACCACGCGTGCGACGAACAGGGGCTCCTGGCGACCGAGTGGACGGACGGTTATAAAAATAAATACTACATATAGAATTAATGAGACAGACACCCTGACCCTTGATGTTCTAATGATATTTGAATATTTAAAAAAAATCATGTGCAAAATGTGACTAATCTATATTTATTCGGATCGGAACCGAACCGATATGATGGTAATATATAACGTTATGTCAAAACCAAACTTAAATATTAATAATTCCCGGTTAAATGGGAACGATGACGCTTCGATTCGATCGCGATAAAGTGACAACTCGTCAGTGGAATCGTCCCCCTGAAGTCGCGGTCCCGCACTCACGAAGCTGGCGGGCGCGCGCAGGATGTCTCCGATGCCGCCGCCGTTGCGCAGGCCCTGGTTGAGCGTGGTGACGATGCACATGATGAGCGAGTCGCAGCTGCGCTCGCGCACGTCGCCGCCCACCGACACGAAGCGCGCCGGCCGCGCGTACTTGCCGCCCCCCGCGCCGCCCGCGCCGCCCTCCGCGCAGCCCGGCGCCGCGCACTGCTCGCGCTGCTCGAAGCGCGGATCGTTGTCGTCTACAACACACACATTTCATATACATTTTTAAAATTGTTTTATCGCTGGAAATTCATGGTGTGTGTGTGTGTGTGTGTGTGTGGAGGGGGGGGAATTTGAGATTTTTTTGGGATTGGGAGGAATGTGAGACTCGTTGTCCAAGACGCCTAGTGCGCCCCGAACATCGGAATGCCCATTAAAAACCATGAGGAGCGCCACGGGATCGCTTGCGCATGCTACTGTCGTGTGACGTCGAAACTCGATACTTGTGCTGGGAACGCAGACATACTAGTAACACTTATTATTTTCTTATCTTTCAAATGATAACTAGTTCCTATTATTCGAATGTGGGTAGCTTTTGTGTAATACCTACTAGAAATCAAAAATCAATTGTGATAGAACTGACTATTAACTGAATGAATAGTTACCGTCCAGGCGGTCGACGGTGACGAGGAAGTGGTCTCGGAAGAACATGTAGCCTACTATGGAGAACATGTAGACCAGCACCAGCGCCAGTACGGCCGTCAGTAGGATGGACCGCCCGTTGCGAGTGACTGATCGCATCACGTTCAACAAGGTCTCCTCTCGGTATACTATGTCTAGGAGCTAAAATATTTATATATTCATTAGGGCAGCACGCGTATTTGACATTTGGAAAATCTCATTATTGAACTGTGGTGTTTATATATTTTTGTAATATTAAAATGTACGACTAACCAGAACTGAGAAAAAGAATGGATGCCAGCATATGCCCATAAAGCAGAAAGCGAGGTAAACGCCGTGGTACAGCAGCTCGGGGTCCGTAATCACGTTCCGCGTCGACTTGGACAACGTGCCCTGGTTGCCCATTATACTCACCAGGTGAATACCCTTTACAACAATCTGTCGAAGTCAAAGATAAAGTCTTTACTCAATTTAACGATTATACGTTCACTAATAATATCGCCAAGAACCTCCCACCCGGTCAGTAGGAACTTAGTTCGTGAGAAGAATTAGCGACAGTGGCAACTACTTCAATTTCTAAATTCATTTTAAAAAACATTTTCCGAATTTATGTTTACTCGGGTTTGGGGCCCCTGTAGCTAGCCACTGCTTAGCGACAGATTTGTCAGGAATTTAGGATTGTAAGGAGGGTCGCGGCGACTTACGGTGAGCATGCCCAGCATCCACATGGTGGGTTCGGGCCCGGCGGAGTAGATGAGGCGCACGATGGCGCTCGCCAGCAGCGCGCGCGCGCCGGACCCGCGCGGCAGCCACGTCACCAGCGCGCCCGCCGCGCCCGCCGCGCACCACACCACCAGCGACAGGTGCTGGCCCAGCCCTGCAACGCGCGCGTTAGTGGCGGCCGGCACGCACCACACAAGCAGTGCACCCTCCGACCCACGGTACTTACGGGGGTGCGCGTCTTGGAACGGGTAGTAGAAGGCCACGATGACGTTGATCAAAACGGCAAAGTTGAACAGGATGTTGCTCCACAGAGACATGTAGGACGACACCCAGAACAGGAATGGTTGGCCTGGAACAGATTGAGCTCATACATACAGAGTTTCCATAGGGCTGCATTCTATTGCGATATTGCAACGAGATAGTAGAGAACTGGCATTTCTTTATGCCCTCACCTCGCAGCTTCTTTTGCCACTTCATCTCGTGGAAGAGATTGTCGAGGCGCGAGAAGAAATCCGCGACCTTGCTGCCCTGGTCGTCGCGCTCCGCGCTTTGCAGCACGCGGTGCTTGCTGTCCACCGGCAGGTACTCGCAGATCTCAGGGATCGGGAACACTATCTGCTCCATGCTGCGATCCGTTCGAACTATCTGTATGAGCCGCCAATATATAAGATTAGTACGTAGTTTTATAGGCAGGCAGAAGTAGTCACCACCACCTAGACATAATTATTATTTCAATTTGTCATTGAGTCGACAATCATGGCAATTGAGATGTTATGTCGCTTGTGCTTTAGTGAACTGTATGTCACTGACTAGGTTTTAATACGAGTCTTGACCTTAGACAGTTTTTTATGGATGTAAGTTAGCTATTATAATTCATTGAACAAAAATGCTGTCAAAATAAGCGAAGCTACTAGTTTACGAAACAGCATTACAACATATTCCATTTTACTACTTATAAGCGGTTATCAGTACTTTTAAAGATCTGATAACCGCTTCGCCCACTGTGAAAGCGCGACTTATTAACGAATGTAATGTGTGTGTGTGTATGTGTCGGAGGGGCGTGCCTCGATCTGCGCGGTGTGCGTGCGGTAGTACTGCAGCGCGGGCGCGGCGAGGCCGGCGGGCGAGGCGCGCACGAGCGCCGCCAGCTCCTTGTTGTGCGCCGCCAGCTGGTGGCACAGGATGTAGATGTTGTGGCCCACCTGGCGACGACGGACGCTCACATTACTACATTTGACACCGATACAGACTTACTTTCTTGCTTAGAGCACTTGATGAGTGTCTTAAGTACGAGGGGCTCCCACTTTCATACCCCCTATGAAACTATCTGACGTAGGTAGACATTAACGGCGTGCGATACCGCGATTGTAAAATGTGATTATACAACTCGATTCATACACATTGATGGAATGCTTTGTACCTAAAACAGTTTTCGGGCGTAAAGTGCTTGTTTCTTAGAACATAAGCAATGATCCGATTGCATTAATAGAAAGAAAAATTCTGCTTTCGATATTAGTACTCGCTGATAGGATGGACCTCGGCCGATTAAAAAAAAATACAGTTTGTTATGGAATCGTTTCCATCTATTGGTCTCGTTTTGTGTAAGTGGCTTACTTCCTTCGGAGAGACGCCCTGCACGGGCGCGTCGTCCTCGGAGTCGGAGTCGGGATCCATGGAGTTCTCCTGGTGGAAGGCTGAGCACGCAACATCAACCTGTACGGAGAACAGTTGTATTATTTCGTTGAATTTTAATTTGGTATCGTTTTACTTGGTTTGTCTGGGTACCACCCACTCATCACATTTTCTACCGCTAAACATGTACTTTTTTTTGTTCCGGTTTGAGGGGTAAGTGAGCCAGTGTAACTACAGGCACAAGGGATATATCATCTTATTTCCCAAGGTTGGTGGCGCATTGGCGATGTAAACGATGGTTAATATTTCTGACTACGCCAATGTCTATGGGCGCTTACCAGCATGTTACCAGCAGGTAGGCGGACGAGCTAATGGTCCACCTACCTATTCTATATAAAGAACAAAATCTTAATAATTTTTTTCATTTGATGTCGAATAGATATAATTAATTATGCTATATATGCATTAAGTCAGCGTATCCTGCTCTTATCAAGCAGTAACAATAACCACTCACCAGCTGTTTAGGATTCATATTGTACAAGATCCTTTCGGCGTTGTTCTCGGAGTCGTTTCTAGATTCCATTATAGCCAGCAGGAGCTTGGAGGCGTTGTTCTTCAGCTCCAGTACGAGGTCCATGCGTGTCTTGCCGAGGGGGTTTATGTCGTTCAATATCAATGCCGTTATAATATCAAGTCCGTTGCTCTCGTGTGTCGCTATGCAGTTCTGGTTTTCGTGGCAGGGACCTGAGGCAAAGAAAAGATATAAGAAGACCTAAGATAATAATTTACCTGTTTATAAATATTTTAAAATACCATAACAATATCAAATTGAAATAACGAGGCCGATATGGCTACTGAGCCACTAGGTTAGAACGAAATTAGAATCTTTCTAATATTTATCAAAATCTTGATCGTGGGTTCAAGCCTCACTACTTTTTCACGTGGTTAATTTGTGTTTATAATTCATCTCGTGCTTGAAGAAACTTGACTTGAGTGAAGGAAACCATAGTGATGAAGCCTGCATGTGTCTAATTTTACTGAAATTCTACCACATGTGTATTCCACCAACCCGCATTTAGCAGCGTAGTGAAATAAACTGGAATGCTTCTCCTTTTAAAAAAAAGAAGAGGGTAAGCCTTAGACTTTACCTTGACAATATTCTGTGAGTGTTTCCAAGGTCTGGTTGATAAGTGCCACATTCCCTTCATTGATGTACAGTCCAAGCAAGCCGAGCCCTCCCGTCGTTGATCCGCATATGCAGTCCAAGAACATGAGGGTCTCGGAGACGAGGTTATAGTTGGACTTGTTGTTTTGGTTACGAAGAAGGTTCTAGAAGAAGGGAAGGTTTATTTTATTTATACATATAATACAACTTAATATATACAATAAAAGCAAAAATAGTAATAGTTACAATAATGTGTACTATATTTACAGGCTTCCAACTTCTATACTCTGGGCAGATACTGAGAATTTTCGACAGAAAATTAACCCAAGACCACTGTGTCTGTAGCCTTACATGTAGCCACTAGACCAACGAAGCAGTCAAAAATATAAATACATAAATAAATAAATAATATTCAACCGTTTCACCTGTAGGTCGGGATTGTGGTTCTCGCACAGCAGCTGTAGGAAACGCAGGATGGGCCGCATGACGGCTACTTTAGCAGGCAGGACGTCCGAATTGCCAGATTCACGTTTCTTCTCTGCCATTATTTCCTCCAAGACGGTTGTACCTGAATACCAATTTGTGGACATTAGAAACTGTTGTTCAAATCAAACATTATTTCATATATAATAAAATTAAAAACACAGGATATGTCTGCAGGTATGTAGGTCTGCAGTTGTGCGCGCATCACGGAAAAACTACTGGATAGATTTCAATGAAATTTTCCGAATATTATTTCTTAGATTTGGCTCTCATAAAAAAATATTGCGATATCTTCATTTAATAAAAAGTTATTTAAGTTTCAAGAAACAACGATTTGTATATGCACTGCGTGTTCAGTGATGTATGTTTAAACAAAATATATTTTTGCTTGCGATCTTTTTGATGTTTTTTTCCTTCGTACATAAGAAAACTTTGTTAATACAGCAAGCAACGCGGACGAAGAGGTGGGCATCAGCTAGTTAGTAATAAATATGTAACTGTAAGGGGCTTAAGTAAATCGGGATCCACACTAAGCCACTTTTGATGTATATCTAATGTAAATTACTTTGAGTACAATTTCGACCGACTTAGTATCGCAACGTCTCATTCGGAGAACGCAAGAATTACATTGTCAGACTAAATAGTGAATGGGACCAAATCTGGATCGTTTGTTTACACTGGACTACGTCATCACCTCATATTTCAATGTGGCTGCATCTTTTTAGTATCAAACAGCATCTGTTCTATTATGGAACGCCCCTTTAAGGTTAGTATTCAAAGTGAAAAGCGGTTATGAGCCGCCGATAATAGTAATGTATGTGTCTGCGTATACCGTGCGACATGGTGTGTATGTCGGAGTACGCGTGCACGGCCGAGCCGCACGCGCTAGACACCTCGTCGTCCATGTCCTCTCCCACCACCATGGGACCTACCACTGCCTTACCTACGGGTAGATAATGAAATATTTTTAAATTATTGCCGGGTTTTGAATGTATTGAATACAAAATGTGAGTAACAGCTTGTAAGCCCCCCTGTTTACTTAGCTTAGCAGTAAGGGGGCCCACTGCTAAGCTAAGTAAAGGTACAGGTTTCTCCTCACGATATTTTCCTTTACCGCCGAAATTTTTGAATTTGTTAATCTTCGAACTTTATTGCCTGTTCAAGTGGCTTTACTTGAATTATAAATATTAGTTAGAATAAAAATTATTGCCTGAAAGGTAATAATAATAAGTTCTCTAAGTTATCATTATATTGACATAATTATTACTTCATATGCTTTAATTAGACGGTATGTTAAACTTACCATCGGTACTGTTAGCTTTTTGCTTTTCTGTTGATGACGACCGCTTGTCAGTGGTAGTGGTGGTGGTGCTGCTCACAGCCAGGGACCGAATCTCTTGCTGGGCCTCACGCATTTTATCGTAGAACACCTACCAATATTAACTTAATCTTGACTTAAACGTCACTTGTCTAATAAATTTACATCATACACTTTGAAGAGCTGATTGGCTTTGGCCACGGTTTTTTTTAGATTCATCTGCACGGGGCATTTGAAAATTCACAAGTGTTTATGTAAACACAAGTGCAGTCTCTGTACCATGACTCTCG
Source organism: Nymphalis c-album (assembly GCA_963151315.1). Classification (NCBI taxonomy): domain Eukaryota; kingdom Metazoa; phylum Arthropoda; class Insecta; order Lepidoptera; family Nymphalidae; genus Nymphalis; species Nymphalis c-album. The sequence goes on along the minus strand of OY720611.1, from coordinate 6,967,296 downwards.
TAATTCGTTGGGATAGCAAATCCGACAAGACTGGTAAGGGTTCAACACGGGGGTGTACACACTGCGGAATTCCAGACTTAGTGCCAGTTTTAGACAGACAGACCCAATAACTATTTACTGGTCCGATCTGGGACCTTGGGGTCTACGGCCTATAAAACTAGCTTTTAGACCAACAATTTTAATAAATAAATCTTAAAAAATCTTAAGATTTTGACCATTAATTCAGCATTATTTTACCTTTAAAAACGCCTGCGATATTTCACCATTTTGCAATTTCGTGAAGATGCTGTGTTGGATTATAGGATTGCCTCCTTCTAAAAGCGCAATTCCTGTGGAGGGACATATTTATCGTCAAACAAATACCAAGCATAGAAAGTACTTGACTAGACTTAAATGTCCGATCTTTTTGGGTTGTCTGTGTTTGGGAATGAAACGATAGCCTCCAGGCTGTTTCAAATAAATAAGAATATTTTTATTGTATTTGTTATTGTGTAAATCATTAATTGTAAAAATGAGCTGGAAAAAAACCAGCTGAGTTTCTTTCGCCGGTTCTTCTCAGGTCTGAGGTGTTTATTTCCGAACCGGTGGTAGATTTATGAATATCATAAGTAAGTGTAACACTTCCACATTGAATAAAGATATTTGAATTTGAAGAAAAAAAATATAGCAGACTATTCATTTTACTTCTATATAAGTGTACTATTTAGAATGAAAATTTTATTACGATAAAAATCACTCACCGAGTTGTATAGCTTCAAGAAAAATAGCCGGTCGGTTAGTGCTTTTGATGACCAGCTCGACGACCAGGTCGGAAGCGCCCTCGCGGTCCAGGTGCGCCTGCACCTGCGCCAGGCTCTGCCCCGTGCGCAGCAAGACCTTCGCTGTACACACAAAGTCACTATTGCCTCTGATTTTACCACTAATGCTATGACCGTATGGAATATGATTTGGGCGTATCAAGAAAGATATCAAATTATTAGAATTATAAATATATTTCATTAAAATTCATACAAAATTGGACCACCCATATCATACATCTTTAGAATAAAGTCAATTAGATATGCCATCAATAAGTAAAACTATCTAATCTTTAACAATTAAATATTTTGTCATTATCATATAATGTTATAATCCTTTCTAATTAGACGATGGCATTTCTAATGTACTTTAATTTTTTATATACACCATATAAACATAAAAGCATCAATCGTAAAAGAAACTCCAAACATTCATATAACTAATTAAAGTTAAGGGTGTTGTTATAAAAATATTAAAAAGTATTATTCACGCCTAACATTGAAGAATTTATAAAGCTTGTAACGAGTTGTCTGCTGTAGTAAAATACTAGATAAAATATTGAATAACTCATTTCCATCATGAAATATTTTCTCAGATTAAAAAGTAAAATTGAATCTTAACAAAGAAGAAATTAAGTTGGTTTCTTATGAATCGATAAAATTAAACTGGCTTAGACCTTAGAGGCTTAGTTGAATATGATAATTTCAATAATAATATTATAAATGCGAAAGTAATTCTGTCTGTCTTTCTGCCTATTACGGCTGAACTACTAAGCCAATTTTAATGAAACTTTAAGGAAATACTCATGACCAAAATGGTGAATGTTTTTCGAACACTCATTGCATGCTTTATTTGAAAATCCTGACTATGCATTACTTCTTCTATATTCTCAGTAATAAAAATGATTTCCCTTATATATTGTTAATTCTTTTTAAATTAATATTCAATCATTTTATTGAATAATATTTATCTTTTTTTTCATAAAGAATAAAGATGATATGAAACAGTATTTAAAATATGTATTTTTATTTTAGTTGAGTTGTTAAACGTAAAAGTATAATAAATATCATTTAAAAAGATAAAAGATTGACTATGAGTGCCATACTAATAGAATGTGTTGCCATGTTAACTACTGTACGATTATCATGATTAAGAAGAAATTGTTAAAATAACACATACATACGGCGTTATCTATAAATAATGATTAGGGGTGATTAATTAACAGATGTCGACTCCTTCTCGCAAATGTCAAATCAATGGTGACAGAAAGAGACGTCAGTGATTATCTAAACACCCATTTAAATTTATAAGTAAGGCCGACAACAATTAAGCAAAATAATTGAAAAATGTATGACTATTATAATATAATTTCGTTTTATACAGGGTGTAACAAAATTCGTGTCCGACCCGTGAAGTGGTTATTAGGTATCGTTAGTCGGTTCTATTTATGTAATAAATTTTAGAATTTTAAGCAAAATTTTACCCCGAAAAAAAATTAATTTGACTAAATAACGACAATTATATTGCAACACAGGCGCGGGCGTTAGCGCTCGATAGCTCTTACCTATCGGGTAGGTCGGAGACGAGGTCATGACCTCAGTTGTCCATGAAATTTTCGTCATTTACAATTGAAAATGAAAAAAAAAAAATTTTATGAGTAATTTTTTGCATAATATTTTAATTTTTTTTACATAAATAGAACCGACTCACGATACCTAATAACTACTTCACGGGTCGGACACGAATTTTGTTACACTCTGTATATAATAATATAATATTATAATGTACATGGCAAGGCAATCTTTACAATTATATTCCGAGCTAAGTGCAACATATAAAGCTGGTGACTGGATAAATGTTATGGACCCACCTCTCTTCGGCTGTTGCGGTACAGTGTCTGCTGCGCATGCGCATCGTGGAAACAAATGAAACATTTCTACCAGTATCTAGTTACCGTAACATGGCCGATTATACATTATACGAATATGATTATATTAGAAAGTATAGTTACTTTTTATATGATTTTGCTGGGTATATACTTTATCTTAATAATTACAATATATTTATTATTTAATGCTGTTTGTTTTATTTCATCAACATTCTTTGTACAATCAAGCAACGATAATTATTTTTCTATAAAGATATGATGATATAAAAACTTTCTTTGTTATACATTTTTAATTAATATATAAGCAGCCATGTTACTTTCTGTGTCATTAAAGTTACAAGATCACATTTTATTATCTATTAAATAATTATCTCTGTTAGGGTTTTAGCTTAGAATACTAGTTAATATAACTAATACCTATTGTGCTACAAACCTAGAGCTAATAGTGCAAGCTAACTTTCTATTATTTTTAATGTTTAAATCGTTATTTGAGTAACATTAAATTTTACTTTTGTTATCATAAATAAATAATCCTAATCCTGTACAAAGTTTGATTAAATTGGAATTAAAATGTTACTTTTAATAATTATTATATTATTAACTATCCAATGGCAGAAGTAATAAAGATAACTAAACAACATTGACTTGCTTTGATAAAAGTTTAATTAATCTATTTATGAAAAAATGGCGTTTTGAATGTCGACGAAGTTGTCACTTTGCAAGTTATATTAAGCAAGATATAATAAGTTATTTTTTTAAATATAAACGCCCGCGCTTGGCTTTTATCACACCTGACGGAAAGTGATATAGTCTATGCTGGAGCGCGCTTGGCTAGAAGATGACTATTCACTATTGACAGGAAGGTAGGTAAGGTATATTGTAGATGGGAAAACGGAGGTCGGGAGGGTATTCCAGACCTTAGCGGTGCGTATCAGAAACGAGGAAGCAAATCGTTTCGTACGTGTCTTAAGTACGTCAACTACGTACGGGTGCATATATTTAATTTATTGTTAAGTATGAATAGTGTTGTGTTATAAATACAGATATATTAATTATGAACTGTTTGTAGTGCATAATATAGCGGAGCAATTAACGAATCTCGACGAATATGTAAATCTCAGATTTGTTTATGTTTACTCCTCCTACCATTGGATTGTAGTATTTTCTTAGTTAGGTTGTGTGTTTGTAATTTGACTATTACATTCAAAGAATATTAACGTTGATAATAATATTTATGAACACTAACGACTCATGGAGAAGTAAGTTTATATTTCATTAAAAAAATTTTTTTTTTTCTTATCTTAGTATTTCGATAACTAATTCTTAATATAGTCAATTCTATAGAAACTTTTTGAAAGGTTACGAGGAGATTATATATTTATAAAGTGAGCATACCACCGGGCCCGTGTGTGACGGCGACGCTGGCGGGCTGGATCCTTGGCTCCGACTTGCGGTTCACGAAGTACTGCGAGAGCAGCTTGTTACGAAGCTGGTTGCCCTGAAGAATACACATCGAAAACGATCTAATATTATCCATAATAATATGATAAATTTAGTAACTCTGTTCGTCTACGCTTTCAAGGCTAAATCATTGAACCGATGTTGATAAAACTTATTATGAAGTTATGAAAGACAAAGGTACATATATACCTAACATCTGCTTATTCCCCAATTGGCTGGGAAGTCTCGGATGACAACTAGTTACATATAAACATAAATTCTCTGTTCACTGTTTATTTAATTTAATGCGTACACGAAAATTGTTAATATCGATTGCAGGTGTATGTAGATTGTTTATATCGAATAAATGAAAAACTGTTCGAATTTCATACCTTCTCTCCGTATTCGGGATCGACGGCCATCATCTCCCTCAACGTCCGTAACACCTTCACGCAGAGCTTCTCTTCTTTCTCTTCTAGAAGCTTTTCCGTATGACGTATTAATCTAAAAAATAATATCGCTTAATTATTTTAATAGTAAATTACTTAATGCAAAAATAACAACAGATTAAATATAAGTTAATAACGTTTTGGTAAGAAAATGAATATTGTTCAAGTTCTGTATAAAGCACATCAAACATAGTTTAAAATTTACGGCGTAATTATTGGAAAATAATATTAAAACTTACATACTAATGAAAAATAATATACATATAAACCTTCTAAAAAAGGAGTTGAAGGCCTTAGCCCAGCAGCGTGACAATTAACATTTTCGTCGCCAATAAATAAGGTAATGCGGAAGTGATTTTTAAATGTGGACTATAAAAACTTACACGTAAACCGTGTTTATGTTTTTCATATGCAAAACAAAAAAAAGCCCTACAAACCTCGATATAAATATTCCGCTTGTGTCGGGGTGCGTCAGTTCCCCGGGGCTGGTGAACAGCCGATGCGGTTTGTACAAGATGTCGACCAGCAGAGACTGCTCGGCTTGTAGTAAGGGTCGCAGCTGCTCCTCGAGCAACGCGACTATCTCTTGCAGGCCTTCCATCACAGATCTGTCGTTTTGGAGGTTTGTCTAGAAGATGAAGGCATATGAGATTATAACAAATAATTATACTTTATTGAGAACGCTAAAGGCAGTGGCGTATTTACCTTATGGCTATGGGCCACATGGCCGGAGCGGTGGGCCTTGTAGGGTTGGCAGCCTTTTATTGGAGTTACCCATGTTTTGTTACTCTTTAATTTAACTTTTCTTACCTACCTAATCAACGTCAAACAAGTTGACTTAAACCTATTGTTAGTCTTAATTACTTTCCTTAAATTTAAAAGGGGAAATTTATTTGTACTCTAGGCGCCAAATTATAAATTAAGCATTTGGGTAATGCATACTAGCATAAAGGCCATAATGTAATTAAAAAATGCAGACACAAAATTGCTTTGCCCAGAACCAGTTGTATGATGTTGGTATTGTACCTGCGAAGCCATCTTCTCGAGCTTGGAGGTCTTGGAGGCGAGCAGCCACTTGCTGGTCTGGCGGGACAGCGCCGCCGCCTTCTCGAACACCGTCTGGATCTTCGCTTCCAGCTCCAACGGTATCGCTATACTGCGACTCTTCGCTGTTAACAAACTCATGTGTTTATTAAGACAAACCAAGACAAACCAAACTAGTTATACATTATTGAAATAGAGGTCTTTTAAAGAGGTCCAATTAAAATGTATTTACAATGTTCACGATTTGACACACATGAACCCAATTAAAATATACAAATACATACAATATACATAGCGATAGTTGACGCTGTTTTAAGACTATATTGGTAATACAACATTAGTTATAACGGTATAACTCAATACATTATTTGCAAACACAATCTTCAAGAAAATATCTCTCATGGGCTATGTTATTTAATTTAAATAATAAATGCTTTGTTTTAAAATGGACGTCATAGATGGTATTTTTAGAATGTAAACCTATATATCTCACCGACTTCGCTGAGTGTGCGTATACATTTCTCAACGTTGAGTTTCTGCGGCGGCGTTAGCCAAGGACACTGGTAGATCCGGAAGGTGGTTTGGAGCAGCTTCACGAATATCGACTGTCGGGTCTGTGGAACAGATAGCAATGTTTTAGTACGCACGCACGTACGCATAATACGTGTAGACGTAACGTATAACCTTATTTATATCTTAAATATCTTAGTACCCAAGGTTGGTGGCGCATTGGCGATGTAAGCGATAGTTAACATCTCGACTACAATGCCAATCTCTATGGGCGTTGGTGACCAATTACCATCAGGTGGCCCATACGCTCGTCCACCTTCCTATCCTATAAAAAATATATCCAATATTGTATAAGAAGTCATCTGGCACAGCATACAACATTAGATTTTTATATTGCGATTATAGTAGATAACGATATTATATTGAAAAGAAATAATAAGGAAAAACTCTAATTTTAATACTTACACCAACAAGTCAAGAGCGTCCAAGATAGCAAAATGGAATATATAAAAAGTTAATATCAGATACATAGTTTCAAATAGATTATTAAAAAAAATATCCTATACAATATATAAGTATATATCGATTTTTGTAATATATAACTTAAGCACTAATGATATATTAAAATTCAATATAATAATGAAAGACGCTTTTCATTATTAAGTTTTAAATACTAGTGGTTCTATTTTTTAAAACTTACGTTATCATATCAAAACTTGAATCCATGTAACTTTTAAATATGTCTATAGTTAATTAAATAACACTTCTAATATATTTCTATCTAATGACGTCACAACCAGCATGATTACCATAAGCAGTTATGTTTGAACACTACTGGACAGCACTTTCATGGTATACCTATAGTCAAAGACGCATCTCAATGATATTTAGCATAAATTGTATAATGTTTTTAAATAGTGAAAGAAACCTAGTTACTGGATAACAGTGTCAACTTATCGATCACATAGCGAATCTAGAAAATATCAAATAGCGTCTTTCGATTAAGTTTGTAGAAAAGGGCAAAATGTGTGTGTTTATGGAGATGACATTTTTGTATCAGATTTATCACGTAACCAACAGTCGATATACTCAATTCAATTATTTAGACGAGCGAAGTTCGAAATCAATTCACCAATTAACGAATATCATTTATATTTCCAAAATAAATTACGATAATAGTAACATAATCACACTCTAATATAGGCATTTATGACAACATAGTTTAGTATATAGCAAGTATATAGCAATGCGTGTTTTATTTATTACGTAGTGGACGCCTAGCGAATGTATACCTAGTAGATATAGTACTCACTGGATCCTTAATAGGTACCGGCGTGGATGTGAACTTTAATCGTGTAAATAATTTGTTCCTTTTTACATCTTGTGTCACCTTACAAGACGCAAAACTCAAAATCAAATTACTAATACTATATATATATATATAAGTATAAGTAAAGAAATAACAATCATTATCATGTAAATTTATTCATAAACATTGTAAACTAAAAGAGTGCGCGAAAGTGTCAATGTTTAAATAGTTTCAAGGTCAACTAAAACAAAATCTCTCTAAATAACCTGGGATATTATTCACATACGGTCATCTGGGCCCCAACTAAGCAGAGCTCGTACTATGGAAACCAGACAACTGATACTACATATACTACTATTTTTTTGTAAATACATACTTATATAGTTTTCTATATACCCAGACTCAGGAGTCAGGACAAACAGACATGTTCATGCACACAAATGTATGTCCTGGGTGGGAATCGAACCCACAACCTGCGACATGTAAGGCAAGTGTCTTACCAATCACGCCAACCGGCTCGTCAAAATAAGTAGAAGCAAGAAGATTTTGCCACGTTTTTTCTTTAAGTTAAAAATGTTAAGTCTAAACAGAAGACTCTCAACCATTCTTAGACAATATTTCAGAATCGGGAGTAAGAAGTGTTTTGTTTTACTTTTAAATATAATTATATGAAATCAAATAATATCCTTATTAAAGGAGAGTACAGATTTAAAATTGCATTCAAGATTTATAAGTTGAATGTAATTTATTTATTTGTTTATACGAATACTCCTCTGTTTTAAGCAGAGCTTTTCGGACTAACTTTTCGGACTATTTAAAAGAGTCCGACAGTGTTCTGTATGTATGAGTAGTAAGCGAGGGCGGTCACCTGCACGGTGGTGCTCTGGTCGCTGAAGGGCGAGTTGAAGAACGTGCAGATGGTGTGCACGAGCACGTCCGTGACGTAGTTGACCCACGCCTGCCGCCAGCCGCCCGCCGCGCGCCCCGACGAGCCTGCGCACACACCGCGTTACAGGAACACAGTACACCGGGGTGCGTATTAGTGCCCCCCCCCACACACAGGTAGCGCTGGTTCAGATAGCATCGGAGAGGGCACTGAGGGCAAACGACCCCTCTCAGCAATAGCTAATTCATTGTCAAATATATTATAGCTTTGTTAGTCTGAGCACGTCTAATGATCACATGTCACATGCCCTTTTTATACGTTGAGCTATCGTGTTTAGATTGGAAATTGACTGCGATACTGGTGTAAGGCCCGGCATTCTCCAAAACATATCAAACAGCATAACATAATCAGCTATTAACCGCCAATCCACAAAGGACTACAGCTCTTAACCAAACATTATCATAGAGAGCCGAGGAGTCTATTGTACAGTAGTGTTTACTCCTCCCTCCCCCTCTCCGCTTCAAAAGATACCAATACTTGGCAGCTATAGAAAGCATGATACTCGATATTTTACAAACATTCAGTCTTTGAAAGTTTAAGTGTTCCGATATTATCATTATGGCTCTCAGTATCTTATTGCAATATTAAATAAAAACTAAAAAGTATTTCACCCGGCTCCGATGCCTGCGGCTCCGGCTGCAGGATCGCGAGCATGTCCTGCAGGAAGGACCGCTCGAAGAGGTCCCACATGTAGTTGCTCGAGTATATCTCCTTCATCTCTACCTCTGTGTCGATGTAGCAGTGGTTCAGGAAACCGACGTACGCTTCTTTTACCTGTATAAAGATAAGCAGCTACGAATTATAAATTTGATTTATATTTTTTGTTTCAAAATTATTGTGATGTTATACTTATAAAACTTTACTAAAAAGAATATACAAGTAAAAAAAAGTTTAAGTTAATATTATCAGACTAAACATAGAATATAATATGTATGCACTAGCAGTTCACGAATCAATCATTTGAATGAAATTATGAATTGATGTAGTTTCTTTTATGGAAACAAAAATAAAAGCGTAATGTAAGCTTTTTTTGACGGATTGGATAATATTATTGGATTGAATTGAGTTATACAACAATTTTGACGTATATTTTCATGCACAATAAGTTTTATTTATGTGTCGTGTGATCGTGTCACCTCAGGAATACAGTCCGGGTGAGTGATCATGGCCACGATGTCATCCAATGGCAGCAAGCTGTGACACTTGATCTCCGTGTACACGTTCTTGCCCAGAGTGCAGCACGTCAAAAGCTTCACCAGGTCTATATGGTATCTAGTTATAAATAAAAAAAAATATTAATTAAAATAGTACGTACGGATGGAATAAACGTAATTATTGTATATAAGATAGTCCACTAACGTCAGAGCCTCCGGCATCTCGCCCGTGCGCTTGTACTGGCGCATCATCTGCAGGAAGTAGTTGAAGGACACCTTGTCGTTGTAGAACACCAGCACGTCCTCGCCCGCGTTCACCATCTGCAAGCAGAGCGGTCAGTCGGGCTCGGGGCGCGGGGTGGTGCGCGGGGTGGGGCGGGTGTGTGTGTGTGTGGGGGGGGTCACCTCCTGCATGACGAGGTCCTGGCTGCGGCGGATGTGCTGTCCGCCGGCGCGCACGATGGTGCGCAGGAAGCGCAGGTAGGCGGGGCGGCGGCCGCGCGCCTCGACGCAGTGCACGAAGTGCGCCGCCACCTTCTCGTTGCCCTCGTGCGCGCACAGCGACGCGTTCTCCGAGAAGATGGCGCACACCGTCTGCGCCTCGCGGATCTGCAGTAAGATGGACTTGTACCACCGATGGACACATATATAGAGGTCGTGTCCTTCAAGTCTCCAAGGATGAAGACGACTGTGCGGTAGTTATTAAACGGGAGTATAAAAGACGCAAACACTTTACTTGGTGATAGAGCTTTGTGCAAGCTCGTCTGGGTAGGTACTCATCAGATATTCTACCGTAAAACAGCAGTACTTTGTATTGCTGTGTTCCGGTTTGAAGGGTGAGTGAGCCAGTGTAATTACAGGCACAAGCACAAACACACAAACACAAATTCCTAATATCGGACACAGTAATAATCCGAAACAACCGGAAAGTGTTGACGTACAGAAACAACTTTACGTGCTTTCCGATACAGAGCGCTAACTTCCAAACACCGAGATATCTTGGTGGAAAAATAACCGGGCATTTAAATGAAGAACATATTACGCAAGTCTTTAAAATTAAGTTACAACGAAAAGAAAATTATTTATTTGTGAGATGGTTTCTTACCCCAGCATTAAGGAATAGGTCTAGGTGCTTATGTAAGATAGCCTGGTTCTGCTGGTTGCCGTGGCAGAAATGTTGTAAGAACTCGTGGGCGAGAGCCAGTAGTTCGTCCATCGCTGCATCATCCTCGTCGTGGGGAACCTAAGTAACGGACCAGAAAAATATAACGTTAATTCAGACAATTACAACCACTACTGTTAGTTATTTCAATTTAACCTACAAATGTACAGAATAGTAACGCCAATGGTTGAAATGATGGGTAAAGTCAGACTAACTAATCCGACTAAACACTCATCGCTTATTGGTCGTCTATTGCGTCATCGAGTGCCATCAACCAATGACCATTCAGTGTTATGTCCTTATGTATGATGTGTATTTAGTCACCTGCAGTAAGTCCAGCACGATGTTGTGTACTCCGATGTTCCGCAACAGACGCTGCTCGTGTCTCCGCGGCCGACTGACCTCCCCCGCCTCGCCCGCACTGTTGTTGCCTTGCGTGCAATACTTAATCATGCGTTGAAGGATCTGAAAAATCCGGTTAAATCCGGTTTAAATTAATTGATGGTATAGAGAAGCAAGATTAGGTAAGTGCATTCAAACGATCATTTTTAGGGTTCCGTATCTCAAAGGGAAAAAACGGAACCCTTATAGGATCACTTTGTTGTCCGTCCGTCTGTCTGTCTGTCAAGACCCTTTATTGAATATTGGAAAACTTTGTAAATTAAGTCTTCATCTTTATGTATACATAATACATACATATAATACGAACTTAATAACTGGTCACACTATAGATAAACCAAGCGTCAATTGTTATCCACAGTGGAATCTCCACACGTACCTCCTTGATCTTGTTATATTCGTTCATGTGGTCATGTTTCGTTGACCTTGAGGTGTCTAACACATTGTCGAGGGACGCATTCCTTTCTAAAACTGCACCACCAGGACCCACTGTTCCTTTAATATCTAGAATGAATTATAAAACTGTATAAATATCAGAAATAACATTTTGTAGTTGTTAACTGCTTGATAAAATTCACACAGTATTCTTATAACCCGACCAGTTAACGATGGTAAGGATGAAATTGTCTAAGCTTATAGAGATAAGTTTATTTATTTTGTATGTTACCGCTGTGATCGTCCAATGTTCCAGCTCGGCCTTTGTTGAAGACCCAAAGTTCAGACTTCTCCACACTTTGTCGTAACACGTCCAAGTCGGCTTTGATTTGCTTGTAAGATTCTACGTCTGCGTCTGATACGAGGAGTTGTACCTAGAGATATCGATGGATTGACGTAAAGAACATTACTAAGATTTATTTGTGAAACTACATATTGATTGTATTTAAGGTTTGATTTTAACTTTTTTTCTGTAAATATATATATAAAGGTCCAAATAAATGTTTTACACGACATTTTCTTACGGAGAAGGTTAAACTTCTTGGTCAGTGCAGTCTAGAAAACACTTACAATTACACAATTACTATAACGATTAAATAAAAAAAAAATCGACTCAACGTTGTAATTTGTTTTCAACATATGACTGAGACCGAATAATCCTATAACATACTTATGTTAACCTAAACACAGATGGATGCCTATCAAAGTTTGAACGTCTGAACATAAGCACCTTAATATTAATATCCTAAATTAACAATCAAAAATTAAAAAAGAAAATTTATTCGCCGCTTACTTGTTTGAAAGCCGCCAGAACTTCTTGCCTTTGACTGAAATGTCTAAACAGCAGCGCCAAGGCCCCAGAGACAAGAGACGCCGAGGCACCTTGGGAACATAATTGCAGCAATACCCGAAGGACCATACGACCACCGCATTCATCCAAGTCCAAACCATCTCTGGAAAATATTTTATTATTATGTTAAAGGTGTATTATTTTAAAATCTCCACAGCACTCGGATTACGTACAAGTGTGGTTATTAACGAGCAGGTTAGTGATATTAGCGAACACAAAAGCCCAGAACACGAAAGATTAGTGTTTAAAAGCAGAATTTGAGACACACCAGCATGCTATCAAACAATTAATGTTATGTTAATTATTTTTACAACATCAATAAAACTATTATTATTAACTAAAACGTTTTCACTTAATATTTAACGGGAAATGCTCGACATTTTGTCATCAACGTGATTTATTTTATTAAGGGGAATTCCCGAAAGGATTCCCAAATGTTTGCCAAAAACGTTTTACACAAAACGTTGCAAATGGTGACAAACGTCTTGATTTGTAAACGTATAGTGGTTAATTGTCGTAGCTGCTATTTTTTTTGTTAAATGTATTAGGCTAAATCATATTTGTAAAATGATCATAATTATATCATAGGACTTTTTGATAGTACTCCATGAATATCCCCAAAAGATATCAATTATTCTTAAAATAACGTAAGTGAAGCAGTCATATTCCAGTTATAATAATGTAAACAGTCACGGTTTATTTATAGATAAAGTCAATAATAGAAGTCATATATTATGTAATAAGTTTTACGACGATAACATCAATAATTCTTTTAAACATTTCTAAACGCTATGGTGTTTTAGAGGCGTTTGAGAAAATAGCTTTTCACACAAAACAGATCATGCAGCTAAACACATTAAATCACAATTATAAACAAACTGTACATTAATATTTAAATATAAGTATTTTATTTTCAGAACACATGTAAAGAAATACCAAAACAACACATAATCTATTGCAAAAATTTGGTATTTTGTATAAACTTAACGGCTTTGACCTTGAAACATTCAGAATAGTTTTTTTTAAATAAGTAAAGTAAAACTATTTTGATAATTTATTTTTTGTTAGAAAAACAATAAACTCTATAATAAACAGTATATTTACTGTTTATCATAATTTAATGAAAGAAATTGCTGGATTTCTATCAAATTTAGACGTTTATTTCAGCTATCAACTTATATTAAGACGTTTAACGACATTTAAATAAATGTACACATTGCAATATCAAACTGAATTTAGCTCATGTGTTGCAGCTTCATATCTAACCAAGGTTTTACACTTATCAAAGCAAATTCAGCGTTGTTCTAATACACTTAGAGGCGAGATTAGAACGGTCATGCTATTGCATGCATCATGCATCGTATAGTAGATCTTACTAACAAATCTACATTTTTTGGAAGACAGTTGTCAGGCACAGTCTGTATAGCTCTGAAATAATATTTATTTATTAAAATGACACCAACATATTTATGTAAATGAGGAAATATATGATTTTAAATTTATGTAACTACGAGTTTTATTCGAGTCGGAACGTCGGAAATGGATGTTATACTGCGTCACAAATTTTATGCTTGTATAATAATTACTATAGTCAATTTTGTCTTTTTTTTATTAAATGAAGAAAAACTTCGTTAACACGAAGACTGGAATCATATTGTTATGTCCTTTTAAATTGATGTATTTATTTATAGATAAAATATTTGACTATTTGGAAAGTAAATGTATTCCCCAAACATATTTTAATATTTTGTAATAAGTAATATAATATTATTAACTAAATCTACAATTGTGTTAATAAAGAGAAACATATTTAAGAAATAGCGCTAGAATCAATGATATAACTATAAAGATGCATTACCCAAATTAGATTATACTGTGTTTATTATGAAAAGTGTTAATAACTACTTTGATTTTCAACTACAATGTAATTTATATATTTTAATAAAATGAAATTAAATGAATAAAGGTTATTTGTTCCCCTTCTACCCAAAATTACCGACCACCGTTGTATGTGTGTTAGTGACAACATTTTTATATTATATTACAGACTTGTTATTATTAATAATTCATTGAACATTAAATAATGAAACAATAATATTTTAGTATTCATAAAAACATAAAAATGAACTTCTATTGAACAAAAACTCATTGTACGGAACACTAATACGACATTGATTTTATTATGACAATTGACACATCACATTATGTTCACATGTTAAGAAATTACCACAGAATAATGATAATTAATAATTTATCACAAACGTAAACAAACATATTTACATGTATATGTTAAATACAATATATACATTAGAATGCAAGAAATGTAATTGCGATTTGTTATGACCAATGCAATAGTAGAAGAGTAATGGCTTGGCTAACGATAACTTTACTAGATCTTATAAATACTAAGCCAAGAAGGCCTTAATCCAATATGTTTAGACTTCCTAAATACTTCCACAGATAACCAATCCATAATTTAGAAAATGCTGACTTCTGTCAGCTTTCATACTGATTGTCAAATTTCATGCCATTACATTTATCTTATTATTTAAAGCGCCTGTTTGGTGATTCAATTCAAATTCAACAATTCATATTGACACTTTTGTAACCATAACGCATCTACTATAGCCAATGTCTATGAGTGGCCAGTTATCAGGTGGTCTATTGGTTCATTATTTTGAATAAAAAAAATTATAATATTCATTGAAATTGAGAAATTTATATTATGCATAATAAATGCTTCATCTTTTCATCGCGATAACTTTATGTAATGAGTTAATTAATGGTACATAAAGATTATTCCATGTTAAACACAATTACAAAACTCACCGACAACTGAATATGCCTTCAGCCTGTAATCCAATAGCTTCAACGTCTGCTCTCCCGATGTTATCAGCCTTGTCCGATTGTTCGAACTCCTTCTTGAATATAGACAGCAGACAGCTAATGCGGTAATCCAGTCGCACGTCTAGAATGAACTGGAATATTTTGTTTTTTTTTTTTAATTACTGACAATCCTCGTATAGGTATTAATTTGGTTATTAAGACAAGTTTCAAGTGGTCCGTATCGGATCTGAAGAGAGCTAGCTGTACCTGCAGGATCTCGATGATCTTGAGCTTGGTCTCCATGACGAGCGGGTGCTTGCGCGCCAGCGCCAGCGCCGACGGGGAGCGCGCCGCGCCGCCCGCCACCTGCGACGCACACGCACACACGCACACGTGGGTAACCATTACATAGCGTTACGTGCCATTCACATGTTATATATTATAAATTTTGTCTGATATTCATACACATCATATTCTTTAAGAAAATATTAAATGAAAATTCAAACGATTTAAAATATCATAAAACACCCAGTCGAAAAGGTTATGTATAAACACCTACATTAAATATTATTTTATTAATTTTTTTATAACATTTTAATGAAACAATATTATGACAGAAAACTGATTAACTTTGTTAATAATGATTCGTACATTACGTGCGACAGAGCCGAGAGTAATCGACGTCATGACGGCGCCCATGTCGCCGATACTGCGCAGTACGCCGCCCTCCGCTGAGCGACCCACAATGCATAAATTAAATCATATATATTATTAGACGATCAACTAACCTACTAAAATATTATAAAAAAAATAATTATAAGGTGATAAGTAGTAACCTCAAGTCAACTCTTATGTCGACTCAATGTTCCACCATTTGTGGAATGATGTTATGTCCTTTGTCCCATACCTGTTCACTCATCATTGCAACCAGTATATAGGACCATTTGATGGGTTGGTTAGTTGGTTGTTTAAATCACCAGTTAGACTGACATTTTACTTGGGGGTGGAGCTTTGTGCAAGCTCGACTGGATAGTTACCACCCACTCATCAGATATTCTACCGCAAAACAGCAGTACTTGGTACTGTTGTGTTCCGGTTTAAAGGGCGAGTGAGCCAGTGTAATTACAGGCACAAGGGACATAACATCTTAGTTCCCAAGGTTGGTGGGGCATTGGCGATGTAAGCGATGGTTAATATCTCTTACATTGCCAATGTATATGGGCGTTGGTGGCCACTTACCATCAGGTAGCCCATATGCTCGTCCGCCTACCTATGCAATGCATTTTCCACACACATTCATCAATCATACCTCAAATCCATAATCTCATTGAATAATCTTTTGAATCATTTCACACGATAAGTGTTTAAATGTAAATTTATTTATACACTAAAATGTTACCATGTCAAATATTAATAGAACTAACTTTAATCATATTAGGATCCACTTACGTTTCTTTATCTCGTTTTCCTGAGCTGCTTGTTATCAAATATTTACTAAATGAAACTATAGTTATCGATGGCATTATTAGATTTATGTTGATACTATGAATATTATATAGGAGACAATGACACTTATAAACATTATACATATACAAGAACTATAAGTGGACAAGAAAAATGAAAATAGCACAATATGTCAAAAAAAAAATTAGCCCGAATTTGAAGTGAAATGAAATTCTTCACAATACAATTTTGTATATATGTTATATATGTATGTTATAATTATTTTGAATCAATACTACACTAAATGAGAATAGCAATGGTCATGATAAATAACATTATGTAAGATTACAGGATTATTTAATATAGCAAGAAACGTTATGATAAAAAACGCAACTTACATTCCACCTCTCCAGTGAGCGCGCTGGTCTCGTTCAGCAGATCGATCGCGGTCACGCAGTCGAGAATACTGAGCAACGTCTTTGTCAATCTCAGGAGATCGCTGAAGCTGTTGATTGTACACTTATCTTTAAGCAATGTATGTTAACTTATAAATAATTAAATATTATCTTCCTATTAACTCATAGCATAATTTGTATAATCAAATTTGAACAATTATGAATTGATGTTTCCAAGTCTGTTATTGTGCGTAGTATGAGAATAAAGTAAAAGTAAGTAAAAAAAGCCGAGATGGCCCAGTGGCTACAACGCGTGAATCTTAACCGATGATCGTGGGTTCAAACCCGGGCAGGAACCACTGAATTTTCAAGTGCTTAATTTGTGTTTATAATTCACCTCGTGCTGGACGGTGAAGGAAAACATCGTGAGGAAACCTGCATTGTGTCAAATTTCACTCAATATTCTGCCACATGTGAATTCCACCAATCCGCATTGGAGCAGCGTGGTGGAATAAGCTCCAAAACCTTCTCCAAAAAAAGGAAAAGAGGCCTTAGCTCAGCAGTATGAGAATATATCTCATCAAATATAACGAATTTAAGCCATGCGAAATTTATGTGTCAAGTCGTTTATTCCATCCATACATACATGTTTATAGAAGAATAAGTATTTTAAAATAGTATATTATAAGTCTATTGTTAGGGAAATAGTATTTGAGAACCTTAACATAATGACGTAGTCACGACTTACGACCAAAATATTTATAAATAAGAAAATTACTCGAAACTTGTCAGCGAAATACATACGTAGTTTCCTTGAATGCGTTTATTGCGAGTAACTTACCTGTAAAATCCGAAATAAATCAATTCTCTAGCAAGCTTGACCACCTCGAAGGTGAGCTTGTTTTGATCGTGGTCGCTGAAGTACCACGTCCTGGTGACCACGTTACACAGGTAGTTCTCGACGAAGCGGATCGTTGACGCAAACTGCTCCTTCACTTTCTCTCTCGTAGCGTCCGGCCCGCCTTTCACGCATTGATAGCTATAATTATATAAAAGAGTAATAGTAAGAAATTTATTACAGTTAGGAGATTCTTTTGTATGTTATATGTTGAATGTGTTATTTGGATTTTTTAGAGTAATTTTGTTAGTAATTGACATCGTTTGGTATGATCTGTACTCACTCGTGCACGTGTATGGTGCCGGCGACCTCGGCCCACAGGCGCGCGTACTTGACGGGCGTGACGGGCTCCTGCGGGTCGCGGTCCACGTGCAGGTGCAGCATGAGGCGGCAGAACGACGCGCGCACCTCGTGCGACAGCGCGCCGTTCGACATGCACCTGCCACACGCGACACGCGACACTCACACTGACACTATCTGTGCTAACGGTAGCCATCGAGTAACGTTGCCGAATATCTCGAGTCCGTTCGGTACATGTAACCTAGCTATTGACACTTTCATTAGCAGGTTTACGCACACATTTCTACACTATAACATGTAGAATTCATCATTATAAAAATACAGTACTCATACTGTAACTGTATCGTTCTACTAGTAAATACGTCGGCATAATATTATTCAATACTTACTTGAGTATGAGATCAATTTGCAATTGCTGCGACAAGCTATTGAGTGCCAGGTACTGTCTATTGAGGCACATGTTGGAAAAGAGATCGAGCTGATGCCGGTAGTAGTCCAGGATAGCTGCAGCTTCGCTGCGTGGATCCGCTGCCGCTTCTGATGCTAACGAGGACAATAGCCGGGAACTCTGGAATGTATTACTTTTTATAAGTATTCTAAATAAGTAGATACACGTCTGAACTCGATGATATTCCCACAGAGAAGTATAACTGTAACAGTTTGTAAATGACTTTAACGTTAACTTTACATTGCACTAAGTTTAAATTGTCTCAAGCCAATATTTATAACGGTAATAATGTATATATGTCCTAAAAATATAATGCCTGATAATAAAAATTAACATTATAAATAAATAATTAAAGATGAGAAACAGCTACAGCAACACTTGCACGAACAATGTATTGTGGTAGCATTACTTTTTAAACTTTGTTGGATTCCTGTGTCCGATGATTTAAATATATTAATAAGAGAAATATTTACTATGATACCTTTTTATTGTTCCAAAGTAACATGACGTCGTCTTCCACCGTGTATTTGTTACCCATGTCGTCGGTTTCCGTTACGTTCTCGTATTTTGTCGATACAAGTCTGTAACAAAACAAATGATGTAAGTTTTACTTTTTAAAAACATTTTTCAAAAAACGTATGTATCAATAATTAAAATAATGTAATTTGAAGTTTCCTATACTCCTTGGCGCATCGCACATTGGCGATGTTAGTGATGGTAACATCTCTTTCAGTGCCAATGTCTATGGACGTTGGTGACCACTTACCATCACATGACCCACATGCTCGCCCTCGCGCTCCTATAGGTACAATAAAAAATATATATAAATAAATTATATGTGATGTTGATGTGCAATATGTAATGATAACTTTATTATATACTGTAGATTTTGTCTTCGTGTTTTGATAAAAAAATATATTATAACTTCTGTAGAATTCATTGCTAGTTTACTGACACTAGATGGAGTAATTAACAATTAACAACGAATGTAAGAATATCTCGCAACTGTATACCTTGTCTCAATAAGAATGTCCGCGTTGTTAGCGCAGAGCACACTCTTGCAGATCAACTCCTGCGTGACGGCGATAGCTTTCTTGTTAGAGATGCACAAGTCACTCAGATAGTCTAAGAAACGGGACTGCCAAGTCTTCATATTCTTTCGGACCAGACCTAAAAACAAGCCATATAAAATAAGCCAACATTATATATTTCGTGGGCAACACACCATAAATACTTAGGTAGTAGGTAGGTTTTCTTATATACAAAACAATTGCGAATTAGACTTTGCCAGTTATGTCTATGAATTGTTTAACACTTATTATTATTAAATATGATAGTATAAACGTGTTCGGTGTGATATTTTTTTACTTATGAACTTCTGATTTGGTACTCCGCAAAAAGCACTACATATACATATAATATAGGTTCCTTTTTCAAAATTTCCACTTCTACTTTCCACTTAAACATTCTGTCATTCTCATTTAAATATTCCAATAAATCTCACCAACGAACGTCTCTATCTCGGACGCAGTGATGTGCTTCTCCAACAGCTTCCTGTTGTTGTGTAACAGCGCCGTGATCGTGTCCTCTGCGAGTATGTCGTATCCTATTTGTTTTTGCATGAATCCGAAATGCTTTGCGATATATTCCTAAAAAAATACATAAAATAAACGACAAAATTCGTTGTACTTCATAATTTTAATCATTTAAAAAAATCTAAATATACATTATACATGTATTTAATGAAATTATTCTGATTCTTTAAAAGATTTTTGGCGTAAATTTATTTGTACCACGTATCACCAAAAAGATGGCGGATTAATAAGTTGTTTAACGCATCACGTGATTAACGGACGATATCTAGCTTGTAATGTAATTTTATGTTCTGTTACCTGATTCTTCCTATAGTCTTGCTGACTGAGTCTAAGTATCCTGTAGCAGAGACGAAAGATGAACTTATACGGAGCATATCGCGGATCATATAGTTCCTCTATCTTAAGGAACGCCTCACCCTCCGGTGACTCTTGGAATGGACCCTGAAATATGATAACAATATTGAAAACTGTTCGTATATACACAGGCACAAAATGAGATGAGTCTGCTAGACTCATACAGATCTCAGATCACATAAACAGATAACGTATGCGGTTACATCACCTGGAGTATTTTGAAGAGTTGTCTCAATATATACTGTTCACGTAGCAGCTTCTGTCTGTCTCGATTAGGATTTTCCACCACCAGGTCGAGGGCTTTGCACTTGTTGGGTTCGTTCTCGAAGCCCGCTATGAAGTAAACGATGTCTTGCAGGAGGCATGTCAATGCTCTGCAAATATTTAATATATTTGAATTATAATTAAAGTTTAGTGTGTGATCAAAAAGTTTCTAATAAGAATTATCGTTTGAGTGAGTTTTCCACATATTACATTACAAGTTCACGCCCGCACGTATAGGATTTTCTCGTATTAATATTTAGCAAGAATATTTATACTTATACTATGTCTTTACTCTACTTTTTTCAAAGCTTCATATTATAAAATTGTAATCCTATCTGAATCCTTTATAGTAGGGGAGCCCAAGAGGGGATTTCGGTATTTCCTCGAGCGCGGCAGATTAATATACAGGCGGATACCTTGTACGTGGTTAAGTACCTCCAACAAATATGAGCCCTATATATATGGCCGCAAAAAAAATAAAAATAAAAAACAAAATTTTTTCATCAGATATTTTCGAGGGCGTCAGATTAAGGTAGTGTGAGTTGATGACATGCTAATATGTGTATATTCCACCTTATCTGACAATTTGACAGTGACGTAAAGAAAAAGGAGGGCTACAAATTTGTAAAAAAAAGTCACCTCGACATACTCGAGCGCGTTAGGTATTGATAGCATACATGTCCAACATATTTTTAATAATGTACATACGTATGTTAATCTGATCGTTTGCATGATGGGGGTGGTCGTACATGGTTAAAAATGAAAAAAAAAAAGAAACTATTGAGCGCGTCAGATAGATAAAAAGGGAGGTTAAGTGAACCTAAAAAACGCTTTAATTATTTTGCTTTTTTTACATTTTTCAAAATCTATAGCCGCTCCCCCCACCGATAAAAACGTATACATTATATAACATTTTTTCTTTTTATCATCTAAGCTTTGCAACCCAATCGGTCTTTATGACGCTCGAGTAAATCCCCATTTAGCATCGTGGGCTCCCCTACTATTAGTAACAAGTAATAACTGTAAAACCATTTTTATAATGCTGTTGTTTATACGTAAAAATAAATAAATAGTTAAAGTTAAAACGTAGATTATAAAACTTGAGTTAAACTGAGTTAATAACAGTTGTGCGAAAAAGAAACAAAAAAAAACTTGTGACTATGTATAACTACACGTTGAAAATGCTCTATTGAAAAATCTTACTTCATTTCATTGTGTTCAATATTCCCGTGATGTAGTTTGGTTGACAATGCGGAGAGGACTTTGCAGGCGTCGTTCGCGAAGTCCAGGTCCCGGACCTCGCTGGGAGATACCGATATCAATGCAAACGCCTCTTTGTCCTCTTTCACTACTGAACATCCCACCTGCAATCAGATATATCAGTCAGCGAAGTATAACATGTTTGATTAATATCCGAGTAGTTGTTTTGAATAAAGATGTAAAATGTTAAAACTTAAAAGCTTGTGAAAATATTTTATTTACATTTATCATCATCAATCAGCTAGTAGCCGGTGCGGAAGAAATATGAGGTATTCGTGACTCGAGAACTTGATAAAGAAACTCAAGAGAGATTTGTGGATTTTGACGTGGTCATAATTACGAGTATGTTGTACCCAACGTGTCATCCTCAAAATAGTTGTATTGTGACACGTTCTTAAGCACACAAATATTCCTTAACTATTAACAATATTTGGCCAATTTTTTTTTATTGTATTGGAAGGCGGACGAGCATATGGGCCACCTGTTGGTAAGTGGTCACCAACGCCCATAGACAATGGCATTGTAAGAAATGTTAATCATCGCTTACATCGCCAATGCGCCACCAACCTTGGGAACTAAGATGTTATGTCCCTTGTGCCTGTAATTACACTGGCTCACTCACCCTTCAAACCGTAACACAGCAATACAAAGTACTGCTGTTTTGCGGCAGAATATCTGATGAGTGGGTGGTACCTATCCTTACATATTAAGCAGATACAAAATCAAATATACATAAATAAGTACCTTCGACATAACTGGCTTCTCTTCTTCTTTATCAATCGGTATAGAAGTTGAATGCACCCAAGTGTGCGTGCAGAGGTGCTGTAATCTGTAAGAATATATAATAATACGAATCTATTTAGTTATTTTAGGTACATAATGTAGCATGAACTATCATCTTTTAGTTGATGGTAAAAAACTTGGATTTTTTAGTATGACTTTTTTTAACCCAGCAACCTGCTTTAGAGCCAGCTAATTATGAGAATAGGAGTCCTTTGCTCCGCAGGAGGACATACGATACCTGACGTAGCTGCTCTGCGGCACGGGCGCGTCGGAGTGCGTCATGGTGGTGGGGTCCAGCTCGAACAGCGTGGCGATCTCCGACGAGTGCGGCACCGAGACGAGCTGGTAAGCCGGCTCCGAGTTCAAACCCTCATTTTCCATCATATTCTCGCTGGTGACAAGTAACAAATATTTAAAATATAAAAGAGAATTCTTAACACAGGTTATTCAAGTAACCCATACGGAATAGTGAGTTCCAGTCACCTAATAAAATAAAAGCCAAAGCAATATATAAGTGTTACTTATAATATTACATCTTAGTAAATAAGCTTACCGGTTTGTAATCTATGTATCAGTTTTTATTTATGTTTGTGGTTAAATAAATATTATTACGTTATTATTGCAATAACACCAAATTAGGAACGCTAACAAATATACGCGTAGCAACTTACGATTGTTTAATACAAGCTTCGGCAGCCAAGTAGTGTCCGGTAGCGAGGTGCTTGAAGCGAAATATTGAGTTCCAGTGACCCGCGCCTCCTCTACACGGGTCGTGTTGCACCACCTGGGATACAATAAATTAATAACGAATTGTTATGTATGATCCATTAAATGAGTCTTTAAATAAACTCTTAAAAGCAGGTCATTAAGAGTTACAATCGCTTCCGTAAATTTATTTCGAAATTCAGTTACTTATTTTGTTATTTTAGTTAATTGTTTTTTATTGATTTTCGTCAATTAGTTTTTTTTTATTTGAATGTTAAGTTAACCAATAATTTATATATAATTTGTCACAATATTCTTATATAACAAATAAGAAAATGTTTTTCTTATTATATAACGTTATTATAATTAATCCGAATTAATAAAATAGAATAAATCTAAGTTCTCGGTATAAAATCGTGTCAAAATGTATGTATATGTGACAGTTACCTCGATCTCCCACAGGGCTTTACTGCTGGTAGCGGCGGTGGCACTCGACCGCCCCGTGGTCCTGAGGAAGACGTGCTGCCTGCGCCTGTACTCATCCATCGTGAGAAACTTCTCCTGCTCCGCGTGGAAAAGTCGCACTACGTCCCCACCCTTCAACATCTCCTCCTGGTTCTCTTTGTGTTCTAGGAATAGAGTCACCTTCCATGATGTCGATGAATTTACTACATTCACCTGAAAAAGTTTAAGCATTAGACCATATGTACACCGAAAGGTTTTCAATTGAAATCTAAAGTTACTACTTATACAATAATAAGAAAGTGTACTTTTATAAGGAGGCACATTTGAAATGCGATAAAGATTTTAGATTTTAATAAGCAATTAGCTCTCCTGGTTGGATTTACATTAGATAATTTCTCCAACAATTTAATGGTAAATTCATCTAGGATTATTTAATTTCTAACAGAAGTGAAGAGAGTTATGGAACCAAAGGAATTAAACATATGTCTACATAAACTACCTCACCTCCATACATCCAACGTTGTCCGGTAGTTCGTGGTTGGAGGACACGTGTAGTACCTGCTGCCCGGCGTTCACCGGGTTCAATATAACCTTGTCGCCGACCACCACATTGTCCCCTACAAACGTAAGTCAACATTTAATTAGATTCGTGTACTTACTTAAGCCGAGATGGCCCAGTGGTAAGACCGCGTGAATCTTAACCGATGATCGTGGGTTCAAACTCGGGTAAGCACCGCTGAATTTCATGTGCTTAATTTGTGATTAAAATTCATCTAGTGCTTAACGGTGAAGGAAAACATCGTGAGGAAACCTGCATGTGTCAAATTTCTGTCTCTGAAATTCTGTCATATGTGTATTCCACCAACCCGCATTGGAGCAGCGTGATGGAATAAGCTCCAAACTTTCTCCTCCTTCATTCATAAGCTGTTATTACTATTACTACTTATTTAACTACGTACGTCTATCTGTCCACGGCTTACCCACTGAACCAAATTTGCTAAAATTTGGTATCAAGCATGTTTAAATCCCAAAATATTTTATGAACTATTTAACACCAGACTTATAAAGAATACTTGTTATAGGGCTTTTTGAAAATCAATTAACTATTCATTTATTCCACTAACCATTTATTCTACCGCCATATAAATATAACAATAGTTAGTTTTACTAAGACAGTTTAATTACAGGCATATGGAAGATGGGTGGTACATTGGTGATGAAAGATATGATTAATATTTCTTACAGATCTAACGCCGTGGGAGGTGGTGGCCACTTAACATATGGTGTCCATCCGTACGTCCGCCTACCTATACAATAAGGATTCTGTATTTACAAATCGTAGAAAGTAATACTCACCAGTCGACCGGAGTTTGTAGAAAGGTATCACATAGAACCACGAGCCTTCATTACCATTTGCATCTAAATGCACCCGCATTGCGTTTTTCTCCAGCAAAGCGGGCAATCGTTTATTAACCTAGTACAATAAAAAAAAAACAAGTTGATAAAGTACAGAATGCAATTACTACTCAAGTATTCTGTTCCATAATCATTTATAATTTTTCGCTGTAAAAAAACACCTTCTATTCTACTTAGGGCTTGCTAAAACGCTTTGATAAATTATTTTATTAGTTTTGTGATCTTAATTTTTAAAATAAAAAGGTCTTAAATACCTTATACATAAAAGAATATTAACATTTCATATTGCCTAAGTAAATTTGCATACTTAAATACAAAGACCTCTTCTCTTGCTTATTGCACACAAAAAAAAAACATTTTAAAAAAACGAAAGTAAAAAATTAGAATAAGTCATAATGTACCAAAATATACTCACAGTCAAATATTTGTTAGATTTAACATGCAGCAGTTGTATAACGCTGCCGTACTGTACCACTGTCCCCAGCAGTTTCTTATTCTCCATCTCGTTCTGCTTTTTCTCTATCTCGGCTGCATGCTAAAGAGAGACAGAGAAAACAATATTTTTATTCAGATGTTAATTCATAGTATATAGTACTGTAGGTACTATAAATAATAAAATTTGTATAAAGTTAAAAATTTGAATGTTTGTAATATAAATATTGGTCATTTGTATTTTATCAAATGAAATGAACTAAATAAGAATACTTAAGCAAGGAACATTTAAATGATTTAAATCTTATTCCAATTGCGGTGCACTTTCGTTAAAACTGAACGAAAATAATCGAGTTTGTCGCCAACGGATTTATTTGTAACATTCAATCCTAAAACCGTTCCGACAAACCGTTTATTAGGCCTGTCACATATTAACGTCTTTTTTAATTCGTATAACGCGGAGGATGAAAGAAATAAAGACGATTATATTGTATAACAGTATCATTGATCAAGTGAATTGGACGTTAAATTCACTTTATGAGATGCATATAAATATATGTGACAGATGACAGAAGAGTATCTGGGTTAATTGCAATGTTTTCTTTGCCTTTTGTTCTTATTATGAATGTATTTAAAAAGCATCTTCTTTTTTTTAAAGTATTTACATTGAAATGTTTCTGTGTTAATTTGTGAACCGGGAAGACCCGGTTCAAACCCGGGGTGACACTGAATTTTCATGTTTTTATATCGACGGTGAAGGAATGTATCGTGAGGAAAATTGCATGTGTTAGTTCGAAATTCGCCACATTTGTATCAACTTGGGACAGAGTGGTGGAATAAACTCCACGTCCTCTACTCAAACAGAGGTATTACATGTAAATAACACATGGACATTGGACACCTTGTAATTTAAGTGTTGTTGTAATTTATTTTTTATAAGTATTTAAGCATTACTCCAAGATATTGGTACGAATAACGCATGAAATCGCAAAAAAAAAATCATCCATATCCGCCCACTAATAAAGTGAAAATAGATCGATACTTGACTGATATAAAAACTCTGTTGTCGATATAAAATTGGCATTTGATACGTATTTTTTTTTTCTTCATTTTCTATATTAAACAGGTCAACGTGTAACGTTTTGAATATTTCAATCGTAGAGTAAGAAAATAAATAAGCTCCGCATCTCAGACGTTATTTATGATTCACGTAGACGATCTATTAAAATATTATAGTGGACCTTTTTTCATAGGATGTTATGATTTTTAAAAATATTATTATGTCACGTATTCCGTTGGAATATTTTATCAAGTTTCATATATTTCGTAAGAAGTGTTATGTTTATTTAAGTTGGTCATTACTCATTGGCTCATTGGTCTTGCAGCTCGCTATAAGTGTGCTATGGTCGGTACATTGAACAATATTTCGTTAATGTTAGCAGTGTTGGTCCTGCGTGTAAACTTTTGACATTGAGAGTGAGAGAATAAAGAGTGCAACTGTCTTCGATGAATAATGTACTAGATTAGCGGTAAGCGCTTCAAAAACGGCCCGAAAAGTAAGAACACATGACGTTTGTGAGGTTATTTAAAATTAGTCCAATGGTCCAATCATAACTTATTGCTAAGGAAATAAGGTTGAATATGGAACAACCGTTATTACACATTTCCTATGTCATTCTGTCATTCATGACGTAAGATCATAAGTGAATGTCAATATAATCTAAACCGCACCGTATTGCTCGGGAACAAGGCATAGTTTAGGTTGTAATTATTATTATATATACATCGGTGCCACATTTGAGTATTGTTTTTGTTCGTGACGTGTCGATCGAAGGCAACTCTGCTGTGTTTGTGTTAACATTTTGAGCACTATATCTCCTTTAGAGTTTGGCTAGTCTACGATGTGAGTAGACTAGGTCTATGTTATCAATCAATCTACATCTTGTCGAAATTAAGGGCATGATCATCATCATATTTAAACGATTATTATTATTATTAAACAGGGAAGAAAATGTTTTTTTCTTTACCAACGCGCCACCTACTTTGGGAAGTACAGTGTTACGCCCTTGTGCCTATAGTTTACATTGGCTTAGCACAACAATACTAATTGCTGTTTACAGGTAGAATAACTGATGTGTATCTATCCAGGGGGCATGCACGACCATCGAATTAAAAAGTATTTTGTATCTAAATTTACAAAAAAATAACATTAATTGTATTAAACGATGTACAGAAACCTGTATTTTCGCTAAAAATTATTATAAAAAGTGACGATGAAATATATCGACTACCAGTTTTTACAGAAACAAGATGTCTTCGCTTGAATATATTATTAAAATTTGTTTTTCTACAATCTGATATATATTTAATACTAGCGTTATGCCTGCAGTTTCACCCGCGTAGTTCCCGTTCCCGTGGAAACAAATGAAGCCTATATTACTCGCTGATAATGTAGCTTTCCATTGGTGAAAGAATTTTCGAAATCGACTTAGGGGTTTAGGCGTGAAAGCAAAATAAACAAACTCAGTGACGCATTTATAATATTAGTTAGGATATAATATATATACATATATTAATATTCAGACAACTTTATACACGTGCAATATTAACGAGTGTAGCTAACGGTGCATATTTTAAAGATGATAATTAATGTGAATTTAATTATATAAATTAAGATTCAGCATAACAGTTCCCTGGTCTATGCAGTATCGTTAAAAGGTGATGAAATCTCGCGTATACTATTATATTGTAAGTATTTCAACAGGCAGACAATATTATGGATATAAGCTAATTCTAACTAATAATATGATTGCAAAAGTGATTTTGTACATTTGTTTTGTTTTTATGTCTTAGCTAGTCATCGTGAAATTGAAACACGTTGTCAGGGATACAAAAAAGGACGCGATACATTTCTCCCCCCATCCCTTCACAAGCGCACGTAAACCATACGCGTATAATGTGAAAAGTAAGTTCATATAATTTTTTATAGCCAATTCATTTTTATAGCTTTTGCCGAAATGACTTGTTGCTGTTGTCCCGAGTCGCCTCGACAGCGTCACCGGGGCGGGTCAGTTCATGTAAATACGACGCGGCTATTGTAATTTATGTTTATAGACATTTATTCTCATTAAGACATCCAGTCACTTACATAAGAACACAATTACAAAGTAAAAACAACACAACACTTCATTCGTCGCCAAACAGGCACTCACTCAACACTTTAGATTATTTTCCTTTTCTTTTGTTTTTTTTTTCTCTTATTGTTATTGTCCCCACTAAAGTGAACGCTCCTTTATATGGTCAGCTAGTTTGATCTTGAAATCATGGAATTTACTTGAATGATACTGAATAAGTAACCTTGACTACACTAGCTTTAGCGTTTCTTGTTCTAAGAACTTGGATATTTTATTTGTACAAGGTAAGTAAAGGACAAGTTCAAAATAACCACAACTATAGTTATTATGAGTTCTAAGGCTCATTTATCCAAATTTTGCAATAAGGATTGCAAAGTATTACTTGGGAAACGAACAACAATTTAATCCCTGAACTCCTTGGCGTTAAAACAGCTTGAAACGCAACGGCTTTTAAACATTTTTTTGGTAAGGTCAATGTGAGGATTATGACGATGAATTCGAATTTCAAAATCAAATGTTTCAGACGCAAAATTTCAACTACGTGATTTATTTTTCGTATTGATCTTGTTTATACATTTCATGCAAAATTAGTTCTTATATTAATGTAATCAATGTACGTAATTGGACATCAAAAGATATATTTTTTGTAGAAACGATGGCAAACACGATAAACCATCTTATTATCTTGTCAGTTAAAGCTATTTCGCTTTGTAAAAAGCTTTAGAATTTATTCATATCAACGTCAATGGCCAACGACGATGAGTCTTTAAAAAGATTCATAAAGTATAAATAAAAATAAATATACAACTGCTGGAATTATTTCTCCTCTCATATGGAGAAGAAAGTGGAACTCATTCTACTACGCCGCTCTATATATGGCAGATTTTCATCCGTGTCAGTTTTATATTTTAGGCTAACGGTCCGCCACCTGATAGTAAGTGGTCACCAACGCCCATAGACATTGGCCTTGAACGAGATGTTAACCATCGCTTACATCGCCAATGCGCCACCAAGCTTGGGAACTAAGATGTTATGTCCCTTGTGCCTGTAATTAGCTCAGCGGATCAGTAATTTTTGACTTTACGCATTACAAACAAACATAAAAAAATCTAATCTTATCTCTATATAACATTAAAACAGATGATAGTGAAAAATATTGCATCAATAATACATATGTGACAGAATTTTATAATATGAAATAAGTAATCTGTTCAATAATTAATAATATATATTTATTTCGTGTATTTCGGAAACGGCTCTTATGATTCATGATCTATAATTGAGATAATAAGATGGCTCAGTGGTAAGAACGCGTGAATCTTTAACCAATGATCGTGGGTTCAAACCCGGACAAGCACCACTGAATTTCATGTCCTTAATTTGTGATTATAATTCATCTCAAGCTGGAGGGTGAAGGTAAACAGGGTGAGGAAATCTGCATGTGTTGAATTTCACTGAAATTCTGGCACATGTGTATTCCACCAACCCGCATTGGAACAACGTGGTGGAATAAGCTACAAACCCTTCTCAAAAAAAGAGAGGAGGCCTTAGCCCAGCAGTGGGACATTCGCAAACTGTTACTGGTTACTGTAATTAAGTATTACAGACGAGCGGAGCCATTATCCCCAAGGTACTCTCATTAAAGTAATCCGAGGATCATTGCTTGTTGGTATGATATTTGGGATTGAGTTATATCTACTTAGGCGGCCTAAAGTTCAATACTTCGCTATCAGCAGATAATATAACGTGCATAATGTGATAAAGCTTACTAATATTATATTTGTTTCGTTCGACTTAATCACGCTTGAACGCTGATTTTAATAAAAAAAATTGGTATACAAGTTAACTTTATTGACAAACAGTACACGTACGTTCTGAATGTATACTAATGCTAGCGAACCTCAAGAAAATGTATTGCAGATGTTTCTTAAGTGTTTCTTTACATTTGGTCGCATTATATCGTAATATAGATACATCAGCTTGGAAATGATTTTGCATTTGTAGTAGTGTAATACGTACTACTACTATCTACTCAAATCAATATATATATATATATATATATATATATATATATATATATATATATATTAAAACATTTGTGATGTGGCCTTGTACTCCTACTAATATGATAAATGCGAATGTGAGTTTGTTTCTTTGTTACGCTTTCACGTCTAAACCTAAACCACTAAACCGAACCAACCGAACGTGAAACCGCGGGGGAAAAGCTAGTGAATAACAAAACAATACGTTCGTGTACTCACATGCAACCTCTTCAGCAGCCCGGTGTCAGTGTCAGCGCTGGCATTGGCGGACTGCTTGGCAGTATTCCAGAACTGCTTCTGAGCGGAGTAGCGGTTCATAGGGCATATCTTGAACAGGCAATCTGAAAACATTTATCTATTTGTATAAGAAAAGGATCCAGTCTTTTAAAAACTGCTTTTGCTTGCATTCACTTAGTTACTTACGACTTTTTAATTTTGCAACTTATTATTATTTTTTCAACTTTTCATACGATTATATATTTTAACAACAGTAAAAAAATATATCATATCTGCTACATCAATGTAAAAGATTTAATTAATATTCGCGTTACACTTTAAATGTACCGCTAATGCATATTTTTTTATTCATCTAACTGTTCATAATAATTATATTATAATTCTTCAAACCGTGGCCACTAATTAAATACAATATAATATAACAACAATTAACGGGTATTAAAAAAAAACAAAGGTACTAACATAAAGTGTGGACAGCAAACAAATTTAAAATTTTATTATTTTTAATTAACTTTTTTTATAGCATAGGTAGGCGAACGAGCATATGGTCCACCTGATGGTAAGTGGTCAGCAACGCCCATAGAAATTGGCATTGTAAGAGACGTTAACCATTGCTTACATCACAAATGCGCCACCAACCTTGGGAACTAAGATGTTATGTCCCATGTGCGTGTAATTACACTCGCTCACTCACCCTTCAAACCGGAACACAACAATACCAGGTACTGCTGTTTAGCGGTAGAATATCTGATGTGTGGGTGGTACCTACCCAGACCCTTGGACAAAGCTCTTCCACGTTACTATTACGATCATGTTGAATGAATACAGTTACTATATTCATTATATATTGAGATTAATTTGTTCTTGTTTCGGTTTATATTATATAAATGAATAATAATACACAAGAATGTTTATTTCGAATAAATATTGAGATGAGATAGGGAGAGCAAAACATATGAGTATATTGTGTGTGTATAAGATGACAAATGCTTTTTTTTCTCAGTGTGTGATTGTTGACGGCGTTGCCTACCATTTACAGCATCTCCCTCAAATACCTGAAACATGGGCTCGGAATTTCCATGTTCCTAAGCTTAACTATTATTATTTAAGTAATTTTCAATCGACACGGGTTATTACTTTTAATGTTTAAGTGGTGAATAATGTAATGTCCACATAGAATTTACGAATTCGTCGAACTTACCTCGGAACTTTTTGGGCGGATCAGTCAGGTCGCCTGCCTCAGGGCAAACAACGCACCTGTCATCTACCAACCTGCAATCAATATTATCATATAAATATTTCCACGACCTATATCTGGGAACATATCTGGGCACGAATATATCTGGGAACCAATGCCACTAACAATTTGTCGCTTTATCGCAATCGATTCGAAGCCTAATCCTTGCTGTTTAACTGTTTCCATATTATACTACTAACAACAATCCAGTTGCGTTACTGTTGAAGTTTTATCGGAATATAATCGTGAACGTATTGTAACATACATTAGTAAAATTCTTATTAACTCTTTTCTTCTTTGAAGTTCTTTACATACCTATTCTAAATCATTTTTTTTTTTAAATTATCGCCGTCCACTGCTGGACGTAAGCCTCCCGTGAAATGCCAAATAAAACATTATTTAAATACGTATACATTATATTATAAAAGTAAATAAATTCAAGACGAGAATGTTATTTAACTTAATGCTAGTCACGAAATACTAAAGCTCATCGGATACGACGCTGTGTACGGAGATTACTTTGAATGCTGAGGAAATTGAGTTTGTCCTTTCAGCCAAGACGTACTCTATAGGGCTTCATTTGTTTGTTCGCAAGCTTTATTAGGTTAACATAACAAAAACGGACGCTTTTAAAAAAGAAAGTTTTTCAAAATAAGAAAGACTAATCACATAACACCAAAATAAATTCTTTTTTTTATTTTAAACTAGCGACCCGCCCCGGCTTCGCCCGGGGGGCAGAGAAAATATCCCTGAAAAAAAAAGCTGTGGTATTGTCAGCTTTTAGCCACGCCGGCGAAGCCGGAGCGGGTCGCTAATACAATATAAAATGAAGGTACTTACTCAGGCTAAATGAATATAATATAAATAAAATATTAAGACATAATTAATCCGTAGAATATATATTTTTTAATTAACTTGTATCAAATATAAATAAAAATTCTTTGGAATTTAAGTATATTCGTAAAAAAAGGAAATCTTCAAAATGGATAATGAAAAAACGAACATAATTTTATTTATGTTAGTTAATTTTCCAACTCACCCTAAGGTACTGAGGAATCCTGCCACAGAGCCCTCCGCGAACAGGGACACGATGTCACCCAGGTGCAGGAAGCTGTCACCCATCTTGTCCCTCTTTCCTCACTCCCACCATGAAACAACACCTGTCAACAATTACAATATATTTAAATCAATTCTAAACATATACCTATATGTTATCTTAGTATGAAGAGATTACAATCGTGTTTTATGTCGTTCATTCTTATTTTCAAAAACAATTTATTCCTTTGCCCTCGTATTAAAACAATTACGGTCCTAGTTAAACAATGATTTCGCTCTTTCTGACATTATTGATTTGACGTTTGAAAGAGGAAGACAGAGCATTGTTTAACTTATCACTCTCTAAACAACGTTTATAAATAAAGCCGTAAAGCCTTACATTACAATACATACTAAACATACTGCAATAAAATAGATTGGATGAAACTGGTTCAAAATTTAGTCCCAATATTTGATCCAACTTATTGGTTAAATATGCAGAAGAAAAGTTTAATTTTTAATACGTTACAATTACATTACGTATGCGTAAAATTGGTCTTCGATATTTCAATCTCATCGCTCCCAAAGAAGACATCAAAGAGGATATTATTGGCCATCAAATGTTAAGAGGAATGTATTCGATAAAATTCATTGCGTTGTTAGCGCTTTCATTAAAAAAACGTGAATTTGAATAAAGAAACGATTCTATTTTCAAATTTTCGCAAAAAAATCAATTTTATTAGGTACTATTTTCTTCCGCGATTGCTGATTACACACGAAATGTTCTTCGAAATATGCATAGCTTATATGTTTAACGAATAAATGATGTTATGTTGAATTAAATAAGGTCTATATCGGCGTGAATATGTTTCAAATATTTTCCGTTTTGTTTGGACGAATCTGTCAACACTGAGTGCGAGGCTACCGTTTAATGTTACGCCGAAACCCGGTATCTTCATTGAGCTATTGTACAATGTTTTGCCGGATTATTTTCAAGGCGACGTACACTGTGATCTTTCAAGCTTTTTTGTACTTTAAATGTATATTTATATTTTCTGTAGTTAGAGGAAATATAGGTGTTTTTTATTTGACTAAGTGTTATTCGCTTATAACAAAAATCTTTCGATTAAATTAATAATATTAAAATGGTGCTCTTGTTAAAATAGGTTTTAGTTCATATTGAGATGATAAAATCCTCCGCCTCCGACCTCGGTACTCCCTGATCGATTTCGGGTTTACGTGTCGGGCCGCTTTATAAAATATGTTGGTATGATTCCACCAACTCTTTTTTTTATTGTATAAGTAGGTGGACGAGCATATGGGCCACTTGTTGGTAAGTGGTCACCAACACCCATAGACAGTGGCATTGAAGTGAAACATCGCCAATGCGTCACCAACCTTGGGTACTAACATTCTATGTCCCTTGTGCCTGTAATTACACTGGCTTACTCACCCTTCCAACCGGAACACAACAAAACCAAGAACTGCTGTTTTGCGGTAGAACTCAAGCTATTGTTGTACAGATTAAATATCACATTTAGAATTTATTTAAAAAAAATGTTTGTATAAAACATCCAAAACTAGTTGTGAAAACCATCACGTAAGTATTTCGCCTCATTCTGTACATCATTCAAATCGAGTTTGGGGCTACCATACAAATCATGTCTGGAACGCCTGATTTTCAGTAAAATGCCCGTATAAAATTCAATATAGACTATTTGTTTTCAGAGATATTTCTCACCTAATGTAACTATAAAAACATTCACAAGACACGATTTATTTTCGTTCGGTTACTATGATCGCTTTCACTGACTGAATCGTCAGTGAATTACTTTCCGTACTCAACTGGACATAACTGTAGATCTCAAAATGCCTTTTCTGATGGTAACCCTACCCGAGTTAGTAACAGCGTGTTTTAAACTCATATAACAACAAAGGATACTTCAATACTAAGCATAAACATGTCAGTTAGTAAACACTGAATCTGCTAATAGATACAATCGCTAAGCGCTTATACTCATCATTAACGCGATAACGATTATCGTTTATGTTTTAATCGAACTTTTTGAATTTCGAATGTGTATTGAAGCTGTTTACCATAAAATAATATCAGTTATTTTTTTATTCCTCTTTAAATAATTATATTTTTTAAATATAACGAAATTTATAAAAAATATATTTTTTTTAAAATATATAATGTAACCGACATAGCTTGCAAAATTAGCAGGCTGAAGTGGCAGTGGGCTGGTCACGTATGTCATAGGACCGATGGCCGTTGGAGCAGACGAGTCCTAGACCGCGAATCGGCAAACGCAGCGTAGGGCGCCCTCCAGCTAGGTGGACCGATGACCTCATGAAGGTGGCGGGTACCAACTGGATGCGGAAGGCGGAGAACCGGGAGCTGTGGCGCACCTTGGGAGAGGCCTATGTTCAGCAGTGGACAACGATTGGCTGTTGATTTGATTTGATTTGATTTTTTAAATTAAATAATTTTGTTCTTAGAACATTTTCTTATAGTAACACAGTTATACCTAAAAACATTTGTTGAAGCTACATTTTGGTAAGTGGTTTTGTACTCGGCGGGCGGAGCTGAGAGCTCATTCCTTTTGCGCTATGAATCTATGATGCATTCAATTTAAATTCAGGCTTGTTTGAGCTTTGCTTTTCATATGTGATGTTTAAAAAAAATCAATTTATATGACGAAATAATTATTGGATGATAATGATGACGTATCTCAATTGCTAATTGATAACGGTGCCATTCTAACCAATTTTAAATCGATTTTAACAACAAACGAGATGGCCAAAAAAGTACATTCCACGCACACATAGATAGTAAATATATTGTACAATAAAAAATGCAAAAATGAATTACTACCTAGTTTTTAACCTCTCTGAACTTGGGAGTTTTTATTTCAAAATATTATGTAATGCACGATGAATTTTAAGTGCTGTTTGTCAACTTCCACCATACACAATAAACCACAGAGAAAGATAGAAAGAATACTCATCAAGACATTTTTTATAGCAAAATCATATTCTATACTTATTAAAGGATTTTTTTTTAAATGTTTACGTCTATTCTTATTGTAATGTCGAGTTTTTTATTTAAAGCAATTTAATTTCCCAATATTCACGAATATAAAGCACCACGATGATTGGTGTGAAATTGTGAATTGAATTCGATATCTATGCAAACCGCCATACAGAAATTGGAAATGTCATTTTCAACATTCAATCTCATTTGCGTCTTCTTCATCTTACTGCTAAAATCTGACTGTCTTTTGTCGGTTCTTTCCAAGCATTTCCTTCCGAACCGGTAATATTTTTGTGGCAATTAATAAGTAATGACTTTGACTGTTACCTGTTTTCAAATATATCCAAGCCAAAGAGAGTTAAATTAAAATTCATTTATTTTTTTCTATCTACCCATTTAATTTATCTGTCTATA
The DNA here is from genome assembly GCA_963151315.1 of Nymphalis c-album. NCBI lineage: Eukaryota > Metazoa > Arthropoda > Insecta > Lepidoptera > Nymphalidae > Nymphalis > Nymphalis c-album. The sequence continues at coordinate 6,930,192 of OY720611.1, read as the reverse complement.
AAAGTTTTTTTTTAAATAATGCCTTTGATCATAGATAATATTGCTTAAGACAATGTCGCTTTAATACTTATTACAAGTTTTTAATATCTGTATTAGATAGGCACGCAAATGAACCGCCTAACGGTAAGTAGCCAGAAGCTGTCTCAATTATCTCATTCAACTTTCACAACGAAACACAACAATATATTCAGCTATATAACTTGATAAATAATTGAAAGATCCGAGACCGTTATAAATCTATAACATTACTGAGATTTAGGTAAACAAAATAATATTAATTTGAATTTAGAACGATAACGAACGAACGACATTAATAAATTCACGTAACTTACCAACGCTCAAGACGACTCCATCCTCTCAGTACAGCTCAACTAACTTCATCAGTAGTTTGAGCATGTCGCATACAAAGTAGAACAAATGCAGCAATAACTTATAGCATAGTCGGCGGATGTCTATGAGATAGTAACCGAGAACCAACGCAACGAAACACGCACAGTAACATAATTTTCGATTTTTACTTATAACCATCTGAAATTATACTTTTATTTCTTTATATCAAGCAATTTTGATCCTCAAGTCGTTTTATAATTTTAACTCAATAAATTAAAACAAATTATCGATTAGAATGTATGAATATTCAATCTTACGTAATTGTCTTTTTCTTAATAGTTTATTTTGCGTTTTTTTTTAATCTGTCCGAAAATTACTAAGTAATCGCGTCTGAATATTTATCAAAAATTACACATATTATTACACAGATTAAATATAATAAGTTGTAAGCCCAGATTGCGGCGTTTACGGTAAATATGCTAGAGCTAATTGAGTTTTCTCGCTTATTAGTCGTTCTCAATTTGACGAATAAATTGGACGTTACAAAACTGTTTAGTTACAAAGTTTAACTAACTTAACATCTTTCACTTTTCAGACTACAATTACTTATTAAAAATAAATATCAAATTATTGTTTTATTAAAAAAAATTGCAACTTTTTAATTTTGACAAAATTAAATAACAATGTAAACGGTGACGACATAATACACACCCTCTGCGTTCACTTAAAACTAAACATATTATTTATTTATGATAAATTGCATTGATTTTTTGCTATTAAAAAAAATCCGAAACAAATTAATAAGTTATTACTATGTAGTTTCAGACCACAGAGTTTCTATATATTATTTGTCAGCCAGCAAACCGACCATTAGATGACAGGTATTATCTGACACTAACTTTTTCCCGCTCGTTAGATACAGGGCAATCGATACGTGAAGTGGATGCGTATAAGTCTAATCAGGCAAGGTGGGCCCGACACATATAGAAAAGTCCTTTGGACCGTGTACCTTTAAAAGCCCACTGACCTATATATTCATTTCGCTAATTTTATTTACAAAGGTCAAGCGATGCATTTAGATTATACTTAAGAATTTACTTTGAGTCAGTTAAATGTGTTAACAGTTATATGAATATTGTTTTAATTTAAATTAATGAAAGAATTGTTCTTCTTTATTTATTTCATAAATAAATATCCTTGGACATTATTCACACACGTCCATCTGATCCCAAACTAAGCAGAGCTTGTACTATGGAAACCAGACAACTGATATACTACATATATCACTTTTTTTGTAAATACATACTTATATAGATAATTACACCCAGACTCAGGACAACAAACATGTTCATGCACACAAATGTCCGTCCTGGGTGGGAATCGAACCCACGACCTGCGGCGTGTAAGGCAAGTGTCTTACCAACCACGCCAACCGTCTTGTTCATAATCGGACATGTGTGACTTTTCCCACACTAATAAACTATTAAACCACTGCTCCGAATTCGGTAAAATTTAGTATGAAGCAGGCTCGAGCCTTGAACCTCAAGGAAGGACTTAGGCTACATTTTTTATTACTAAACAATTTTTTTCCTATTTATAAAGCCGAATCGAAAGAGTTCGTTTCAACTCCAGTCCAGGAGGCCAATTCTACTAACATAATTGTCACTTTATCGTAATCGAATCGAAACATAATCGTTGACGTTTAGCTTTTTCCCTTTTATACTAATACAACGATCCAGTTGCGATTCGATTCTTCCTTGATGGAACGTCAAAAGTTAACAATGAAATTTGAGTTTGGCTGGTTTTTTGGCTTTTCTATATGGTAACATCATTCGATTCAGTTTAATGAGGAATACTCGAATCTGGATCGGAATCGAATCGAGAACCTTAATAAAGGTTTTACAATAGTGGAATTGGTTTGTGTTAATATTAATAGTCCATTTGATAAAAAATGTAAACTTAATGAAAAACTCACTAAAGAGAGATACTTTATAACACCCACGGGTTCGAGTAGTGTTTTTAACACAAGTAAAGGCAGTAAATTTACTCAGTAAAGTAAAGTAACAGCCTGTGAATGTCCCACTGCTGAGCTAAGACCTCTTCTCATTTTTTGAGGAGAAAGTTTTGGAGCTTATTCCACCACGCTGCTCCAATGCCGATTGGCGGAATTCACATGTGAAATTTGACACATGCAGGTTTCCTCACGATGTTTTCCTTCACCGTCAAGCACGAGGTGAATTACAAACACAAATTAAGCACTTGAAAATTCAGTGGTGCCTGCCCGGGTTTGAACCCACGATCATCGGTAAAGATTCACGCGTTGTAGCCACTGGGCCATCTCGGCTACGGCCATCGGCTAATTTACTCATATATCGTTAAATTACCCGTAGAATTATTTGAATTCAACTAACACATACATTATTATGTGGTGATCAGTAGGTAGACATAACGCACAAACATAAGATAAATACAAAATGATATGAATTCGAAACAAATAAACGTAGTCAGGTAAGTGAAGATGAAGAAAGAAAAATACACTTATTTGTTTATCACGATTTTGGCGTAGTGATTGAAATAACGAAAATATAACAACTTTATATGAATAGCATTTAGTGAAGTTTCTGGGCCAAGAGATAGATCAATCTATTATTGAAATCTGATGCCTTCCAAAGTGCATTTACTATCCATTAGGTTGAGTGAGCTACTATCCGCTTTGTGATATATAAAATAAAAATTTCAGAAGAAAATGTTAATATCATAACCAGTGACGATATATTTGCTTTGTATTAATATAAATTATGATTATGTACCTTAAATGTATTTTACTAGAGTTTACTTAAATTTACTTAAGGTGGTTTAATCATTCTGACAGTGTCAATGTTTATGTAAAGTGATGAAGATCAGGGTACGTTACAATTTGTTTTTTATAGCGTAGGGTGGCGGACGGGCATATGGGCCACCTGATAGTAAGTGGTCACCAACGCCCATAGACATTGGCATTGTAAGAAATGTTAACCATCGCTTACATCGCCAATGCGCCACCAACCTTGGGAACTAAGATGTTATGTCCCTTGTGCCTGTAATTACACTGGCTCACTCACCCTTCAAACCGGAACACAACAATACAAAGTACTGCTGTTTTGCGGCAGAATATCTGATGATTGGGTGGTACCTACCCAGACTAGCTTGCACAAAGCTCTACCACTGAGTAAAATAAATAACTTTTAATATAAAGCTTTAGACCTTCGCAGGTTTCGGCAACATAATGTAATTGTTGAAGCAAAATAAAATGAAATTTATAATTTTAGACCACTATGTATTGACTTAAGGATCAAAATCGCGTGTTTTCGTAAATATTATCACTATATATAATGTCACACACAATTCACATTTTTCCCATTGGATAGTCGACAGTAAACTGAAGAATATACCTCGGAATTTCATGATCCACATGAATACTTGCCTGAAATGAATGATGGTTGGAACAGCCTCGTTTTTATTCCAGCTCTGTTTATTTTGCTTTTCGCGTCTTTTATGTTTTTGTGTCATTGTAGTTTGTTACAAGTGCACGTAAACACGGCGCACACTTTGTGCTATTTGAACTACACATCACAATGAGAACGTGTAGTTTTAAAAAATGTTTATTATACACATTGACAACTCTCAAATTTTAATAATCACGTTCCATCTATAATTCTATACTAATATTATAAATGAGATTATAACTCTGTTTGTCTGTTACGCTTTCACGCCAAAGCCGAACCGGTGGTAGATTTCGCTTCTATCTATATAAATAAAATGATGAAGTTCTGCAGTTGTGCGCGCATCACGGAAAAACTACTGGATAGATTTCAATGAAATTTTGTATATTGATGTATGTTTAAGCAATGCATATTTTTCGTACATAAGAAAACTATGTGTAAATATATCAAGCAACGCGGACGAAGTCGCGGCTATCAGCTAGTATTGTATAAAGATATTTGAAGTTGTCACTTATGTATAAATTAAGTAACAGCCTATGAATGTCCCACTGCTGAGCTAAGGCCTCTTTTTTTTTTTAGGAGAAGGTTATGGATCCTATTGCTGCTCTAATGAGGGTTGGTAGTATGTATGTCACCGTAAAATTGTAAATATCGTTATATTATTTATCTCGCGAGATTGTAAACTGTAGAAAGATTGTGAATCGTAGCATACTGTTTACAATTGACATGTATACTTCATTTACATTAACCCATGTAAGCACCATTTAAGAATATTACAAAGACATCTTTACGAAACAATAGAGGCCTTACTATAAAATTGCAATGCTGCGTCTTGTTTTTTTTTAATATACGATGTGTCTTACCACATTCAAATCCAACAAATTCAAATTCAAAGACAAAGTGAACAAATGGACATATAAAAAGGGATATTTTTTACCATTCAAAGATGAAAACTAATACAATGACTACAAAAAACATGCTTAAAACATTATCTAAATAGATACAACAAAAAACTTATATAAAAAGAAATATTGTATGTAGTAAATAATAGGTACCAGTTCTTTGCACGTTTACTATACATATAAAAATATTTATAAAATTTTAACTATAGTTTTTGTACACACATACAAAAGAAAAGCTATATTAGTTACAGATTTATCACGAACGAATCTTCCGTTTGTCGAAACATTTGATAAACATTTTCGTTTTACTCTTTGATATTATATGGCTGCTATTAGAGAATAAATAAACTAATGGTCCGGCGCGGTGGCCAGTAAATCTACGAATGCGAAACATAAGAGAAAAAAATAATATAATTTCGAATTACACATAAAACTTTTTATTTGTAGTTGTTTATTTATTTGTATTTGTACTTGTTTGTTTCTAGTAGTATTTAATAAGTGGTATAATTTAATTTCTTCATCGTTCTATTATCTAAGTTTTATTTGTAGACGTGACGATTAGGTTTTTTTCTTTATTCTCAGAGACAATCCGGGCTGATTGAGGAAGTGTTACACTCCCACGCCTCGGAGAGCGTTTAAAACTTCGCGTCGTATCGTCAGGGAAGAGAAGTTGCACCTGTATTTGTACATTGTAATATCTGATGCGTAATTCGCTATTGGTTTGAGATTGGCCACAGTTGCCAAAATTTTCACAAAAGGATTTTGAATGTTATTATTAAATAAGAACAAGTATAGGTTCCTGGAGCCGACATTTGAGATCAGTTCTCAGAACGCATTCATGTTAACTAACCTATGTTTGCGGATTCGTATAAAAATTCAATTGTACTACATAAAACCTGGTATCTTCGATTAAGATTCAATTGTTCTGGACAAATTGCTCTGGACTCTATGCCGTTACAATTATCAAAAAGATATATCAAGTAATTTATCCTTATCAACGAGATATAAGACACCATTTCGTATTTAACATGCTGGATGCGCTAAACTCCAATCTACATTTAAATACAGAAACATCTATAACATCAAATACAATATCAAAACAATAGTTATACGTTACGATATGTTTACTTTAAGGAATATAATAACAGTACACGTATTCATCGCAATAATACAACATCAGTGTTTGTATTTAAAATACCGCTGACGTGACACACACACAGCCCTAACATAAAAACACAATTTTGTTTTATCCTAAAGGCAACCCATTCCCATTATTATTGTCTGTTGCCTATCTAAAAGGTGCTTGCTGGTCCAACTACATTTAAATCAAAGTTTGTTCAAATTTTTGATAATATTATGTATTCAACGATGGCCCAAAATGCTTTTCTCTCAAGAAATTTGAAGTGCTGTTTTTTGGGAGCTGGAGAGGAACAGGGTGTAAAGTACCTAATCCCCCATTGAAAAGGGAGGGTTCTCCAACCAGACGGAGGTTGTGTCTGGAGGGCTACTACCCCCAACGTTGGTTGTCGGGTTCTTGTATATGTTCAATCGCTCGGATAATTTTAATATCGCGATGTAGGATAAGTCAGTTTTTAGTTTCGTATGTCGCGAGATAGATGTCACTACAGTTTACAATTTATTATATCTCAGACAGTTAGTATCACGTGACAAATGTTTGATTTGTCCAAACAAACAAAAATACAAATAAAATTAAAGTTACAGCATATGAAGATCCTACCGCTGGATTAAAGCTTACATCTCCTACGGAGGAGGTTTAAAGATTTTCTACCAAGCTGCTGCAATTTGCCACCAATTTGCCAATCAAATTGTTATTAAATTTAGATACATACGGATCATCTCACGATGTTTTCCTTCAACGCCGAGATCGAAATGAATAACAAACACAAAATAAGCACATGTCAATTTAGTAGTCTTAACCTGGATTTGAACTTGTGATCTTTTGTTAATATTTACGCGTACTAACCACTGTGCCATCTCCTATATACCAGTATGTTAATCTGAGTCTAAATCGTAGTCGCCAGATGTTTAATATAATCCCATCACGGTCCCGATTTATTTAAATGCGTTCAGCGTATACCAACCACAAGAGGACTAAAGAAAAATAAACGAATTTAACGAGATCTTGAATACGATATTCATTATGGGGTCACGGAAATACTGCGTTTTGAATATCGGCAAGTTATCGGAACTTTGAAAGTAAAATTAAAGTTTAATATGTCGTTAAATGTAACGCGATGTAAGCGATGGTTAACATCTCTTACAATGCCAATGTCTATGGGCGTTGGTGACCACCTATGCAATAAAAAAATCTTGATGAATAAATAAAGATATATTCATCAAGAAATGTTTGTAGTGTATAATATAGCTGAGCAATTTGCAAAACGCATTTTTTTTTCTAGTATAAATAGGACGAGCATATGGGCCACCTGATGGTAAGTATGTAGTCACTAACGCTAATACGCCACCAACCTTGTAAACTAAGATGTTATGTCCGTTGTATCTGTAATTACACCGGCTCACTCATCCTTCAAACCGGAACACAACAATAGCAACTACTGCTCTTTTGCGGTAGAATACATGGCGAATGGGTGGTACCTACACAAACGAGCTTGCACAAAGCCCTGCGCCTTGGATTGGGACAGGCTTTTATTATTTTAATTCCATAATGACATTGCCATACATTAAAGTGCCGAAATGTTAAACGTGGTTTTTATAAAATTGATATTCATTGTATTGAAAACTACTCCGCTTTTGTATCAGGAATTCATAAATTCAGAAGGAACGCTAGTTATTTGTATATTGCTAGCCATCGTCTCCTTGATATGACGCGTGAAGGTCCAGTGTAGAACAGACGGTAACGCATCAGTGGGGCTCAGAACGTCATTTCTATTGCTATTTTCATCTGAACTTAGTCCGGTCTTTAGGCAGAGGGGACGTGTTGTTAAAATAATACATCAGTTCTTGTCGAATCGATTCATCACAAATATTTTAGTACCCAAATATCCTATACAATCAGTTCCACAAGGAAGGTAATTTCGAAGATATCGTCAGCAATATCAGAAGTTCAAAGCAGGGTTTGGATTGTCAGCTGACCTTTATTATTTCTGATTTTCGTACAGAACACTTGAAATTTTAATTTATTTCTTTACTGTGATTTATTAAAATTATGATTGTTACATAAAAACTGTATTAAAAACTCCATGATAAAAGCTTAAAATTGTTTGTCTTAAATTTAAATGTGTTCTGGTTATATTCTATTCGTGTATATAGAAATAAATAAATTGTAAGCCCCTGGTCCGCCGGTCATGTTATACGTTATAAACTTTAGAATATGATCTAATAACGACGTTGCTATATTGCACTTAGAAAGTAGCACAGTGTTCAGTGTGATATATAGGAGTAGATAGATACTCGCTTATTGTACACTACGTTCATAAAAGAAATACACCTACACTCTGTCCATTTGGTTATTAACTTTTTGACAGATATAACTTGTATGTCTGCGGCAATGTAACACGTTAATTATCAATTCTATTCTTCATTCATCACCTTTTATCTCAGCCGGAGAACGTCCACTGCTGGACAAAGTCCTCCCCCAAAGATTTCCACGATAGCCGGTCTTGCGCTACCCGCATCCAACCGGCTTCCCGCGACACTTACAATAACGTCGGTCCACCTTGTATGGGGCCTTTTTTTAACGTGGGGAAATCTATCATGGATACCCTCCATATCTATGATGGAGGGTTATGTCGGACTCCTACCGGCTAAAACCACTACGGTACCCTTCCCGTCTTAAAGGAGAGCGCCACGGGATCGCTTGCGCATGCTACCGTGAACCTTGTATGGGGCCTGCCCAACCTGCGTCTTCCGGTTCGTGGATTTATTGTCACTTTAATTGGTTGTTGAATTAAAACTTCCTTTGTTATATTGGCTTTTCCTATAAGGCATAATTGTTAAACAATATAAAACGATATAAATTTGTTTATTAACTTAAAATTCAATTTTGTACGTTTTTATAGAAAATTATAGGTCATAAAGTATATCGTTGTTTGTCGTATGACGTATCAATCATTTAGAAGTGTGAATATGTACATAAATATGACGCTCAATAAATATTAAGACATACACGTTCTTTACGTTTCGGATTGGGGAAAATATGTGGCTTTCGACATTCAATAATTTATTGGTCATCACACGTAAAGGCAGAGTTTACGCATTTTTTTTCATTACGCATTTTAAAGTAAACTTTTACGTAATCTTAAAAATTTATGGTGTCAAAAAGTGAACAGCCATATGGACAGAATATAGTATTTTTTTTTTTTTTTTTTTTATATAAAGAGGGGGCAAACGAGCAGGAGGCTCACCTGATGGAAAGTGACTACCACCGCCCATGGACATCTGCAACATCCGAGGACTTGCAGGTGCGTTGCCGGCCTTTGAGGAAAGAGTACGCTCTCTTCTTGAAGGTTTTCATGTCGTATCGGTTCGGAAAAGTCGCCGGCGAAAGCTGGTTCCACAGAGTGATTGTACGAGGCAGGAAATGCCTTAGAAAACGGGCTGTTGTGGACTTCCAGACATCGAGGTGGTGAGGATGGAATTTTGAGTTCTGGCGCGATGTCCGGTGGTGAAACTCAGCGGCCGGGACTAAACCAAACAACTCCTCAGAACACTCCCCGTGATATATGCGATAGAGGATGCAGAGTGACCCAACATCTCTACGCAAATCCAAAGAATCAAGCCGGTCGGTAATAACCTGATCGTCGACAATTCGAACTGCTCTACGTTGAATGCGGTCAAAAGGAAGAAGCTGGTACTGTGGAGCTCCCGCCCAGAGGTGAGAGCAGTACTCCATGTGGGGCCGAATTTGCGCCTTGTAAAGTTTTAGGCGATGGTCCGACGTGAAGTACCGTCTCGCCTTGTTGAGCACTCCAAGCTTTTTGGAAGCCAATTTGGCTTTAACTTCCAGTTGACCGCGGAACTGAACAACGTTCGAAACCTCGACGCCAAGTATCCCGATACTGGCTGTGGCAGTGAGGGGAGTATTCTCGAAGTGAGGGGATACGACAAAAGGAGACTTTTTAGCGGTTAACGCGCAAACTTGAGTCTTATTGGGGTTGAATTGGACTAGTCGGCCCCAGTCTGAGACCTTGGTTAACAAGGTCTCGACTTCAGTCATGACTTCTCTCAACGATAAGTCACGTGGTCATTCTCATACATTTGTTTAGTTTTCTATAGCGTTTACAATTGTAGAATATCACCTTGGCTAGGGCCTCTGTTTTCGATTCGAAAAAGTAAAAACCTAAGCCACACAGAGTCGCGTTAATAGAACGTGCTGTATTAACTTAAAGTAAAGAAGGAAGAATTTGCAGGTAGTAGTAAAGCGGTGTGGTGGAATAAACCCCAAACCTTATAAACTTAGAAGTTAAACTTCGAGCACAACAGCCTGACTTCTCATGCTTCTATTTAACTTTGCCTATTAGTATGTGTTTCACCAAATGTGGGTCAAATCTCGCAACTAAAATTGAAACAAGTTACACCAAAACAATTAAGCTGAAACTTTGAAAACGATGCTTAAACCCCGACCAACAATACAATCTAGTATGCTTTTCTCTCTGATGACAGAAGTTTGGTTGGCGGTTGGAGTAGTGCTTATATTTTCAATTTTATTCCTCTTACGTCGTATACGGTTACGAAATGAGAATTTTATTAATATATTTACATGATATATGATATGACACTTATTATATTTATTTACAAGAAATGAACGAATGAATAGCTTTCACCATTATTATGGTTATGTTTGAAGACATACAGAAAATTCGTATAAAACTAGATACTTGGATCGAATAGGACATAAACTATAACATTTAGCTTTATTTTAAAATTTAAAACTTAATTTTTTTTTAAATTTTAAATGCCATGTTTTCTTTTATTTGAAATAGGTAGGTAAACTGTATAGATCTTTAAGCACTAAGATGTTATGTCCCTCGTGTATATGGTTACTTCAAACCCACTTAGAGGATTTGCACAGATCCCTGTCACCAAGTAACATACAATACAGAAATTATAGAACCATTACACTTGCTCATTGATTGTCGAAAAATTACCACTACGTATTTTATGTTGACAGTGATGACGTCACAATATGGGGAAGTCGTTTCTATTCCGATTTGGATCGCTTAATACATTTAGATCCGTAATAGTTCACGATTTTTAGTAATACAATAATGATAACACTATAATTACAATATAGCCACATAGTAGCATGCAAATATGTAGTACATGTCAAATTCATAAAAATGTTTCAAAATTATCATTACAATTTCATCATTAATAATTTCATACTTATATTATTACATTATTAAAATTTAAAAAGTCAGATACAGAATAGAAATTTTTATCATGTTTTAAAATGGTGGATATTTAACATTTTTAAGGATTTTTTTATTAAATATTTTAGACGTACCGCAACGCATTTTTGGTGCAAAAATTCCTGGACTACATAAATGGTGGATCCACACGTGACAGACTGTCACGTGTAGGTTTCCTCACGAAGTTTTCTTTCATCGATATCAATAGTGCTAGTCCAGGTTACATGATAGCCATTAGTTGTTATTGAAAATCTTTTAAATATCAAATTTCAATAGGGTTCTTGTTACATCGTTCTTAATGCAGTAGAATGTATAAGAAAACGTATATTTTATTAAATAAATAAATAATATATAAAAACCAAGGGAATATCAGATGCTAAAGTCTAATAATTCTGCTATGTAAGTGTATAATAGTTATTTAATTACTTAACGAAACTTAAAATATAGGCATGTTCTTAGTCTATTAAAGTTTTAACTCGTTTATTTCAAGTTCATTTAACGTTAAGCTTTCCAAAAATGTATACAGTGAAGTTCCACAAACCAGAGAAAATAAAAACAATATTATTTTAATAATACTAATTAAAATACATTTATATTCTTATTTACAATTTTTATATACTTATAATCCGGTACAAAAATCAAAAAACAACTATGTTCTTGACTTGACGACATTCGCGTGTCGAATTTGACGGAAATCCGTTGACGATGATGCGTACTGCGTACAAGACAAACAGTTTAATGCATCATAAAACTTAACGTTGATATTATTTTGAAGTGATTAGGAAAGAGGTTATAAGCGGAATGAAGTGTTGTTTAAAGTTGAGGTGAGAATTAAGACGAGTTGAGATGAGAGGATGAGGGACATTTTTTTTTTTGTAGTCTGGTTAACTGATGTAACGGCAGCTTTAGAAAAGGAACAAATATAATAGTATCTATAATACTAAATACACACGTACATATATATATCTAGGACATATTTATATAAAGTATTTCAAGTAGTTTATCAAACGTCAAGAGAAAATTATTGACAAGGTCAACGCGATGTCGCATGAACGAGACAATACCTACTAAGAATTAATTATTCTCCTACAACTAGCGACTGGCCCTTGTACATCGTTTATTATTAAATGATAATTAACGAACTAGTATCTATATTTGTGGTACCTAGTTTTATATTCAAATCAAATTCAAAATACTTTATTCAATATTGAAGTATTACACTTACTTGATTATAATTGATTGTCAAACTGGAAACTACTACCGGTTCGGAAAAGAAACACCCAGCCCTGAGAAGAACCGGCGAAAGAAACTCAGCTATAAGATTATAAGTATATTTTTAACATAAAATTATATCGAACATTTTTTGTCTTCAGGCAATCTTTAAATAAAAAGAGATTGACGTGTTTTAAACTTTTGTATTGATATTTTATAGTTTTTCATCGAAGATTTTCTATCAAGCCAAGTTATCAGCGATTCGATATCCATCGCGTACTAATAACCTATTACGAAATAACCATTTTATAGGTATGCAGAAGTTCAATAGCATGAAACCGAAGAACAAAAAATACGATTTACCTTTTATTATGTTAATTACATCTACCTACATGTTTTTAAAATATACGACTAAAAATAGAACTACTGCATTAGAGTACGTTCTCTGGTGGTAATAAATTAAAATATTTGGCATATCGTTTATTTTTAGATACCCGTTCGTACTTTCGTACATAGATCGTTTATATTGAAGGAAGCAAATCTTGGTTGGTTATGTTGGCTTGGAGCCCTGTCCGATACGCAGGAAAATTTATGTTTAATCACAATCGTCTCAATGGTTTTATTTATATAAAACACTAGCTATGCAACGAGGTTTCACCCGTGTATAATTAATAAAAATATAATAAATAAAAATAAGCCTAGAACCTTCCTCGATAAAAGGACTATAGAACACAAAAATATTTTTTAAATTCGAAATTAGTTTCTGAGATTAGCCAGATCAAACAAACAAACTCTTCAGCTTTATATATTAGTATAGATAGATGAATAACATGACAACTAAATTCAACACATATTCGTTGTTAGCAAAAGACGCCGATATATTATAATCTCTTTTTAGTTTATTTAAATTTTCAGGGCTACTGTTCATTACGGTCGTATCTAAGACCAATTAATTAATGCTCTCAGGTTCATGTACTTGTATTGTATTGTATTTTGATAAGCCTAGTGTGCTTATCGTTAATTTTTATTATAATTATAAACGCAATTTTCCTTTTATGAAATATATTGAAATGTTTATCACAATATACGAGTACATAGTATGTTATGTAGGCAAAACCCCAAACTTAAGCTTTATCACGACAAAATTGACAAATATTTGTCCTGTTACTCATGATTCCGTTCTATCAATCTGCTTATATGATAAAGGGTTCTTTTTAGAATATTAGACAATATGAATTCGATTAATATGCAACTTTAAAATCATCTTTAATATCAAGACGGCCGTAGGATTTTTAATATACCTAATAATATGATTATACTTTTTTAACATATAGCTTCATTACACCAGTCTGGAGATTTGTGCGGACGCCTTCTCTGCTATGGCCGCCGAAATTATTAATGACAAGTACAAGAAAATATCATTCATGATAAAATATTTACTTCTCAAAAATATAGGTACGTTAAATTTTGAAAGAAATTTGAATAAACACAAATTTATTAAATCCCTATCAAAATAAATGAAACATTCATTTTAAACATTATCTGTAAACAAAAACATATCGCTTACACTCTACAATTGGGAGCTGTAGATTTAAAGATATTACAAGATAAATTTGTATATAAGCGGATCGCAACTAAAAGTCGTGTGGCGTGCTTTACTTAGATGTGTATAAATCGCTGTCTGAAACTGATCGTATTATAATACATTTAGTATTAATCATACAAAAAAAAACATGAGGTACAAGTACGTTATATTATAATAGGTAATTCTGAATAGTTAAAACAAAATTTGAAGCAATTTTAGATTTAGCTTAGCGATAAAACACAAATGAACACTTACATCTGTTCAACAAATCATGTACTAAATTTAGACATATGTTTTATAAACTTTACAATTTTCATATTAAAACCCGGTCAACATTGCGCCGCTGTTATGAGCTTACAAACATCACAAGTGGGCTTCGTAACAATTAATTATCGTGAACGCAGTGCACTCACGCCAGTTAGCACAATTAACTCAAAGCGAAATGATTGAAATGTTTTGTTTAACTCTGATACATTACCATTTATATTAATTATATCGTATATGATAACGCTAATTATGAAATTAATATTATTTTCGTTGCGTCCTATTCGTGATTTATCTTAATACCACCTTTACTCTAGCAATTAATATATATTTGTACACTGGACTATGTAAATCTATTTAAATTTTGTGTACTGTTTTGTTTAATAGTTCTTGATATTATATTATTTAAATCTAAATATTACCTGCTATTGCGGAGTTCAGAGTTTAGTAACAAATACATAATATACAGAGTATTTCCTACTAGAAAAAGGAATTGTAAAATTTATATTTTTATTACTTTAAGCCGCATTTGTATGGGTCAATTGAGAATACATTGATTAATTTGAACTTTCTAAATAGAATGGAATGGAATCACAAAAGCTACATAATGTATTATTAGGAATTTATAAATAACCTTGGATTTCAATTCTCTAAGAGAAAAATCATTTTCATATTCAAAAAGTAAACTAAATAATAAACAACATATGCATATACATATGAAAATTAAATACAGATTTAACACAAACTTATTTCATCTTATGCTATTTATTAAAATATACTACGTCATATTCGGGTAAGCGACTATTGTGAGCTTGTCACTAACTTGTTTTTTTTAATTATTTAGTATAGAAATAAAGATAGATTAAAAACAAAGAACTTTTTCTTAAATATCTATCATTGAAATTTGCCTCAAACAAACAGAGAAATTAACCAGTAACCACTCGTTGGGTACTTATTAGCAAACATACTTCTCATATTGAGTAATAAATAGTCTTTGAAGGTACAAAGCACAGGTCGCACTCGTAAAGGATACCTTTATAGTTAAAAAAAAGAATTTTGTCAATATGGTTGCCCAGTGAAGTCAGTATATTTAAATTTCAATTAGGTATAACTTAGATTCAATATTTTAAATAAGCATACTAATAGTTCAAAATTTCTGGAAAAATCTTTGAAATCTGTATATATAATTAACTTTTGAATGAATCATGCTGTGTCATATTATTTTTGATCATCTAATTATTTGTCTACCTCCAAAATTAAAACATTTGTGTTTATTACGGTTTAGCGTAGTTTTTTTAAATAAAATTAAGCCTGAATTTTTTTTTTAATTCTAATTATACAAAAATATATACATATATTATAATATACTTTTTTTCGAATTACCTTCTTTGTAGATGAACCAAATTTTCTTTATATTTTATCATTTTATATATTGTTGAACTTAAAAATGCATTAATATTTTATTTTATCATCTTGTGTGGCGATAAAAAAACGGTGAATTTGAATATTTTCTCATAACCAGGCAGATTATTTTAAGTGGGGGTAGGTATTAAACCTAACCTCAAATTAAACTTTCTTGTTAGCTATTAAATTATTGCCGTATATATGTATAAGACCCGTAATACATACATTTTACATATATTTAACTTCAAATAATTTTAAACACTATTGAGATACGGACAAATAAAGGCACTAATTCATTCAGTTTTAGGTAATATGAGAGATTTTATGTCAAGTAAGTATTAATGTAAGATTCTACTAGGATTCTAATTGTAAAGTTAAATCAACGAAACCGGTCTTTCGAACTAAATAAATAACAGAAACATTTACTTTGGATCGCACACCAATGTCATCTATAAAACAAAAAAAAACTTTCAGATCACATCTAATATACGCCAGCCCAACAACTGTCTAATAAACAGAGGTCTTCGTAATATTTAACATTGAAACATTATTCTAATAAGAATACAATTTCAATGCGATACAGTTCAGAATCGCCGTATGACAGGAGTAAATGAATAAACGATTAACTTACCCTTATCACACACCTCGAGCGCACATAAGATGATAACACATAATCACAATAAAGTCCGCATATGATAATTAATGGGATTAACAATGACAATTCGAGAAAAACATGTAAACTTTGACTCGCATGACACAAAAATCATACGACACGCTTCCCTCTCGCTGAAAGGCGCGCCACTGCTTAGGGATACCATGTATCAAATTCGTTTACCCTAAAATAAACTAAATTAGGCAAAATATATTGAAATTAAATTTTAATATATGCATTGAATATTTCATTTAGATAAACCAAATCAATTAACACATTTGGATGATGATTTTCTGCATTCTCGACAGTATGTCGTACATGGGAAAGAACATACTTTCCGACAAGATTTCACGCTTGTTATGTCGTAGTTTTGAACTGACTTAGAATAATTCATGGGCTTCTTTTCTAGTCGTAAACAACATTCTGAATCTGAAGATATGAAAGCTAACATAACAGGAATTTTATCACCAAACAATTGTTTCATAGTGCTATAAACTGCTCGACTTGATTTATTTTTACTAAACACTCTAGGTTTTCTTATGCTTCTAGACCTTTTTATTGACGGCTCGCAGTTTTTCCGCCCAGTTTTTGGTCTTTTAACTGGTTGCAATATATTTCCAGGATTGAATTCTTGTTCTTGTTCGTCATGTGGTAGGCCATTAAAATTTCGATTTCCCATTCTCAAAATATTTGTGAAAATAATACAGAAAAATTTTGTTCAACAGAAAACCATATTTTTGACGTTATACAGACATTAATTTGACATATTAGTATACATAGACAAAGCCAGTATATTTCTTTAATTAATATAAATGTCTTATTCGATTTAATAATGGATATTATTATATTTTTTAAATTTATCTTAAAAACGTTGTATTAATAATAATTAATCAATATTCGTTTAGTAACTGCTTTAATTCAAAGTATTTACCGACATACACGATGAAGTTTTAATATGGGATACGGAAAAAAATTATTACCTACACATTTATTTTCATTTTACATCTATTAAACTCTTTGACTGCCTCGTTGGTCTAGTGGCTACATGTAAGGCCGCTGACCCGGTGGTCCTGTGTTCAAATCCCAGGTCGGACCAATAAAATGTTATTGAGATTTTCTGTCGAAAATTCTTAGTAGTAGTCTGGAGGTTAGAAGTGTGTACACTCTCGTGCCTCGGGAAGCACATACAGCCGTTGGTCCTGCGCCTGAATTCTCTCCGGTCGTGCCGGTTTGCCGTGCCATGGGTTTATGACAGTTAGGGAGTCGAGGAGTGCACCTGTGTCTGCGCAGTTGCCTAATCTCACTTAAGATTGGCCGCCGTGGCCAAAATCGGCCTGGAGGAATATTATTATTTTTCAACTTCGACTGACAGTTATAAAACTGTATATATAACAATAATTTTGAACTGTATATATAACAATAATTTTAAATAAGAAATTGAATCATCGAAAAGTGTTTTTTTAAATTTGAGTAAAACTTAAAACATGAAATGAACTTTGAAGCTAATTCTCAAAATAATCGAAATTAGAATGAACCTGGCTCTGAAGATACAATTGCATATTCCTGTGAGCCGAATAATTATCGACGGAAATATTAATTATTTTATTAGATAAAGAGTACGTGCATGATTGCCAGTACCAGTTATCTTTGTAAGCTTTTTGTGCTCATATACAGGTTGTTGCAAAATCAGGATATTTTCGAGTTGTATATCACGCCCTTAATCTTATTGATATTAAAATGATTTATCGATACAATATGTAAAATATCTCAAATATCATTAAGAAAATAAAATAATAATTGAACACGGAAAACAGATGTACATAGAGGCTAAGGTTTACCAAAAATAAAACAATAAGTAATAAATATATTCTAATGTGTTATTAAACAAATTTCCATTTCAATTCACATAACAAAAAAGATCCAGTAACAGAGAGAATAATTTTAATATCGAGGTAATATTGAATATAAAGAGCACCATGTATAAACGCTATAAACTGTGATTATACCAAGTTTTTAGTCCAGCTTCAACGATATATAAACGTTATTATCGAATGTAAAGTTGTCTTGATACAGTCACCACACGTAGTAGGTAGTTATCGTCGTCATCATGGTCGCCAAGCTCATTTGTTTGGCCTTTGCCCTCCTCTATACTGGTAAGTTCCCAAAGATAATTTGGAAACACATTTAATATATTTATTTCATTAGCTATATTTTTAACACATAGAGAACGTATATGTTTTTCAAAATTACGTGTTTATGTATATTATGTACATTGTATAGGGACCTTTAGGAACGAAGTTCTTACACGCGGCTTACAGTAGAGAGAAATGGCAGTGGCCTAAGGTAATTTAAGAGGTCGATATAAAAGAGGTTGAGGTGTTTGTCGGTGTGACAAAAATACAGTAATATAATCAATTAAAATCTGCATTTTAAATCAAGGTAATAGTTGAAAAAATATCGCACAGAATTTCGTTCCTGGCGAGAGTCGAAGGCTTAGACGTTGATTTACAGATACCGAATAAACATATTTAAATGTATTCTTATAGCATCAGCAGCACTAGAGAGCCGTATCGTCGGTGGTACACCTACTACTATTGAGCAGTTCCCGTACATTACTGCTTTCATCTACCACTACCCAAAGCCCGATATTTTGATCCAGAGATGTGTTGGTTCCATCGTTTCCTCATTTCACGTACTAACTACAGCTTTTTGTTTTACGTAAGTATTCATAATTTGTTTTGTTAGTTTTTGATATATTACTAAAAAAAACATTAAATTAAATATAAAAAGATATGTATGTAATACTCTCTCTAAATTTTATGTTATGCAAAATGGCCGAAATTCGGTCAAATTCATTAATTTAAATCTAATCATATAAGACATTTAAATCTCCAACCAATACATAAATATTTATAAAAATCAATCTATCAAAATTGTACAAAACACCTATCAGTATCTTACATCATATCCGATAAAGGATTATGCAATTAACAATAAAATCTAAAAGTAATTCGCCGATTAATGGTCTGATAACTTAAATAAGTTAACGATAAATATCGATAATGTGCTCTTAACATTTGTGATTTACTTTTACATCATATTAAAAATTAAATTAAAAAAACTTAAAGAATAAATAACAATATTATAATTAAGCTTTAACGATACAAATGAAAACATACTACTTTTAACACTGGTTGGTATAATTTGATATTTATGTACATCCGGCTTGAAGGACCAATTATGTAATTTCCAGAGGTGCTCAGTTAGAGAATATGCGCATACGAGCCGGTTCCACAAACAGCTTGGAAGGTGGTATTTTAGCAGACATTCTTGAAGTTATCAAACACCCCGACTATGTCGAGTCACCACGCGCCGCCGATATCGCTATTGTGAAATTAAAAGAACCACTGAGAATGAGTGATACCATCAATATGTTGTTCATACCACCCGCGGGACAATACATCCCGGATCACTTACCGACCAAAATCGTCAGCTGGGGATTTGAATCTGTAAGCTTTTTTCCTAAAACTAATGTTTTTTGGTCTTTCATTTGCAACGAATTATCTAATCTAATATATATATATTTTAGGAGGACCCTACGACTCAACTTCAAACGCTTAAGACCATTACACTCACCAAAATACCCTTAGCCGACTGTCAGAAGATCTTTGAGAATGAAAATGTTGCTATCACTGATGGTGAATATAAGATTTATTTTTTAATTTTCTTTAGTTTATACCTAATTTCAATCAAAATTTGTTAATAAGTTTTACATTTGGTTTGCGAAAATATAATAATGTTTCGGAAAAAACTTCTAATTCATTTGAACTGGAATGGCACTGGAATATCACGTTATTAAAAATATATTGTTACCCATTTGTGGAAGGTATACTATAGTGATTCCACTTTCAAATATTAATATATTTTTAATATTTAATGCTGACCTGATGAACTTTTCATTGCAGATTAACAAATTGCGTGCGATTTTCAAATCGTTCTACATTATTATGCACTATAAACAGTTCTTGATTAATTTATCATTATTTATAATACAACACTATTCCAATTAACTAGTTATAACCACATAAATTTAACTCTCTAAGTTCCGATTACAACTTCGTGGACATTGAAAACGCCATCTTTTCGCGTATCCATAGTGAATATCATAGATCATTCAAGATGTCGACCAATGACATCGCGTCAATTCGGTGTCAAATTTGTTTATTTGGGCAATGAATACAGACGTTACATAGAAGCGCAGTTCAGTTTCAGTTTATTGATTTGGGTTTATTCATGTTGGGGTTGGAATAGGCTCTAAGAAGTGTCGCTATGAATCAAATTTCAATACAACACTATCGTTTGTTTCACAAACCCTATGTGTAATTTTGTTCTCGGTATACTCCGTATTTAATGTTTTAACAAGTATGCAGTTCCTTCCTATTACTGTCTCATATCTATTCAAATTCAATTTTTGAATTTGTATATATATATATTGGTAAATATCAAACTTATACATGTATACCACCAGACTACGTAGTTTATAACTGTTATGTTTTGTCTTTGTGTTATTATTGTGCTATTAATTATAATTTAACTAAATACTATTTCGTATTTAAAATATATATAATAAAAAATATACTAATTTCTTCTGCAGCTGTCATCTGCGCAACAGCTCAGGGTAAGGGCATCTGCGGTGGCGACTCCGGCGCACCCATGGTGTACGGCTCCGTGCTGCTTGGGCTCTCCTCTCTCTACAAGAACTGCAAAACCGACGATTACCCGGACGTCTTTACCAGGATCGACTCCTACACGGACTGGATCATGGAGGTCGCCAGAGCACCGGGAAACTCTGATTCGCTTAGAATTGCGAACATCTTTTAAGTCAAATAAACTTTAACAGTTTATTTAGATGAAATATACTAGCATTAGTATAATTTATTTAGTCATGAATATATTATATAATCAAGCTAAAAACGACATTTGAATTACATAAATATACAATGTATATTGTGGTGGATATGTTTTTGGGTTTTGAAGATATGGTACAAAGATCTTAATAAAACTATATTGTAATGATTATAAAAAATATTTATTTACTTAGTAAATTTGTTTTTTTTTAACGCCCAATCCTACGGTTA
The DNA here is from genome assembly GCA_963151315.1 of Nymphalis c-album. Classification (NCBI taxonomy): domain Eukaryota; kingdom Metazoa; phylum Arthropoda; class Insecta; order Lepidoptera; family Nymphalidae; genus Nymphalis; species Nymphalis c-album. Next base: position 6,908,831 of record OY720611.1, on the reverse strand, counting down.
TTCTATATAACATCATTAGAATACATATAACATTACACAATTGTGAAACATTAAAATGTATTAAATAATTATCTTCCAATGGGAGGAGTAAAAATAGATAAACCGTGAATTTCAATAGAAGTGACGGCATTGGTCGAGATCAGAAATAACATACATTAGTTATTATGAAGTCGGTTAAGTTGATATCGGATCCTGGGACATTATTACCAGACTACTGATACACTACATATATTACTTTTCTTTTGTAAATACATACATATATAGATAATTACATCCGGACAAACAGACAATGTATGTCCTGTGTGGTAATCGAATCCACGACCCTACCAACCACGCCAACCGGCACATCAAGTATGTCGTTAAGTGAAAGTAAATAAAGATTAAATATACATTAAAAATTGAGAACTGGTTGTAGAGTATATGTGATTTGAAGGTTTGTTTAACCGTACGACTCCTGCTATTGAAATGTACTAAACAGTTACATAAAAATACTATCTTTGGGCGTTATATACAAGGGTTTCATACATTTTACAACAATTTGATAAAGGCAAGACAGTTCACATGAAGGCACTTACTGTGTTACACTTATATAACAGATTAATTTATCTAAATTACACTCCTTTCGGTGGTACATTACATCATTTAACGAAAACTACATCACCATTATATACGAAATTATTTTTTATCAGTCCTAATAACATATAAGAGTCATTACATTATTTACTTTCTAAAATATTTATGTATTTTATAATTATGCATCAAATTTATAATTGTATATTTCAATCAAATTTTCAAATTTCTTAATTTCATTTCAGAAAACAATTATTAATATTTTGTATACATAAATGAAATCCTATCAATTATCTAGTTCTGGTCCTATTTTTCATCATTATAATAATTATAATTATTGCAAAAAATACATTCAAAATTTATAAAACCTTAAAAAAGTTATTAATCTAAAACTTTATCCACAATCCTATAACATTGTGGAATTATAAATCATGAACACTTAAATATATATACAGAATGATAATAACCTATTTAGAAAATAGATTATATATAAGGCAGAGGTCACATTGAACTTACACCTAAGTTTATACAAAAAAAACTTGAGCAAAATTAGTTTTTATGGTCAAATATGATTTTGCTTGTTTTGAGTGTATGTTTGTGTATTAAGGGCTAAAAATTTGGACGGCAAATATACGGAAGAAGAGGTACTTAAGTACTACAAACGTAATTATATTTTTTTATAATAATCTATGTCTAATTTTATTACTATAACTATGATAATACTTAAAATAAATTTGATATTAAATTAAAGCTATAGATTCAATACTTCTAGTAATCTAGGCTCTTATATTAATTATTCAAATACCTGTAAACACACACCGCTTCATGGAGGAATGAGATTTTCATTTAGCTTGGAAGTCTTTGTAGATTTATTATGAGATTATTTTGCTGGTATCTGGAATAGGAATAAATGAAATGTATATTCATATAAACAGGAAAATATATACATCTATAACTTTATTATTTATAATATAATAAACATTTATAATTCGGAATTGTAATTTAAAAGGCACCGTGCCATAGTCCATAGACACTTCAATCGAAATATTCAATGCTGTGACCTTAAAAGAAGAAGACTATTGTGAAACAAAACTTAATATTTTGTAAACGTTATCAACTTATATAAGCTTCAATCATTCTCAAAAATATTAATAGAGAAAGATTAAAGATTGTTAATTATAGTATGTATATTATAATATTATAATTATAACCACAGATTATTTATATAAGAAAAAAAAAATACAATAAAAAAATTAAGAAAAAAATTCTGGTATATCTAAATCTCATTCATATAGTTACCGTGCATTGCGTTCAGTCGTGTCGCGGGTCGGGCGGGGTGACGGTGAGCGTGACGGCGGCGCCCGAGCGCTTGATGAGCGCGACCACGTCGGGGTGCGGCAGGCTGCGCACGGGCTGCCCGTTGATGGCCACGATGGTGTCGCCCACGTGCAGCCGCCCGCAGCGCGCCGCCGGGGAGTTCGCGATCAGCTGGCCTGCAGCGCGAGCGGGGGGTTTGTGAGTGCACATGTGTGTACGTGCTTGTGCGTGTGTACACGTTTGTGTGAGAAAGACCCAATCGCCGTAATTGGTCGACGCGATTGGATGGCACGCAGTATGTACGCATGCACCTTACCATGGATCATGAGATTACAACCCTTTAGTGACATTTAAGATATTGCGTACCAGCAATACACACTCATTGTAAAATTGATCTATTTTATATATATATATACATATATTGAACTTACCTATGGTACTAGTGGCCTTATTAGTAGATGAAATAACAACGAAGCCGAATCCCTCCCCCTCGTTTCTTGTAACGGTGACGTCATAAGGAGTCGGAGACCATCCTGTGTTCGTGTCGTACTGAACACCATACCTAATAAAATCGATTTATTAAACTACCCATGAAACAGTACATAGAAATAAAAAATAGATTAATACATACTATTTTTCTGTATAAATGCATATAATATATTCATAGATTGTTTATTCCGGTTTAGTTATCTGTGGGTGGCAGCTAACGGTTATTCTACCGCCAAATATCAATAACTTACATCGCAGTGGATCAAGCTAGTGTATGTAATATCTGTCTTATTAAAAAAATAAAGGAAATAAAAACAAAAATGTAAATTATATACATACATAGCAAAGTTGCTATTAAATCCACCTGAGCAGAAACACTAATTAAAAAAAAGAAGTAGTATATATAAAGTATCTATATCAAATTCAAATATAACTATAAGTGCCAAATAGCCAAAACCAGGTCAAGTATGAAAATCCTTTCCCGCCCAAAATGATGCTCCGAGTTAGTTTATGAAAAAATATAAAATGAACCTAAAAAGTATGTACATAAGATAGAAAATGCAACGAACATTGACATATGAGCGGCGGGCGGGTACATCGGCGCCGGGTGCAGTATGTTGTAGGAGGCCGGCGACACGTGGTGCAGCGGTTCCGCCCTGCGAGGTCACGAGTTACACTTACAGCTGTACCAATCTACTGGGACCTTTGACCTACGCCACCAGACTGCGGCTCTACTGCAGACCACTTTAGGCTTACCGTTTATGAAGTCACGTTAACCAATAATTTATTATTTATTTATTCCGATCGTAGTAGTATTGATGAATCATTATGAAGATGTTTTAAATTAATTCGCTCGTCTTTCTGATGATTTTTTTCTAGAAAATATCAAATTGCATTATTTTTATTTGCATAATTCTAGCGCTTGAAATTTTTGTTGTCACGCGAAAAAGGCTTTTAGGTATACTACAATAAAGTCTAATTAAGAGTTTTGTATATAGAATTACAGAATAATGTCATGCACGTGTCAACACTAGATTTCCTATACAAGTCACGTGTTGTTTTCATTGAACGATAAATGAATGACAGTTTTGTAAGTTAATTAATTGAGTTAAATGAAGTGATCATATTTATATTCAGTTCTAATTATAATGATTTCAATCTGTTAATTATGAATAATGTATTCGTTTAAATATGTTTTTGAATGCAATGAATATTAAATTCGGATAAGAATTTTTATTTTGTAAACAATATATTTTACTGCTTTGTTAAATTCTTAGTAATGTTTTAATTCGAAAGTGAATTTGCTTGTTTCGTCTTACTACACAATTGATCAACAAGAAATTTTTGATACACCTTGTCACGGATACCTCCATCCCCACCTCTCCATGCACAAGGGCGTATGACAATCTCATTTTACTAAAATATTGTTTGCATAATAAAAAATAATCGGAATAAAAACAAATTTAAAATATAATTTCTTTATAATGGTGAATATATGAGGTTTGTTGGGTAGGAACATTAAGTTTATGATCTTGGTACACCATAGAATAAAAATAGTGAAATTATGATCTTCATGCATATTTACACAAGAATGTCTCGTTAGATTAATGGAAAATCGTCTTACGCTAGCAGCGGCTGGTGTGAGTGAGGAGCTGGCATGGTGGGCAGGCCGAGCGACTGGATGTCAGCTCTGTTGTGTCTCACACCGAGTGTCACCTGAGAAATTAATTGGAAAACCTTAAGATAACACAAAGACCACCTCTTGTCTTGTATCTATCTATTATAGATATCTTTGGTCTTTCATCCAAAAAACTGATACAATTCTAATATAATTATAATTCTGAGAAAATTTCAACTTGATCAACAATAACTTTTTGTACATTTTCAAGGTTGGAATTCAAGTTACAAAGTTCAAAAGAGGATATGTCAACAATATGTAAAAGATTAAGACGAATTACGATCACATGTGAGTATATTTGTTAATTTCCGTCTCGTTCGCCTGCACTCGGTGCGGCATGTGTGTGTGTGTGTGTGCTTGTGTGTGTGTGTGTGTGCGTGTGTGTGTGCGTGTGTGTAAGGAGTACGTACGTGTCCGCGGGCGGCGGCCTCGCACACGTAGGCGACGGCCAGCGCGTGCGTGGCGCCCCCTAGCGGGGTGCCGTCCACCGACGTCAGCAGGTCGCCCGGCCGGAGCAGCCCGTCGGCCGGACCGCCTGCCGCCCGGGAAGAGTATTAATATTAGTTTCTTAGGAGTGACAGATAAATAATCGATTAATATTAGTAATTTAGTTTTTTTTTATACTATTCCACGTACTGCTGTTTTGCGGTAAAATATCTGGCGAGTGGGCGTTACCTACCCAGAAGCTTGCACCAAGCCCTACCATCAGTAAATTCTCTGTAAACAGGCGTTGCTAACTTACCCGGCACTACATAACCCACAGCGACCCGACTGCCGTCCTCAGTGCCGCCCACGATACGGAATCCGAATCCAGCCGATCCTCTCGCTAACCTTACGAGCACATCTGCTTCTGGATCCGTCGCGCCACCAGCTTCTACCTGTATCGGTTATTCAATATATACACTTATTCAAGTATATGTATCAATCATTTTCAAAGTATAAATACTTTAATTTTATTCACGCAGTGGAAACCTTCATAAAAGTACCCTCCCCAAGGCTCCAAAGGTTCCCCCTTAGGGGGAGGAACGGATTATGTGAGATTAACATTAACTTACTTTAGCTAACTTTACTCTGATTTAATAATATACTAATGGTGCCAACCTTAAATCTATACTAATATTATAAAGCTGAAGAGTTTGTTTGTTTGTTTGTTTGTTTGTTTGAACGCGCTAATCTCAGGAACCGCTGGTCCGATTTGAAAAATTCTTTCAGTGTTGGATAGTACATTTAACGAGGAAGGCTATAGTATATTATATTATATTTTCTGGCCCCGCGTCCCGCTGTATTTTTTAGGAACATTTACTGTGCTACTCGAGCGAAGCCGGGGCGGGTCGCTAGTATATTGTAAAAAGACAAGTTAAGAGTGATATAACATCGTAAGAATTATATTAATTTTATATGGCAAGATTACAATTACAAGACGCCGAAATCAAATCCGGTATAAGATAACAATACCTGTGGGTAGTTGGCGACGTATAGAGCGTTCTGCGTTTCCTCCGGATAGCACGGAGAGCGTGTCGGGGACCGCAATCTAGAAAAAAATCATAATCTATATAAATATATATATAAACATTGAACGAGTCAGTCATTAACCATTGCATTGTACAAATGGCGAAATTCACGCCATCCAGGCATTCTCTGTCACGTATCTATGTAATATATATACATTTAGCAAATAGAAAAATGTAAATAATTGTATGTATAGCTCTATATAATATAGATAACTTTATATTATAATTGTAAAATTAATTCAAAAGTGCTTGCGAGAGCCTTCTTGAATAAAATATAATATATATAATAATATCCTGGGACATTATTCACACATGGCCATCTGATCCCAAAGTAAGCAGAGCTCGTACTACGGAAAAAATTAAATTAAATACATAAATACTTGATTTAGTATGTATATATATATATATAGCTTAAGTTTTACTAAATGCTAATTATATTTAATATGCTACAAACAGACAACACATTATAAATAAAGGGTAACTTAAACTTACTTGGTGTAAATAACTATAGTTATTGGCTTACACGTCATCCGACAGCTTAAAATACATAAATTATTATATATACTTATAAGGCGCTATGTATATTTTAGAATATAAGAGAACTTTTAGTATATATAATACAAAACAAAAACTTTGTATAACTTATTAAACAGAAAAAACATAACTAAAATGAAATTATCTTTATATATATATATATATATATATGAATTTCTTCTGGGCGTGAAACTGGACTCTTTCCAAAAGGCTGGGTCGATTTTAACGATTTATTTTGTGTATGCTTGAGGATTCGATCGAGGAGTTTTTTAACAAAAAAAAATTAACTTTATTTCACCCGTACGAAGACGGACAGCTGGTATAAAATCAAAACAGTTATTCTTTTAATAAATAGTGAATGTAAGTATTTACCTTAGCGGCGAACCTTTTATCCGGCTGTTAGACGAGTTATTGGAAGGAGACTGACTCTGCAGACGTGTCGAGGGGGAGTTGGCGAGGAGACGCTCCGAAGCGCTGTTGTTCGATGGCGAGTGACTTCTCATACGACCTTGAACAATTGAGTTAGTATAACAGTAATTAAGGTCCATGTAAGCAGTGATAATAACAAAAAAAAATTAACATAAAAAAATTTATTTTACTGTAAACATTGAACAAAATGTTTATTCATTATAAAGCAATAGATAAAAGTTCGTTAGTATAAAAGATTTGGAATGTGTATATAATCACCATTTGAATTAGAAGGCGAGTGAGGTCTGTTTCGGCTGGTAGAAGGTGATTGTCTAGATAGCCCACCGACAGCCGCTGTACTCGGAGAATGAAGCATACCATCTTCAGGGAAACCTATAAAATATAATTAATATTATTTCCATTTCTAAATGACTAATGTAACTTAATTCCTGTAGAGATTTAAAATATGACGTATGTATATGCAATTCGTTACCTCCATTATCGCTACTGTCCGCGACACTTGCGTTCCCCCTCCAGTATGCGGCATTCATATCAACGTGCACGGTAGGAGTAGGGACTTCCCCCCAGTTATTATTCCATCTCTCCCCTCGCTCCCAACCATTACTCGGACCATCGATCCTACCGATATATTCAGTGTTATTTCCGTCCCATTTCTGTCCTGTCTCATCCCATTTCTGAGTCTCGGCCCAGTTCCTGACGTTGTTCGAGTTGTCCAGCCAGGGTTGTTGCTGCCACTGGTTGTCCTGGTTGTCGTTCCAGTGCGTGACCACGGGCAGAGTGAGCCTCGCTCCGGGGGTGCTGCTACGGCGTCGCCTTTCCATTATACTTTCACGCGTTTCGCGGTTTTTCGCTTCGGGAACCGCATACGTTGCTTCCACTGAGGTGATATCATGAATGAGATGAAGGTAGCAAAATAGATGTAAAAGTGAGTCTATAAACCATTGCCTAGGTATAGGCATTACCTAGTTCTATATAACTGATGTAGTATCATCAAACACTCATTGCCGGAATTTATTCTCAAACAGATAAATTCATATTATTATGGATGTTAATAACTTGCATATAATACACTTTAATAATTATTTAGAACTCCTATAATGCCCTATTTACACATGAGTGTTAGTAAATGGACTCACCACTTGCGCTAATTGAGTTGCGGTATAGATTTTATATAGGACGACCTAAACATGCCATTATAAAAGTAATGTCATTGTAAGAAATCTAAACAAAGTTTCAATTGAGTCGGATGGACAAACTTTTATATTCATGAATACGTAACTAACTCAAATACATTACATATGTGATGTTTAATGTAACTAAATAATATAATAAGCAATGAAGTAGAAATAAGTTGTCTAGCAAATATAATAAAAGCTTGTTGTAATCTTTACCTGAATTCATGCCATTTTGTCTTTCTCGGAGCTCATTATCTGGAGTCCTTATTGGTGCAGACCTCAGCTGTTCAGCTGTCGGTGTCTTACTTCGACCCAACTGGACATTGTTGTTTGTATTCGCTGTAAGGTTTTATAACAATTTTATATTAGTATTTACTTATTTTTATTAAAATCTATTAGTGTTTCATCATTTCAAAGACTTTAGATGAGGTGATCATTTAAAAAAAAAATTAAGTTTTTAGTTCTGTATTGGTAATATAATTTTTTATTAAATAATTTATGAATGTCTTAAAAAAACTGTAAAGCAATATATTTTGGCAAATCAGTTGAATTGTCATACAATAAAACTATTATGTAAAAACACACGCTTAAAATGATAGATATATTTTACTTTTATCGAAATGTAGCCACAAAATGAAAACATAAAAAAAATCAATCAATCAATCAATCAATCAATAGCCAATCGTTGTCCACTGCTGAACATAGGCCTCTCCCAAGGTGCGCCAAAGCTCCCGGTCCTCCGCCTTCCGCATCCAGTCGGTCCCCGCCACCTTCATGAGGTCATCGGTCCACCTGGCTGGAGGGCGCCCTACGCTGCGTTTGCCGATTCGCGGTCTCCACTCTAGGACTCGTCTGCTCCAACGGCCATCGGTCCTACGACATACGTGACCAGCCCACTGCCACTTCAGCCTGCTAATTTTGCAAGCTATGTCGGTGACTCCGGTTCTTTTCCGGATAATCTCATTTCTGATCTTATCCTTCAAAGATACTCCGAGCATAGCTCGCTCCATAGCACGCTGAGCGACTTTGAATTTGTGGACTAGTCCCGCAGTCAGTGTCCACGTTTCGGCACCGTATGTCATGGCAGGTAAGACGCATTGGTTGAAGACTTTCGTCTTCAAACATTGCGGTATAGACGACGTGAGGACTTGACGAAGGTTGCCAAATGCTGCCCATCCTAAGCGAATTCTTCGATCGGCTTCCTTCTCGAAGTTGTTCCTACCGACTTGAATGACCTGTCCTAGGTAGGTATATTCACTGACAACTTCGAGAGGTTTCCCTTCGAAGTATATCGGCCCCGGCACGACATGCCTATTGAACATGACCTTGGTCTTGTCCAAGTTCATACCGAGACCGACACGCCGGGAAGAATCGCTTAGGCTACGCAGCATTTCGGTTAATTGTTCCAGCGACTCTGCTATGATGACGATATCATCGGCAAATCGAAGGTGTGAGATGTACTCGCCGTTTACATTGACTCCATTACCAGTCCAATCCAGCGTCTTGAAGACGTCTTCCAACGCGTTGGTGAACAGTTTCGGGGATATTACATCCCCCTGTCTCACCCCTCTGCGCAGTTGGATCGCCTTCGTCTTACAGTCCTGGATGTGGACAGTCATTGTAGCGGCGTTGTACAGACACCTCAGTACCTCGATATATCTCCAATCGATATGACATCTCTGCAATGAGTCGAGCACTGCCCAGGTTTCGATGGAGTCAAAGGCTTTCTCGTAATCCACAAAAGCCATACACAGCGGCTGATTGTACTCTTCGGTCTTCTGCACAATCTGCCGAACAGTATGGATGTGGTCTACGGTGCTGTAGCCTGATCGAAAACCGGCTTGCTCTGGGGGCTGGAACTCGTCAAGTCGTCTGGCGAGACGGTTCGTGACGACTCTTGAGAACAGCTTATACACGTGACTCAGGAGGGAGATTGGTCTGTAGTTTTTCAAGAGGGTCTTATCACCTTTCTTGAAGAACAGTACCACCTCACTCCCGCTCCACGTTTCCGGGGTCTTGCCATGTTGGATGACGGAATTAAAGAGGCTTGCTAGCTCTTTCAGGACCGGAGTCCCGCCTGCCTTAAGCAACTCTGTTGTGATTCCGTCATCTCCCGGAGCTTTGTTGTTTTTAAGCTGTTCTAGAGCCGCCCTAATCTCGCCTTGGTCAACGACCGGGAGCTCCTCGGAATAATGGCGCGTAAGAGGGGCGCGCTGGTCATCAATACTGATTCCCACAGGTTTATCCGATCTTGAAGAGAACAACTGCCCATAAAACCTCTCTACTTCTCCGACGATGTCAGGCTTAGAGGTAACGACCTTACCATTTTCGGTTTTAAGTTTCGTCAGACGCGGCCTCCCAAACTTGCGAGCGAACACTTTCGATCCCCGATTTTGCTCAATCGCTGCCTTGATGGCGCGGGTATTGGAGCATCGGAGATCGCGTCGCGTTAGCGTTTTTATTGTTCGGTTTAAGGCCTTATCTGACAAAAACGATGGTAGTTCTCGTCGTTTCCTCATGAGCTCGAGTGTCTCAGCAGAGAGTTTTGGTGCGCTGTCTCTTTTCTGTGGCGGAAAACACTTGCGGGATGTGTTTTGCAGTATTTTGACCAGCGTGTCGGTTTTCTCATCAATACTGCTTACGGTTTCCAACGCGGTGAATTGATTTTGAAGCTCCATTTGGAACTTTTCGGAGCCTTGAGCAGCTTGGAGCATGGTAGGTCGGAGAGTAGACCTCATCAATCGCGATCTTTCGGCTTTGAAATCGATATCTAGAGTGCCTCTAACCAAGCGGTGATCACTACCGGTATTAAACCTGTTGATCACTGAGACATCTCTAAATATGTGCCGTTTATTCGAAATGATAAAGTCTATCTCGTTCCTTGTCACGTTATCGGGGCTTCGCCAGGTCCACTTCCTCTGGGGCTTCTTTTCAAAGAAAGAATTCATCAAAAAGAGCCCCTGCGCTTCGAGAAAGTTTACCAGCATTTGCCCCCTGTGATTTCTGCAGCCCAAGCCGTAAGGTCCGACTTTCGATTCACCGCTATCTTGTACTCCCACTTTAGCATTAAAGTCTCCCATAACAACATTGTAGTGGGCCTTCGAGGTGTTGTTGAGGGCCTTTGCGATGTCCTCGTACATCGCTTCTACCACATCATCAGAGTATGCCGAAGTTGGCGCATATACCTGTACGACCTTCAGGGAGCACCTGTCGGAAAGTTTTAGGACAAGGTACGCTACCCGGTTCGACACACTACTGATTTCTACAATGCTGCTAATGAGATCCTTTTTGACCAGAAAACCGACACCACCCTGGGAGAGTTTATCACCTTCGCGGAAGTAGAGTAAGTTACCGGACTCTAGAGTTATCGTGTCCTCCCCCTGTCTTCGGACTTCAGATAACCCCAGTATATGCCAGTTTATATGACTTAACTCTACTTCTAATTCGGCGAGGTGATGGTCCAGCCTTATCGAGCGTCCATTATACGTTGCCATATGTAGTCGTCTTTTATGGTAGCCTGCCATGAACCGGTGATTCTTAGCACCCCCTGCCCTGCCGATACCGCGACCGCTACCTTGGTCGGGCCTAGCGGGCTTGCCGGTAACTGGGGGCCTTTTTTTAAGCGCATCTACCATGTAGGAGGATTTGCCCATACTCGCCACGCTGGGCAGGCGTGTTGGCGAGCGCAGTAGGGGGTAAGTTATTTACGGGGGAGACGCTGCTGCCCATCCCCCCTTTTCCCCCGTCCCTTAGTCGCCTCTTACGACACCCACGGGAAGAGATGGGGGAGTGCTATTCTAAGCCCGGCACTCCACGGGCATTTGCAAAAAAAATCAGTAATCGTCTAATTATTTTGGAAATCTTTTGGCATATTGTCTATTTCTTTTTCAAAATAATCTCATTTATCCACAATACAACTGTAAACAGCTCCTTCGGTACATATTTTGGTCAAAATTGTCTAAATGAAGGCGATATAAATATAAATAATTCGCCATAATTGCTGTCGGTGGCGTGTAGCGCGTGGTGTGTAGCGCGTGGTGTACTCACTTGGCGCGGCGCGCGTGGCGGAGCGGCTGCGCGGCGCGCGCGCGGTTCGGCGCCACACGCGCAGCGTGCTCTCCGACAGCGCCGGGCACTCCTTCAGCACCTGCAACCACAACGCTACCACTGACACGCGCGGTGTGCACTAACTGTGTCGACCGACACTTTTATACTACCCTATATCCCTTTAATATTGATTTAAAATTATTCTTTACGTTTTACATAACATGAACATATTATACACCGTTATAAGTGGAACGGTCCTAGTTTAAAGCTATATGATAAGATATTCATAAAATATTCATGAATACTATAACATTTTTAATCGCATCTAATGGATAAAATAATTGCTCAAGATAATCATACATTAATATCAACAGTATTTTTTTTTATATTTACATCAATTAAGTTCGTAATGGCGTCGAAGATACTTAAGTTATACTAACTAGCTGCATAATTAATAGGTAACTAAAAAAAATATATTACAGAAAATAAAATGTATTATGTAACCAATCATATATTTGTTTGACACATATACATAAATATGAGCTTACTTGAACCACGTGTTGGTGAGGCGCGTGTCTGACATCTGTTTCTCCAATTTGCAACAGGAGATCGCCCTCACGCAGACCAGCACACCGACTGCGATCCAAAACCTAGAAATTGAGGTGTACTTTCATTACATATAAATAGCACATTTGCAAAAAACATGGTAATCTCTTATAAGTATGATATAATACGCATGCACACACAGATAATACATAAAATAATAATAATAATTTTTAATCTATACTAATAGATAAAGGTGAAGAGTTTGTTTGTTTGATCCGGCTAATCTCAGGAACTACTGGTTTGAATTTAAAAATTATTTTTGTGTTGTATAGTCCTGTTATCAAGAAAGGCTCTAGGCTGATTTTTATTTATTATATTTTATAATTAATACGTGGGTGAGAGCGCGGGGCACAGCTAGTTACATATAAGTACATATAAGTACATACATAGTTTTATAATACAATAAATTAAATGCTGCTAAAACAACAGTGCAAATGTTTTTATTATCAAACTAGCTGATACCCTCGAATTCGTCCGCGTTGCTTGATATATTAACAAAGTTTTCTTATGTACGAAGAAAAAAACATCAAAAAGATCGCAAGCAAAAATATATTTTGTTTAAACATACATCACTGAACCCACTGTGCATATACAAATCGTTGTTTCTTGAAACTTTAATAACTTTTTATTAAATTAAGATATAGCAATAATTATTTTTGATAAGGGCCAAGTGTCTAAGAAATAAAATTTAGAAAATTGAATTGAAATCTATCCAGTAGTTTTTCCGTGATGCGCGCACAACTGCACATCATTTTATTTATATTAATTAATAATACATGATTGTGCAAAAATGTGTTACCTTTTTGACTTTCTGTCCGTGTACACTGTCCGCTATGGTGAACCCGAAACCCGCAGCGCCTCGGCGCAATGTGAGGACGAGCTCACGACCCGGCTCGCTTGCTATACCGTTATTGTTGCGATGGGGATGGTCTGTGGACAAAAAAAAGGTTATTAATACCACATACTTAGGAAATCATAATTTAAAAGCTAAGCATGCTATATTTATGCGGGTTTATGGATCAATATTACAATGGAAATATTTTGAAACTTTAGAAATACAAACTAAATTGTATTCAATTTTGATGATATTATGTTATGATTATTGTAAACAGCCAGCAAAGCGGCAATATAATTGAAATAATTTTTAATTTCAATATAAGCCCTGACATACATATACTGTTTTTCTTGTGTTGCATAATTATATAGATAATTACATCCAGACTCAGGCCAAACAGACACATTCATGCAAACAAATGTCTGTCCTGGGTGGGAATAGAACCTGCGGCGCGAAAGTCAAGTATCTACCAACCACGCCAACTGGCTCATTGTATATTTTTTAACTATTTAAATATCTTACCGCTAGCTAAAGAAAGTAGATGGTCTGCAGACGGGCATCTCGGAGGCACCTTGTTTTCATTGGTGGTTCCTATCTCGTCCAAATCAAAAGATCTCGACATCAGTCTCCGTTGATTGGGGCTGTGTGGAGTGCCTGGGGAATTATCAGTTTCATCTCGACCTTGTGATGTGTCAACATGATTGGGTGAGTCGAGATTGAATCTGTAAAATATCAAGAACATTTCGATTGGAAATGGAGATTTAATAAAAACTATCCTCTTAATATGAAGAAGAATTTCATATCTTTCACAGCCTGTCCCTGTCACTCGCGTATGTTTTGCCATCGCACAGGTGAATAGAACACTGTCATCGGGAGTTAAAACTTTTTTCTTAAGCAATAAGGCTTTTTCTATCAAAAATAGCAATATTTTTATATTAATATATTATATAAAAGTGTCATCATCGATTATTCAACGAAATCTGTAGGACATTTTTTCAAGACTAACCTTGTCCTCAGAGCTCTGGTGAGCTGTTGCATGGCGACGGCGTCGGGCGTGGCGGGCGTGGTGGCGTCCACCGCCAGAGTGCTCAGCACGCGCGTGTTCGGGTCCTCGGAGTCGAAGGAGAGAGGATAGCCTGCAACGGAAACATTTTATGTAATTACATATCACATTCATGAAATATACTCCCACTTTTAGTCACCACCACCCTGGTGGTAACTAACCAGGCGAGCCTGCACAAAGCCCTACAACCCAGTAAATCAGTCTAGCGTCAAATAATTAGAAATCTTAACTGCATAAAAAATATTGGACATAATGTTATCAAGTTTTAAATGTTTGCAATTGATAGTTTTTTATGCATGTCAGAATTTTTTTTTTTCAATACCTACATAAGCAAAATAATTATAAATTCGATTTATCTTGAAGGAAATTCGATTTTCCTTTTTATATTAAATAGTGACAAAACAAAAGACATCTCAAATGTATTTCTTACCTCGCACAAGATGTAAAGTAACTTCAGTGCCAGGTGTAATGGATTGGAAGATCTGAGCGACCTGCGCGTGAGATAGCCCTCGGACCGGCCTTTGCCCCACGCCCACCACTACATCGCCTGGACGGAGAGCCCCTGTATCAAGGAAGAAAAGATATTGAGAGACATTCAAATACTTCATATATACAAAAAACAGAGTCTAGATTTCTGAGATATCCCATGGACACCTGCAACATCCGAGGACTTGCAGGTGCTTTGCCGGCCTGATTATAATAATATGGAATATGATGATTTCACTCGAATATTACGGGTTTAAATACTAGCTAACAGAATGTTCATCCTAACCAATAATGTATATATTTCTGAATAGAGATTAGCCAATTGTTCGGGAATTAATATATTACATCATCAAGTGTATGGGCAAGTACAGAAACACTCACTCTCAAAATGTGTTGGGAAGAATAATCCGACCCACAAGAATAGAATAGGAACAATGACAAGTGCACTCACCATCAATCCAGGCTGGACTATGAGGTACTATACTGCGGATTTGCAAATAACCTTCTGTTTCCGGTATTCCTTCAGCTCCAATCAAAGTGAATCCTAAACCCTAAAAATATTTTATATAAAATTATTAACTATTATTCTTTCTTCTTAAAATAACAATATTAATAACATTTTTTATCTAATATATCATTTGTAATTTCTTAATTACTCCCATGTATTCAAAATGGTCAAAGAAATATTAATAATCATTTTAAATAGTTCAGCTAATATTTTAAAGAAGTTCATTAATTTTTTTAATATTACCTGTGGTCCTTTAGTAAGATTTAAAGTGAATCTATCTCCTCTCAGTTCTCCAGTTGTTGGAGGGCCATTTACTTGATTATTATTGCCATTTTCTGCAGCCATTTTTTCAGCTAAAAATATTTAAATAATAATAATAACAATAATTTGATTCCATTAATGGAAAATTATATGATTTAATACATCAAGGAATTTTTAATATAGGAAAAAATTATATTTAATCGAGTTTATAAAATATTTTATTAATTTTTGAATGGAATATGGCAATACGTGTAGTATTAATTTATATTTTATCATTTAATATTTTCAACGCCTTTATAGTTATAATTTATTTCTAAGATATATAGAAAACTTACCTCTGAGTCTACGAGCCTGCAAAACAGGGTTCTCATATTGAGTGCGTCTATTGATATGGTCCACATAATAGGAGCCATACCTCTCATCCGTGACCCGTTCCCATCCATATGGTAGTTCATCTTCACCACACTCACCTAGAGAATGTTTTCTAACTCTCGCTAGTCTTGGATCCAGCCAATGTGATGTTCCTGTATTATAGCTAGAAATATAAATTAAAAACATTATAGATTATTTATTATCTCAAGGTAACAAGTTAATGACATTTTGACAGTAATTATGAGAATAATTAAAAAGACGAGTTGGGTCAGTGGTAAGAACGCGTCAATATAAGCCGATGATTGTGGGTTGAACCTGGGCAAGCACCGATGATTTCCTATGCTTAATTTGTGATTATAATTCATCTCGTGTTTGACGGTGAAGGAAAACATTGTGAGAAAGCCTGCTTGTGTCAAATTTCATTGAAATTTGACAGTACATGTTTATTCATCCAACCCGCTTTGGAGCAGCATGGTGGAATACGCTCCAAACCTTCTCCCCACAAAGAGGAGAAGAGGCCTTAGCCCAGCAGTGAGACATTCACTTGCTGATACTTATGCAAATAAGACTCATATGGATTCCATTGTGTGTTAATGATACTACACCATAAGCCACAAAGTCAGTAACAAACAGCTGTACTAAAGATTTCACTCAATAAAGTTAATGATAAATGCATAACGGAATAACAAAGAATATATTTACATACATATAACAAGTAAAACCTCGCATACATTGTCCTGCCTGTGTATATATAGAAATTGTCATGGTGATTGGTTATGGCAATGAAAATAAACAACCACAATATTTCTATTGCTCTTTTATATTGTGATTAGGGATTGCAATCCAGCGCTGTTTTCAATCCAGCGGGATTTTTGCTGGATTGACTTCAATCCAGCGGGATCCAGCGGGATCCCGCAAAAGTTATGGCTTTTATTTAGAATTTAATAAAGTATTATTTGTTATGGTATGATTAAATGTTTATTGAAAATTACAAAAATTAACAATATCTTACTACCCCCTGGTGGAATTTTTTCGGCATTTTCTTTGAAACACTCAGTTCTAATGTTCTAAAGATTTTTTCAGAGTTCTAAAGAGTAAAGACTTTTTCTGAAAAATTTCCACCAGGGCGAATTCTAATTGACGAATTATTTTACTGTTTGACTACTTATTTATTAATTAAAAGTTCAAAACCAATTGCAAATATCAATATTTGGTAAATTTGTAGTCTTTGCACTTTAGCCGACTAGAAATATTACTTCTAATGTTTATCTGAGATAATTATAATCAGTCTTCTTTATTAAGAGATTTAAGTACTAATTGTCTTAATTTTTCTTACTAAAATAACGAATCAAGATGGTGGCTGACGCTCGCGGTCTAGGATGACAAAAACTCGGTTTTACACTTAGGGGGCACCCTTAACCTTATCTAATAAAAAAATCGCGTAGATGCGTTTTTGGTGCTAAAATTCTTGGACTACAACACTTTTGTAAATTTATTAAAATCACGCGCTGCGAAGTGAATTCAAGGCGGCAAATTTGAATGAAATTGCGCGATTTTATGCTTGCGGATCCGCAAGCTGCGGATCCGCAAGCTGTTGCGGGATCCCGCAGTACCTAAAATTATGCTGGATCCAGCTGGATTGCGGGATCCCACTTTGCTGGATTGCAATCCCTAATTGTGATGATATTTTATATAATATGCATTTCAATAAAAATTATTCAAACATATTATTTATCTATGCATTTTTATTATATTATAAAGTTGGTTTTGTGTTTTAAGTTAACTACTAATTCAATAATGACTCAATATATCTTACTCTATCTACCTATATTAAAAAGTAAAGTCTGTCAGTATATATATTGTGCACTAATATGCCTTTCGCGCCGCACACGGTGGGTTTGATTCCCACCCAGGACAGACTTTTGAGTGCATGAACATGTGTGTTAGTCCAGAGTCTGGGTGTAATTATCTATATATGTATGTATTTACAAGAGAAAAGTAGTATATGTAGTTTATTAGTTTCCTGGTTTCCGTAGTAAGAGCTCTGCTTACTTTGGGATCAGATGGCCGTGTGTGAATAATGTTCCACAATATTATTATATTACAAGTTGCCATGGTGATTTTCATTCCATTTCCACTATATATTTATTAGTGAACTATAAGGAAGGTGTCTGTTTTATAATTTGTAAATGTTTTGTGTAAATAAAGACATTTTATGATGAGATGAGACATTTAAACTTTAACTCAGAACAAATGTTCGCAATTATTTTTCTTACAAACAGCTGCATATTCAAGCATACAGATTTGTACATAATTGATGACTTTACGGGGTCAAGGTAATCCCTACAACCTTCAATTTATAAATCTATGCTCTACATTGTACTATAAGGCTATGTGACCTAGATTGTGTGATGTATGTTAAGTAATATTTTTTTAATACTTTTTGTTATAAATTGTTCATAAATATTTTTATTGTATTTTTAAATTAATTTAATTAAAGGCATTATTATCTACATCTATTTTTTTATTATATTTTTGTATATGGATGTTAATAGAAAAAATATATAAAGCTAAATCATAAAAAGATATAATTTATAATTGAACCATTTACCAATGTTACCATAATAAAAGAATCTCATTGAGACAAGCATCATACATAATATAAAGATCTTAAGACACAGATTCATATCTTTAAATTTTGTTTTAATATATACTTAGTTGTCTCAGATAAAACTTGTTATATATTCTAATAAAAAAAAGTAAATAATAAAATGTCACCTTGACAAAGAAATAAAATACCAGCCATAATTTTTTTTTAAATAATGTAATATTTTTTAGAACTTTTTTTGATTAATAACTTACACCCAATTTAAGTAAATCTTTTATACCACCTTTTGTTAAACTTCTTTCCATAACATAAAAACATTTTTATCTTCAATTTCACCACCTATTTTAAACACACTAACTAGTTTTCAAGTTGTGAATACGACTTTTGTGTTGAAACTAAACTCTTTCCTTAGAACAATATATCTATTTTTAGATCTCTTTAAAATATGTTGTTCAATGTTCTCATTATGTGTTCTGGTTAACATCATTAACAAGCTTCAATGCTAATAGATTTTCTACTGATTGAATTGGTAATTTCTAGTGATTTATTGATGTATTAACAAGATTATGTGAATTTCCCTTTTAATTACTATGCTATTGTGTTTTATAAAATCATTACTTACTCTATAAAATATCTTTCTCCTGATGGTGTAAATGCTTTTTCCCACATTGGAGGTAATGGACCCAAATTGTAATCATCTTCATCTTCTCTTTTGTGGTTTGGATCACCAACTCTTACACCAACTACAGATCCTCCAACTGTCCCTGCTGTTCCTGAACTATGAGTAGAAATACCAGCTGAAGATAGTCTATCTGAATCCACTGAACTTTGAGCCATTGCACTATTCAAAATAAACTACGAACATTTTAAGATAAGACACTTATTCACAACTATTCCCGCCAAGTGCCTTGCATTCTTTGAGCTATACTCATTGAAATAAGCAACATTCCACAAAAACTAAACAAAAAAGGTATACTACTGCTTACTTATGAGTCATTTTGTGATCTGATGACTCTTCGGTCTGTCAGATAGTTTATTTTTTAGTTTATCATGATACACATAGTTCCACGTAGTTAGCGTAACTGAATTTACTTTAATTATTCGATTCGTCGTGTCATAGTAACAATGCAATCAACCCAATACACTGTCGGATGGTGCGTTAATTAACGCCCGACGTATCTGCATAATGCACTGCAGGTGCATCGGAATTGTAACGAATTTTGCTATCGAAAACAACACACATTCCGTTTCCCTGTACCGATTGTAACGGTAAATTAGATAACACAGTTTGAACGCCAATGCTTTAACATGCTAATTAGATAACATGTTCACTTTCTCACATAAACAGGTAAAATATTAACTTTTTGAAAGTAGGTGCAACAAGTTGATGTTAAACTGACTGAGTAGGACGTTAGTCGTTAAGGCTGGAACGAAAACGACATAACGACACATCGCATTCAGCTGTTTGTTTGGTTAAGGCTTAGTGTACACGTTTAGCTTTAGATGTGTTTTGTTATTAATTTGAATATAATCATGTAACTGATACATAATCGAATTTGTGTTTTAAATATAAATATTTACAAAAAATATAGTAAAAGCAACGTATTGTTAATTTTAATTAATATTAAGTGCAGTAACATTGGAGTTTGTTAAGGCAAGTAAATAATATCGTTCTATTTATTCGAATTTTCAATAGATGTCGTTAGTGCGATGTTAGTGCGACATGGATCTTGTCCCATTCTAATGACATTGACAGCCAGACCGACCATCTACGCCCGTACTCCGTAGTTGCAGCTTAAGTGTTGCTATTATTTACAAAACGACCATTACAAATATACAATAAAATTATCTTATACACAAATTAAAAATAATTACTATACAAGTCGTAACCGCGTGGAATGGTGGCAAGAATGCTAGCACCATTCCCCCTTTGTTGCAACTTGCAATTAATAAAATTTCATTATGTTTTAGGGAATGCATCACAGCTTATTATAATTTTGTTTAATTGATCTAAATCAGAAATAGGATCAATGTTTTAAAAAAAACCGTCACAGACGAACATAAAACCGGCTCAAAGTATTAATATGACTAGGCAATGATTTATATTGAGGTAATTACAGTGTATTACAGGTCATTTGCTATAATTTTGTTCTATATTAATTAAATAAAATGATAGCAAATCTTCAATCACATCATATTCTCTATCAATATACAATAATATAATGATATCAAAATTATCCAACTTTGTCTTTCCTTTTTTTCCCTATACAGTCCTTGTGTAAAAAGACAGTGGACTAATACATATACATGTATCTATAAAATGATAGTTATAAAAAATATAAATTTAAAAATGTAGTTCATCACTTATTATGATTGGGAACTAAGATTATTAGATATTAACCCAGAACTTAATCAATTCTTTGATGCTGAAACACTATGGATAGAGAAAACAAAATCAAACAATAAAAAATCCTGAAAATTATTTATGTCCCAAAATAGAGAATACAATTATTATGGCAGCATTGTACACAACATTGACAAACTACAATAGCGGCTTCACGGCCCCTTGGTCTATTAGTTTCTCTTTCTACTGTTGCAACAGCTATCAAAATATGACTATGACACTTGACATGATATCGATATTAATTCCGATTTTGGCCCTTTATATTTCCTATTAACTTCTAGGTATTTTTTAAACTTAAATATAAGGTAAGTTAGTAATTTTAAATTAGCGACCGAAGAACTTGTCCTACTTATTTTAAAATGTTTATTTTTTTCTAAAATTAAAGGTATATTAATTAAAGGTATATAGGTAATTATTAGGTAGATATGTTTTAATTATCATAATGATGCCCTAGGGCTAATAAAGCAAGGCTTAACCATATCACCAGTCACTAACTTCTTAAAATATATCTTATGAAAGCGACGTGGTCATAGAAAAAATACAGTCATATACTGAACTTTATATGCAAATATAGAGGGTTTGTTATATGCAAATATTCAATTTTAATTTTCCTACCAGAATATACATTCTCAAAGAATAATTGATTCTCTGGTCAAAGGAGTCCCCTAGGCATTCCGATCTTATATTCAAGTGCGGGTAGGTGAGCGGTTGAGACATGGACACCGATCTCAATACAACGGCATTGAGGCGCTGGCCTCCTATGTTGGGTTGGAGGCGGCCTAACGCTATTACCGACCGGCTTGATTCTTAGTATTTGCGTAGAGATGTTGGGTCACTCTGCATACTCTATAGCATATATCATGGGGAGTGTTCTGAGGAGTTGTTTGGTTTAGTCCCGGCCGCTGAATTTCACCACCGGACCTCGCCCCAAAACTCAAAATTCCATCCTCACCACCTCGATTTCTGGAAATCCTCAACAGTGCGTTTCTTAAGGCATTTCCTGCCTCGCACAATCACTCTGTGGAACCAGCTTTCGCCGGCGACTTTTCCGAACCGATATGATATTAAAACCTTCAAGAAGAGAGCGTACTCTTTTCACCTGCATGTCCTCGGATGTTGCAGATGTTTCCATCAGGTGAGCCTCCTGCTCGTTTGCCTCCTCTTACATAAAAAAGGCGGCAGCGACGTTGACGAACTTCGGACAGAATTGCACGAAATGCTGCCCGAAGCTTACATGCACCACCTGTTTTTTTATCATGGATATCCTCCATATCTGATGACTTGATGGAGGGTTATGTCGGACTCCTACCGACTAAAACCACCACGGTACCCTTCCCGTCTTAAGGGGAGCGCCACGGGATCGCTTGCGCATGCAACCGTGACTTACATGCACCACCTACCTCATATCATATAAGTATTTCTTTACGTCGTTGGTTGCCTAGAATAATTCGCTATATAGCGATAAGGTCGCCAAAGTTATATGCTACTCATAATTAGGTTGTATCGAGAAGGTTGACGTTAATGGGAAAAGATCTCTTGGTATGGGGATCAAGGATCAATTCTCTGTCCTTTTCTATTCCTCATATACATGAACGACCTACCCCATATTGTATTATAGACGTATTATAGACTAAGCTTAACGGTTTTTGCGGTTAAGACATTAAAATTGGCGTAATGCTGCTGCTATCAATATGATATTTATACTGCAAAAGAGGGCTTGTGCGCTAAAGGCTATTATACAATATATGAATTTATGGATGATACACCTTGGGAATGAGACGATCGCCGCATGGCTATTTCTTTTTGTTTTTTTTTATTGCATAGGAAGCCGGACGAGCATATGGGCCACCTGATGGTAAGTGGTCACCACCGCCGATAAATAATGGCATTGTTAGAAATGTTTACCATCGCTTACATCGCCAATGCACCACCAACCTTGGGAACTGAGATATTATGTCCCTTGTGCCTGTAATTACACTGGTTCACTCAACCTTCAAACCGGAACACAACAATACAAAGTACTGCTGTTTTGAGGTAGAATATCTGATGAGTGGGTGGTACCTACCCAGACGAGCTTGCACAAAGCTCTACCACCAAGTACAGGTTGGGTGGGATCTTCGGCTGGCTGGGCCCCAAGGCCGGGGCCTTTTAATAGCCTAGACATAAATCCAGGGTTACCTAGTACATTTAGTTTATTTTCATGCTTATACGATGATTAAATCGTACTATTGGCACCGAGTGCGATTACAAGTTTATTATATTAAGGATCACGGATATCTGTTAACAATTATTCTGAATTGTTTACTGATCTGTTATATATCGAGAAAACGCAATATGATTTAGTGGATAAAAAGTTGCAAGTCTTAACCGACCAGTTGCGGTTCGTATCTTGGCAAAGATCTCAATTATATGATCTTCTATTTTAATCTTAAGCTTGGAACATTTAAACAATTCGTGATACATATTCTAAAATATCCAGTTTAATGCGAAGTGTCAAATGACATTCTTGTTATAATTAAAAACGTTTTTAATTAGAATAGTCCCAAAATTGCTTGAAATAATTTTGTTTTAATAGTCTGTAATTTTTAAACGTAATGTGCACAGTGCAAGCTTTGGTTATTCTTGAATAAGTTTGTATTCGCTTGACCTATTAATCCCTTAAACATGCAGTGCATACAAATTTATCGGCAAAATTACGAGAAATATCCTCATAAATAAGGATCCTTAAAACCAAAGGCAAAGATGATGGTTATTAATTTAGTCAAACACTTCATTAAGGAACATATATAAGTGTCGTTTATGTAATTATTTTCCGAGTTCATCGTATTATAATTCGATGCAAGTGGAAAATGATTCCAAGATTTACGTGTTCCAAAATACATCACAAACATTTTCACCCAGCCACGTAAAATTTACTTTAAAGCACGTGAAACTGGTTTAGTCACGTATGTTCTCTGGCTGGGTAAACACTCGCGATAAAAACTCCAGCTGGTTTTTTTTATTATTAATAATATAAATTAATTTTTTTATCGAAGGTTGAATTGATAATCTGCATTGCGTTTCCGAACGCTCAATCTTTCCCGCGCTTTCTCGAGTTCCCGCCATCAATACCGGCAACTTTTTAAATTGAAAGTAAGTGATTTTTATACAATTAAAAAAAAACAATCATTTGTGTGCCAAAAATATCGTGTAAGTGTTTTAATGACAACCAGCTAATATAAATTATGATATTTTGTAATATCAAATAAATAATCGGGTGGACAATTTTCAGCAAAGTGTTTTATTGCTAGTGTTTCCTAGAAACGACCGGCCTCCATGACAAATAGTTCATGTGTGTTTAAGCAGAGATTATTACGCAGAAAACATTAAATTGGGTTTGGCAGAACAGCTAGATTTCATACAAGTTACGATTAGACATATATATATGTGTATATATATAAAGTAAATATAGTTTAGGCCCAACCGGAGTCGAGAATGTCAACATGTGATGTAATCGGTAGTGAAATCCTTCTATTTTCGGGTTAGCATGGAATCTGTTATTATAAAAGTAGGTACGAAACGCTCGTGATTTCCACACGTAGGTTGGAAATTATTTTTAATCTGTAATCCTGTTGCATATTTTAATGTCGGATGTCGGTACATTATTCGACTCTTAGTCAGCGGTAGTCGGGGCAGACGAAATGATATCGGTTTGCCAAAATTTCTAAGTTTTGCGATACCTACATGATTCGAAAGATTAATATGAAATTTATTTGTCACTATAATTCAAATAGGGTTGAATTATTATATTTTATTAGAATAATTTGTACAATTAAATAAGGTAGGAGTGATTAACAGTAATATGAAACGAAATCCAATGATCCCTTGGCAATTGATCAATTTTGACCTCGACTAAAGCTTTTGTAGGCTAGGTAGGCTTACATTGCATACAATTCAAAAAACATTAATAAATGTTATAATTACTTATGTACTTCAATTAATATATTTAATAATTACATATTTTTATATTGTATTCGATTTAATAAAAATATAATCGGTTTCAGAACGTCATCGGTATTGGTGATAAAGATAAAAAATAGTTTTCCCGCGTTTTTATAAACAAGAGAACTGAACGATATATGATATTATGTTGTTTAATTAGATATACAAGATCTCAGAAGTTTAAATACATTAAAAAGAGCAAATAAAAAACTTGACTAGTGTATTTAGTTTTTAAGATTTAATATATATTAGATAAAAAGCTGTAAAATCAATGTGTGTAATATTCCTTTATGATTATGATGACACAAATTTGAAATTAAATAATAAGTTCATTTTTGATAAATCCCTATAAGTATATAGATCAATATTGGTGCCTCGAAACGGCAATACTTGCTATTGTTGTGTTCCGGTTTAAAGGGTGAGTGAGCCAGTGTAATTACAGGCACATGGGACATAAGATCTTAGTTCCCAAGGTTGGTTGCGCATTGGCGATGTAGGCGATGGTTAACATCTCTTACAATGCCAATGTCTATGGGCGTTGGTGACCACTTACTATCAGGTGGCCCATATGCTCGTCCGCCTTCATATGTAATAAAAAAAAATTACTACTTCTTGACAGTTTCAAGGAGAGTTGCAAGCTTTTGTTAACAGGCACTTACTTTTAATAGGAATTTTTCTTTATGAATATAAAAAAAATGCACAGAGTTTTCTTTTTTTAAATTGAAATTGTTAACGTTATTATTTTACGTTTTATTCTTCTCGAGCCAACTAGGTCTTAATTCTAAGCACTATTTGTTACAAATTCTACATTTATACATATCTCTGAAATAATTATACTTAGTGGACTTAGTGGTAGGACATTTCCAAAGCGGTCTGGGCAACTCATTACTCATGCTACTGCCAAACTGGAACATATTGTATTACTGTGTTACAGTTTGAAGAGTTACACGAACAGTGTAATTACCCACACATGGGATACAAAATCTTAGTCCAATGACTGACGACCCATATTTTAAGCTTAACCTTAGTTAATGCGGTCTCCCTTTATAAAAAAAAACTGTCCTAGGCCGTATATATAGAATATTTTTTATTTATTTATAGTAGATAGGCGGACTGGGATATGGACCACCTAATACTGACGCTTTAAGAAATTTTAATCATTGCATACGTCAGCAATGCGCCACCAACCTTTAGATGTAGTGTCCCTTGTGTCTGAAACTATAAAAAAAAACAGAGGAGAACAAAGAAAGTTTTGTTTCATTACCTTAAATGAATAAAGCTTTCTTGTGGATCTTCAGGAAAGAATCTGGAAGTATGTAATCTTTTATGAATTGCTTTTCTAGAGACCACTACGTCATTATTTAGAAAGGATATAGATTTGTATGATATAAATACTAGAAGCCTTAAACACCCAATGGTATAACATAGGTACCAATAACTTATTAGTAATGTTTTAGAAGATAGCTCGGCTATATGATCGTCTAATTATGCGACGGACATCCAAAGAATTGATTCTGTCGACAATAAGTTTTTGCGTTTTTGTTTATGCTACAAAATATATAATTTTAAATACATTTCTAGAATCTCGTTGAATATTTTCCTTATATAATTTGCTTAAAGATAATCAGATTAAGATGTGCATTTAACAAACAATTCGATATGAAAAAATAAAATGAAATAACTTCAAATAAATTATGAAATTTATTATGTATTATGTAATCTTAATCTAAATATATTGCACAGGAACTATCTCGCCATTAAGAATTTTCCGGGAAACCGCTTCCCGGGTGCAACCCACTGGAGCTCGACGTCCCATTTCCAGCGCTAATTAATAAACAGCCGGACAGATACACCAGTAAATAACTCGTCTCTAGAAAATATACAATTAAGCAACAATATTCGATGGAATTTTGTGCTTGGTTTTATATAAATTCGGAGCAGATCACATTGCATATTATAACAACTATTGAAACTACATCTACCTACTCTTGCGTTTCTTTTACCAATCGTTAAGAACTTATTATATAAATGGATGGAATGGATTAAGTTAATTTAGATGTAATTATATTTATCGATCTTTTTTTAATAATAATAATAATAATACTTTATTTCAGATTAAACAATCCATATTAAATTAAAATTAACATTAAATTCAAATAAAATTAAAAATTAATAACAAATAAATTAAAATTAAATAGATTAGTAACGAATGCTTAAACTATGTTAGTACTTAATCCTACCTAGTAACCTTTACACTAGCAATATTTAATAGCGGTTCGATTTTATGTAGACAAAAATTGGTTGATCTTCAAGTTTAAAAAATATATTCTCTTTCTAATCTTATTTATGTCCCTAAGTGTTAAAATATAGTATTATGTATATGAATACGTGTAGAGAAATATAATATAGCAAAAAAAAAAAACTATGCAAAATAATGTAAACGAAATAATGATAATGATTGATGGACGAGTACGATGGTCAGTAAAAGTTTAACTTAAATATGGCCGATGACATCGATATGCCTAATAATAAAAAATATATATTTAAATATTATATCCAATTGATAATTATTATTATACTATATGTATATGTGTATAATCCTATGAAATCAAAGAGTATGTAATATTTAGGTCATTCATAAAACTGGAGTGTCTACGCAATTGCCCTCAATCACCGACAATAATTCTCTAATGTAAAGCTTCCTAACCGTCTTGCATAGTAACTAATAAATATAACTGAAGCACTTAATATAATTAAATACATCCCTATGACTTCTCAATTGTCATATTTTTGTCATGACATTTACAGACGGATAACAAATTGCGTTCTTATCGCTAGTAAAGATTATTATAACCAAACAAAAGGTTTATTAAAACACCGCGACCCGACACAACGCTCTATTAAATGCGAAAGCATTAAATAATCCTGAGCGACATTTATTGGATGTACGTTAAGTGATCCACTAAGATCTCTTCCTTGAACGAGAATGTTGATATAATTGAGTGTACTGTACAGTTCATAATTATATAAGGTTATTTTTTTATAAATTTTGTATTCGGTGGTAGAGCTTTGTGCAAGCTCGTCAGGGTAGGTACCACCCACTCATGAGATATTCTACCGCAAAACAGCAATACTTGCTATTGTTGTAGTTGAGCCGTGTAATTACAGGCACAAGGGACATAAGATCTTAGTTCCCAAGGTTAGTGGTGCATTGGCGATGTAACCGATGTTTAACATCTCTTACAATGCCAATGTCCCATATGCTCGTCCGCCTTCCTATGCTATAAAAAAAGAGTTTCACAGTAGGTACGTATTTACACAAACACAATACACAAACGTTTTCAAAACGTAATGTTCTTGCTCCACTTGATTCGTGGATTAACACGCGGTAGATATTTTATCTGATACATGTGTCCTCACAATGTTTAACTTTACCACTGAGCATTAGATCAATTATATTACAAACACAATTAAAAATTTCAATAATAACTCTATTTAAAAATACGTGTAAACTCTACAAAAGGTAGCTCGAACTCACGGTCCTCTGTTATATCTTTCTATCGAGCCATTTCAGCTGTTTTCAACAAAAGATAGACAGACGGATATGTAACTATTATACTAACTATTATATATACTGTATGTATTATAGTATACTGTATAAAAGCCGAGATGGCCCAGTGGCTACAATGCGTAAATCAATGATCGTGGGTTCAAACACGGGCAGGCATCACTGAAATTTCAAGTGCTTAATTTGTGTTTATAATTCATCTTATGCTTGACGGTGAAGGAAAACATCGCGAGGAGACCTGCGTGTGTCAAATTTCACTCAAAATTCTGCCACATGCGAATTCCACCAATCCGCATTGGAGCAGCGTGGTGGAATAAGCTCCAAACCTTCTCCTCAAAAAAGGAGAATAGGGCTTAGCTCAGCAGTGGGACATTCACAGGCTATTACTTTACTTTTTACAGCCCAACAGCAATAGATATTGTGTTTCGGTTTGAAGGGCGAGTGAGTCAGTAACTACAGGTACAAGGGACATAACATCCTAGTTCCCAAGATTGGTAGCGCATTGGCAATGTAAGACATGGTTAATATTTCGTACGTCAAAATGTTTACGGGCAGTGGTTGTTACATATCATCATCATTAGGCGGCCCATTTATCCATCCGTTCTATATTATAATAAAAAGTTGACTATTAAACTTAAATCCGTCATCGCAGTCGGGTCACGTTACTAAGACGAGATATTAATCTATAAATAACAGTGAGCCATCCGAGATATTAATTAACGATACGATATTCTTCACGGAATGCGATATTTTTACTTGATTCGTTTCATTCCGTACCGTCGTGAATTCTTGGTTCGCCGTTTCGGAACAGCTGTTTCGAATAATGATTTCGAAAGCTATGTATATTTAAGATATCTAGAAATAATAATGTAGACGCTGTGTTTCTATTAAATTTAGTTATGTATGTGTCTTTTGATAAATTAATTATTTAATATTGCTGGTGATATTGCTGGCGAGCGTTGTAGATGAGTAAGATATGAGAAAAGCTGAGATGACCCAGTGGTAAGAACGCGTGAATTTTAACCGATGATCATGAGTTCAAACCCGGGCGAGCACTACTGAATATCATGTGCTTAATTTGTAATTCATCTCGTGCTTGACGGTGAAGTATAATATCGTGAGGAAACTTGCATAACATGTCAAATTTCACTGAAATTCTGACACTTGTATATTCCATCAACCCGTATTGGAACAGCGTGGTGGAATAAGCTCCCAAGTCCCAACCTTCTCCTTAAAAGAGAAGAAGTGGCCTTAGCCCAGCAGTGGGAAATTCACGGTCTCTTACTGTAGGTACTGTAAAAAATTTTACCATAAAAAAATAATTTAAAATATCGCATCGAACAGTCACATCCTCACCGGATGTTATACAGTTATTTGTAATGACCCAGCATCATCGCAGGACTAGATAGCTGATGCAATAAGCAACAACTTTTGTACTACATTTTGTTCATGCAGTAGGCTAGTATTAAATTCTATTAGTATTCTATTATTAAATTTATCATTATTACCTAGGGTTGCAATTTGTAATTCTTTCCGATGAACTAAAAATTGAACATTGCCTAGCTTCAAATTTTAGGATTGTTAGTCAGAAATTCATTATAGAATACTCGATAGCTTTACTGCGACTCGTCTATTGATGTTAACACGAGACCTCAAGAATTACAGTAAGCTATCCATTAGAACAAGCGAGATAGTATGAACTATGAATTATAATGTACCCTATATGACCTAATATCTTCCTTTTGGTAATTCCCCGATACAAATTTAGTAAAGGATTTCGTTCCAAGTAATTTATTTCTTACAGACAATCAATTGTTATATTTAAAATATAAAAAATATGTAGGTACTACTATTTAAAATGCTTGTAATTATATTCCTTATAATGACTACTTGACTGGTATCACTTTACAGTATATTTAATGAGGTTAAGCTTTTTCAATGGATTCTTGTCGGTAATCTAATGGTAATAGCGAGTTTATGGTACTCATCAGATATTCTACCGTCAAACACCAATATTTAGTATTATCGTATTCGGGCAAAATGCAACATAACAACGTGGGTCAGAAGGACAAGATCCTGGGACATTATTCACCCACGGCCATCTGATCCCTAACTAAGCAGAGCTTGTACTATGGTAACCAGACAACTGATATACTACATATACTACAGTTTTGTTTGTAAATACATACTTATACAGGGTTATTTTTAATGACCCAGCAATCTCGCAGGACCAGATAGCTAACATCACAAGAAACAACTTTTGTTTTCTCCGACTTTGGAGATACCTCAATGCATGAAGAAAAAATGATTTTACAAGTTTTTGCCGTACTGTCGCGACATTTGTAGGTCTATATTTCATTCATACATGACAGGACGACGCGACGTTTTGATCTTTGCGTTGCGCGTAGATTTATAAACGTTCAAGCGGGAAATTAAATTAATACTTATTTTTGTATGAAAATAAAATCTAACAAATTATCAAAAGTCGTAGAACAAAAGTTGTTGCTTAAGATGTTAGCTATCTAGTCCTGCGAGGTTGCTGGGTCATTAAAAATAACCCTGTATAGATAATTACACCCACTCAGGACAAACAGACATGTTCATGCACACATATGTCTGTCCTGGGTGGGAATGGGCGTGTAAGGCAAGTGTCTTACCAACCACGCCAACCGGCTCGTCTACATTTATTACTGCATATTTAATTCGGAAACATATTGGACGTTTAAGAATTAAAACTTTTCGAAGTTTCATTGATTGCGACTACAGTATTCAAAATATTCACCGACTAAATACTGAACTAGAATTATATTTAAAATGACACACCAGATGGTCAAGTAATAGTTTTATAATTTAGTGTCATCATCCTGTGTCTGTTTTGAATTATATCGAATAATACTAACGTTTAATTTTAGTATGACACGCTTATAGTTACAAGTTTAATTTTGCTTCAATTTGAAATAGAATTGTTAAAGTTTTTAAAGAAAGAGCTAATATGTATTTCGACGTTATATATTGTCTCAAAACTACATATAAATTTAAATAAAGTACATTATCTTAATAATTAGTGTGATTAATACTGCTCTTTAACTATCGATCCAAATCCGAAGCTGATTCTAAGATCAAACACCGGCTCAGATAAATAAAAAGTTACATGTTTTGCTGGTCTCACTCCATGCTTCGTAATGCATCCTAAACATAAAATTATTTAAGTCTTTTCGGCTTTACCTCAGACTGACTGCTTGTAGTGGGCATTATAATTTTCCTTTAGAAATAGTGTGGTTGATTAAACGTTCTTGTATTGAAAAAGAAAATGACTTTCTGTAAGTAGAAAGCTATTTCTGGCTAAGAAAAATGCCATTATCGTTGTTGCCATGAAAAATCAATCAAAATCTGTTCCCCGTCCTTCCCACTCAGACAAACTATACTATTGGAGTTTGTGTACTCAGTCGTGTTTACATCACTTTGATACGCCATCAATCTCTGGATTAATTCAACACTAATATTTACGTGTTACCGAGAATAAGAGATTGGATTTTCTGCTTGTAATTTTAGTAATTAAAATGATGCATAGGATATTCACGCGTAGAAGCAATGACATGTTAGTTAGTTTATTATTTATTTAGTTCGATATCCCCTTACCTAGATATAACCAACCCTATTCCAATGGGAATAGAAATAAATGTAAACACACCGTAGATTTACAAATTGCATCCGATTGTCAAATCGTTCTGCATTATTATGCACTGTAAACAGTTCTTGATTAATTTACCCTAATTCATAATACAATACTATTCCATTTAACTAGTTATAACCATATTAATTTTATTTCCAAAGTTCCGAATACAACTTCGCGGACATTGAAAACGCCATCTATTCGCGTATCCATAGTGAATTTCATAGATTATTCAAGATGTCGACCAATGACATCGCGTCAATTGATATCGATGGCCAATGATATCGCATTAATTCGGTGTTAAATTTGTTGCTTTATGTTTATTCCTGTTGTGGTTGGAATAGGCTATATATAATACATTATTATAAGAATGTTAAAGCCGTTAAAGCTGCTCCGCGCGGATAGGCGTTTCTGTTTTTTTTTAATATAGGTAGGTGGACGGGCAGATGAACCACCTGGTGGTAATTGATCATCACCGCTCATAGACATTGGCGTTAATATTAACAATTCCTTACATCACCAATAAGCCTCCATCCTTGGGAACTAAGATGTAATGTCGCTTGAGCCTGTAGTTACACTGGCTCACTCTGGAACCGGAACACGTAGTGCTGTGTTACATAGGTATTGCTCAAGTGGTCGTAGCGTATGTATTGTCAATAAAAATAACGTTGAAAAACTTCAGGTAGCACGGTTTATTTATTTTCCTGTGTAGTTTGTCGGGTACTTTGCTGATTTTAAATGGAAGTGTTTGTTTTTCTAATAAAAACATTTCTCAAAACACGGTCTATCTAAAGCAATCATTTTTGTCAAGTCGGACTGTTAAATTCTGAGATAAGCGTCTCCAAACAAACTTTTCAGCCTTAAAATAATGTACTGTTTGCATTTGCGTCAAAAATTATAATAATTGATGTAATTTACTTTGCTAACACTACACGACAAAAATAAAATAAATATTTTTTCTTATTAGCAATGAGTACCTTATTCAAATGAGTTATGGTTTATTGTATAAAATAACTAGAATAACAACATGATAGAGTACTGTTACATTGCAGCCAAGTGGAGACACAAACCGCAAGGCTGGGCTTCGCGGATATGTTAAACATGAAAATTATTTGTATATATTAATTCTACCATTATTTGTAACATCAAAGATTAAAAAAATATTATTGTTAAGAAGCATATGGCACTTAGGATATATAATATGAATGTAGTCGTGTATGAAATTCAGCGACCCCATAAAGTGGGTGTTAACATCGAATTTCAAAGCGATCCAAGCTATATTTATAGAGTGGCGAGTTTCCACAGCAAACACCGACACGTGGAATAGAATATTTCAGACCTATATTACCAGAAGACGTGTAGACTTACAACTCTTACAGCGTAGTTAGACGTAGTGTAGCGGATAGTCCATGTTTTAGTGTTTTGTGTTGTGCATACAATAACGCGGTAAGTTGATATCGTTTTAAATATTGATAAATGTGACAGTCATTTAAAATATTGAAATTATTTTTTATTAAATAATATAATTCATAATATACATATTAGTAATTCAAAATAAGTGCAATTATGCTTGATTTAATTGGAATATAGGTACGTGTTTAAAATATTTTAGAATAAGTACATTGCGTTTCGTTAATAACAGCAATTTTATTAACTAGTTATTTGCGATTTATTCTATAAGCTCATATTAGTAAATGAATTATAAAGTTATTACAGCAGACACTTAATATCGTGTTTAAGTTGACAAATATACAAACGAAAATTTTCTTTTCGTAATTCTATTTGTAATATGATAGCGTTAACCGATTGTCTACTAAAATAGCTTCGTAGACAAACAATTTAAGTTTATGTATTAACGGTTTCGGCCCACGATGTTCTTAACGCAATTTTTTTATAAATAATTTACTTTATTACTTTTTTTTATTACGTATCAAAATTTATGGATGAAGAAAATAAGACCAATACATAAATTAAATTCAAATAGGTTAAGTATTAAATACGTTTTAAATAAATTAGACATTATATATTATAAAATAAGTATGTCGCGTTGTAATAAAATATTTTAATATTTATATTCAACTTATATTATTTGTTTTATAATGAAGATTTTCTGACCATTTATTCGTATTTTTTAAGAAATGACTGTTTTATTTTAAAAATATAAGTGGTATTTTTTTTGTTTCACTAGCAATAATTAAAGATTAAAGTCATATATTATCTAATTATCCACTTGTCAGAGAACAAAAGGATATTCAAAATGGCCGACCTTT
Organism: Nymphalis c-album; assembly: GCA_963151315.1. Taxonomy (NCBI): domain Eukaryota; kingdom Metazoa; phylum Arthropoda; class Insecta; order Lepidoptera; family Nymphalidae; genus Nymphalis; species Nymphalis c-album. Next base: position 6,874,446 of record OY720611.1, on the reverse strand, counting down.
CGCCACCTGTCAAATAGACTTGTCAGCTGTCATAGCTGTCGACGGGTGATTAATTTTCAGAATTTCAGCACCATTATGCACGTTGTTAAAAATGTAGAGATTGTTATAAGAAAGTTAAAATAATCTTCTTGTGAAACAATACAATAAACTATTTTTTGTTGTTGTAGATATAATATAAAAACATATAAATTTAAAATAAAATGGTGCGATAATTAAACATAATGTTAAAAATAATAAATTAACAAACTTATCACTGTGGCTGAATTATCGCGTGTGGTGATGAAGTCTTATAACAAAAATTTCATAAAACGTAAAACTTCTTATTGCGTTTGAAGTTAAATTGAGTTAATAGACGACATCACAGTTTATATTACAATGGTATATTCCATATGCTAACATAATATAAACGATCTTGAGGCTTTTCTTAGTATCGCTTTCTTTGATTACAAATGAAAATAATACCTATACGAAATAGCAATTCTATCATTAGCTAGGACAAAATTTCATTAAAAAAAAAACAACTTCGTGCTTTACAACATCCAGCTCAAAACTAGATATGTCACTAGTCACGTAAAAAAAAGAAATATTTATGTCTTCATAATTAGCAGCATGAAAGTTCGGCTACAGACAGACAGAAGGATAATTTGTCATACATCATTACAGATGTAAAATACACAAGAAATATTTACAACTAAAAAAAAGTTAGACGATGTGTTGGGACGCGTGACCGACATCACTTGAAATCGCTTTTTATTTGCTGGTACAGAGTAAATTTAGTAAATAAATATATAAAAATTGACATAGAATTATTTTCCTATTACTAAACCACATTTATACAAGTTCCCTAAATGTCTATCTTATCTATGTAATATATTATCTTGAATCACCGTTATGACTTTTTTTTATTGCATAGGAAGGCGGACGAGCATATGGGCCAACAGATGGTAAGTGGTCACCAACGCCCATAGACATTAGCGTTGTAAGAGCTGTTAACCATCTCTTACATCTCCAATGCGCCACCATCCTTGGGAACTAAGATGTTATGTCCCTTGTGCCTTTAATTACACTGGCTCACTCAACCTTCAAACTGGAACACAACAATAAGAAGTACTACTGTTTTGCGGTCGAATATCTGATGAGTGGATGGTACCTACCCGGACGAGCTTGCATAAAGCTCTACCACCAAGTAAAGGCTGGCCAGGCTTCTGCTATAGCCGCATTTAAGCACATTATGCCGATGCTCACCGATGATCTCATGACATAGAATAAATTCGTGTTGCATTGTTTTTCTTCCCACATAATAGCAAGAACTATTTTTATGCTCAAATAATTACATTATCAAACCCCATTATAGAGCCGATTGGCGTGGTGGCCTTTCGCGCCGCAGGTCGTGGATTCGATTCCCACCCAGGACAGTCATTTGTGTGCATGAACATGTCTGTCTGAGGCTGGGTGTAATTATCTATATAAGTATGTATTTACAAAAGAAAAGTAGTATATCATGTAGTATATCAGTTGTCTGGTTTCCATAGTACTTACAAGCTCTGCTTAGTTTGGGATCAGATAGCCGTGTGTAAATAATGTCCGAGGATATTTATTATTATTATATTTACTGTGACGTTTTTCTCCCTTTAAAATTATTATTGGAATGTCATCATCATCATTATCAAGCTAATATTATATAATAATGTAATATTCAAACTTTGCTAGATAGCGTCGTCCAACCAACTCCGATTCTGCTTTGAAGCAGTGCTCGATTCTTTAATAATATAATAAAAATATAATACCTTAATCGGCTTACACGGTCTTTCTTGTCCAAAGAGTTCAGGGAGGCTTTACCGCCATGGTTCTCTTAATGATATTATTAAAAGGGCTCTTGCCACCATTGACGTTCCTGCTCTTATTGAGCCTCATGGAATTAGTCGTGATGATGGCAAGAGACCTGATGGACTGACATTGGTTCCCTGGGAACGGGGACGGGCCCTTGTGTGGGACGCAACATGTCTTGACACACTGGCCCCGTCTCATATCAGGGAAACAATGTTAAAAGTCGGAGCTGCCGCGGAAAAAGCTGAAACGAACAAACGTAACAAATATTCGTCTCTTATTCCAAATTATATTTTTGTTCCGTTTGCAGTTGAAACGCTTGGACCTTGGAGTAATAGTGCCAAAAAATTCATCCAAAATATTACTCCCTTATTGCCTCCACTGGTGACAGGAGGGCTGGTTCTTTTTTCGCCCAGAGAATCGGAATTGCGATTCAAAGGGGAAATGCTGCTAGCATTCTTGCCACCATTCCAAGCGGTCACGACTTGTATAATAATTATTTTTAAATGTTATTTGTATTTAGTTAAGGTTTTAATATACCTTAATAATTAGATCAGAAATCAGTTGGAATTACTTCGTAATACGTGACGGCGAGTGACGAGTGATACGTGGTAATTTCAATTATCAATTTGAAAGTAATCTATGGTTGGACAAGCCGCAAAGCCAACATAAATAATTGTTTCCATTAATACAATTTACTGCAAATTAAAATGTAACAACGACGGCCATTTGTTCGAATTTGTCACTTATGTTTAACGCTTAGCTAATTTTCCCTCACATTGTTTTGTTTCTCATCCAAGCAAGCTGTAATAAATGAGTTTGTTTATCAATGATGCGTGAAAACGTTTTGTATTTCAATCAACGCAAATACATTGCGACGATACATCATATAATATTGTTTTCTTCTATACTCTACTGTACAAGGAATTGTGCTTTTGCTTTATTGTGGACTATTGCGTTAATATTTTATGTATTTGGCTGAATCAAAGAATTGATTTTTTTTTAATTTTAATTATATAAATATACATTTTATTTTACGTTCTACTGTATTAAGAACGATGTAACAAAAACCCTATTGGATTTATCCGTAAATCGGTGTTCGTTGTCAACACTTAAGACTTAAAGTATGCAATAAGAAGAGGTAAAAATAAATCGTTGTGATTTTATATAATATTTATGTTTACAAATATGTAACCTTTTAAAACTAAAATATCTTCTAGCTCAATAGCACAAATCAAATATAATCGACGTCAGAAAGCCTTGACCCGAAGGCCGCTCATTCTCCGTCACCCGTCCTTGTTCCAACCTTCTGCATGACCTCGGTCTCTGGGACGCCTCGATAGAGGTCACCGGGAAGTTCAGGGCTGCAGTACACGTGTCAGGGATTCAGGGCAGGCCTTGTTAGCGAGGTCGGGGCAACCTTGTCGAAGGACGAAATTGTGTCCTCGAACTTCAGAACATCTGACCTGAAACAAGGCTATTTGTGTCATGATAAATACATACCATAAAATATTGCAGATATAATAATTATGCAATTGTTATATAAAATATACGAACTATTTAAATCTCATCTTTACATAATAAAATTTTAAATCGGATCTTAATTTGTAAGTTTTTTAGAAGATTTTTTATAATGTAATGGTATTAACATATTAATTCCTTATTAATTTTTCAATTAAAAAACAGTGATATTATTTTAATTATTTATTATCGACAGCTTTGACAGACCGAATAATACTTAAAAAATTGTTTCTGCGTTTATACGTTATAGTAGAGTACGGATAAAATTATTAATATTTTCAAAGAATGTTGTTAAAATGTGAATGTATTGACGGCCTCGTATCAGGTTTTAATATGTATATATTATGTAATGAATGTTAAAACAAATTTCCTGTAGCAAACTACTAAAAGTTTTATAACACCGGAAAATTATGTTGTTAGTTTTATTTGCATGTTGTTTTATCGATTTTATTTTATTTGGTTTTATTCTTATGATATTTCTTTTCATGTTACGATTTTAATATATATTTTTTAAAAGTGTTATTATCCAATGCATCATCAGTGAGCTGTCTTGTTTGAGTGAAACGTTCCAAAATTATATTTAATCGGTTTAAAAAATAAACGGAGACTGGCAACATTTGTGTTTAAAATCATAAAAAAATTAAATAACGTGCCAGCTCTCATTAAATCAAAGTATTAAAAAATATTTATAAAATAAAATCTCACTATCCGCTTACTTTTATATATTATAAAATTTATGTTTGATTGGCATATTTACAAAGATGCGCCAGCTTAGACGAAGAAGTTTAAATAAAACAAAGAATGTTTTATTTATGTTAGAATGTACTGATGATGATATTTTTCATCTCCACATTAATAATAATTTACTTGATATTGTGATATTTAAGCGTAGAATCACAATACGCTATTATTTTAATTTTAGAATATCATCCTTAAACCATAACAGAAAAACAATGCAGACGTGTCAATGCACAGCTCAAACTACTGAGGTTAGTCACTGTGAAAATTTGCATACGAGTTCGTTTTATACAATAGGTCACCGCTAAACTACCACTAATCTAACTACTACTGCTACTACCACTACTACTAACTAGCCGTTGTGGTAAAGTATAAAAGGGTTGAAAGTTTGTATGAAAAGTCTTCATAAAAGAGCGATGGAAATTGTTACTTATTCGGAGTAATTCGGAGTTATTTCGCGAGCGAAGCCGCAGTTAAACACTAGTCAATATATAATTAGGCATATATATAAAACGAGTATGTATTTTTTATTCAAAAACAGTTGACGAGCTTTAGTGACGTAAATAAATACATTTGGAAGTAGTAGGTATCATACATTCAATTATGAATATGGTTTGCCTGTAAATTTTAATTCACATCTTATGAGGCTGCAGATTAAGAGGTCTTGGGTTAAAACTTTATCTTACTCTCCCATTCATCATAAAGAACTACAAATTGTCGGTGCACGTACACGTGTCGATTTGCCGTGCCATATAAGAGTGAGGGAATAGAAATTACTCATGTTGTGTTTGCGTAAATACTTGCTCACTATAATATGTCCTGCGAATTTAGTTTGTCTCATTTTATCATAAACAATTTGGCCGAAAGTCGCGAGGACATCTTGTCATTATATTTTTTTTACATGTGAATATTTAAGATAATTACAACTAAAAGTTAAAGTTTTTATGCAAGCAATATTTCTTGCTTGTTCAAAATAGATCAAAGTGAAGACGAATATTAAATATTTATTTATTAATAAAACTATTAACATATAATTAAAATGTTAATAGTAAAACAGATAATGAAAGTTCTAATACAATACACTAATTACTGTACGTAATCACGATATTTAATCATTATACATCACTAGTGGGCGATGCGCCAGCGCACCTGTTATGATCCACTGGCTCAATAAGAGTTTATGCTTTTTAATATTTCCATTAAAATTTTTTTGTCGATATTAAAGTATTAGATATCATTGCTTTTATATTTAAGTGTAAATTATTTTCATTTTAATTTAATAAATTGAATATAATAATAATAATGAAAAGACATCAGTGCGCGTGTACGCGCGCGCGCGCGTGTGCGTGCGTGTGTATATATGCATGTGTGTGTGTGTGTGTGAGTGTGTATGTGTCAATGATAGTGTGATGTTTCATAGAATACTTATAAATTATAATGAATAAAAAACATTGAAACTAATTTTGGCGCTATCATTATCAGTTAAAGTATGTTTTTTTTTAAAGTACGTTTAGTACGTTTTATTTATTGATATATCAATCGTTATAGGTATTTAAGCCCGTAAATGTCCAAATGTTGGGTACATGCATCCTTCCATCTTAAGGAGATGTTATAATATGTGGATATAGATTTCGAAAAACATATTTTTTCTTACGAAGCGTGAGATAAATTATAAACACAAAATCAGCACCAGAAAATTCAGTTATTAGTTTTTTCTTAACGAGACTGGGAACGGTCTTGTACTTTATTATCAAACTCGATCGAGTTAATATGATTTTAAAGATGAATTATAGAATGAGCGCTGACGTTGATTCAATTAATAATATATAATACTTTAAGAACTATTAAATTTAAACAGTGTTGAAAATCATATATTCAGCTTGCACGCGATTTTTATTATTATTGATTTATGTAAGATATTAACTGTTGTGTAGCAATCCATCGAATAAGTCTATAAATTTGATTAAAATGTGCATAAATATTTTTATGCACTTTTCATATATAAATAACAAAACAATAATGACAGTTTTTTCAGTTACAGAAAACTGTAAATAAAGAAGTTGACATTGAAAATTATTACCCAAAATTTTAAGAATCTTCCCGCGCACCAAATTTTGAAGCATTAAAAAAAATAAGAGTTACATGATTTTCATTTGTAAATATGTGTAGACATTTGTATGCGTATTTAAATTTACCTTTTTTTTTTTTTTTTTTTTTTTCTTTTTCCGCTGTGGAAATGCATTTACGCATACCCCCCGCAAGATGAAAAGCGGGGGGTTATGTGGGACTCGACGGCTGAAGTGCAAGGCCGTAATACCCACTAAAACCACAGCGTATACTTCACCGCCTTTATGGGGGTGCCAAGGGATCGCGTGAGCATTCTACCCTGACACCCCGACGGATAGCCCGAAGGCTACAACCTCCTTGGCGACGGATTAAGGTGTTGGGCTCCGCCGCCAAAAAACACCCTGACGGCCGCAGAGGACAGGGAGGACGGCAACCTGACAACACCGCATCTCCTCTTCCTCTGCGGCCCCACCGCAGCGCAACATATGGTGCGCCCCCATTCGGTCGCGGAAGATAGGGCGCGCGGCAACGCAACACCGACACGTCTCTCCTCCCGCGACCGCTCCCGGCTGCAGGGGATGGACAGAACCGTCCCCCACAGCGACACACCCAGCGGCCGCAGAGGACAGGGAGGACGGCAACCTGACAACACCGCATCTCCTCTTCCTCTGCGGCCCCACCGCAACGCACAAATGGTGCGCCCCCATTTGGTCGCGGGAGATAGGGCGCGCGGCAACGCAACACCGACACGCCTCTCCTCCCGCGATCACTCCCGACTGTGAGGGACAGACAGAACTGTCCCCCGCACCCGCCCCCTGGGCGCATCGAACGCAAGCCTCCTCCTGAGGCCCACGAGGAGCGCCCCACGTCCGGGATCCCGCTTAGCTTCCCCGTGGCCGACCTTACCACGGGTACTGAGCCCCCCCACCACGACAAGGTGGAGATCCCACGCGGGGGGGTATTTAAATTTACCTAGCCTGATTTATGTTGTGGATATTTACTCTTTTTATGTTTCTTCTACTTCTTCGTACACCGCCTAATATTAGTAAGTGGTTATAATAACAAATAATAACAGCCTGTCCCACTAAAAAAAAATCATACACCTAATACATAACAAACACTTACACGTTACACTTGATTAATAAAAATCGAACACCCATTATACATATCCCACACGTGAAAAGAAAGAAAGAAACGCCTTGATGACGATATTTTTTCTTTTAAAGATAGATAATAATTATATCCTGGGATATTATTCACATAAGGCGATCTAAACCCAAACTAAGTAGAGCTTGTAATATGAAAACCAGACAACTGATATACTACTTTTCTTTTGTAAATACATACTTATATAGATAATTACACCCAGACTCAGGACAAACAGACACGTCCATGCAAACCAATGTCTGTCCTTAGTGGGAATCGAACCCACTACCTGTGGCGTGATAGGCAAGTATCTACTAACGCCAACCGGCTCGACATTAACGTTTATGTTTTTAACATGGAACACCCACTTAGACACAATCGATTATTTGCTACATAAATCTCTATAATACGCATCCAACACTACTCATTGTTAATTTATCTTATTTATTATCAATTAAATTAATGTTGAAAGAATCGTTCGACGCGAATCTTGTAATTAAAATAGTTCTTTTTAAATTTATTGTTATTGTAACATTTAATTGCGATTTCAATTCAATATTTATCTACCATTTGACTGTTTAGGTACGTTGATATTTTGTCTATATGTTGCAATCAAAATAGCATTATTAAACAATTCTGCGAACTATTTGAATTATTTAAATATTTCTCTTACTTTTGTCAGAGAGCCAAAGCTCTCTGTATAAATCGTTTCTGTTATACGCAATAGCGGGGGTTGTTATCTTAGTGTATACGAACACTATTCTCTTTCACAGTCTCTTTAATTCATCTGACTTGATAAACAGTTATATCTATATAAATAAAATGATAGAGCTCTCAGTTGTGCGCGCATCAGGGAAAAACAACTGAATAGATTTCAATTCAATTTTCTAAATTTTAAATCTTAGACACGACCCTTATCAAAAAAAATATTGCGATATCTTCATTTAATAAAAAGTTAACTAAGTTTCAAGAAACAACGATTTGTATATGCACTGCATGTTTAGTGATGTATGTTTAAACAAAGTATACTTTGGCTTGCGATCCTTTTTAATGTTTTTTCCTTCGTAGATAAGATATCTTTGTTAATATATAAAGCAACGCGGACGAAGTCGAATGTATCAGCTAGTTTTTTTATATAAACGCCAATAGGTCACTAACTTTGAGACCTAACAAGTATACCCCTCTGATTAGTCATAATGGCTCTATCACACTTCAAACTGGAATACAACGATACTGAGCAATGCTATCTAGAATGTGTTAATTGGGTTGGTTGTATCTATCCAGACAGGCTCAAAGCCCTACCAAGTAAACTGTATTAAAATCATCAAAGCGTACTAAAAGAGCCCAAAAACGAGATTTTATTAGTTGTCATTCACTCCACTGATTCCACTGTCCTTTTTCGTGTTAGAGCTTAGTGCAAGCTCGTCTGGGTTGATACCACCCACTCATCAGATATTCTACCGAACTACAGCAGTACTTGGTATTGTTGTGTTCCGATTTGTAGGGTGAGTGAGCCAGAGTAAATACAGGTGCAAGGGACATAACATCTTATTTCCTAAGGTTGGTGGCACATTTGGCGATGTAGGCAATGGTTAACATCTCTTACCATTGTCTATAGGCGTTGGTGACCGCTTACCATCAGGTGGCCCATATAGCCTACCTATGCAATAAAAAAAATACTGGCGGGCTTCATTAGTACATAACTAATGAGCTGGTTATTAGTACATACATACCTAAATTATACCTACATACCTTACCTAAAAGGTGTACTTTGTATGAATTTAACGCGTACGAAGTCGAGACGGGCTAGTCTTGATATCAAAACTTTGTATCGACGTAATATGCAAAGATAGTAATAGATTATTTTCGTACATTTTACAAGGTTACATTGGCTCTATTGTTGAAATGCTCTAAAAATTAGCATAAAGAATTTATTATCAAACCGAATTTCCGGTAATTTCGTTTATGTAATTTTATTTTATAGTGTAACGTAAGAGATTAATTACAGCATTAATAAAGAATATGTAGGTATTAAGCTCTCATTATTAGTTAACGTTTAGATTTATATTTATTAAATTCGAACCAGTAGTTCCTGAGATTAGCCGGATCAAATAAACAAACTCTTCAGCTTTTCATATTAGTATAGAAGTATACACGAAACATTTTTTTAAATTCTTTTAGAATAAGTAAATGGGAAATCGGCCACTTGATCGTATGTGGTCACCACTCTCTATATAGATATACATTGGCACTATAAGAGATATTAACTAAACTCTACATCGATGCGTAAATACCTTTGGGAATTAAGATATTATGTCCCTTGTACTTGTAATTACTGGTTCACTTACCCTTCAACAGAACACATCACGTGACAGCAGCGCTACTTGGTTCTGTTGTGTTTGCTCGTGGAATATGTGCTGAGTGTAGTAGGGAGACCGAGGGGATTTGAAACAAAGGTGATTTGAAACAAAGGTGATTTGAAACAGTACCGATTTTTCGAAATTTAAAACCGTTAGCGAGTTGGTCACATTGCTTTTCAACCACTTCCCTCCTCCCGCTGAAGTGTCAGTTCGCGTCGGTGGCGTAGGTATCGTGGTTGTGGAGTTCTGCGTGCCATGTGACAAAAATCGTAAAAAGTAAGTTTTTAACGTTTTTTTATGATGCCTATATTTTGATAAGGGCTTTGTATTTTGGTTAAAGTTATATATGTTTCGAAAGTGCATTAACTAAAGATTTATTATTTATATTTGGTATAATTGATTTCTGTGTAATTGCTTCTTGATTGTTGATTAAATCAAAATTGGGAGGTTTTTTCTTACTGAGGAGATTTGAAACAAGCTGTTTCAACTCTCCTCGTTTTCAATTTTATATTAGACAGCATTCAATAAATATTAATGTATTTTTTTATAATTTAACTTCTTTATTTTGTTTCATCATGCCTACTGATTTTAAAAGAAAGACTGACCGAGGTTCATCCATAACGGACTTTGGCCAATTAACACTGAAATATTCCAGGACGCTGATTATCTCCCGAATCAACTTACTGATCGACCTTTGGCAACTTCCGTTATTCCTGGTCCATCCAGCTCTAACTTGGTTAGAATTTCTAGAAGTCAAGAACCCGCGCCATTTCCTACTTCTAGCACAAGTGTGAACGTCCCATTGCAAACAATATTTTACAAGATTCTAGTACACCAAGTCCATCAATCTTAAATTTACCGGCTACTCCTCCTCAAATCAGCTACGAAATAGAAGACGTACACAAATATTGCAGAACACCTTGATAAGAACTGACCTGATCTGATTGATCACCTGATCTAGAGATATCTGAAGTAATGCTTACTACTATCACGATGCCTTCAACCACTGAATCCGTTGTTCCTTCCACAGTCTTTACATCTGATATAATACATCATCTACATCACGAGATACTTCAGTTACTGTGACAGCAATTCCATTCTCACCTGAAATTCTTAGATCCTTGCCAAAAGCTCCGCCAAGGAAAAGAAATCAAACAAATAGACGCAAAGTGAAATCCGCTATCTTAACCGACACTCCCGTAAAGGATGAACTGGCTGCAATGGAAGCAGCTAGAACAGCTAAGGAAAAGTTACAAAACCTAACTTTGAAGAAACAAAAATAAGAAAAAGATCAAAACCAGGCACTAAAATTAAAAAGATCTAGGTTGTCAAGAAACCAAGAGGAAACGAAGACAGTGAAGAAGAAGAAGAATCCTTTTGCCTTTGTTGTTTTCAGCCATATTCAAATCGTAGAGCCAAAGAAAAATGGGTGCAATGTCTGGAATGCAAAAGCTGGGCTCATGAAGCTTGCACTGGTGGAGAACTTTCTTATGTTTGCCACAACTGCCTTTCAGATTAACGTTTTTTATTTTCATAATATTTTTTATTTTAGACATTTGTGAGATTATTTTAACTCAAATATTTGAAGAAATATTGATCAAGAGCAAGACTGATTGTAATACTAAAGAAACGACTGAAAGTTAATAATTATAAAGAAGAAATTATTTTGTTTATCTAATTGTTATTTTAATTAATGTTAGGAATGAGACGTTATGGTACTTTTTATGTAAGAGGGGGCAAACGAGCAGGGGGCTCACCTGATGGAAAGTGACTACCACCGCCCTGGACACCTGCAACATCCGAGGACTTGCTGGGGCGTTGCCGGCCTTGGAAACTTTTTTTTTAAAAATTACTTTAACAGTTGATTATTTGTATTACCTTATTATTACCTGTTAACTGATATATCAGTACAAAATATAAATAATAAAGTTTGTTTCGTAGTTGAAAAGTTTTATTTTAATAAATACCTTTAAATGACATCATCATTTATATTTTACAGCTCTTAATTCTTCTCAAAAATCATATGTTTCGACTCTCCTCGACCCCTGTTTCATCTTACCTCGGTATGAGGGGAGTTGAAACAAGTTGACTTGTTACGGTTAAGTCGATTTTTCACCACAATATTTAACGCTTACAATTTCTTTACGATAGTCATTCGCAAGTGTAAAGAATGATCTATCGATTGGTACTAATATCATACGATTCCAGTCTATAGTATTTGGTGTATGAAACAAAATGTAAAAATTGTTTCAACTCCCCTCGGTCTCCCTAACCAGATAAGACTTATACAAAGCTGTACAACTATGTAAAAATTACATTACATATAAAATTGCTGTTGTACAACTACTTTTTTTTATTGTATAGGAAGGCGGACGAGCATATGGGCCACCTGATGGTAAGTGTCCACCAACGCCCATAGACATTGACATTGAAAAAAATGTTAACCATCGCTTACATCACCAATGCGCCACCAACCTTGGGAACCAAGATCTTATGTCCCTTGTGCCTGTAATTACACTGGCTCACTCATCCTTCAAACCAGAACACAACAATAGCAGGTATTGCTGTTTTGCGGTAGAATATCTGATGAGTGGGTGGTACCTACCAAGACGAGCTTGCACAAAGCCCTACCACCAAGTAAAACCCCGCCTACAGTTTTTAAACTCGTTGTAACCATATCAAAATAAATGTGAATTTACTTGGTAATAACCATTTAATTTATTGTGATTAATTTTGAAATACATTAAAAATATTTTTATAATATATTTACATTTTTAAAAATATCGGTATTTTTAATGCCGTAGTTGAAATACGTTGTTTTAATATGAAACGTTAAATACATTTTAATAATAATGGCACGAACACGAGGCGTTTCGCGATATCATAGAAAGCTCCTGTCACATACAGATTCAGGGAATGTAAAAACTTGCCAGCACTATTTGTATTGGCAAGCGAATGGGTTTTGAAAAGGCGATAAAATATTTTCTAAGTAATAAATTTATAGCCGTCGTATATAAAGAAATTATTTTTAGTCTTATTATTTCTTGATTTTTATCTGTGTCAATTTAAGAATGGTGATTTGAGCCCCAATGAAAACCAGCACCTATTTTTCCGACTTTTTGACAAAATTGTGGTCACTTTGTCACAAGTTGATTTGAGGCCACCCCCCAACCTCACAATTTTCGCCTGCCTCGTTAGTCACTAGTTTGATCCAATGTCCTCATTTGAGATAATATGATCCACGCGGAATCATGCCACGGGAGGGGCAGCGGCTGCCTTATGGAACAACATCGCGGCTCGCAGAGATTGTTAAGATCCCATATCCATAATCAGTTTCCTCCAAAGACCTAGAGTTTAATACACCTATGTCAACAAAAACTAATAAAATGCAATTTCAACAAGTATCTTCTACTAACATCCTTAAAATTCGAATACTTGCCTCTGCCTGCGTGCGTGCTCGTGGTTTCTTTCTGATTCTAAAAACATTCGTCAGTAAGTAACAATACTAATACCATGTCATAGTTTGGGTAACATGAGTCCAGTTATTAAAAAAAAAACATATAGACGAATTTATAACATCCTCCTTTTTTTGAAGTCGGTTAAAAACGACTCTACATTTCATCGCTTATATTAAATTGAATTTAACGATACAATATAATGAAAGCTTCGTATAAATCATTTATAAAAATAAACTTGTAGTTATACGAAATTTTATTATAATTAAACGTAGACAAGTTCGGACGCACGGAAAATGTGCGTAGGTGAAAAATCCAACTCTGATATAAAAAGTTTTTTTTTACGAAATTATTCAGTAATCTCTGTTATTAATCATCATTTTTCATACAGATTTGAATGAAGTTTGAATGTTTATTCACACTATTTCTCTCATTCAAGATTTTTGCATTGCGTATTAAAAAATCATACACTCAATCATTGTCTTATAGAATTATGACGTTAATTATAAATGTTGTTAAAATTGTTGTGTCTTCTTCTAGCGACTCTTAGTTCAAAGATGACGGAAAGAGAGAGAGAGTTTTTAAATTAACATCAGATAAAGATCGTTTATAAGTAAGGCCTTTTTGCAACTACACGTATCTGTAGTTGTTGCTATTTAAGTAGACAATATTATACGCGTAATCTTTTTGTACTAAAAATGTATACGGTTCATTATTGTATATTTGTAAATAATTTCAAATGACAATGTTTTATAATAGTTAATTAATAACTGTTCCTATTCGTAGATCACATAGTAAAACAGTAGACTAGGATAGTTATCGAAGCCTTCGAATAAATAAAAGTGCGAATTAATTGTTAGCCACTACGTGATAGAGTTTTTGCAACAAGTTCGTCACCCACTTATCACGTTTGAATTGATGGCACAATTATTATTTCTTACATTACTAATATGTGCCAATGTGTTAACCACATACCATCAGGCGACCCAATGGCCAGTCACTTAACCTATGTTAAATAAAAAGAAATGCTTTGATGCGAATGCCATCTTTCAATTAAAGAACATACCGTTTTCTTATTTTATTAAAAGCGCCATCTAGTTGAAACTAGTGAAAAGCATAAGCGATGATCAATATTTAATACAGCACCATCTATTGGCGCTTTTTTTAAACTGAAATAGTTTCGATTCGAACCCATCCTGAAAAAGAAAACTGAAACGCCGAACGTGTGGCGCGGTAACGACTTTCAAAGATATTTATGCTTGCGGCGAACAGTATGAACTTGGGTATCCGAAAATAGTACAGTTTGACATATGTACGGCGGAAACATGTAGTTTTTATTTTGAATGTCGTCGTTTGGCGAATTTTATTTCATAAAATTACTCCCCGTGTCGCCGTAGATGATTTTCGATATGGATTCCGGGTAAATATATACACTGTGAATTATAATTGATTGTATTTGCACGCTTGTCAATTACATAGATAAAAAAACTGAGATTGTTTTTGTTTCATATAACCTCTTTTTTACGTGTTTTTGCTTATATACTTTGATAAAAGGCTTAGAATAATAAGATCGGCCCGTATCAATTTATTAAAATATATTATTTTAAATACACATGTATATATAAGTATGTTTGTATATTTTAAATACATTATTATTGGCGGCATTTATTTTTGTGACAAGCATGAATGAAAAAATAGACATGCAGATATATATAATCATTATATTTGTGTTATTAAATGCGTAGATAACTATTGATTTATTTATTGATTTGTGTTCTATTTTTATTTAACATTAAATGTCAGATTTTCAAGTTTATAATTTTTTTTATCTAAAATTACTTTGTTTTATATAAAAAGATTTTAACTATAACTATAAAATAATATGGTTCATTTTGTTTTTAATCCTGTTTTATATTTCATTTAATTTTTAGATTGCATTTGTAGTCTTTGATTAAACTCTAAAGTAATAAATGCGAACTCATTCGAATTTAAAATTTTATAACGGATTTACACCTTTTGTTAGTCATTTGTTGTCTCTAAAATGTTTATTTATTATAATACTATTATAATAGTATTAGAACACAACCAAATTAACAACTCATTAATGCCATACGTAATCCAAGTAGGTACTCAATAATTTATTACATTTATCCAAACTTAATGGTACTTTTTATAACAAATAATATTGAAAAATTTCCAAAACAGCTGTCGAAAAAGTATGGTATAAAGGAATACAGTACAAATTTAAATATTAAAAAGACGTAAAGCAAGCGATGTTTCAAAAAAAGTAATTTTAATGAGAACGTATCGTCTGGGCACATGCGATGACTGACATCGTCTCGTAACCTTATCTTTAGTGAACTGACTTAATTGTCAATTTATTTCAAGTAAAAATATTCAGAAAATCTCGCTAAAATACTCCACGAAATGTGTACTTGATTATAACAGAAAACGATATGTGAATGTGAAAATAAGATTTGAGGACATTTATTAAAATTCTTGTTACTTTTTACTTTTGTAATAATATTGGGCTAGGATTATTTTTAATTATATAAAAACTCACTTTTAAAATTTAACAGAATATCTGCTCAAAATGAAATATTAACAATATCGTATACCAATTAATTTGAGATAAGATAGCTTGGAACTATAGTAAAGTAACAGCTTGTGACTGTTTCACTGCTGGGCCTTTTCTCCTCTTCTTGCGGAAAAGCTATGGAGCTTATTCCACCACGCTGCTCCAATGGCTGCTCCAATAGAGATAATGGGTTATTGAACTACTGAATTTTCAAGTGCTTAATTTGTGTTTATAATTCATCACGTGCTGACGGTGCATTGACGGTCAATGCATGTGTCAAGTTTCACTCAAATTCTGCTACATGTGTATTCCACCAACCGGCATTGGAGTAGCGTGGTGGAATAAGTTCCAAACCTTCTCCTTATAAAAAAGAAGAAGAGGCCTTAGCTCAGCAATGGGAATTTCACAGGCTATAACTTTACTACTTACTTACATACGAAACTTATATGATAACAGCAAAATTAAATTTCTTTAATTTACTATTATAGTACATAAGTCCCATACAATGTTAATTGATATATATGTATAGGTACTAGCTGTACACGCGTGGAATTTAACAAAAAAGTTAATTAGTTTATATAGTTTTTTTTTGGTGTTTGCATTTTTTTTTTTAATTATATTTTTTCTAAAATAAAGTAGCCTAAGTTACTCCTTATTACATCAGCTACCTGCCAATAAAAATCCCGTCAAAATCGCTCTAGCCATTTCAGAGATTAGCCGGAACAAACAGACAGACAGATAGACAAAAATTGTAAAAAATGTTATTTTGATGTATGTACCGTATATAAATTCATATGCATGTAGTAAAAAGTGGTTATTTCAATATTACAAACAGACACTCCAATTTTATTTATATGTATAGACGTATAGATAAAGGAGGACATATTATGTAGCTGTATTACTTGGTGGTAGAGCTTTGTGCAAGCTCGTCTGGGTATGTACCAAGCACTCATAAGATATTCTACCGCAAAACAGCAGTACCTGGTACTGTTGTGTTTCGGTTTAAAGGGTGAGTTAGCCCGTGTAATTACTGGCATAAGGGTCATAACATCTTAGTTCCAAAGGTTGCTGGCGCATTGGCGATGTAAGCGATGGTTATATAATAATAATGGTCCTCCTGACCGATTTCGGCCACGGCGGCCAATCTCAAGAGAGATCAGCCAACTGCGCAGGACATATTATAGTGCACAAGTGTGTGCGCAAACACAGGTGCACTCTCTATTCCCTAACTCTCATAATCGTATGGGACGGCAATCCGACACGACCGGAAAGGTGCAGGACCAACGGCTTTACGTGCTTTCCGAGGCACGGGAGTGTTCACACTTCCAACTTCCAGACTTCGGGCTGCTATTGAGAATTTTCGACAGAAAATCTAAATAACATTTTATTGGCCCGACCTGGGAATTGAACCCAGAACCCCCGAGTTAGCAGCCTTAATCCTAGCCACTAGACCAACGAGGCAGTCAAAGATAGATGGTTTTATACTTCTTACATCGCCAATGTCTATGGGCGTTGGTGACCACTTAACATCAGGTGGCCCATATTATGCCGGTCCGCCTAAGTATAACATAAAAATCATATATCAATGTTTTGTTTCCCATACCTATAAAATAAAGAAAAAGTGTACTTCTGAAAAAGTTTCTTGTTGATTCTTCTCTGTGAGCTTATAGCTAAGATTAATTATATATGTTTTATTATAAACATACAAATACAATATATATAAAACAAATTACGAAGGGATTAATATAATATAAAAGCAAAACAGAAAGTAACAATAATTAAGATAAAAATATAAATTGACTAATGCAGTAAGTTAGGTGATTCGTAGAATATTCGTAATTTTCAAAATTTTTATTTAAAAATAATGGTTTTTATATAGGTAATATAGTTATTTACCAAGAATGTAAACTAATTATTTTGCGTATTAAAAATTTGTGTGTTTTAAAAGCGTACATTAAGTTCAGTTTGGTTTTTTATTAATATTAAAAGTATTAAACATTTTATTACAGAGGCAGTACAAAGAGGCTGGGTGAGGGCGGCGACCAGCGTTGGTACATCGACTCTACGTACGCTTCCTCTCTTAAGGTCTCACTCCGGCTCCCCACTAGACAGTTCCTAGAAGGTAAGTTCAGTAGAGATAAGTGTTACACCTCGAAAGTGGTCATCATATAAGTCTAAGAATAGAAGAATGTCTTAATTATTATCTATGACAGAAGAAAAATCGTTATAAAGAAACAAAAAGTTCAACAGCTAAGAATAAGTACGCTCATTGAAATATGCGATTTTTCCGTGAAGACGGTTAAAAAATTTATGAAAGTCTGGTCAATATACGTGAGTAAAAAATATGATTTACTGGAGAAGCTGAGCATGAGGTTAATATTTACAGAATACTATCAACCAAGGCTACGTCTGAGTCAACTTGCCAAATACGTGATGGGTACGTTCAGATTTGCCCCGTCCTTTTTACCCCACATGAATGAAAAATCCATAAATATTATCACATGTACAAATTGCATCAAATTACCCTTATAACGTATGTCTCTTAACCACGCTATTGCGATTACATTCCAAATGAAACGTCTACATTTAAAAATCGAACAAATTTTATTATTTAAATATTTGGCGGTTACTATCTAAATAATCAAATACACAAAAAAAGACAAAATTCTAAATTTGTGCATTGGTATTGAACTGGAATGGCGCAGTAGTAATTTTCCCTTTTGTAACATAAATAATCTTTTATTGTAACTCATTACTTTTTGTTTTGCGTTTTATTTATTTCTGATTTTTATTATGTTTTAATAGCCGTGTGCACTGAAAAATGTAATCACAAGTTACTCCATTTATACACTACTAAAAATAATATTATATTTAGTTGTTCAACGCCATCTCCCGCATTTTACTCGAACTAAGACGCTGAACAACATTTCGCATTTATAGATTCGTCTGTAAAATATAGATGGCGTGTAAAATTAACTTATATGTAAATTGTTTAGTTCAAATTCAAAAAGTTTATTTATTTAAATTATAAAGTTAAACTTGACCAACGAACACATCACTTTTGCATAATATAAATTTTTATTTTGAATAAATTTTTACTAATTAATTTAAAAATAATGAAAGATTTTTGCATGTAGTACATCAGTTTTTACATCTTGTTTAAGTTCAAAAGTACAAAAATATTAATATATTAAAAATATAAGGATTTAAATCATCATTTAAATATCAAGTCCAAAGTTTTAAAGGATTAATATTGCGATTTCAGAGTCATATGCGCAATAGTACAATTCCTAACATAACTTTTTAATAGTAATCTATCTATAAAATTATACTGACAAGGAATCAAAACTAAAAGTCATAACCTGATTATTTATAATTAATTTGACATATTTACATATATTATTACAAAATATATCTATAATTGAACACTTCTATAAATTTCGCTACATAAATTATTTTTAAAGTTAAGTAAACTGGCTACAATTGTCAGTTATATAAACCTTATTCACTATGCCGTAGTCTATTACAGTACACATCAATTTAAAATTTAAAAAGTTAGAAAATAGTTACCAACACTGAAATTTGAGTGGAATCATTTTATCGAAAACTATTATAAGTGTGGAGTTGCCTTTAGTTATAGTTCTGACGCATTCGTATGTTTTATGTGGACAGGTGGAGGAATTTCTTTATATATCGTTTAATATCTACATTATAAGATTTCGACATTTTTGTAACACCCTTACGACTTAGATTATTAGAGGGTTATTTTATATTTTCATTGGATTTAGTCTTAAGCTGTTTTAACGAATATCATAATTTGAATATATTCTTAGTAGCTTCTCTAAATATTTTTAAATTTATTGAATGTTATATAATTTGAAAGACAAAACATTTTGCTTAACAATTTTTTTTTATTATTATATTATAGTTACATTTCATCTAAGAGTTGAAAACCAATAATAAAGCAACAAGATTTTGTTTAACTGAGCTTGAGCAAATGGGTTTAACTAAACTGTTGTTAATATGAGCGAATCAAACCGCGGTTGGCAAAGCACTGGTTAATTATTATTAATATATTACAGATTATTAACACTTAAAACAGTAAATATAACAATTATATAAAAAAGTAAATCAGTAAATATATAAAATTGCCCATTGCCAGACAAAGGCCCCTCTACACTTTAAGACAAGGCTGGAAGCTTATTTAACTACGTTGCCCTAATGCGGATTGCTGGAATAAAGTTGACATTCGTACCTTATTATTGGTACTGATAATTTTACGTTATAATTATAAATAATATATGTCAATAAACTGCAATGAGATCATTCACAAGTCAATTAAATTATTCCTGAGTTATACTTATGTATTAAGTCATTCGTCTACAACAAAAAAAGCCGTACTGCAACGTAGTATCTATATAAATTATTTCGTTCAAACAAGCACCTGACATACATAATTGATTAGGTTTGATTATTTTGGTTTAGTTATTTTTTATAGAATAGGTTGGTGGACGAGCATATGGGTCACCTGATGGTAAATGGTCACCAACACCCATAAACATTGGCATTGTACGAAATGTTAACCCTCGCTTACATCGCCAATGCGCCACCAACTTTGGGAACTAAGATGTTATATCCCTTGTGCCTGTAATTACACTGGCTCACTCACCCTTCAAACCAGGTGATGCAGTTTTGCGGTAGCATATCTGATGAGTGGGTGGTACCTACCCAGACGAGCTTGCACAAAGCCCTACCACCAGTGAAGTTGCATTTAATGACTCACACATACAAACATTATTTTTATATAATCCATTCGAAATTGACCGATCAACCTTATTACATTTTTTTAAATAGTTTTATCATAAAACAGTTATCTATTATAAGTTTTAGAAAACACACATTCCAAACAGAGCTTACAAGCTTGGCGTGAACCCAGAACTGGAACATTAAGACATTACGCAGTTAAATTGTCATTCGAAATACAAATTATTAGCTATTTCCATACATTTTATTAATACACCATTTATTTCAGTATATTAAAATTTAATTAATATGTATTTGAAGTGCTATCATATATCAGGACTCTTATATTTGATATTTTTTATCCTCCAGTTTCTGAAACGCAGATCATAGGATTATTAACTAGCTTGCTGTTAATCTGGCAATGAGCATTGAGCCCATTGGTCGGTTACATCGGATGACGCAATAGGCAACCAATATAAGCGTTCAGATTATAGTCGATTTAGTTAATCTGACATTGACAACCGTTTCAGAAATCGGAGGGAATATAATTGTCTTAAATTTATCTTTTATTTCCAAGAACCTAAATAGTTACCAGTAGGTACATAAGATTTGAAAACATTTATTATATAATAAATAAGTTTGAGTAAATAATGAAAAATATACTCGTTTTAAAATGCAACAGTATACTGACATTAAGCAGTTACTTAAGCAATTGTAAAAACGTTTTTCAAACAAATTAAACGTTTTTTTATAAATATAAATAGCACAATAAAAAAGTCGGTATTAAATAATAATTACATTTATTTTCAAATTTAATAGAAATTCGAACATTCAATTGTAAGAATTGGTTTTACTTGATGGCTTTGTGGAAACCTTGTCCAAGTTATACCACCAACTCATCAGATGTTCTAGCACAAACAGCAGCATATAGTTGTGCTCTGGTTAAAAGGGTGATTGGGTGAGTGCATTTACATTAAATTACATAACATCTTGGTTCCCAAAGTTGGTGGTGCTTGGCGATGTTATTTCTTACAATGTTAATGTCTATCGACGGTGATAACATACAAATATATGACTCAATTGCCCACCAACCTATTCTATAAAAAACAAAAGAATATTCTGTCTTATAAAAACAAAGTAACTAAAAATATATATATATATATAAAAAAAATCTAAACAGTCATAGATCTCTATAACTGTTCTAAAGATATTTAAAGTGCGAACGTGTCCATTGAATCGTCAATAACACAGCGACACATAATAACCACTGAATTACATTACGAAAATACGTGAAAAATCCCGATATAATTCTAGTTGATATTAGTGCCAAACTTTGTAAATAATTAGCCGCTGTGGGCGAAGACTCTAGACGCGAGTTTTCAATGTCTGACTCAGACGGGTAAATTAAGAAAATATGCGCGTGAAATACAAACGGTTAAATCTAAACTTAACTAAAGCTGACAGCTTACTGTATTATAAGCTTTTGAGCGGTTCGAAAATGATTATATGATATCATATCACCAACGTGGCCACCAACGCCCATAGACATTGGCGATGTAAAAAGTATAAGCCATTTCTTACATCGCCAATGCACCAATCTTGTGAACCAAGTTCGTTATGTCTCTAGTGCCTTATGTCTGTAGTTATATTCGCTCAACACCCTTTCAACCACAGCTTAACGATACTTGGTATTGCTGTTTATATTTAAGTCCTTTATTTTTAACCAAGGTTGGTTAATATTCCTTACAATGCCAATGTAGATGGGCGTTGGTGACCATTTATGGTTATGTGGTTCATTTGCCAGTGCGTCTACTTATTATAAGCAAATACAAAATGGAAAGAACCGATAGAAAAATCTATAAGTACTATAAAATAGGGCAGTGACCATGGGGTGACCAATTTGTGACTCTGTCTACCTAGAGACGAGCCGGTTGGCATGGTTGGTAGATATACATATCTGCGCCTGAACTCTTTTCGGTCGTGTCGGATTGCCGTCCGATGGCGGATTATGAGAGCTAAGGAAAAGAGAGTGCACCTGTGTTTGCGCACACACTTGTGCACTATAATATCTCCTGCGCAGTTGGCTAATCTCTGTTGAGATTGGTCGCCGTGGCCGAAATCGGTCTGGAGGACCTTATTTTATACGTACCTTTCGCGCCACACGTCGTGGGTTCGATTCTCATCCAAGACATACAATATAATAATAATTTAATTATAATTAATACCACACTAGTTTTCGCCCGCGGATTTACCCGTGTTTTTTTTTCAGGCAACTGTTAGGTAGAAGTTTTGTTTGAAAGAAATAAAAAGTGTGGTTTATTTGTCTAAAACTATTTGTTTAATGTTACATTCACTAGGTTAACATCATAATACACTAAATCAAAATTAAAACATAAAAATACCGCGTATATAATGAGTTACTTCCTTTCTGAATAAATCCTTCTTTTATCTTTTAACGATTTGAAGTTATTTAATAAAAATCACTTCAAATTCCAATAAAAATGATCTATATGAAATGTATTCTAATTTATACTGTAATGTGTCATCATTTCAACTAGCAACATTTGTTAAAGTTTTATCATTTCATAACTGGTCAATGTTCTTTCGAGAAATTACAAATGTAAAAATATTTTCACCTGACAGGATATAAGCGTAATTACAAATACAAGCATTTATAAGTAAAAAAAATTAGTTCTAACTTCGAATTTAAAAAATTTTAATGCTAAGCTTAAATACACAGAAAGATATATTATATTTTCAAAACGCATAAATATAATTCGTGTGCATTATCGAATGGAATTAATTAATTAATTTTCTTTTTCTTATTTAAATGGATATTTCATTTACTTTTGACTGCCTTGTTGGTCTAACGGCTAGATATAAGGCCGCAGACTCGGTGGTCCTGGGTTCAATTCCCAGGTCGGGCCAATAAATAGTTATTGGGCTTTTCTGCCAGACAATTCTCAGTAGCAGCCCGTAGTCTGGAAGTTGGAAGTGTTGTCACTCCCGTGCCTCGGAAAGCACGTTAAGCCGTTGGTCCTGCGCCTGCACTCTTTCTGTCGTGTTTGATTGCCGTTCCATCGGATTATGAAAGCTAAGGAAAAGAGAGTGCACCTGTGTTTGCGCACACACTTGTGCACTATAATATCTCCTGCGCAGTTGTCTAATCTCTCTTGAGATTGGCCGCCGGTGCCGAAATCGGTCTGGAGGACCTTATTATTACATATTTACTTTTATTTATAAAGTTTCTTTCAATTCAAATATTGTAAAGTTAAATTAAAAATATATAAATGAGAAACGTTAACAGTAATCAATTTAAATAATAAATTTACTTGGTGGTAGAGCTTTGTGCAAGTTCGTCTGGGTAGGTACCACCCACTCATCAGATATTCTGCCGCAAAACAGCAGTACTTTGTATTGCTGTGTTCCGGTGTGAAGGGTGAGTGAGCCAGTGTAATTACAGGCACAAGGGACATAACATCTTAGTTCCCAAGGTTGGTAGCGCATTGGCGACGTAAGCAATGGTTAACATTTCTTACAATGCCAATGTCTATGGGCGTTGGTGACCACTTACCATCAGGTGGCCCATATGCTCGTCCGCCTTCCTATACAATAAAAAAAAATCAAGTATTTAAAGTGATGTCAATATAGAGACTCTTCTTAACAAGGGTACAAACTTGAAGGTAGGGTTGAAGGATATAAGGATCCCTGGACACATTCCAATGCCTCGTTAATATTCATATGAAGCATTTTCGTTACTAAGTGTATCGTACACTCTTGTCACATTTGGCAGTAGTTCAGAAAAAAAAAATAATAGTATGTAAGCGCCTTGAGTCATGTAGCGCCTTTTTTAAATAATTTCTGATTCATAGATGTTATAATGGCTCTTCACTCGCCTGAGTCGGAAATATGCTTAAATGCAATTGTTATTTATTATAGTCTGTATTTAAAAAAAAAAGTTTATTATCGTCGGAGAAATATCTATTTGTTAAATAATTTAAAGAAAGAATAAATAGTTCTAGATTTGAAATTATTTTAAAATTCGAATTTCTTTAACAATAAAAGCAAAGTAACCTATTGCAATTTGTTGAACAAAAAAATTAAGAAATAAATTAATTTTCGAAAATACTTTATATATTTCAGACTTTAAACTTAGTTACCAACGATTTATATACGAGTTATTTAATTTGGCATATAATGTATCAATAAAACAAATTTAATAAGTTTTTTTATTGATATGCACACATACGAAAAAACGTCTCCTATTATAGTCATCGTAAAAAATATACCGATATAGGATCTTACATGTTGTGTCCTCCCTGCCAGTAATTACTATTCAAATTTTAAGTAAATCTGATAAGTGGGTGGTATCTATCCGTCTGCTAGGGCCTTGTGTGAGCTCAGATGGGCTACTACCAAGGCTCTACTACCAAGTAATATATTCGAACCTGAGATTGACAACGCATTGATCGTGTAAAAAATCTTCCAGCAACTTTGACTTCTATCAACAGGTCTAGTTTCCTAAGTCAATTAAAAAGAAATACAAAATACCAACATTAAGATTTCAAAATAAACTTAAACCAACTAAATATTAAAATTATAAATATATATAAAATTTAAAATAAACTTATCCCACACTTACTCGAAATGAAGATCTTTGGCTGATTTATCTCATTCTTAAGCCTAAATAATGTTGTTTATGTAATTTTGTAACCCTTTCAAGATTACTCTTTGAAGACAATACTGGCGTGGTGCCAACGGACGGTCATACAGTATTTTGAAATGATTATCTTCGTAATAACCTTTTAAGACTTGTTAAACAATTACGTACATACTAGGACCAATGACCTGATGAGTAGTTGTTTTAAGTTATCTAAGTTACTTTTGAAATAACTTATGTATTATGAGCTTAAATAATATATTGTCTGTTGATTAATATGGTTTGATTTGTTTCAATCGTGACTGCCAAAATTTTAAAGGGGGTTTCCTATTTATCAGTGATGACTGATTAACAGTACAGCAGCAACTAGCAGTCTCTTGTGCTATCAGGCCGCCTGTTGTGATCGGTCTATTATTCTAGTTAAAGCGATTATCATTGCCCGATGTGATCAAATAGGATTCACCAACTTACTTTAAAGTAGAGTGGCGGCATATGCTCCATACCTTCTCTTATAGAGGAAAAGGAGTCCTTTGGAGGCGTTTACCGATGTTTTTTCTTTATATAATAGATAATATTGTTGTTTGGTGTTAGAATATGTTATGTGGGTGTCACCAAAAAAAAGTCATATTATGGTTAAGTTATTGCAATCCTTGACAATAACCTATCTCAACTCAATTATTACAGACGTTTGAATTTCGTGTTTCAATAAGTTTTATTGATATATTAAACTAGCTGTGCATCGCGGTTCACCCGCGTATAATTAATAAAAATCAGCCTAGAACCTTCCACGATAAAAGAACTATACAACACAAAAAGTACCATCACAATCGTACCAGTAGTTACTGAGATTAGCCGGATCAAACAAACAAAATCTTCAGCTTTATATATTATATATTACTATAAATACGTATTGCATATTTATATTCCTGCGCCACCTACCAAGATGTGACAATGAAATACGTGAAAATCTTTCTTCTATGTGGATTGTCTGAAAGAAATTATGACTATATAATTATAGGCATACATGCCAAAAGGCAGATCTTTCTAGTATACAATAATTTGTTCTAACAATTTATTCTTTACTTTTGTCGTGATGTAAAAATATATTTATATAAAATAGATCATATAAAATAAACAAAGACCATTCAAAGGAAACGAATGTAAACAGAAACGTGTACACGTTGACCATTTGCTCCAATTTTGGACATCGCCCAAACTTTATTGAAAGTTTGAAATCTCTCTCGAATAAACATCAATTAATTTACTTGATTATCACGTTATTTCAAGTATTCCCGGATCTTATTTACGACATATAACACTGACGTAAGAAATTAATTACCGCGGCACTTGATCTTTGTAATTAATTAAAATAACAGTAGGTAGTTTAGTATTACACCTCTAGTAGCACACCGTAGGAATGAGGCGATCGCCGCGTCGCATTTTTTTTTTACGATTAACGATATATTTAATTTAATACATAAAAAATGACATAAGAAATCCGCCGATAAAAAAAAATGACAAAGAAAAATCAACCCGCTGAGTTTCTTTCGCCGGTTCTCCTCAGGTCTGGGTGTTTCTTTTCGGAAACGGTGGTAGTTTCTAATTTGACAATCAATAAGAATGTGTAATACTTTAATATTTAATTTATTAATTTTAATATAATATAATAAAAATTAATATAATATTTAATTAAAGTAATTTGAATTGATATTTAAATAATCGTGAAAGCATTCTCAACAAATAAATTTCATTAACTAAGAAAATCTGTACAGATTTTTTTGTTGATCGATGATGCTGATTGCATAATATACAAAAGGCGACCTTATCAGTATAGCAAAGATCTTTCCCACACAGCCATTGATAAGAAAAATAATTATAAAATAATTTGAAGTGACACATTCTACATTAATATTCTAAAGATTAAAGATGTTTTTTTTTGTAATAAATAATGTAAACGTTATACAGAAGTAACATTGGATATATTTTATCTCAGTAATAATAACATATAAATATGTAGGTATGTTTGTACTCTTAATATCAATAACTACTACACGCGGACGACGCCGCGAGCTCAGATAGTAGTTATATATTTGTTTACAAATGAAACTTCGTCCGAGAATTTGCTTCTAATGTTATAAATGCGAACGTATATAATGTATATGGTGGTTTTATTGCTACTAGGTATTAATAATAATAATAATATAGGTAATAATAATAATTTTTGTGTTCCAGTTTGGAGGGTGAGTGAGCCAGTGTAATTACAGGCACAAGGGCGGTAGACATTGGCATTGAAAGCATCTCTTACAATGCCAATGTCTACCGGCGTTGGTGACCACTTACCATCAGGTCCATATGATCGCTTGCTTACTTATGCTATAAAAAAATCACAATCAAACTGATTGTCGGAAAGTACTAAAGCCCCCCTTATAAACTTTGCTTAGCGGCTGTTCAGTTAAACATTGATATCTTCTGTCATTATTGATTGCCATTTGAAAGAAAAAGACAGAGAGATCATTGATTAACTATTTACCCGCTAAGAAAGCTTTAAAATTTAATATAGAAATCTGATATTTCTTTGTGGGGGACATAAGTAATTTAAATTAATATTGAGATGTATATAAATTTTAAACAGTGAGTCTGTTACTACGTCTTAACTATTTGCGTTATTCATCCTATGAATTATACTATATCTGTAATTTTCAAATTTAATGTTTTCTTTCTAAACTAATGGGCTGTTTTGTGAATAAATGATATATTTCTAAATTTACCATAGATTATAAGATTTGATTAGTTGATTAAAAATATATATATATATATATATATTTTTTTTTTTCAACAAACATTTAAGATATTTACAGATAGAAACGTGCTACAAATATATTTTGTTTTTAATAAAACATCATGTACGAAGGTCGTTTCTCCAGTATAAAATAATTCAACCTACATCTAAGCCAAGATTGTCACACGACCTGTCATTTGTCAACATTATATTTAATGGCGTTTCCTACAAAATTGAATATCTGTCCTACACGCGAATATTATATTAAAAAACATAATCCTACACATACTATTTCAATATATTTTTCTGCACTATCAAGAAATATGAAATTTTATTTTAAACTCAAATTGATGACTCTAAACGTGCGTGTCTTGGTATCTTAAAAACATTTTTTAAAAAAAAACAATCCGCATGAAAATAAAATATCCTTACAATAACGAAAAGGCGTAAGAAAAATCAATCAGCATTCCACGTTGACAGAACAAAGGACCTTTAATGAATTGTGCACGTCAAAGACATTTCAGCAAAAATAACACGTGTTGAAATGTGGAAAATAAGTTTAATTATAATAAAATATATAAATAAATACTTAGTTGTATGTTACTACGCGGTCCGACATCGACTGACTAGTCGCAGGTCGCGCGCACCGCTGTGCGGTACCCTCTGGAATTCCACATTCGATATTTCAATTTCAAATTATAAGTGGCCAGTGTGAAGTGATTTTAGTGCGGTAATGCACGGTGATTTTAGTAATTAAATTACGGTTTGTGTTTAAAATTCGAAATGGCGAGAGTACGATTTTACAATTTTTAATGTTTTATTTTTTCATTACACACAACACTATACAATTTTATAAAATTATATAATTTTTTTATAAAGAATTCACTATTGGTGTAAGTTGCTTGCTACGCGGGTGCTACGCACGCACATAACGTAATGCTACGAGATGATTTGTACGAAAGGAAGGCGTTATTTTCAAATAATTCTAGATGATCTCTAAATATATAACACAATGATATAATTTAATACCGTGCCCGTAAAAGTATTATTCATTAATAATAATACATTTACGCAAAATTTTATTTACACAAAAATATAATACGAGAAATAACCAATACAATATTCATAAAATAAAAGTAAAAAATTATAACACGTGACATAGTTGGAACTATTTTTCGTCAGAAACGTTGCAACTTTTTAAACATGTAATTTTACTCTTATCGCGCCAAAAGAACCAATATATAATATATAACAATAAAACGTAAAAAAAATATCATACGAAAAAAAAACTTGATTTTTTGAACAAATAACGGTATTTCGTATGACTTAAAAATGTCGGAATGTATAATGTTAATAAAATTATTTTTAGCGAGCCCGGTTTTATTCATTCGTTATATTTATTACGTGCTACAAGTGAGCGGTCGTGCTCGTTATGAAAATTGTAGTAGCTATTTTAGATGTTCGAGCCAAATTTCTTAGCTTAATATTAGACACTAAATTATTATTTTAATAGAAATTTATTTGCAGACAAAATATATATCAACGAATTTACTTATTAAAAAAAAATCCATAGTTCTTGATGACTGGACTGAGTCGTGACGAATATGTTTTATAACGTATTTATTACTGAACGTATTTCTATAATAAAATAACTAACAGCACTTTAAAGCACTAATTTTATAAGTTACTAGTTATCGCCCCCAGCTTCGCCCACGTGATCTGCAGGGAGGGGGAAAATGTTTGATATACAAGGTAGATTATGTCCTTCCATGAAATTCAAGCTTGCTTCATACCAAAACTTTATCAAGATAGGTTCAGTATTTTAACCGTGAAAACGTGACAATACAGACGAATAGGCGAGTTACTTTCGCATTATTATTATAAGTAGAAATATTAGCAGCATCTCATTTATGCCATTACAAGTCCCATGAAAGTCGCGGTTACAATTTTATTTTAATGTGTCCACAATCCTTGTACAAAAATTTACAGTTAATAAAAACGGTATATAAGAAATACCAGTAATTAAATGTTTGTTGCATTTCCAGTATACAATTTATAAAACACTAAACTGGAGGTAGGGCTTTGTGCAAGCTCGTCTGGGTTGGCACCACCCACCCATCAGATATTCTACCGCAAAACAACAGTAGGTACTTGGTATTGTTGCGTTCCGGTTTGTGTGAGTGTAATTACAGGCGGAAGGGACAAAACATCTAAGTTCCCAAGGTTGATGGCTCATTGGCGATGTAAGCGATGGTTTAACATTGCTTACAATGTCAATGTTTATGGGTAGAATACCCCGCCGCTTTCCTATTTTCTAAAAAAACGACATAATATTGTATTAATAAATTTTTAAACGAATACAAAATCAATTTGTAAACACGTACCGCTTTATCCAATTATCGCTTTAACTGCGTTCGTGAAGTAATGCGAACTTCCTATGTATTGAGTCATTAGCAAATTTTCGGTGTTCATTCCATCATAAAGTCACACCGTGAAATCAGTTGCAACGACAGAACTCCAAATATATTCCAACTCGTTTTTAGCTGTGGCTATTCTCATGTATTTATGTGGGATGAATTATAATAGTATTCTTATTTAATTTATTGCTGGAACGTACCATACAAAAGGAAGGATGTCTAATGACAATGAAATTGGGATTGGACCTCCGTGGACCTAGACTGAATCCAAGGCGAAAAGAATAATAAAAATCATAAATATAAATTAAAGTTACATAACAAATATATATTATGTACAGATGAATTTAGATCTTACTTGTTTTAGAAGTGTTGTTTTGTTGTAAAAAAATAACCTGCCACTCTAAAGATGATAATTTTAAGACTGTCTGTGTTCTGTTACAGCGTGAAGCGCAAATATCAAAATCAATGTACATTTATTATATTAGTAAGTACATTTCGACATTTGAATAAATTAAAAATATCTTTTTTTTTACATCCTTTATTGTATTTTCAGCTTAATATTTTATCGTAAGCTTTTATTTAATAAAACCGTTAGCATCTATTTCATTTTAATTTACATTTTAATTACGTTTAATTTAAAATTTTAGTTCATTATTTTTTTATTATTTAAAATATGTATTAAATCTCGAAAATACTCTTAAACAGTATATACATAGCTATTTATAAAACGTGATAACAGATTTAAATAATACAAAAGAAAATATAGAAAAATGAAACACTGATGACGTTAAAGAGGTTATACAATATTACAAATGTATAAATATTGCACGGTTTCATTATACACAGAATTTAGTAGGTTGAATCTTACGTCCAGCAGCTGCTTTCAAGCTGGACGGATGTATAAATTTTGAAGCGACATTCTTGGTTGGCACTCGCTCCGGTCACAGCGCAGTGCGGATGGACGACCCGATTATTTCTGTAATCATATCGAATTATTTTCATGATCTGTCACTTTTTGTATATTCAATGTTTGATTAGGATCGACCGATCGTTTAAGATCAGATTCGAATTTCACGTTCTTTTTTTAAAAATAAACATTCGATTGATAAAAAAATTTAGATAAAAAATATCGTTTACATGTCCAAAAAGGTTCATATAAGATGAAGTCAGAGACTATCCTAACTCATAATTCAGACTTGTTCATTCTTAAAATTCAATATCGTTTCACGCTTGTAACCAAACAGCTGAAGGGTGAAAATTTCCTGATGCAAATAAACAGAACCAAGGTTACCTGGGCCGTTCCAGTCGACGTGAACATTAATCATAAAGGGGCAAAGTAAGGAAATCCTAGTTGAGTGATAGATGTACACTTACATGCCTCAAGGTGTTCGAGCCAAATGGGTCAAGTAAATATGTGATAGGAAGCGAAAAGTTGACAGCTATGAAGGATATTCTCGAATATGAATAAGACATCAGCGAAATGTTGTTCTCGTCAGATGTCCGCCGTGTAAGTGGTCTGCGTATTATGATTCTGTCAGAATTTATCGTCCAGGAATACAATTAGTTATGATAGTTCCATTACGCATTATTAGCATTTGGATTATTTTGCTATGTATATTATAAAACTAGTGTTATGTAATATATGGTTGAACACAATTATTATATACGTGTTTTTTTACTCCAGAATTCTAAATTTAAAATTTTATAATTTATTCGTAGAAGCAGTCCATCCTAATGAGGAAAATAGATTTTTATTGTAAGCCGTGAAAGTACTTTGGAATTATTCAGTTTTTATTTTAATATATTTTTTTTTACATAAAAAATATAGATAGATAGATAATATATGCTTTATTGTACACACAGAGTTACAGAAACATACAGTAATGGAAATAAAATAACATAATATGTATATTCCGGTAGCACAAAAGGCGGTCTTATCGCTAAGAGAGCGATTTCTTCCAAACAACCTTTGGGAGAAGGACATGAGCTTAATAAAGCATCATAATCAAGTAAATTATACATCATAATCGGTAGTTAAATAAACGAATAATAGGAGTAGTAGTAGTGAAATACGTAAAGAATTTAAAATACATGGTTTTGTATGTTAAATATTCTATCAAATTCCGTAATGGTTTTGTCAAAACCAACCAAATACAGAATGATAATGGCTTGAGGAATAAAATCTCCGATCCAAAGTCAGGTCAGACAAACGGTACGTTTTACGTACGGCAAATATTTTCATCCTGAAAGTTATCAATCTCTACTAATATAAGAACTAGGTTAAAATCGACATCCAACATTTTGCTAATATACTGACGTCGACTTACATACAAGTGCAGATAATATTAAGCGTATAAAATTATTATAGTCTACGCATTATCAGATGTAGCGTTTATATTTTAATGCTATTTCTTGCTCGCTGCTCCACCTCCAGCTGTATGACAGGAGAGAGTAGGGGATTTTGCAGGTGTTACGTTTAAAAAAGTAGTCAACTGCCTCTGCTGTCTGTTTGGATGAAATTTATTATGTAGTGAGCTTGAAATCCAAGGAAAAGCAAATGATAGTTTTTATAAAAACTCTCTACACGCAAGAAATTGCGGACGATAAGTAGTAATATATAAATTAATTATGTATAAGTTAGTGCTCTATACATTCTACTTGTATTGAATATATGATAATTGAGAAAATATTAAACGCTCCCAGTATTTGAGAGTAGTGTTCTTGACCTACTTGAGATCGCGAATATGAAATGATTTCGTAAATGAAACAAAGTTGACGTCTGGATTAATGAGATAGCACGCGTACACATTTAATTTGATATGTAATATCTTCTTTAATTTAACTTAAGGGTTAATCTATCATTTAATTTATTAGTAAATTAGTTGCTTAATATTTCTTAATTGTTATACTATCTATATATAGAGTACCATTCTTCCTGTACCTGAACTCTTTGCCGTCCTATCGGATTTTGAGTGACGGAATAGAGAGTGCACCTGTGTTTGCGGACACACTTGTGGCACTAATCATATGTCCTTTGTTAGATAATCTATATCTATCTGATTTGCTTCATCATCATCATCATTATCAACCCTTTCTCGTCCACTGCTGGACATAGGTCTCTCCAAGGGCACGCCAGTGAGCTCGACCTTCAGCTCTCGATTTCCAACCGCTGCCACCCACTGTGCGTATATCCAGCCACTGTGCGTATATGGGTTTTTATCTAAATAAATTCTTAATAGCAAGTCGAGTATGTGAAAAATCTTAGGTTGTCGCTCATACTGCTTAAATTTTATGTCTTCCTGCGGTCTACCTATGTGTAAAATAGAGTGCACCTGTGATTGGGCATAAAATTAATCGTTTCAATATTTCGTATATAGTTTCGCTACTCCGCTTTTTTTGTATTCGGTAAAAATAAGTGAGCAAATGTTAAGGGCATGTTGTACACTGACGGCCTCTTGATTGTATCTGAGTTTCTTAATTTTTCAAACAAACATTCTAATGATATTAAAATATACTTCATACAACGAAATTCAAATCTGCTTTTCCGTCTAACATTTGTTGCCCTAATAAACAATTTAAATATTTCTGATATCTCTAAGAAATTTTGTAGGCAATTTCATATAAGATAATATTGTTTAAAAAAACTATTGTAATTTCTTTTTTCTAGTTCCAAAGTCCATTGACCTTTTAAGTACAATTTTATTCCTTCCTACATTTTAATATAAAAGTGTAATGAATCTGGATATTAACAAATGCCACTTATATACGAATCCACGATTTGTATCTGGAATCTGTTCCAAATTCCACATTTAAAATGATCACGCCGCTTGCGCAAAATATTGTGAAACATATAGAATATACTATATTCTACATAATTTAATTTGTACGCTCCCATTTATTCTCATCAAAAGGATACCTATATAATTAGTTGAGACGACATTACAATAAAATACGGATGAAAGTTTGACCTTCGATTTTTATTCTTTTACGAAGTAAAACGTAGTATGTTTCTTGAAATTATTATTAATTATAATTTCTTTATGACCCAGTGGTAAGAACGCGTGAATCTTAACCGATGATTGTGGGTTCAAACCCGGGCAAGCACCACTGAATTTTCATGTGTTTAATTTGTGATTATAATTCATCTTGTGCTTGACGGTGAAGGAAAACATCGTGAGGAAACCTGCATGTGTCAAATTTCATTGAAATCTTGTCACATGTGAATTCCACCAACCCACATTGGAGCAGCGTGGTGGAATAAGCTCCAAACCTTCTCCTTACAATGAGGAGAAGAGGCCTTAACCCAGCAGTGGGACATTCACAGGCTGCTTTGTTACTTAATAGAGCATTTTTTGAAGGCATTAAAAACGGGCGTACAGTGATTCAATAAACAATAATAATAAAAATATTTACTAATAAGCCTATATATAGTCTTATTTAATGCTTTGTCTTCCTCTTCCACATGTTAAATTCCTGATGACAAAGAGAGAAATCGGTATGTAGCTCTTGACGCTATACAACACTAAGGTCGCTTAAGAATAATACGAATGGTTGCTTTTGTTAATAATGATTGGTTAAATATAGGACCCGTTCATTAATGTCGCCTCCTAATTGATGATTTACCAATTATGTGTCGTTATTATGAGCGTTTCATCGAAGGCCGCAATAAATTTAGCCATAGACCTTTCAATAAATGATTTAGAAGTGGCAGGCATTTATATATAAATAGAGTTTTGCCCGCGGTTTCACGCATCTAGTTTCCGTTCCCGCGGGAATACTGGGACAAAATGTAGCCTATGTTACAAGCTGATAATGTAGCTTTGCAAGAATTTTTAAAATCGGTTTTAGTGGTTTTAGGCGTGAAACGTCACAAGCAAACAAACTATCGCATTTATAATATTCGTTAGGGTGTGTGAGATTGCAATTTTTACTTGGTGGTAGAGCTTTGTGCAAGCTCGTCTGGGTAGGTACCACCCACTCATCAGATATTCTACCGCAAAACAACAGTACTTGCTATTGTTGTGTTCCGGTTTGAAGGGTGAGCCAGTGTAATTACAGGTATAAGGGACATAATATCTTAGTTCTCAAGATTGTTGGCCCATTGTCGATGTAAGCTATGGTTTACAATGCTAATGTCTATGGGCGTTGGTGACAACGCGTTAATATCAGGTGGCCCATATGCTCGTCCGCCTCCCTATGCCATATAAAAAAAAAATATTCGATAGTAATACGTATTCTATACGTTGAGCCGAATAGCGAATCCTCCAAGAATAATATTGTAATAATAATAGATTATTAAATAAAACTTAATATCCTAACTGTTTTTTTACCCATAAAAGGCCGTTGTCTTGCCTGATATTTATATATTGCCTGATATTGATATATTATATCGACATGGTCTACGATTTAGCTTATCTCTGACACATATATATATTTCCACTTATTTTATATTCAAGTGACATAAAGCAAGTAGTTAGTATGGCAATGTTTCGGTTTTAAGGGTCCGTGACCCATGGTAACTATAGTCTCATGGGACACTACATGTTGGAGCATTGGCGTTAAAAGGAATGGTTAATATTTCTACTACTAACTAGTACTCGAGTGAGCAGTGGTGACGACTTACCATCAGGTGGTACCCACCTATCAATAATCGAAATAAAAGTAACAAATATAATACATAGCTATGAATTATGGCACATTTAAGTAATTCATAGAACGGAGTTATATTCGGATATGAGAATAAATCAAATTTGTTTATAAACACACACAGAATCGCATTAGATGTGCAATTAAAGTATCAGTAATATATTTCGTTAAACATTACAGCGAATTTTCTTTATTTATAAACATAAAGGCTTAAAATAATTTTATGGATTTATACGGTATTGTATATATTAGATAGGATGATAGGATTTTAAATGATAATTCAAAAATTATTATTATTATTTTATTTAATTCACGTGTGGGGATCGCCATATGTCCAGGGCACCGAGTGCGCCCCGGTCATCGGAATACCGACTAAAAAATCAGCGGCACCCTTCCCGTCTTAACGGGGAGCGCCACGGGATCAAAATTCAAAAATTTAATATTCAAAATACTTTATTAACCGACTTCAAAAAAAGGAGGAGGTTATCAATTCGTCTGTATGTTTTTTTTTTTTTTTTTTTGTGTTTGTTACCTCATAACTTTCTACTGGGTGAATCGATTTTGATGATTTTTTTTTTATTTGAATGGAGTTGCTTCCCATGGGGTCCCATTTTTTTTTGGTCCAGGTTTGACAATGGAATCCATGAGAAAACCATATAAGTCGTAAATTTGCATGAGGTATGTGCGCGACAAATGGACGAATAACTCAATATCTATTCAACCGATTTCGATGATTTTTTTTTTATTTGAAAGAGTATACTTCAAGGTTTATTTGATGATAGTTTGGTTAGATTCTGATTATAGGATCCATGACAAAGTAACGGAAATATTCAATTCTTAGTAGCTAATTAACGATACACGGCCGAATCTTTTATAGGCTATCTAGATTTTTCATTCACCTACCATAACATCGTTATGATCAAGTAATTATAGTACTATTGTATAAAACACTTCTTTATATACCGTCAATAGTTTTCGCAGCGCACGCGAAATAATAACTTTTATAGGCAACAGTTTGATACGTTTGGGTTACATTGCTCCATTTTAAGTAGAGATCTATAACTTTTTGAAAATGTAATAAAGCCTATATTACTCGGTAAAGACGTAGCTTTCTAAGGGTGAAAGAATTTTTAAAATCGGTCGAGTAGTTTTTGAGTTAAATCGTAATACAAAATCAAACAAAAATCAAATCGTTCCTCTTTAAAATATGAGTTATGCATGTAAGCATTGTATATATGTATATGTTTGTAATAGAAACACATTTGAACATCTCCTAAAAGTTGAGACCAATTTTGAAAATTATATATATATAGAATCGTATAAGTACTCTTATATACATGTTATATTTATGTATTTTTATATATTAATTACTAGTGTTTTTCCCGCGGTTTAACCCAAGTAGTTCCCGTTCCCGTGGGAATATGGGGACAAAATGTAGCCTATGTTACTCCCTGATAATGTAGCTTTCCATTGGCAAAATAATTTTTTAAATCGGCTTAGTG
The DNA here is from genome assembly GCA_963151315.1 of Nymphalis c-album. Lineage (NCBI taxonomy): Eukaryota > Metazoa > Arthropoda > Insecta > Lepidoptera > Nymphalidae > Nymphalis > Nymphalis c-album. The sequence continues at coordinate 6,837,007 of OY720611.1, read as the reverse complement.
GTTTATCGTGAAAGCGTCACAAACAAACTTACTTTCACATTTATAATATTAGTTAGGATAATATAAATACTTCCCCTTTTTTTAATATACAGACGTTCCGTCATATTTTATGGTGAAGAATGGTATAACACAACTTCTTTAAACATACAGTTAATTTAATTATTACTAGAAATAACTATTTGATTATGTTATGGCTGCCCAACACTCCACCAACTAAATCTATTCAATCAAAACATGTTAATTTATATACATACATTTAATCATATTAACTAATATTTATTAATTAAGTACCAAAATGCATTTTTCTTTACGTTTCACTGTTTTAGATCAATATATTTAAATAATAATATAAACGGCGCTGTCTCATATGAGCTGCACGTTTAGTAGGTCTACCCATATTCTACAAATTAGTAAGTGTACTTCAGATTCACTAAAAATCGAAAAATAAATAAAAATTTTAACAAAACAAAAACCGACTTCATAGAAAAACAAATTAATATGCACTAAAAAGTAAAAAAATAATTGCGTATTCTTCTATAATTTGATAATTACCTTACTATTTTCTACTCATCAATATGTAGGTACGAATGTGCTGTGTGGTTGTTAATTTATTTACAATTATTGTTATTTTTGGAGTCGATGTCAGCTAAGGAAACAATAATAAACCTAGCAATAATAATACGGAAATCTTTTAAAAACAAACAAAAACATACACATTACAAATTGACTTTTATTCGCCTCGTTAAGTTGCGCGTGCGACACAAGCACATCTCACCTATAACTAACTATGTATGTAGTTATAAACCCACCTTGGCTGACATCGACTCCAAAAGTAACAATAATTGTAAATAAATTAACAACCACACAGCACATTCGTACCTACATATTGATGAGTAGAAAATAGTAAGTTAATTATCAAATTATAGAAGAATACGCAATTATTTTTTTACTTTTTAGTGCATATTAATTTGTTTTTCTATGAAGTCGGTTTTTGTTTTGTTAAAATTTTTATTTATTCAACATTGAAGTATAACACTTGCTTATTGATAGTCAAACGCTTGTGCATGCTACCGTGACGCTCTGACATCACTGCACAACGGCTGGCAACCCTAGCTGTTCATAGCTAGTTTTAACAAAACTTTAACAAACATGATTTACACAATAAATTTTGAAAAACTAAGGACAATACATAACATATTTGTATATGTTCTATAAGTGCTTTTTGACAACCCTAACTTTTGACCCTAGCCTATAAAAGTATTAATGCGTATTTCAGCTGACCTGATTATATGTATTATGATTTCAAAACTTTCTGGATCACATGGAAGTTATGTGTTTAGAGTTATAACGGCTGGCGTGTTGTAGCTTCTTTTATGTCTATGGTCTCGGTTTAAATCCGTTTGTAATAAAATCGTATACAAGTCGTTTAATGTGGTTTGTAATTTTTATGAACACTTTATTATCGCATCGTCCAAGATCATATAGTTTTGTTAGAGCATTGCGCTTTTATTTAAGCGAGTTTCCATTTGGAAGGTACCTTCCAATTTTAAAAATCTGAAGGTTGGTTTTTTAAATGTTGATTTTTAACAGGTCATTGACACTGTTTATCTTTGGTTTATTTCTTACGTCATTCGAGAACGAGCGATACATTTCTATTTGCAAGTATATGTGCAAACACAAGTGCATTGTCTGATCTAATAAGGCTACTGAAAAGTGATAAGGTCTTATTCATCCAGTGCAGTAAGGTCACATTTAGATTGATTATTTCGTAAAGTCGAAGATGTAATATTCTATAATGCTAAATGAAAATATGTATTATTTAATATACAATATATAAATAAGCTCCAAGCTCCTCGAAAAAAGGAGAAAAGGCCTTAGCTCAGCAATGGGACATTCACAGGCGGTTACTCTTATTTAATATATTATATATTAAATAAGTATAGTAGATGTATTTTAAATTATGTTGATATATTCTGATATTCTGCCGCAAAACAGCAGTACTTTGTATTGTTGTGTTCCGGTTTGAAGGGTGAGTGAGCCAGTGTAATTCTCATTTTAATAACATCTTAGCTCCCAAGGTTGGTGGCGCATTGGTGATGTAAATGTGGTTAAGATCTCTTACAATGCCAATGTCTATGGGCGTTGGTGACCACTTACCATCAGGTGGCCCATACGCTCGTCCGCCTTACAATGCAATAAAAAAAAAGAAGTATATAAAAATTATAACTTATTTTTGGAATTCTTATTTAACAACTAACTACTTTACTATTGTTTTTAGAATTTAGAAACAACAGATAATTTTACCGCCTGTACGAACGGAAACAAATGAATGTTAGTCTTATTGTAGAACATAATAGTAATTGAATAGTTGTATTGTACTTACTTGAATTGTTAATATTTCTTACATTGCCAATATCTATGGGAGTTGGCGATACCATCAGGTGCCCCTTTACCCGTCCGCCTACTTCCACTTTAAGTCGGAACACAATACTATTTCTGTTTAACGGTAGAGTATATTATATGTACAAAATTCTAAAGCCTCAACATAACTTTAACTCTGCTAATACAAAACTCGTTAAATATCTAATACTTACGTGTGATTTAAAAATATATCAAATTTATGCGTAATATAAACATCTATATTTTAAGTATTCAATTGCTTAAAACAAATTGCCGTGACGAAATCGTTGGAATGTTACTAAACATAAATGAAAAATTGTGAATATAATTCATTGATGTAAAATATTTGAAGATTGTCTTTTTTTTAATTTAAACGTCAGTATCGTGATATATTAACTCGGAAGAAATAATTCTACAAACACATTTAAGTCTGAATGTATTCTTTTTTTTTGTAACTGATTATCTAATTTCACATTTCTTACTACTCAAGTTAAAAAGATGAAAATGCGTGAGATAAGTGAATCCGGCTCGAAGGACCAAAACTTTTATGCAAGGAGAATTTCCCGGGTGTGAAATCATTATGCGGCTTTTGTAGTTGATATATATTGTCAAATTAAGCTGTATATAGGTTTTTCAATAAGTATTGTTAGTCGACACAGCACATATTGTATTGAACTAAATTATAATTATTTATAAAATAATATATTAGCTTAGTATCGTAAAGTATTCATTAATTTTCATGCGTAATCCGGTGGTAACAATTTACTATTATTGTAATTGTAACTCATTCTAGTAAACATACACGACTAAACCACTGTATCGATTTTGATGGAGTTTGTTACGAAGTAAGCTAGAAACTCAAGAAGGATACAGGCTAATTATACTATTCTTCTATCTGTGACTAAAACGATTGAATTTGAACAAAGAAGTTTTTGTGATTGGTGTATTTATATTAATATCATTGGTATCCTGGAGTATTGCAATACAAAGTGTAAATATTGGGTATTAGTAATTTAAAATCGACGGTCTACTTCAGTGTCTAGGAAAAACGCCGGAATATATCCTTTTTTTTAGATCCTATTAATAGGATAATGGCAAAGGAATTAATTTATAAGTTTCTATTATTTAAAAAATATGTAATTACTTATTCTTTTGCTGACATTCAACTAACGTTCACTACGTCAATACGCAACTATTTTTTCCTTTTTATTATTATGATCTGATTTAAATATTCAATTTCTAGGTAATCAATGTTTACAGAATAGAAACACACATGTGTGTCAAGAACTGGCGTCTGTCAATTCTTACTCAATATTATTTCAAAACGAATGTTTTAATACTTCTATTTCTTCTTCTTCTTCTCAGTCGTCATGTCGTGGTCGTGGTCATGGAAAGTCTGATGAATGGGTTGCGGCTTTTACGAGACTTCTCCATTTCTCTCTATTGATGGCACTGCGTGTACATTCAACACTTCGTACACAATTTAATGTGGTCTGTCCATCTTGAATCATTGAATCAAATCCATCGTCCACTTCTATTTAGAACTCTGAAAAGAAATACTCCTTATTAAAAACTACATAAAAACGTATTAATCATTTAAAAGTTTGTATTTCATACTGCTTAAAATATTGTCGACCTATTTCGTACATGAAAGATGTATGTTGATTAATAGCTTGAAATAATCAAGATTGATTTACAAAATTTGTAAAAGTGTGTCACTTTTGTGAGAATTTACTTTTGTATTTTAATAATACTGTCATTTTAAACGTTGTTTTGTCTGGATTCGTACTTGCTATAATTTGTCTTGACACACAAACGATTATATACTTTATCTTTATTATATTATATTTTATTTTAGAATGATTTGTGTCCTGTGATTAGTAAGATAGTATTTTATAATATGCATTAGTATATAATGTGTTATCCAACTATTCTCATTTATAAATAACTAGCTGTGCCTCGCGGTTTCACCCGTGTATAATTAATAAAAATATAATGAATAAAATTCAGTCTAGAACCTTTCTCGATAAAAGGACTATACAACTCAAGTATATTTTTTAAATTCAAACCGGTAGCTCCTGAGATTACCCGAATTAAAAAAATAAGCTCTTCAGCTTTATATACAGTGTAAGCTCAATATAACGTCACTCTATTTAACGAAAAACTCCCTAAAGCGTCGAAGTCATTCGGCTTTGGTTTGTTTAGCTTGTTTTCCATACAATGATACACCCTATATAGCATTAAAACCACTCAATAACGATGATTTTTTTTTAATTTGCCAATATTGGTAAAAACTGCACAGCTGTGTACGTTTTTTTCACTTTATTATCTTAGCTCGTAATAAACTCGACTATTGTCATCATACATGCCGAACATTTTAAGAAATCCGTTCTTTTGTTAACAAATTGGGATAATCATATTCTTAGTTGCTCACAAACTTACAAATTGTAAACATCGTAAGTAAGAGAAATCACTGTGTATTGTGAAGACAAAGAGTTATTATATCGAATTATATATTTAGAAACCTAATTACGAAGACCGCTGACAGTGCTTTTAATTAATAACACAGTCATTTTTCTAATACAGATTTTTCTTCTCTCCATTTAACGACAACTCTCTATATCTCTATATACTTCGAAATACTTCATCATAAACACAGTCCCTTGAGTGTCGTTATATAGAGTTTACACTGTAATAGTATAGAATTTTTTTTTATTGTATAGGTAGGCGGACGAGCATATGGGCCACCTGATGGTAAGCGGTCACCAACGCCCATAGACACTGGCTTTGTAAGAGATGTTAACCATCGCTTACATCGCCAATGCGCCACCAACCTTGGGAACTAAGATCTTATATCCCTTGTGCCTGTACTTACACTGGCTCACTCACCCTTCAAACCGGAACACAACAATATCAAGAACTGCTGTTTTGCGGTAGAATATCTGATGAGTAGAGCGTTGTGCAAGCTCGTCTGGGTAGGTAGGCCCGTATGCTCGTCCGCTTACCTAAGCTATAAAAAAAATTAAAAAAAAAACAAAGCTCGACCACTAAGTAAATTATGTTAAAATATTATAACTATGCTTATTCGTTATCGATCTAAAGCTTAATTTTTATTATTAAACAACGTAATTAACATTGAAGCAATATTAAAATTACTAAGGATTGAAAAACAACCACTAATGGTTGAAGAACCTCGCCTTTGGAGGTAACATCTTAGCAGTACTATATTTTTGATAGACTAAGACCAAGCTCATACGAGCTTAGTCTTAGGTTTGAAACCGCGGGCAGTTCAAAGTTTTGATGGTAAAATAATCTCAGTAGAAGGAGTGAGGAAGTTGATGGAAACATTTATGAAAGGTTCGTTCTTGTTGGCTTGTGTTGCCATTAGGTTATGAGGCTGAGAGAATAAAGATATCTGTGTTTGTCCACATACATGTGCTCTATAATATTTACTAGTATTTAAGATAAGATGTGGAAATTCGGTCAAGAAAATTTTATATTTCTCAACTTTATTAATGTGTACGGAATTCAAAATGACATTTGTTATGATATTCGCTAAATAAAAATGTTGTATTAGCATCGGTGACAGTATAATAATTTATAGGGAACGTTTCGTGACGGAAACATCACAAAAAAAAATTCTATGCCATTAGACTCTTGAGGAACAAACAAATTCGATTTCGTTTGATATTTAGTCGAAATAACAAGAATATTCGGTCGTCACGCGTCGTTACACTAACACTTGAGTTTTTAAGTAATTATTTAACTTCATTTAAAAAAAAAAACAACATTATTTTATTTTTATTACGTGCTTTAAATATGAAGTCCGTGAAGAATTTTGTCAACTGTTAAAGAATGATTGTTATTAATACGCCGTTACGATATTTTCCTTACAGTTTTCTGTGTGCCGAGATGGCCTAGTGGTAAGATCGCGTGAATCTTAACCAATGATCGTGGGTTCTACCCGCGCAAGCACCACTGAATTTCTTAATTTGTGATTATAATTCATCGCGTGCTTGACGGTAAAGGAAAACATCGCGAAGAAACCTGCATTTGTCAAAATTTCACTCAAATTCTATTACATGTGTATTCCACCATCCCGCATTAGAGCAGAGTGGTGGAAAGAGCTCCAATCATTTTCCAAAAGAAGGAGAGGTTACCTTAGCCTTGCAGTGAAATATTCACAGTTACTTCTTCTTGCTTAATCGGATTTTTTATACTATAATAAACTATAGAGTAGTTTATAATGTTAAAAGGATGTTGTCAGTATAGGGAGCGAAATCGTATGCAGAAATCTTCTATGATTGTTTATGAACTAATTTTGGCAATAAGTCTATCAACACTTTACTTGGTGGTAGAGCTTTGTGCAAGCTCCTCTGGGTAGGTACCACCCACTTATAAGATATTCTACCGCAAAACAGCAGTACTTTGTATTGTTGTGTTCCGGTTTGAAGGGTGAGTGAGCCAGTGTAATTACAGGCACAAGGGACATTACATCTTAGTGCCCAAGGTTAGTGGCGCATTGGCCATGTAAGCGATGGTTAACATTTCTTACAATGCCATTGACCACTTACCATCAGGTGGTCCATATGCTCGTCCGGCAACCTATACAATCAAAAAAAAAACTAAATGATATAATACTTGTTAATGTAAGAGATTAACTCGTCTCACTTTAAGGTATTTTTGCTTGTTTAATATTATCTTTTATTTAATTCGTATAAACTGAAATGTCAATAATATATGTTTAACACAAGCCTAAAAGGAAAAAAATTGCCTTTCTATATATTTGCATTATATCATATAATTAAATAATAAAGTTAAGTAACAACGGACTTGTAACAAATACATCGCAGAGTTAAAAATATTTAATCATAAATATAATAATTAAGCAATAGTAAGTGTGAAGTTGATTTGTGCTGATTGTAATTATCTATTTGGAAGACTGCCTAGCAAAACAAACGAATTGATCCTGGTGGACTGATTTATGAGTGTAAATATATATATCTATACATCATATTAATTGTATTGTAATCTATACTAATTTATAAAGAAGAGATTGTTTGTTTGATTGATCTAATCTCAGGAGCTACTGGTTCGAATTAAGAAAGTTTTCTAAATCTTGTTTTATTTAAAATAGAAAATACAAGAAATTAAGATTCTATTACTACCCAGGACATACATTTGTGTGCATGAACGTGTCTGTTTGTCCAAAACAAAAAAAAAGTATTATGTGTAATATATCAGTTGTCTGGTTTCCATAGTACAAGTTCTGCTTAGTTTGGGATGAGATAGCCGTGTGTGAATAATGTCGCAGAATATTTATTTATTTATAATAAACAGATAATCGATATAAACGATGACAAAAATTATGTTCAATCGTCAAATAATTTTACACGTCATAAATTATTTACGATAAATCATATTAGATTCGTCGACAGGTCCGTATCGTCAAAATGTCAGCGAACGGAAACGTCGGCCAGCGGTAACCAAAATATCACGTGTATTATGTGACAGATATTACTAAGAGCTGGTTTATATAACGTCGATTCTATCTTTATATATCTCCCTATAATTATTATAATCTTGCTTCGATGTAAGATTTTATACTACATGTATAATTAAAAGTATAGCTGTTTCAAATGTGGTTTAAGATTCGACCAAGATCTTCCATGTGTGAAAGAGAGAAAGAATATCACCAAACAAGCAGCTTCCTTTACTATATTGTCCGTTGCCATCGAGCAGGAGATAAATTTCAAACACAAATAAACCAGATAAAAATTCAGTGGTGTATGCTCGGATTTGAACCTACGTCAGTTAATTAATGGACCATCTCGATTCTATTAAATACACAGTATAGAGATGATTTTTGGGAATGAGACGATCGCCGCATGGCTATGTCTTTCTTTTTTTTATGTAAAAAACATAAAAAAGTTAAAAAAAAACAACCCGCTGAGTTTCTTGCGCCGGTTCTTCTCAGGGCTTGTGTGGTTTCTTTCCGAACCGGTACTAGTTTCCAGTTTGACAATTAATAAGTAAGGGTTTTTTAGTGGGTATTCCGGAGCCTTCAGCACCGGCGAGCCCCACATACCCCCCCACCTCACGTGGGGGAAACGCGTAAATGCGTTTTTCCAGCGATAAAGAAAAGAAAAAAAAAAGTGTAATATTTCAATATTGAATAAAGTATTTTGATTTGATTTGATTTGATGAAGATATATATATATATATATATATACGTACCTTTTGTACGTCAGTGATATATAGCGATCTATACATAGGCAACCATGAGGTTGATAACGAAGATGAATATCCTTGACATACAATTAGAATGTGATTTGAGCGTCAGTGATCATGATATCCTGGTAACCCTAATATATCTCCGCTTTGTAATATCTGCAAATTAGTATATTAAATAAAAAAAAGAACCAATTTTACGTATGATAATACTGTCCTATCATAATCATATTCATGATTGCAAATATATACTTTACCTAATATTTATATTATATATTCAGTTAAGAACATTTAGTCGTAAATATACAAGATATATTAAATTAGTAGCTACCACATAAAAAAGAACCTCAATAGTAGTTACTATTTTTTTTTCTCTCTATTTCGAAAGCTCAATTAATAAAATCATTAAAATCAATATTTTTAGTGATCATATACATTTAAAAGTATACTCAGATAGTTTTCTTAAGGTTATCTTAATTTTATTAATATGCAGTATCTAATTTAAATGGCTGACATAACCCAAGCGGAATGTCGTTTTGATATTCGTATTTAGGTCAAATTACATAAAATACACTCAAGTTTATTAAAAATATCCGCGTCATATAACTGCGCCCTAATATAAAGTCGGAGGCGCGTCGTCTGCGCTGCCAACTATTTTTATGATTTTTATTGTCACAACTAACGCATAAACAGAACATTTTATATATTTTATAAATAAAACGACGATAATACATAGAGGCATGATTTAATCACGACAATATGACGTCACTGCTCAAATAATATATTTCGTACATAGTTCGTTTCTAATTGATAATTATAATGTTGAAATATCTAGGAAGCATATAAATAGTACACTTGTAAACTGTGAATGATGTTTATAATATTTTCAACGACACCTATTTAAATTGTCAAGGATATACGGAAAGTTTCGAGTGCTTTAAACATAAATTAATTAAATACCAGCCAAAATGTACACGTTCGAAATAATATATTGCTAAAGTTCATTCTAGTTTCACAATAATTTTGTCTACATTTTCTGCACTTAAATCATTATACACTGTGTTATTTCAATTAAGATAAAAATACTTATTTGTAAATTTATTAGATGTTCATTTGTTTTTTGTATAATTTATGTAACTTACTGGTGGTGGTAGGGCTTAGTGCAAGTACGTCTGGGTAGGTTACCACCAACTCATCAGATTCTGCCGCTAAACTGCAGTACTTGGTAGTTGGTATTGTTGTGTTCCGGTTTGAAATGTGAGTAATAATATCTTAGTACCCAAGGTTGGTGGCGCATTGGCGATGTTAACATTTCTTGCAATATCTATCTATGGGCGTAGGTGGCCACTTACCATCAGGTGGCTCTTACGTTCCTCCGCCAACTAATTCAATAAAAAAAAAACTATCTAGTTAATTTAAAAAATTGCATTAATAGCAATTCTATTTTGATTCGTCAATCAGCAGTTTTATTCTGTAAGAAATCACTTTGTATCTCACTTATCAAATGATGAAACTACTTGGGTACCTTACTACTACATACTACGAAATATAATACGCTAATTTGCTACTCCTTTAGTCAATGTCGTATGTTATAATTCTGCAGGATACTAGTGCGGCCAGTTGATTTGTCTTAGATGGTATTTGTAGCAAATATGTTCGAGTAGATTACTGTGGAACTAATTTGAACTTTAGATAAACATTTAAAACTATCGAAGCGTTAAATAGCATATAAAAAACGGGTCAAACAAAATATGTGTTACAGAATAATTAAAAAAAGAAATTAAACAAAAACTAAACATGTCAAAAATATAAAACACAACACACAACACATTACAAAAAACAAGTTTTCAATTTGAAGAATTGCAAGGAGAGATAATACCTAAATGGCGTTTATGTCTGGTCTTTGGAATTCTATCGTTGGTGGGAACGGGAAGGAAGATAATTGGAACGACGTATCAAGCTTCTATTGTGATAAAAAAAAGAAATACTTCTCAGTTTCTGAGATTGATAAGGAAGCAGTACCTATAGTGTTTGCTGAAGCACATAAGATTAAATTCAACAAAACTGGTCTTGGACTTAATTACACACCTATTAACTTTTTGACAATCTACCATATCGATACTAGACAAGGTTGGTTAATGATATAGATCTCCATGTTTGATAATTCAGTCACTAAAGCTCGTATTCTGATAAAACGTAGTTATCAATCAATCAAAGCTGTAAATCGTTAAATAATCAGGTTTTAAGAAAAAACGACCCATCCGATATAGTTTGGTCAAGTAATTTTACTGTTAGACTTAATTTAATTTTTAAATCGATTTGTTTAACATAATTTAATTCATTACATAGTTTGTTTTCCTTCAACTCCTATAAATGATTTTCAACTGATAATATTAAATAATTTTTTTGCATATATTTTAGCGGAAGTAAAAATGCCAAGCGGCCACATAGATCAGCCAGTAATTGAAGACAACCGGGATGGTACAGTCAGCATCAAATACGATCCTCGGGAGGAAGGAGTACATGAACTCTATGTGAAGTACAATGGGGAACATGTACAAGGTATGTATCATAAGCATATTATAGACTAATGTCAAACTCGAGCTAGTCTGTTACGATCGATTCTGTCAGTGTATTGTGAAAAATCAATAATGAAAAGAAAATATCTCATAATAAGAAAAATTATCTGGTTGGTATGTTTCATTTACTTCATTCACATTTCTATATGATATAATAATTCTAATCTAAATTAGCGATGAGATGGCATCACATAAAATACTAAAAAAAATGCGATGACGAGAATATTAATAGACATTTTTGCAATCGAAACTATTAAATCAGAATCATAACAGCTGCATGAAAATGTAATTTTGTAATATTCTACAAATTGCCTACAAATGAAATTGAAGCCAAATAATAATCAAGAAATGGGTCAAGGAGTATTTCTTATATCTTAATGTCAAATTATGATAGCTATCTGAATTTCTTCAAAGAGAATTTAGTTAAAAATCTTAAGCGTAATAATGTAATTCAAGTCTTTGATCAATGCTTATTTTAAACTTTTCAGGATCCCCTTATAAGTTCCACGTGGACTCTATTTCATCTGGTTACGTAACCGCGTACGGCCCTGGTTTGACTAGCGGGGTCAGTGGAGAACCAAGCCAGTTCACAATAAGCACTAAGGGTGCTGGTGCTGGTGGACTGTCTATGGCCGTTGAAGGTCCCAGTAAAGCTGAGGTAAGATAAATCTGTCTTATTTGTATTGCGTAATAAGCTTAATCTTTTTTATCAGATTTTTTAAAGTGTTTACATTCAGTTTTACTGAAGTATAAATGGATTTCTCTAAAATTATGTTACATTTATAATAAACAATTCATCACCATAGAAAGTACATCTACTTAAAATTATATTTGTAAACATTTCAGATCACATGCCACGACAACAAAGATGGTACCGTCGCAGTATCTTACCTACCGACTGCACCTGGAGAATACAAAATCTCCGTTAGGTTTGGAGACAAACACATTAAGGGCTCGCCATTTGTTGCTAAGGTCGGTTATATATCTCAATGGTTTTAAAACAAAATTACATTTTATTTTAATTTATTTATCAATTAAAATAACAATACAAACACTTAAAATAATAATATAGGCTAAAACACCAGAGGTTTCAAACTCTTTTAATGAACTTAAAAAAGTGTTGTTTTAATTTAAGCCTAGTGTTTTTATTTGACATATTATAACAATCTGAAGGTTTAGTTCAATCCGTTGATCAGTTGGGGTACAATATACACGGGAGTCCGCCCGCCATTTATATTATTTGCACGATGTTTGTGAATCCAATTCGCAGCAATTCTATTTAAGTAGATGTTATTTAAGTATTAGTAATTAATTAATATGTTTGTCTTAGGTCACCGGTGAAGGTCGAAAACGAAACCAAATATCCGTCGGTAGCTGCAGTGAAGTCACCCTTCCTGGAAAAGTCAATGATAACGACATTCGCAGCCTAAACGCTTCCATCCAGGTCAATATTTTTTTATACTGCAACTTTTTTATTATTTATAGGTTAACGTCCTGAAAGGAAGTGGTCACGTTCAATCACTGCAAGAAATACAAAGTCAATGTACTGCGCCAGTAATTGCAATGGGCTACTACACCCTACAATCTACAACAGACAAACAGAAAACAGCATAATCGGCCTTTTATATTATCCTTGAGTTTATCCTTTTCGTGTTAACAAACTGTCTTGTGTCAAATATATTACTTTTAATAGCCACTAAAGCCCCATCGATTGTAGTCAAAAAGGCTGCAATAGCATAAGATTATAATTTTGCTTAAATAGTGATTATATATACGTCTTTAGTACCACTGTTAAAAAATGACACTTACATTTTTTATTTATTTATAGTATTAAACTGTGTCGCAGCTACTTACGCTCTACAATTCGATTCCACATTTCTTTATCATTTGCTAAAAATTGAAGATATACAATTGAACATCCTTAATGATACTATTTAATAACAATTCACAGGCTCCATCTGGCCTTGAAGAGCCATGCTTCTTAAAGCGACTGCCCTCTGGTAACATTGGCATTAGCTTCACACCACGTGAAGCTGGTCAGCATATTGTCTCCGTCAAAAAAATGGGTGTACACATCCAAAACTCGCCCTTTAACATCACTGTTCAAGAACAGGAGGTTGGAGATGCTAAGAAAGTCAAGGTAAGGTTATTTGCAATTTGTTTTTATGACCAAGGGATCTTTATAGGCACCGCTACAGACCCGAAATCTTGTAATTTATATGAATTTATGACATATTGTAAGTTGCATATAAATTATGACACTCTGTTTCATTGGGCTATTGGATAAATATTAAGGCCGCATATTTCAAGATCCAGGTTCAAAACCTGGGTTTGGGTAATAAAAGCTACTGAGGTTGAAAAATTCTTCTGAGAACAGTCCAGTAGCCCGAAGTCAGGAAGTTGGTACTGTTTTAACTCCTATATCTATAAGCAGTTAAAGCCGTTGGTCCACCGCCAAAACTCTTTTCGATCGAGTCTGATTTGCCTTCCAATAAGATTATGAGAAAGGGGGTATAGAGAATGCACTTATGTATACATTTATGCACTATAATATCATTTACATTATATTATGTAACATAAACGATATAATTATTGGTTTTAACTATCTCAATATTAGCCTAATATTTTATACCTATCAAACGCAAGCGTTGTAATTTTTAACAATTATTCTGATTATAAATCTATTTTCCATTATTGTACTGTAAATCTGACCTATACATTTTCTATTCCGAACTGAAAAACATATCTCTTATCTATATAAATAAAATGATAGAGGTCTGCAGTTGTGCGCGCATCACAGAAAAACTACTGATGAGAGAGAGAGATGAAATTTTATTTCGTAGATCTTGGCCCTTATCAAAAACAAAAATTATTGCGATATATTCATTTAATAAAAAGTTGTTAAAGTTTCAAGAAACAACGATTTGTATATGCACTGCGTGTTCAGTGATGTATGTTTAAACAAAGTATATTTTTGCTGGCTACCTTTTTGATGTTTTTTCCTTCGTACATAAGAAAACTTTGTTAATATATCAAGCAACGCGAACGAAGTCGCGGGTATCAGCTAGTTGTTTATACATCCACTGTCGAAAAAGTCCTCTCGGTCGTCAATTCTCCCAGTTCTGTGCTAATTTTATTATAGCTGATACTTTCTCGTATCAAAATTCAATATATGAATCATTTACTAAAATCATCCATATTTTTCTAGGTTTCTGGAACAGCCTTAAAAGAAGGCAAGACTCAAGGCGAGAACACCTTCACCGTTGATACGAGGAATGCGGGTTACGGTGGTCTCTCACTGTCCATTGAAGGTGTGATTTGTGTTCTATTCAGTTTGAATCACTTGAAATAAATGTGATTTTATTTAGAACAGCCCTGTGCTTAAAGAGTTTTAAATATTGTGGTTCTACGCGTTCCTGCAATCACTGGATTTTCATGTGCATAATCTGTTTGTAATATATTATTGTATTCTCTGGTGAAGTAAGCATTCTGAAGAATCTTGTTTGAGTCGAATAATACTTTGTGACATGTATATCTACAAACTAGAATAGGAGCGGCATGGTGGAATAATCTCCAAAACCTTAAGAGGAAAAGGACTGCCCAGTTGTGGCGTACTGGCTGCTACTTTATTTTTAAATGTCGATTGTTTATGATCTTAATTATTTCCTTAGGTCCGAGTAAAGCTGAGATTCAGTGCGCGGACAGCACAGATGGCGTGTTAGCCATCAGCTACAAGCCAACGGAACCCGGCTACTACATCGTCAACCTTAAGTTTGCTGACCATCACGTCGAAGGATCTCCATTCACAGTTAAGGTAGGTCAAATCGATTACTGAAATTTCTTAGTCACAGAACATATTGATCAAAAATAAAAAGATTGTTTAAAAGAAAGACTTTTAATTGGAGTACTAGTTACTGGAATTAGCTCATCTAAATACAGTTTTTTTCTATGACCTTCTTCTTTGACCTTGGACTTCTTTGACCTTGGACCTTCGTCAGAGAGTATCCCAATGAGGACCGTTAATACATCTGCATCTATAAAATCTGCGAAAACTTAACTCTTGTAATCATTTTTATAATAAATATCATAATAACAAACATCTTTATTGAAATAGTTTTGTATTCAAAGATGCCTACTAGGAAGATTCTTAGAAGTGTCTTAAGACCCATTGTCTCATACAGTAATAACAGAGTACAAAAAAAAACTATGTTGTATACGTCTAAACTTAGTACTAGACTAATAGTAGACTAATGGCCGAATACTGAAACGTCATTCAAATATGAAGCGGGACTTAATTATTTGGAACGCCATTAATTTCAAATTTCGCATACTTAATTTTGTATAAAAAAGTTTAAGAATAAAATTAAATAGTAATAGAAAAGTAACGATTACAAACATAATTTTGAATTGGTGTGCGGGCAGGTGTCGGGCGAGGGCAGCAACCGCCAGCGCGAGAAGATCCAGCGCCAGCGCGACCCCGCGCCGCTCACCGAGGTCGGCACCAACTGCAAGCTCACCTTCAAGATGCCCGGTCAGTCGCACACCCTTGTTCACGTCCTTCCTTCAAATTTAATTACATTCCGTTTAGCGGCTTAGACATGAAACAGACAGACAGTCACTTTCGCGTTATTATTAGTATAGATTATTCATGATAACCATTTAGAGCTATTCTACTCGTATTGTCACGAAGTCGATAATTGTGAACCTAATCTTTAAATCAATTATTAATAAATTAATCGGTTAACTTGCATTCACAGTTAATTACGCGATGGATTGCTTTTAAATCATAATCTACATTTTTTTATTCATTTGAATTTATTTATATAAAATGAAAAGTTATATTTTTATTTTATTAAGACTCAAATTATTATTAGACGTCTTATTGTGTAAAGTATTCCAAAACTAACATTTGCGTACTTGCAACTACTTCTTTAGCAAATATATTTGAAAAAATACGTATGAACGATAGGTGTATTCATATACTACTTTGCAAATTATTTAAATCTCAAAAAAAAAACTTATAATAAATATGACCTAAAATGACACGAATCAAAATATATGAAAAACATCGATTTTCCGCAGGCATCACGTCCTTCGACCTGGCAGCGACGGTCACCAGTCCTGGCGGTGTGTCAGAGGACGCTGAGATCCAGGAGGTGGAAGACGGCCTTTACTCCGTCCACTTCGTGCCCAAGGAGCTGGGCGTGCACACCGTATCCGTCAAGTACAGGGAGATCCATATTCCTGGTAAGTTTCGATTTTCAATGTTCTCGTAACCAGACCAGGGTTTCCTGATCTTCCAAACTCCGTGATACCATTGATATGTTTCCTTGACGAAATAACCAAATAAATTAAATAGTTTAACAAAATGGCTCAGGATTCGAACCTGGAACCTCGGAATCCATGTAAGCTACAAACAAAGAAAAGAAAACATTTTTTAAGTAATATAGGGATGACATAACTATGTAAGCGTTTCATATAAAAATTTACTTATGTAGATAAAGGACTCACGGAACTCAACTTGAAGCATAATCCACGGTGTTTTAAAGTATAACATAATTAATAACAAAAATGATGATTAAAAAGCGCTTGAAAGTGGCCAGTTAAATAACGTCTAAATTGATTTTATATTCAAAAAAACAATCGTAAAAAATGTTGAAACTGTTTTTGTTTTATTTGTAAGATAAGTCATCAAGTAGATATCATTACTCGTGTAGTTCTAATAACAATAAAATAAAATATAATTATAATATATTTGGCACCTAGAAATAAAGCTGTTTTTATAAAAACCTCGGTCTTTTTAAAAATAGAACACCAAATCATGCAAATTGATGTAAATTGTTATAAAAAATCCAAATAACACAATTGAACACATTCAACAAATCACAAGTCGCGCCAATAATTAATTAATTACTTTACCTTTCTGTCCACAAACAAAATGGCGGCTTGAAATTAGCGCGCGTAGCGTTTTTTTTAACAACGCTGTTGAATGGGTAGAGGAATCTCCTAACTGTATATTAATTATTTAAAGAGTATTTTCATTATATATTTACGACCAAAAACTAACTCAAAATGAAGAATTTTTAGACTTGAGTACAAAAAAAGATAATTGATAATGCTTTAATAACCTTATTCCAGGTTCTCCATTCCAGTTCACTGTGGGTCCCCTTAGGGATTCAGGGTCTCATTTAGTGAAGGCTGGTGGTGCTGGTCTTGAGAGAGGAGAAGCTGGCCGCTTCAACGAGTTCAACGTGTGGACCAGGGAAGCGGGAGCTGGACAACTCGCCATCTCGCTGGAGGGCCCCAGCAAAGCCGAGATCGACTTCAAGGACAGGAGGGACGGATCGTGCGACGTGTCCTATAAAGTGGATGAGCCAGGTTAGTTTGTACTTTGGTTCATACATATATGTGCGCTGTTAGAAGAAATGAAGTTTTTGCATTATAAATTTACTATAGGAAAATAGATTAATAAATGAGCCATCTGATATACACATGCACGAACTGAAATGTAAAAATTACCATGCAATCTAAAATGTCTCTTGTTTTTCTAGCTATATTGGCTCACTCGTGCTCAAAATGAAATACAGCAAAAAATATAGCTGTTTGTCGAAAGAACAAATTGTCATAATTATATCACTACAGACAATTTGTTCTTTCAACGGCAAAAGCCTAGTTTATATAATAATAACAAAATATTAGAAGGCCTAGGCTTAAAATATAAAGATTACCGACTACTACATTTTGTTTATGGAATGAGTAGATAACAAAGCTCTGTGTTCCTCATTCAAATGTGAAATGAATGATGACAGAATGAGATAAAGCAAAGTAACTAAACACCAACTAAACAAAGGCCGTCAGATTACAAACATTGAACATGTTTATTAAGTATGAATGTTCTTGAATATTTAGATCTAATACCTATTAATTATATATTCGAAGTAACTTTCAAAATAAATATATATCTATTTTATTTTTAAACATAGAAAAATTCAAGGATAAATTAAAAAAGATAAGATAAGATCGTCGATATTTAAAGTGGAATTTATTTATAAGTTTTCAAAAAATATCAACGCTAGACCGATCAGCTTATGTTGGAACTAGTCAACAATGACACGGAGTCGAATAATTCATTCCGAGGCGCTTTATCGTCCACGGATCAGCAAGTCAAATGGCCCGCCGCCCCCGCGGAGCCACACTGAACTGTACACTATAAAAAACCACATAAACACTGAAATGCACTTCATAAATAAATCGCCGGACTTGTTCCTTATACGATTGCCGACCACGCCCCCCGGCCGGCGGACCAATGCCGGCCGGCTTGACCGCGGCCGCGGCGAAATTTACCGCGAACCATTTTGACAGATCGATTTTTTAAATTGTTTTTCTTTTTTTTTAAAAACGGCTAGCATCTCCAGCTTCTTTTTTTAAACGTGATAATAGCTGTCGCGTTTTCGGTCAGTGATTACGCGAATTTACGATATACGTTTTTGCTAATGTCCGTCATAACTCTTTGGCAGGAGTTCGGGTTTTGCGCGGTAATTTTATGAAGACATTTTTAAATGTTAATCCATTTATAATTGCTCCAATCATTGGGTGCATTGTTTAAAATTTAATTTTACTTTTTCGAACGTTGACGTTTGTATGGGTGATTAAAGACAATAGATTTTTTATCTATGGCATGGTCCGGTGTTGTTTAGTAATATTTAATGAATTATGCAATTTAAATACAGTTTGTAACAATTACCGCGGCGTCAGCTGCAAATAATCACTGTTTAAATCGCGAGGGAATGATAATATTAGGCTTGCTAATTTCCTCGTTTGCATATAACTAAAGAGTATTTAATACACACACTAATGGAATTTTGAGTTCATTGTGTAATTTAAGTGTGCGATTTCTCGAAAATTCCTTCCGTGTATAAACATTTTTTATGTTGATATATTATTGTATTTAACACAAATTAAGATTCTGTGAATATTATTTTTATTGCTTACTTTTTTATTGTACTAGTTTACTGTGAAACCGTAAATAACTAATTTTTTGCAGTAAAATTGACATACTATGTTATAAATAAGATGGTTAACAGCTCTTACAACGCCAATGTCTATGGGCGTTGGTGACCACTTACCATCAGGTGGCCCTTATGCTCGTCCGCCTTCCTATGCAATAAAAAATAAAAAAAAATTGTCATTAAATAAGTATATAGGCAGTAAAAAAAATGGTGTTTTAATGACAATTTAAAAAACAAATTGTAATATTAGAACTTTTGTTATTTTTATAAGAACAATTATCATTCAAACCCTTATAAGAAGATATTTATTTGTTTTGATATACTAAAAAGAGTAAAACCTGGAGAGGATAAATTAGACAATGTTGAAGATGGGAACTTGCATCTCCGTTTTTTTAAAAACTTTTTTTTTAAACTAAATATTTCATACATAGTAACAGCCTGTGAATGCTGGGCTAAGGCCTCCTTTTTTTTGAGAAGGTTTGGAGCTTATTCCACCACGTTGCTCCAATGCGTGCAGTGGAATACACATGAGGCAGAATTTCAGTGATATTAGACACATGAAGGTTTCTTCATGTGTGCTTGACGGTGTTTTCCTTCACCGTCAAGCACGACATTAATTGTGTTTATAACAAATATTTATATTGATAATATCAGGTTACCCTAAACATACAACATATCACACATAAGTGAAGCCTTACCAAAATTCAGGCTGCTAGCCTGAATTTAGCCTTTAATCCCAGAATTACAACCCAGGACTTTGTCATTTGCGGCTTTCTTTTTAATGTACGATAGGCCAGATTGGCAAGTAGGCCAGTTGGCTAAGTGGTGACCACCGCCCATTGGCATTGTAAGAAATATTAACTGTTCCTACATCCTATAAGCATCGACACCATAATTCTAATATAGCCTGCCCTTTATAAAGTGCTAAAGTATAAATATTAATAACAAAAGAAGATATCCTTAAAAATGTCGCGCAACACAGTAGCCAGTTAAAATATTCGGTATCCCGAATTGAATTCTGAACCCGTTCGGACGTGACATTCCATCATAGTGCGATGTCTCCTCTCAAGTGATTCTGTGACTTTTTATCCCGCCATAATATTCGACCGGCGGTCAATTAAAATGACTCTTAAACACCAGTGGCAAGGAATTCCGCTTCTAAACTAAATTTGTCCGGGTCCATTGTGTTCGTTTAGACAAAAAAACACGCACGCATCCGACAAAGAAGCGGTTCCTTTTTGTTGGCGGATACTTCATAAGTGTATAGCGAATAGAAATTTCTTAGTTATTTGATGGAATAATGACTTAGTTCTGTTCGGTTTGTTTATGGATTTATATTTTATATATGTTTTTGTTTACGTTGTTATTCTCATACGCAATTTTATTGGACGAACGATTAATCTATACATATAAATAACTGATACATCTACTGACAACACAAACTACTAAGTCTAGCATCATGAAAATTTACATACGGATTCCTTTTATAAAATAGGATAGCACTGGTTTTTGAAAATTTAGCGCGGTATACAGGATGTTAAGTTTGTATGATAATGATTTTTTGAAGATAGAGCTGGCTGGATACAAAGTGTTATTTAACATTTCTGAACGATGCAAGCGAAGCTGCGGGTAAAAATTTATTTGATATTAGCATCATAATGTACTCGAAATATGTATGAATATATTATATAGTTACTGAAGCCGTCGCGTTGTTTTTGAGCGTGGAAAGTGTCAAAACGTATCAGTCCATATAAAGTATATTATATTGACTTGCTTTGATATGCTTAAAATAATGTCAAACTTCACGACTTGATTGACTGAATTTAAAGGAGGTGCAATGTAGGGAGACCATACAAAAAAAAACACCGCTTTCTAAGTGCGAACTCTACATTGCCTACGAAATTAACTTCAACTTCAAGTTATCTCGGCTGATAAACTGCTTTGATAATTAATTAATTAGTCATTAATTACTTTCTTTTATTTAATCTTTATACAGATTTAGAAAAAATAAATTAACTTGTTAGTCTTAATATTCTCTAATAAAAACAATCAAGACGTGACATTTTTCTATTAGGTAATTCGCAAATAATTTATTTACTGTGAAAATAGACGATTTATTTTACATATTTGAATAAAATTATTTTTGTAAAGCTTTCAATAATTTATTTAAAAAATGTGTAAATTCTTGAGTTAACTAAATTGTTCCTCATATATCTAGCACATAAACACAGATAACAAAAAAATAACAACAATTCAATTAAAGTAAATATTTAAATAGACAATTATTTTCCACAGCAAAAATTAAATACTTAATATCTATACAATAAATGTCAATACTATTCTAACTCTTTCACTCCTTCGACCGATCAAAAATAATAAACAACAAAAAAAAAACAAAACTTTCTTTTTAACATTTCTATGAAAAAGATAAAAAAAGGCTTTAAACTCGGGCACGGCGCGGGCGCATCGGGGCATCAAAGAGGTTGAATTCATCTTACTCATTCATTTATACGAACATTTCTGGGGACGAATTCTTTATAAACTGCCAATGGTCGCCGATAATCTTAAATGATTATTAGCTAATTCTGTAATTATTATTATTATTTAGAATTTTTTTTGGTCAAGCTAAATGTGCCTCTTTATAGTAAGACATCTCTGGCTATAGACATTGGCATTGTATGTAATATTAAGCATTTTTTACACCATCGATTAAAGAATCTAAGAAATTGTTCTTGAATCGAAATTCATTGTCTCAATTATTGTAGACCGGGAGATAGTGTGGCAATATATCGACATTTCATGAGCGCCGTTTTTTTTTCTGAAAAATAAAAGAAATGCGTAAAAAGTTACAAGCCCCAATTAATTTAACAAGTTCCATTGGCTGTAATTTTTATTTCATTCATATATAATTATCTACGAATTATATAATTTGACCTTTGAAGAGTCGGCTATACTTGTAACAAATGTTGAGGATTTATCACTCAGTCACTATCTCCCGGTCTACAAAATTCCAAATTCGAACATTATAAACTATGAAATTATTTCTTTATTTATATACTCATCACGTAGGTATCACTCATTTTATGAGTAGGTATGATGATGATGATCACTTGACCGATTTCGACCACGGCGGCGACTCTTAATAACTGGACGTATTATAGTTCACAAAGAGAGTAGAGATATATGATAAATATTATTAACAATAGTTATTATAAATGAAATATTAATATAAGTTAATAATTAATTGCTTAAAAAGTATTTATTTGTATTTCAAAGTCTCGCATTTGAATCGTCAAATTTGCATGTCTTTAATTAACTTTATTTGTCACATTCAATTGTAACTTGAATTAAATTAATGATAAGCTAGTGATTCAAAATGGCGGAGTTTATATAAATTATTTTATACGTAAATGAATATGCATTGAACCATATAAGTGTTATGTGTATCTGTGTAATGGATACAAAATAACACCGCCGATTTTGAAATATCATTAAACAGTAGGTGATTAGAAAACGCAAGCTAACTACTAAATTTAGTCGGCGTGTGGGGTTACATGTAAAGTAAAAGTAGCCTATATCCGCCCTTGGGGGTTCAAGCCTGCTACTTACCTATCAAAATCAGTGGTTTAGTCCTGAAACAGACAGATAGACAGAGTTGTATTTATATTTTTAATATTAGTAGTTTTTTCGAGAATTTTACAACGAATATTATTATACGGATTCCAAATTAGATCCATATTGAAAAATAGTTCTGATTAATGTAAGTTGGAATCTATATCATATTGAGAAACTCTACATATTCGAAGAACAAATATAAAACGAAAAGCTATGGAGTAGTCATGTGGGTATTAAATAATAAACACAACTTAAGCACCTTACTCAGCCGTGCTCCCAGATGTTAATGACGTAGACGTAGATGATCAAAATCTGGTGGTAAATGGTAACCTTCGTACATCGACATTGGTGCTGTAAGAAATGTTAACCGTCACATCAACAATACGCCACCAACCTTTGGGACTTTATGTTCCTCGTGTATTTAGACTTATCTTTAAGACCAAAAACTCAACGATTTCACTTATTTAGTGGTAGAATGTTTGATAAGTGGGTGGTACTAAGACGGGCTTGCAGTACGTTCTACAACCAAGAAAAAATCGCTATTATAATTAGTTATATTAAGTCAATATGAAACTTCTAATTACCAAAAAGACAATTATCATACTATATACTTTGTAGTTAATACGTTTCAGTTCTGTTGAACTTGTAAGAATTATCATAAGTACACAATTCTTATAAGATTGTGAACATGACAGATTAAATATAACAAATATTTCCTAATCCAGTAAGATGTAAATTTCACCTGCGATGCAAAAAGTGGTATGGTTTTTTTTAGACGGAAAGTATAATAAGAAACAAGAGGAAGCGGCCGGGACATCGAACCCGTAACATGTCAATACCTCCGCTTTGCATGAGGGCTACATCATTATTTGTGAATTGGGACGTGTTCCACCGTATTCCTTTAAGACGTAGTTAGACTATCTCAAATTATATTTCCGTGTTAGTGGCCATATAATTTCTAAATTGCCTTTTTTTGTAATTTTAACGTTCCGTTCACAGTTTTTTGTCAGTTATCAAATCATTTAGATTTTGTTATAAGATACGTGTCTTATAATATAATGTGGACTTATATATATAATTATATATACATGAGACATATTACTTTTTTATATAATACTAGTGTTTTGCCTGCGGTTTCATCCGCGTTGTTCCCGTTCCTGTGGAAAGATGGATGATAAATATAACCTATGATACTAGAATATAATAATGTAACGTTCAATTGGTGAAAATATTTTTTAAATCGGTTGAGTGGTTTAGGCGTTAAAGCGTAACAAACATACAAACTCACATTCGCATTTATAACATACATATATTCGTTAGGATTCGTTATATGAGATGGATTTACGTAAATACTACAGCACTGATTATAATGATATATGAATAATGATTAAGGGATTTTTATTATCTGATAAAATAAGACTTAGGTTCATACTCTACCATCACAAGATGCTACTTAAGTATGAACACGGCAACGGCATATTTTTGACTTGGCTTAGAAGACATGTAAACACTGATTGCTCTCTTTCTATGATCATTGATTAGATATTTGAAAGAAGAGGACAGCATTGTTTCACCCCCTTTACCAACATTTATGTAAAGTTAGTCTAAATTGTAAATATTATGAATATGTGTCCCATTCAAAAGTGAAACTGATTTAACAACAACGAATTGGTCTTTTTAAAAATAGAACACCAAATCATATGAACTTATGAAAATTCAATTACTCTTAAACATCCAAATGACACAATTGAACACATTCAAAAAATCACAAGACGTGCAAATAATATATTAATTTCTGTACCTTTATGTCCAATAAAATGGTGGTTTTAAATTAGCGTACGTCTTTTTTTAACAACGTCGAGGAATCTCCTAATTGTATAATTTATAAAAAAAAATTCTTTTATTTTATGGAAAATAAACTGATAATTAATTTAATAACAAACAGTGTCACTGATCCCGAAACTAGTTGAAAGTACCAAATACAGCGTGCTCGAAAAAAACAAAAACGCAAGATTATTTTTTGTCCAATCAATGAAAAACAGAACAAAAAACAATTCTCTCATGTAAATAAATCTGTAACAATATGCCCTCCACGAAGTTTGAATGTTCATATATAAAAAACTATTCGAGAAAAATTTAAATTTCCACAAGTAGCACAGAAGAGATATGGCGGCCGTCGTTAGTCGGTTATTCAGATTGAGTGACGTCTCCTCCGTAAAAACCTCCTTTCTTGCAATTCAAATCGCGTTCTTGTACGGTTTTTTACCAATTTTGTCGGTTTTTTAGATAAGACAAGAAAATTTATAGGACATGTGGGGTTGGTCGAGTTAGAGTAACATGCGTTTGTTTTTTTTTTCTTATAATAAAATATAAATTAATTTGTTACAACTAATTATTAGTGATGTCTCTCAGTTGTTTTTTTTATACTGGAACATCGTCAATCAAAATTATTTATTTTTAAAGATGAAGACACCATATTTGTTATGCCAATAACTTTATGTTCAGCCACACCAACCTTAAGATTTTATACAAATTTAATATTAATCCTAAAATATAATTACGTCGCTCAACATTTATGCATCTTAAAAAAAAACCGTTAAAATATAAAGATATTACTTTATTAACCAATCCTTGAGCTAAAACTTTAAACAATATGTATTTTTTAAATTTAGAACTTGCTTAATTTTAAAAATCGAACTAGTCATTGACCAATTGGACGGTAGAAATGACTTAATCTTAATAGCTTATTTAATGTTATTCAAAACTTGAAACACTTAGATATGAATGGCCTCTTTAGTAATTATCAAGTTATTCAATTATATTGTAAAATTAATTAATATCTGCGAAATTACATGTAAATTGTAATGTACTTATCAATGATTAGATAGGATCGATTCCAACTTAATGTAACTTAAAAACGTGCTTTTATGAGAACAATATCGTGTATTTAAAATTAAATATCAAAGGAGATTTGCCGCGCAATTATAAAAAAAAATGATCAAATAATTAATTAATGATTTAAAATGAAATGAAACACTAAACACTAAATTTTATCAGCACAATAATATTTGGACAATGGAAAAAGAACATAAAAATAACAGTACCTATATATAATAGATTTTATGTAGGAAACCAACAGTTCAAGATACATTATTAAAAAAAAACAAAGTTAAAAAAATATAACTAGGTAATATAGTTTCCACAAGTACATAATTAATTACAATGCGAGCAAATTAAACAAGAACTGTAATTAACATGACTAAATTAACAATTACAGTAAATAACGTAAACAATAATATAAATTGTGATTAAGTTAATTGTATCAAATATAAAAATAAAATATATAAAAGTTAATAATAATAATAATAAATGTTAATTAATTCGTTATTATTTATTGCATTTAAGACACAATAACAATAAAATTCAAATAATCTGCAATAAAATTTAAGCAATTCGATAAACAACAAGACAGTTTTAAAAAAAATTAACTATGATTTGCGTTACACAGGTGAATACCGCATCGGTCTCAAGTTCAACGAGCAGCACATCCCAGACTCACCGTTCAAGGTGTACATCTCTCCAGCTGTAGGCGACGCGCATCTTCTGGAAGTAGCTCAGTTCCCGGACTCAGCTCAAGTGGACAAACCTACACAGTTCTACATAAGGCTTAACGGCGCCAAGGGCAGCTTGGATGGCAGGGTTAGTAGATTATTCGTATTGATAAGGGGTTTCCATTCCTTTTCCTTTACCACAAAAGGGCTGGATTTAATTCTTCAACTAATTTCTAAGGTCTATGATTTATTCATCGTACCATTATAATAAATGGTGGTGTTTGATGACCGTCGGTATAGTTTACTTAACTTAAATTTAAGCAAGTATTTTTTGATTGTCAAGTTCACACACATTAGAAAAGTCTATTCTAAAAACAACGAGCAAGGTATACATATGTATATAAAACATAAAATAAAAATTATTAAAAAAATGTATAAAACACGAGATTCAAAAATAGCTAATAAAAATTGGAAAAGGAACTTTTTATTGTTAATCATGTAATCTTTTGATAAAAATATTTCTTGCATGTTTGAGGACAATAATATACATTTGTTAACTGTTAATATCTTAAGAGAATATTAACAATACAATACTTGAAATTTAAAAGTTGGCCTTAATGTCTAACGATAGAAAAACTATTGACAATATAACAAATGTACATTTAAAATTTTTCGTTATCTGTATAGAGTCCGCGAATCCCCGGTTTTCGGACAATATGTTTGCCAATAAGCGAGGGTCAATTTGATTTATCGTGTGAACATGATATCCGTCCAGGCCGTCATATTATTAAAGATTTATGATAGATGACCCGCGTTACGTTTGGCGTAACATCTCTTAACAATTGTTCTTTTATTTGATAATCCAAAGACAAACGTCCTTTTAAAACCATTATACTGTATTTATTTCATAATATAATTTTTTATCTGTATTACTTTCTTTTAAATGTTTGGATGAATATTCATAAACATAATTTACAATTTAATTTGCTTTTAACGGTAATAATGAGATAATTATCAACAGTATTAGACAATTATCTCAAGTAAGAGATTCGTAAGTTTTTACAAATCTTAATGTCATTGACCCAGTGACTGATATATTAATTAAATTATCATTAATAGGCCTACGGAACTTTCTCTATCACTTTGCAAATTCGATAACAGCATACATTTGCAACTCTCTAGACTAGTCTTATAAAACACTTGGGATAATTATGTGTAATCGCCCTTTGCTCTCATAAATAATATATCAGTAACAGCCTTTGAATGTCCCACTGCTGGACTGAGGCCTCCTCTTTTAGAGGAGAAGGTTTGGAGCTTATTCCACCACGCTGTTCTAAAGCGGTTTGTTGGAATACACATGCTTCAGTTTAAGACCGAATTTCAGTATGATTTGACACAAGCAGGTTTCCTCACGATGTTTTCATTCACCGTCAAGCACTAGATGAATTATAATAACAAATTAAGCACATGACATTCAGTGGTGCTTGCCCGGGTTTGAACCCACGAACATCGGTTAAGAATTTAATATTTGTTTTTGTGCCCACTAGTGTTATACCCTATTTCTTTGAAAAAAATGTAATAAAACACGCTGACCGCACGTGACCGCCCTCAGCGGCATAAATCATAGTTCAGTTTAATATTTTATAACTTTGTACGATGAATACTGGACGAAGTTCGACGATGTGTTATAAAAATTAATATGGTAACAGTTGCATTGTTTCATTATTCAGACGAAATTCCTAAAAAAGATTTATCCTTCAGGTTTACTCTTGCTTATCGGCTCTTGAGAAAATTGGAAATATTTTTGTGAATACAAAATCACTTTTCTAATACTATAATCATATAATTTTTTGATATAATAAGATTATTTTTATTATGTTTAAGTTAATCGATATTTATTCCCCAAAAAGTCATACATGAGAAATGTTTCAAATTTTTAAAGAAAATATTATGCAGGTCATTGTTCTTAGTTGGTATAATATTTAGCTATAACCAAGATAATAAAGATATATCATTATAAGATTATTATAAACAAGGTTAATAGTACCTATGTGGGTACATAATATGTTTTTAAAATTAAAAACTTGATAGGAAATATATTTTATTCTATTATACAACAAAATTGAGAACCCATTGATTTAGCGCCAAGCAAGAGACTTAACATGTGACCAAAGTACATCAGCACTAAGTGCTTCCCTGATTTGATTCCGTAATCTTCAAGATTAACCTGATATAACAACTACTGTGTCTAATAAAACAATACATTTTAAAATATATTTAATAAGGAATATTATAAAGTTTAATATCGAATGGTATTCGTGCAGATCATCTCCCCATCAGGCAAGACAGACGACTGCTTCATCCAGAACATCGATGGTGACCAGTACAGCATCAGGTTTATGCCCAGAGAGAACGGTGTCCATAACATTAATGTCAAGTTCAACGGAGTACACATCCCAGCCTCTCCTCTCAGGATCAAGGTATTTATTTTTGAGATATTATATCTATAGAGGCTTATAGTCCAGCTGCTGGGTTAAGCAGAAGTGTTCCTTATATCAATTAAAATACAGGTCAACTTACTCATGTAAGCATATTCTCTCATATAACATTTGATGAAATGCAAGAAATCACCAGTTCTAATAGCCACAATAACCAATCCCTAGTTATACTATAAACATATTGTATGAGTTATATTAGTACTACCTACCCGTCCCGGTTTCGCACGGCTAAAATACAGATTAAATAAAAGGTTTATATTGTAACGCATAGAGTATAACTATTGGTTTACGTGGATTCCAGTAAAATAGTCATGTTTTTATTCCGACATCGTCATATATCAGCCAATTTTTTTTTATTGTATATGAAGGCGGACGAGCATATGGGCCACCTGATGGTAAGTGGTCACCAACGCCCATATACAATGGCATTGTAAGAAATTTTAACCATCGCTTACATCGCCAATGCGCCACCAACCTTGGGAACTAAGATGTTATGTCCTTTGTGCCTGTAATTACACTGGCTCACTCACCCTTCAAACCGGAACACAGCAATACAAAGTACTGCTGTTTTGCGGCAGAATATCTGATGAGTGGGTGGTACCTACCCAGACGAGCTTGCACAAAGCTCTACCACCAAGTTATGTATTATACACCTAAATCAAATTATGATTCACTCTCTCCATTGGTGAAAAATATGAAAATCCGCTCGGTAGTTTTTGAGTTTATCGCATTCAGATACGAAGACGCGGGGTGACTTCGTTTTATAGTGACAACTGAAATAGATTAAGAATATATTTGTAATGTTTGAATACAGGTAGGTAAAGATGACGCCGATCCAGCTGCTGTACACGCGCACGGGCCAGGTCTTGGAAGTGTTAAGACTGGTAAGCTAACATTCCATTTAATCTAAAACATAATATAAAAACAGATTTTCTAGGATATACTTTTCAACTTGGGTTACCATCTGAAATAAATATTTTTCAAGAAAGTAAATTTTAATATTATTAGTACTATATACCTTAGCTATTTACATGATTAGTTTATGGAATGCTTGTCATATTTCGACTAGACTATGGTTAACTACGAAAGAACTACGGCTGAACACTGAAACATCACTCAAAGTTAAACACTACTTAACATTGAGAAGCTCCTTATTTAGTATGCGAAATTTGAATTTAACTTATCCTAAGCTATGCTGTTAAAGGAATAAGATAGGTGTTAAGTGTTAAAGATTCAATTCTAATTCATAGTGTTTAACAAGCAAAGAAACCTTCAATCGTGTTATGT
Source organism: Nymphalis c-album (assembly GCA_963151315.1). NCBI lineage: Eukaryota > Metazoa > Arthropoda > Insecta > Lepidoptera > Nymphalidae > Nymphalis > Nymphalis c-album. Next base: position 6,806,837 of record OY720611.1, on the reverse strand, counting down.
CCCTTGTGCCTCTAATTACACTGGCTCACTAACCCTTCAAACCGGAACACAACAATGCAAAGTACGGCTGTTTTGCGGTAGAATATCTGATGAGTGGGTGGTATCCAGACGAGTTTGCACAAAACTCTACCATCGAGTAAAATCCAATTTTGAAAACGAATCATATGTGCGTGAACGATCATAATTGAATAAAGTATTCATATATTTTATAATATATCAAATATAATAAAATATATGTCTTCGTTGTCAAAAAGAGTAAGTTTGGTTTTTAAGCGTAGAATGTATTATTTGTGTACCTATGGTAAGGCTCTATGCAAGTTGTTGTAGGCACCACCCACTCATTATCCTACAGGGCTAGCTATAATTCGTGGTACTTATAACAAGATATACTTCAAGTTTCTGTGACTTTTCGTACTTTTAATCTTACTTATTTAGATTCCAATTAATTGTCAATTATGAAAATGTTATGTTATTACAAGGGTTGGGTTACCCACTTATTAATCAACTGCCAAATATCAATAAACATTGTTCCGATTTTAAGGGTTAGTGAGGCAGTATTTATATACATATAACAAGATAATAACATCTTAAAACAAGGGGTTACTTGGTTGTTTCATAACGTCTTCCTAGTATTATTAATAAAAAAAAAATATTACAAGTTTTTTAGTAATGATTTAAATAACTTTCGACCCTGAACAAGTCGATTAAAATTAAACAAAATTATTTAATACATGAACGAAAATAAATTATGTATTTCGTCACGATGAGTGTGTAATATTTTTAGAACGGAATTTATTTTATATATGTACTCGTATGTATGTACATAGATGCAATTAAAATTCTCGTTATAGTTACACGTGTAATTAATATATATGTTTTAATTTAATTTAATATATTGATCTTAGATAATAAAGCTACGTTTAGCGTGTAATGTCATTAGACATCCTCCGTACCAAGTACCTATTTCCTTATCTCTTAAGGTGTGGGTCTAATTATGCATCTGAATTAATAAAAACTTGAATGCGTCTCTATGTTTCTTAGAATACGATAAGATTATAATTTTTAAGACGAATTCAATATTAATTAAATGAATGATATTTGAAAATGTATTCGGATGTTTGATTAGAAATAATTACGGAGATGAAAATTCAATTATTGATAAATTTTTTAAATATTTTAACATGCATTGAAGTTACAGTTGAACGCTCGAATCGAATCGCTCTTTCTCTCTCTTGCGTACGAGATATTTAAGTACAGCTTTCCCTCTTTAACTTGAACTTTATATTGGTAGTATAGTTTTCGATTTAAAAATTTAGACTTGTAGAATGACAATACGAACAGATGAGGTTAAATAAAATTATTTCAGGAATTACTGTTTAATTCTATAGTTTCCTCCTACATATTTGGTTATTAGGAAAAAATTTCAAACATTTCTTTTCCATAGGTGCCAAAACTGACCTGATTATTGACACGTGCAATGCTGGAGCTGGTATCCTCGCGGTCACCATGGATGGTCCTTCCAGGGTTGCCATGGACTGCACTGAAGTTGAAGAGGGTTATAAGGTATTTAATCGTACAAATTATTATTTATTTCCTTAACAATACTTCATTTAATGATATCGCATATACTAATAAATAAGGAGACGTTTTTAGTGACATGTCATACTTGTGCTTTCATGTGACGTCACACTTGTTCACTATAATTTATGTTGCCGAGGCCGGAATCTATCAGAATTACATTATTATAATTACGAGTAGCTGCGTTTCGCCGTCTCACCTACTTTAAATTTAGACAATTGTTGTGACGAGTTCTTGTAAATTACAAATCAATTTTAAATTATTATAATATTTAATAAATTAATAATAATCAATTAAATATTATTATTATTAAAAATCTCTAGACGAGTAAACGTACTCATCAGTTTTCGCGATGTATTCTTAGTGTATTCGTATTCGATAAATTTGTCTAATTCTAACCTTTAGTTAGCTTTCAGACCAGGCAAGAGTTTTCATAATATTTTAAAATAAAATCCAGGTTACTCAATCATTTGTTAGAAGATTTTGCTCCTGTACACTTTTTGAGATGCGCTCTAGTAGGGCTTTACAATACACTGTGTGATATCGGATCGAAGGCTTTATGGAAATTGATAAATATTTTGTTAGATAATATCTTTGATCCACTGTCTGTCTGTTTCTTATGTTTCTGTAGTTATTCAATTCGTATATATCTGCAAAATCACGACGTACTATTTTAAGTAGCTTTTTAATATCTCATTGTTTGTTGCTGCTTAAGGACTAAAGCTGTAAGTCTTGTATGCATATTTCTTTTTCTAACGTTCTTGTTCTAAAATTTATTTTACGTTAGTAAAGCGCAAAATCATGTTTTTTTTGTTAAGCATGAAAGGGTAAAGTCAAAAGATATTAGGCACCAGTAAACCCGTAAGTCTATTATAAATGTCTTCTGCTTAATTTGTGATTATAATTCATCTCGTGCTTGACGGTGAAGGAAAACATCGTGACGAAACCTGCATGTGTCAAATTTCATTGAAGTTCTGTCAAATGTGTATTCCACCAACCCGCATTGGAGCAGCGTGGTGGAATAAGCTCCAATACCTTCTCCTCACAAAGAGGAGAAGAGGCCTTAGCCCAGCAGTGGGACATTCACAGGCTGTTACTTTTCTTTATGTTGAATATTACACCATATAGATCAAAGGGCTTCGTTTTGATTTTCATATGATTTTCTTTCCCAGGTACGATACACACCTCTGGCCCCCGGCTTCTACTACATGAGTGTGAAGTATAACGGACATCATATCGTCGGATCTCCTTTCAAGATTGAAGCCGCTGGTAATTTTAGAATTCAATTATAAAAAAAATGAGATAAGAAAATATTTTTAGCGATATTAAACTGATAATGATCTGTATACCGATAATAGGTTTGACTGTTCCACTTTTGATGAGATTTCGTCTATATTTTTAATGTTCCGGATATATTATAATATGTACTAAAATTCGCCAGTTTAAACGTGGGAAATAATTGTAAGTACATTAAACGGTGAACACTTCACGCTGTCTCCACATTTCATCACAATCAAATCAGTTTAGTTGATATTTTGAAAGATAATTAAGAATTTTTAATATTAGTTAACTTTATATATAATAATGTCATACTTGGTTTTGGTTTAGTCTATCTTGCGGGAAATATTTCTGATCGTTGCACGTGACTTACGATTTGCAAGTCATCAATTCCATTTCTAGTCCCTTTAATCTAGCCAATGATATGATATGATGATCATTAGAATGATTGTGTTTAATATATCAGTAGGCAGACGTGCATATGAGCCACCTGATGTTATGTCGCTTGTGCCTGTACACTGGCTCACTCACCCTTCAAACAGGAACACAACAATACAAAGTACTGCTGTTTTGCGGTAGAATATCTGATGAGTGGGTGGTACCTATCCAGTAAATCATGATAATGATGAACCATGATCCCATAAATTATGATATACTTATTAATACGTCTTTATAATTGTTAAACGTATTTTTATATACACGTATAAAAAATATAAATGTAAACGACCTTTAGACAGAACAACACAAATATTTTTTGAATGGGGAACTCATTTTGGGAGGGGATTTTTTAAGAATAATGGATTTAAATGGTATGTAGGTTTTGATTAAAAAAGATTATTGCAAGACAAATAAAACAATCACATTGTAAAGGTTTAGTTAATTTTAACGATGGGCTTATCAACAGTATACTTATGTTTTAGAAATGACGTCTGATTAGTGCTTACTGTTAGCAATTACTGTTTTTTTACGGCCCGACATGTCCACTAAAACAGCTGCGAAATGTGCTAAGATTACTTCTATGAGTTCGACAGGACAGGTCAGAGTGTACATCTCACTGTTATGAATTAAAAAAATATCTGTATCATAGTTTAGAAATGTTTTAGCAATGTTAAAAGCGTCTAATGCGATAGTTGTTATTCAAAATTTCCGAACTGTCAATGAACACAATAAAAATTCTAGGTGACAACCTGGCCGAAATCGGTGCGCAAGAGACATCATCAGTGACAGTGGAAACTGTTCAGAAGGTTTCGAAGGGCGCTCAGAAGCAGGGTCCAGTTCTGCCACACTTCAAGTCTGATGCAACGAAGGTTACCAGCAAAGGCATGGGATTGAAGAAGGCTTATCTGAACAAGCATAATCAGTTTACGGTGCACGCTGGTGATGCCGGTGAGTTGATAGCTTTTAGATATTCGACGAGCCGGTTGGCGTGGTTGGGACATGCTTGCCTTTCGCGCCGCAGCTTGTGGGTTCGATCCCACCCAGGACAGACATTATTTTGTGTACATGAACATGTCTGTTTGTCCTGAGTCTGGGTGTAATTATCTATATTTATTTAGAAAAGAAAAGTGTATCAGTTGTCTGGTTTCCATAGTAAGAGCTCTGCTTAGTTTGGGATCAGATGGCGTTGTGTGAATAATGTCCCAGGATATTATTTAATTATTGTTGTTATATTTATCTTATGTAGATGATTAAATGCGCTCACTATAATTTCTATCGTAGAACATTGTGGTATCTATTTTTATTGTCTTTGGTTATGTCAAAAGAAAGTAATAACCGAATGTACACATTTTACGGGTACTTAAATTATTTTAGAACATTTAGTAACAAAGTCATTATTATAATTTGTTTCCTTAGTTTGTGTTACAGAAAAACATTTTTAATTTGATAAATATCTATCATATCAATCGAAAACAATTTTATTCTCCTTGATTGGTGTAATTACCTATTCGCAAGAATTTGTTTAAATCATAGATAGTATTTTAATTAAATCAATCTTAAACTATTCCATATTCAATTAAGCTTCTATTGCTCTTTAAAATTGTCGATCAAAGTAGTTGAGGAATAAATTTTCACTGATAATTAATTTAAATTTCACATACTTCCTAATCTTCAATTATCTTTAATTTACACTCAGGAAATCTATGGAACTTAAATCCACTTTATATATCTCGATACAGCTAGATTTGAATCTAAGCTGTTTAATTTACACATTAGCATCGATCTCAATGTGTCGTCTATTTTAAGAAAAGTTTAAAAATTTAAATAACAACAAATTCAAATTTCGAATATCAATCTTTTGAATAATATTTATCAGGTAACAATATCTTGTACGTCGGCATCTACGGTCCTAAGGGACCTTGCGACGAGGTTCAGCTCAAGCACAAGGGCAAGAACAACTATGAATGCTGGTACGTCGTCAGGGACAGGGGAGAGTACATCGTCATCGTCAAGTGGGGGGACGACCACGTCCCCGGATCACCCTACAAGGTGGAAGTCTAAATAAAGTCAATCTGCGTATGTGGCACCATCACCATCGTCTAGTATTAAATCATCGAAATTGTGTGTTTTCAAAATTATATTTAGTCGTATTTGTGTTTGTCCAAATTTAGGCTGTTATAATCTACATACGCTGCTTTCTTAAATTTCTTAATTTATTAAGATTTCCATAATTTTGATGGATTATCTGATTTCGGTATTGATCTCTTTTCGATCTGAAATGTAATTTGTCATCCACTATCGTTTTGTGTTTTTTATGTTTTTATATTCCTACGTCATTATTATCTATGTTCCGTCACGAATTGTATTTTTATTACGTAATTAGCATTTTATTAATGTTTAATACGATATCAACGTTCTAGTCGACTCATGTCAGTGTTTTTCTTTTTTAATTTATATGATTCTCGTTTAGTTTTTAGGGCGACTAAATGACAATACATATAAAGTATTATTTCAAAATATTCCCTTTAATAGTTTAAGTCGTAAGATGCAATTTATAGTCGTAAGACTTAAGCGAATATTACATTGTTCCTTTATGTCTGTTTGTAGTTCTTCTGCGTCTTTTTCTTTAAAAAGTTTCGTAAGAAGAGTTTGTAATTCGCTTATTGTCTCCATCGAGGCTAATCATAGACATTAGATTTTTTTTTGTCCGTTTTTTAATATTACTAACTCTACCTAAAAATCTTTGTCTATGATTCACCTCTACTTTTTTATATGAATTGCATCTTATTTTATATTTCTTTAAGTATGATATTTTGCTTTCTAATTTTGAATGGTTTGTGCTGTATGAGTTTTACCTACGTAGGTAGAATGATCCCTTATATTTGTAAATACCTATTTTAAGTACCTATTCAATAATGTATTTGCGACTGTTTACTAAATAAAAACGAGAAAAGTTATTAAATGTCTTTTAATCTTCAAACGTACCTAATTTTTAGATAACTTTTCACAGAATTCGTTAACGTTATTACTTTTTATGGTCTCCCTTATATATAAATATTATAATTGTTAGTTTGTAATAGGATACAGACAAACAGACAAAAATACTAACAATCATCAACGAACATTTTGGTTTTTATAGTGTTGATAAATGTCCCTGATAATACTTTTACTCAGATATCTTCCATGTACAGACATCGATCAGGTACATTTTTTATTTATTATATGTACAGATGTGATCAATAAATAAATATATTTAATAAAGTGACACATTATTTATGTTATGTACGCTACAATGATGTGTCTAAAAAGAAGTATTACCTGCTTTGGTGAAAGATGTGTCTATAATTACTTTAAGTTGTCAACATTTTTTGTTGACAACAGTTTGTCGAAACATATGGTGTGTATATACTTATTATGTATCTCATATGTATTGAAAATTCAATATTAAAAAAATAAATTAAATACTTTATTTTGGGACACTCAGGTATATAAATAAAATGAAAATATTTCTTGGCATAGTTGTAATTATTTTTATTCGATTTTAAGTAACAAAAAAATTATTCGTCCACTTTCATCTAAAATCTTAAACGGGAACGCTAGACGAAGCGAAACTATCATAAAACGAAATTACTTACAAAAATATGTATTTAATCATAGTAATAAGTTTACACTTAACTTAAAATAAAAATCAATACAATATCACATGTCTACTTACAATAGAGATATTGGCGACCTTTGCATCCCTTATAACCGAATTAAAAAAAAAAATTTAATAAACTCTCGGCTTCATGACATCTATCTACATTTCGCGCAAGCACTAAAACAATTCGGAAGAGATAATATTGCCGTTGATTACAATAAAAAACAATGTTTTTTTTTTTAATTTGTACAAGAACTTAATATTAGCATTTGGCTAACTTTGTGACGTATGGACAGACGGCATTCGATTCCCACGGAACCCGGTCCGGATCACAAATAACCACAACCTAACGATTCGTAACCTAAAATCAATAGCAAATCAACTTAGACGAAAGATCTTCGAAAAATACACCTCACCCCGCTTCGACTCCTATCACATTTTTTTTAAAGACTATCCATTTTTGAAATTAAACAAATCAACAATATTTCGTATACATCAAAATTAGTCTAATTAATCGACTGAATATATTAGACAATTGTTTTTTTATTAAACATTGTTACAATATAATGAGAACCAAAAATTTATTGTGCAATCATATTGCAAAAAAATAACGATGATTTGCGATTAGTGATGTGCAATTGTCTAATTTTCATTATCGATAAAAAAATATGTCAACGGAAAAATGTCAACTGTTAAGTACAAGATCAAAAACTTAAAAATTGATGGTTATCACCATAATAAATTTATAATTAATTGAATTCACTTTATGTGAATTTTGATTGACTCTGAAGTAACATTTTCTGTTGCGTTGTATCCACATACCAAACGACATCTTACGTCTAATATAATTGAGCATAAGCATAGACTTAAAAGAAAAAAAAAATATTTTCAATAAATTTCAAGTTTTCTCAAAAAATGTGTTTCATTATTTACAAAATATTTACAAAAGTGCGTTTTTATCGATATCGATAGATGAGAGAAAGCAATTTTGGCCACCTGTCGATATATTATATATAAACGTATCGTACAAATGCAAATAGAAAATGTATTCAGCCTTCGAGATTGAAGATTAACATATTACAATCAATAATAGGATATAAATAAAAAATGTATCCTACTCTGATAACGCAATCATTATTATTTTTCACCTTCATATGTCATTCTTATTGAAGTTTCTTGAACGATTTCAAAATAATAATATACTATATTACTGATAAAGAAATACACAATTCATAAGAAATAAGAAATACTATCACAACCTTTAACTTCATCTTGAAGTCTACATCCATTAATTCTTATCAAAAGGTACAATAATTCATTATTATCAATCCCATCCTAGTAAAAATGTACATATCTGAAGGAAGACCACATTTTCTAAATCAGTAATTAGAATAAACTAATGATCGCTGTGTAAAGATAAATGAAAAAAAAAATATATATATAAAGCTAATTAAGTTTTTATTCGATCTAAGTAGGAACTGAGTGCAAATGTGATGGTTTAAGAGATCTGTCATGTTTAGTACATGTCAACGTATACGATAAAAATGCAAATGGAAAAAAATGTAACATTTTAAAAGTTGAATTTGTATTTTATCGATATTGTAACTTCACTATTAATTTATCGTTCAGGAACTCTGTTTTTTCATTAAATAACAATCAACACATTATATTTAAATATATTGCTTATTACGGTTTTAAAACGACGAAAGTTATTTACTATTGTTGGTACATTATTGAATACTTCTCGTAAAATGTTATTTTTTTAAAAATTATAGCTATTTTATTCAAAATAAAGTTTGTTACAATCATTCAGTACTTTAGAATTTATAATTTACACGTTAAAATGTGATAAGACTCACAGAATAATTAAAACATCGAAGTGTAGAGTATTATTACGTTTGTAAAGCCTTTTTATTATGCAATTGTATTATTATTTTTACTATAAATTTTTAAAGAGATTTTCTGAAATTATTGCTTTGAAATTTTAATTTAAAGATTAGTTTTCTTAAAGGCAACAGTGTATATAAGGTTTGCTGTGATAGCTTCCATAATAAGAAGTCTCTTAAGGATTTTTTTATCAATAATTAATAATTAAATAAGAATTTAAATATCTACGACTACCTGACTGTGCTTTAATGAAAACTAATCAATAATAAATTCGTTCGTGATTTACATAAAATTCGAAATCACATTTCATACAGTATTTGTTACATATCTACTCGCAGATTCAGAATATTTATACACAATATCGATATAAGTCTAAAAACATGAACTTCGCATCACTAGTGACAAACAAATTTCGTATTTCATACATAATACCACTGTCTTGGAGAGCGAGATTCTAAACATTTTAATAATTTTTGTTTATTTTTTTTAAAGACTAATAATACCATCATAAGTTCTAAGGTAAGTGCACCTACAGAAACGGCAAGGGGGTTACTGTTTGTCTTTGTGAGCTAAGGAGTGGGGCAGAATGTGTTCTGCGGGCAAGAGTGCCGAGGGCTGGTGAGCGTAATTCCGAATTTGGTGAAGTGATATCAATTGGTTAGGGAACGAGTTTGGCTGCTGTTTTCCTTGCTGGAAATGAAGAGGGTCGTACAAGTAAGGTCTCGTTGGAAGCGCACTATGATGCGACAGTCCGTTAAGATGAGGAGCCATCGAGTTAATGGGTGTGAAGGCGGAGTTCGCGGCGGACGAAACTGGGGGCTGTATGCGGTCTTCTTGACTTTCGTGCTGGGCAAATAATGCCCGCTGCTGCTGAAGCTGCTGTTCGTGATGATCGTCGCTTTCTCGCTGCTGATGATATCCACCCTCATCGGACATGTGAGCCGCTGAATCTGGGCTTACTTTCGGCCAGTAGGGGTGATCAGCAAAAGGCGCGGCCGTCGGGGCTGCCGCCGCTAGGGACCTATTGAGCCCGCTCAGTCCCAGGGCAGATATCGGCGGTCGCTTGTCGGCCCTCTCGGCGTGCTTGTTCATATGCTTACTTAAGTACGTTTCCTGGGTATAACTTTTGCCGCAGTATTGGCAGATGTGCGTCTTCAGATGTTTCGACTCTTTATGTTTCGGAATGTGTTCGAGCAGATCTTTCTCGTGCGTGAAACACTTGTAACAAGAATTGCATTTGAACGGCTTGTCGGTCTGATGACAGCGACTGTGGCTTTGGAGGTTAGAGAGTTGAGAGAAGGCTTTGGTGCATCCGATTTGAGTGCATCGGTAGGGCTTATCACCGGTGTGAGTGCGAATGTGTTGTTGTAGATGAGAGAGCTGAGTGAACTTGCGCTGGCAAATCTCGCAGCGGTAAGGCTTGATACCCAAATGTATGCGGGAATGCTGCGCCAAGTATGAGGAGTTGGCGAAGGCTTTTGGACACTGGGTGCATCGATAGGGCTTCGCTTCGCGGAGGTGGATCTGCGTGTGTAGCTGAAGATCAGCTTTTGAGCCAAAGACCTGAAATGAAGCAAAAACAATAGGTTAATAACTTTCTAGTAAGTAAATTGTGTGTTAATAAATAATTTATTTTAACAGGTTATTGTCTTTTTATATTGATTTATTTACTTATAACTTCGATTAATTTAAGACGTTAAAATGCAATATCGAATGAGTCGCTATAGTACATAGTAGTTCATCATCGGAAAGCGAATTTTGCCCTTGAACGACATCCGCAGGTAGCCGGAACAAATTGTGCTTAGTTTCAAAGTATTTTTTTATTTACTCAAGAGACGAACGCGGCAATAAAAACAGGATGCCACCTTCACGGCGTTTTTCACGCATCTTGGGTAGCTAACTTCCTCAAAGTTAATCTACTAAAGAATACGACTAATTATAAATAATATATTTATTTTGGCTCATTTTTATTAACCGTGTAATTGAAACTACTAATGTAGTTAATAAAATGATTGATGATAGCATTGATAAATTCAGTCTATCTATTGAACCTGAAGCGGTCTAGAATGATGTTGCTAAACTAGTTTTAAGTACCTAGGTACCGGGGGTATCACGCGTGCCGAGTACGTACATAATAGAGCGTCGGCAATCTTTGCACATTCAAAGCTGTTTTGGTACGGCATCGATACTCATTGTGATATTCCAAATTAGTTTCTGAGCTAAAAACCGATACGTCATCCTACCGAGACGTTTTATTCACTGTCCAACAATGAAACTGTGGGCCACGTTCCTTCGGGCACCGGAATCTATTGAAGCAACACGACTCAATTTTAAATCCTCTATCAAATTTATAGACGTAATCAAAGTGTGATCGATCTTAATTCCATTGCATAGAGTTCAAAATATGTCATCAGCCATTGATTTATATTGTCGAAAACGGCATATCAATGTACAAAATTTAAAATGCTCGCGATAAATATTTGATTTCAAGCAAATTTGAACTTTTATCTTGTGATAATAGAGATGATTTCAGTGCATTAATGGGAGATGCTATTGGTGCTACGCATTTACCAGAGTTATAGGATTCGGTAGCACGTTGCATGACTTGTAAGAATACGCAAACACGAACACGATTGGTCACAGCCTGAACATAATTAAAGTTTGGAGCACTACTTAATGGCATGAGGCTGGAGATTCGAGGTGGTGGCTGACTTTTAATAGGACTTCGTGAAGGATTGATTCACCGCAGAGGAATCCGCGTTAAATTAATGTATTGTTGTTACACCTTCCGCTCTATCTAAAACGACTTCAGCTACTTAGGAATTCTCATTTGCTTATAATGATTTTGTTAAAGTTTCGCTGACAAGTTAAGTTGTACGAAATTATTATGCAGCAAAAAAAATGTGTAGAAGCAAAAACAGCCAAACAAATCGTACAATTTGTATAACTAATGGCATTAATGATTTATGGATACACATTGAAGCAGTTAATTGAAAACGAGATAGAAAAAATATATACGAAAAAACATCAAAGGATGATAAAAAAATTACGAAACAAAAACGATTATAAATAAAACGAAATTGTCAAACAAAGCTCATGAGCGATACAACATTGAAATAAATTAATAACAGGGTTATTTGTACACTTTGTTGAATCATCGATGATAATTTCATTCGTCATTATAATGTACAATAAACAACTACATCTATTTTGGACTTTTGTCTTAGTGAAATGATGTGCAATTTTTTTATGACATAATTACCGATGCATATATCATATTTATTTATGTGAATCTATATTATATATAAATATGTATAGCATACCGGTTCGGAATGTAGTTTCTACGGACGATCCGGCTAGAAATCTAGCAGTTATTCTTTTCCACCGTTTAAGTAATATAGGTATGTTAAGAAAATAGAATAACATTTATTTATGCTGCCGTAACTACAAACTTTATATTTATTTCCTTTTTGCTTTCTATCTATATAGAAATTATTTTATTTATTTTTAACATAATATATACAACATTTGTTTTTTATGAAAAAAGTATAAATTTATTTACATTAAAACCATAAATAAATACATATAAAAATTAATAATACATAAGATTATGTTAGTATTCACTTATAATATTTATAAGTATTGATATTCAAGCAATTTTGAGCATTAATTATAACCATGACGTAATAATCTCGGGTGGTATAAAGTGCTTTGATTTGAAGGAGAGATTGCCCTCCCCTAAAGATGTGAGTGAGGGTCATAGGATTAATGCTTATTAAGGGCGGGACACGCATTATGACATATTTTAAACTGACCCTTGAAGTGAAGAAAAATGGCTACTCCTCGGGCAGAGTTTGACAAGTTTATCCTCTGGTCCGAATTCGTCTAAAGCGTTTTGAATTGGATCTTTAGATGAAATTAAAATGTATTTAATAAATGCTGCAATTAAAAGCTATTATGCTTGCAATTTTAAATAGTAAAGTTATCAGATTCGAGATAGTACAAAGGTGCAGTTAACTTGATTTAATTCTTAGCTGCTAAAAGTATTCATTATACGAATTTAAAATGTTATCATTTTTGGCAATTTGTTAAAGTGCTTATACGACGGAAGTGCCATAAATATTTCGACCCCAAAACAGCAAGATTTTCTAATCTAATTTCCTTATAATCCCTTCTTTTAGCAAAAAGCTTGACAAAAAGTCGCAGCGAGCGGACAGTTTTCGGCATCCTAAAATTATTATTAATCGTGGACATACATCGCGTCTGTTTATCTGAGGACGCTGGGGTTCGTTGAGGGATACCCTCAAATAAGGCGGTTTTTTGTTGGGATTAATCTAGAAGAAACATTTCAGTTTTAAAGTAAAATGTTGCTCAAAATATTTTACACTGCAACGCACTTATAATTTATTTATTATGTACATCTCCTCACTGTATTATATATACAAAAATAAATAAAGGAAATGTAACCACATTTATAATATATGCCTTTTAAAGGGCTCCTTTCCTCTTGAAGGGAAGGATTAGAGATGATTCCACCACACTACTCTAATATTTGTTTTCCTTAACAATAATTTTAAACTCAAATGGTGATGGTGGTTGCCTGTGTTTGAATCTTTGGTTGATATTCACGTGTAAAAAATCTCTGCCACAAGGACATGATTTTTAATAATAGTGTAAACAAATTTAATTATTTATTTAATAATAATTAGAAACATTTGAAGACTGTATAAAATAATAACATGGTTCGACTGTAATTGTTTTGAATATTTCTTGTAATTTTAATAATAATTAAAATATCGTTTATTATAATTAAGTAATTAAAACATTTAAAATTCAAGCTTGTTGTTTTGTTGAACGCATAGGAAATATATAAAGGTCATAGGATGGTATATGTTGCCAACATATTATTAAATTATAATATTAAAGAAATATTTAATCTTTGTTATAATTGAGCGTTAATAATGAACGATTTTGTACACAACTAAGTACTTCAAAATAATATGTTATTGCATAACTCATGCTAAAGCTTCTATATTCTATGTTTATATTTGTATAAATAAGGAATTATGTAAATCGATGTGTTTTTATTTCACCATTCATCTGATTTAGTTTACACTTGGTAAGTGGTCAACCTTATGGTAAGTGGTCACCGCCCTTAGATATTGGTGCTGTAGGGAATATGCACCATTCCATACATGGTCAACGAGCGCCCTTCGGAACTAAGATGTTATGTCCCTTGTGTCTGTAGATGGCTCACAATTTTTTTCATATTGCATAATTTTTGGTGCATTTTGAATGTTTCAGAATACTAAGTATTCATTATCTGATCATCATAGGAATGTATTTATGGGCTATAAGTTACCCAGTTGAATTAATGACAGGAAACATGTATTTCGTATTTTCTATGTATGCTGTATAACATATCAGCATATAACAACACTCTTATTACGCCATCTTGTTAGTCCAACTCGAACTTGGTTAGTTTTTTTTATTATATTTATTTCATTGTTAATTTTTTTTTTTAAATATAAAATTTAAAAAATATATGAAATATTCATATATTAGATAAAAATCAACAGTAATTTTTTTTTTAATTTGTGATAATATTTCTAAAATCCCAGCCGACATTTCGACCTTCATTGTTTTTATGTACATTTAAATTTTACTTTTAACATAAACTGTATATAACGAGTGCTTTAAGAATTATTTTTATATAATGAACACATCATTACTTTATTTAAATTTCTATTGTATTAAAATGATAAATTATTTTTCCATGTTCTTAGAATTTAAATTTAAATTCAAAAATAGAATAGTTTGCGATAACTTTTGTCTATTTACCGTCAATGTATTTATTATGCTAATTTATAATGAAAAGATAAATTTAAGTTAAAGCCTTTTTAAAATAGTAAAATGCGTTCACTTTAAATGTATACTAGATAAAGTTTAATTATTTAGTACGGCTATGCGAATACCTCGTTTATACAGACGTGTCCGTCCGTCTGGACCTCGCTTATATGACGGATGTGTTGTGTATGTATTTTTAACGTAAATCCTTTGAGAGTACGGGTTATAAACTACCCTTGTTTATAAAATAAACAGGGTAACAGGTGTGAAGTTAGAACATGTACCTAGCCTATTTTTTTTATAGTCCTATATTGATAAGATCTTGTTGAAGCAACGACAATAGATAATATATATACAAAATAATAGATATACAAAATAGATAATTTCGGTTAATTTAGATAAAATAATGTTTACTATTATTGCAATCGAAAAAGTAGCTTTTGTCTATATTTTTATACACAATTGTATCTTATTGTAAATATAGTTATAAATATAACTAATAACTAATTATATAAACATATAGGAACAATAAAATTATCCAGCTATACTGATGATTACGGGGTCAACCCCGGGCAAATCCACCAACCGGGCAAATCAAACCATACTAGTTCTGTATGTATTATGTGTGTGTGTGTGTGTGTTTGTGTGCAAAATTGCAATCGAAGTGTAAAAACAATGAAATAGCATGTTAACGAGACGTTCTTGCTGTCTTTATTGTGTTGAAGCGTGCGACGGAAACAGGTGTGTTTGCATCGTGTTACGTTTAACTCTGTAACAATTAATTCCTTAAACAAATGAAAGTAAATAACAAGTATTTTTAAACATATTGTTAATGTTTACAATTATCAAAAGCTTATCATGCCGTAATAAACATAGAATAAAATTCGAATTCGAAATTCGAAAATGAATTACAAATATAATTTAACATTTATGAAAAACCGTTACATTACAAATAACAAATTATTATTACGGAAATATATTTCATTACAATAGCGAGGGATACGACACTAGCCGCGGTTTCGACTCGCGCCAAATTAAACGTTTAAAACGAATTTCCACGCCCAAATCCACGGCACCTTCAATGCCAATATTAAACGGTTTTTTTATTCGGGAGCACGATTTCCAACTTTTTACTCGCCGCTTGGGTGACAAAAGCGGAAAAAACTAGCGTGCCGAGTTAAATAGTCGTCTATCACGGATTTAAACCTTACCAACTTTGATTTAGAACTCAAATTGTTTTGTCAGATTTAAGATTTCGTAGGGTCCGAATTGGGTCTTGGTCTTTCGCTTCTTTACGCCAATGCGTCGAAAAACGGTTATTTGGAAATGATATTTTTTATCTGGCACGTGCTTCCCGCTAGCTGTTCACGATATTTGAATATATCTCTAATTTACTCAACTTGTATTTTTTTAAATCTTAATGAAACTATGACATCGTGTTATACTGCCTCGTGACATCGTGATATTTAAAAAGATAATTAATATTGTGATATTTATCTGTGTTTTGGGGACTACATTGTTACCGAAAATATTATTATTATTTGTATTTATTTTTATATGGTTACTGGTATCATATAAATATGCAAATCAAGTCTTGGTATGTGTGAAATTGATTAATGGCTCAATGGATGTCATCGTTGCTTCCTTTATTTTTTTAAATTGTTTTTACTCTTACGTTTTTTATATATAGAAACGAGTTAAACTTTTACCACTGTATACCAATCATTTACTTTTTTAAGTAATTTAAAATTGGAATGAAATATTATCTGTATTTCTCAATAGACTAATGGAGGTTAAGATACTTTAATAAATATTGCCAGTGATGAAAATTTAAAACAATAATGTTTCACCATAAAATAATCGCAAATTACTTTTTGAAATTATGAATTATTATTGGTACAAAAAAATATTATCACAGAGATCGATTCGTTTTGTTTAGTAACACTTGATTTCTTGCTATTTACCTAAATTATTCGCTTTTTTTAACAGAAGTTGCGCCAATCTTTCACGCATGGACGACGCTGACATTGGCTTTTTTGCCGCCAAAAAGAGGTCGACCAATCGCTATTTTTCTATGATATAATAAATATCTTTGGGATAATTCTGTGTTTATCTGAACCAATGGACTGGATAATTGAAGGTTAAAATAATATGTATATATATTTATGATATCGTACGACTGTCTGTCTAATTGTAAATAGCAATAAAAGTTAAAAATATTTATCTGCATATATTATTAATAATTGATTTCGTGCCATTAGACGGAAGCACCTTAGACATTTAAAAAAATTAGTAATGCCTTTTTTTAAAAATAAGGAATTTCTGAGACAAAAGTGGGTTTTATCACAATTCCCAAAAACATACTTAAATGGTTAATCGAATTTCAAAAGTATAATACTTATAATTTTAAAAAAAACCTTAAAAAAATAGTCACAAACAGGCAGATAGAAATGCTACAATAACATACATCTAGGTTTATTTTATTGCATTAAAAAAAAAAAGACTAAAAGATTAAAAACACGTATGCCAATGAATACGCTATAATAATTTGTTTCACGCTCAATCATTATGAAAATAAATTTGTCTCGTAATTGGGAATCATTAAACAAGTAATCAAATTGAATCAGGATTTTGATAAAACTATAAAATTAACATTAAATAATATTGAAATTGATTTGATTGATATTTTGTCAATTCTAGGTATTCTAAGTTCAATTTACTAATAAATAAAAAACCGATAATTAATATGAAATAATTATTGAATTTGTCATAATTTTAAGTCAAATTAATGCGTTCGTACACGGCTATAAAATATTAGAGATAGCAATAAATATATAGGTACTTTAGTTTAGGTAAGGTTAATAACATATAAGTTATATGTTATATATCGCGTGACATATATATTATAAGTATAGATTTAGTTTATCGACACAACAATGTAGCCGAAATCGTTATATTTTTGTGTTCGTTACTTTTTTTTATATTCCCTGAATGACGCACAAATTCTCATATAAAAATATTCATCCAGACTCAGGACAAACAGACATGTTCATGCACACAAATGTCTGTCCTGGGTGGGAATCGAACCTACGGCCTGCGGCGCGAAAGGCAAGTATATACCAACCACGCCAATCGACTCATCGATTTTTACACATTTATTTTATAAATCATATTGAAAGTGTTATTGTATTTAAAAATGTAATTTTCGTTAAATTATCAAAAGTAATATTGTGTATAAAAGCCATTACTAGCACCAAGCAATATCGGATCGATGAAACCCATCGTTAGGCCGGTTCCAGGATCCATTAAGATTTCCGCCCGGTGCCGTGAGATGCGCGGGAGCACAAACCGTTTTCAGAAACAAAAGAACGTAAGACAAAGTCGCTTTCATTGAATTTGAACTTTATACTTACGACATAAGGTCCATTTATGATTTATTTGCTCTCAAATTGAAATGCGCCTACATTATTACAATGTTGATTTAATGTACAGCACTTTATAGTTCAATCTCGTTTGGTGTTATGCAGATAATTGTGCTTGAAAAGGAGTTGGGATCGTATTACGCAAATATGACTTTAATTCTATAGTAGTTAAGAATGTAAATCGCTTGATTACGGCAAGTCCTTCGCAGAAATCTGCTCGTTGTTTGCTATCACTCATTTTTATAGTGGTTTTGAGATAATGGTATTGATTTACCACTGTACACGGTATCTTTAGAAATCTGTTATATTTTGTATATAATATTCCGGTCCCATGAGTATGATATTACATAATATATTTTACATATAATTATTTATTATATAAATATTTACTTAACTTAAAATTTATATATAAATTCGAACAATATTTGAGGTTTTTGTTAATGTTGAGGGCAATAACTCTATATATATATGTATTTTATGTATGTCTGTGTGTCTCAATTATTTTACAATTCATTTTAAAGCTCTAAGTTAATCCAACAAATTAATCCAGTGTTTTAAGGAATATAACGATTGTTTTACTAGTTATTTATAGATATTTAATAGTTTTCTTTTAAAAGTAAGTAATAGTAGAAAATTAGAAAGGATTTTTATTATACTTTAATTTATTTAGACTATTCCAATAGCACCTTACGTACTAACTCCAACACTATATTTCAGAATATAACTAGAATAAGTTAAATCATTATTGTAACTTGTTTCATTTTATAAAGTAAAATATATTTGAAGGTATTACTGAACTAAAAAAGGCAGTATCCACCGTTAAATCGATATACAATTACGACAAAAACAATTATAAATTGTTTTATTTACAAAAAAAAAGAAAACTTTTCTTTAGGAACGATTAAAAATAAACAGATCAATTTTTAGCAGTAATTAAATGTAGACGTGACAAAATGCAAGAAAAAATGTCATACGTGCTCCTCACGCAGGAAGTTGAGTACATCATTTGTCTCTGTCTCGCCCACAGTAATTACTCTACCCGTCTCATTCACCAGTACCAGTTTTGGCGTTCCCAAGAAGTATTGTTTATTGTATAGATATTTTAGTGGAGTTTTTAACATTTTCGAGACAATATTATGGGGAATGTTTTTATTTCTTGTATTTGAGTTACAAATTGGGAAATCAGAAATTTGTGACAGATAAAAAAAAAACAATCAAAGTTTCAAGAATTGGAATCGATTGTTATTTTTTGTCGTTTCTGTATATTAAATTATGTATCTAACGGTCAATTTAATTTCTTAAAAATAGATTCGCAAATTATAACTATATTTATAGTCTATTTCAAGGAAATATAGATAATGTAAATTTATAATTATAGATAACAAAAACACAATAAAAAAAACTATCGCATTCAGCACTCAACTTAAACGGAATGGAATTGAAAGAAAAAGTTATTTAAAATATAAATTATAAATAATCATGCCCTGTCTGGTAACAAATATGTCTATGGTAATACTCATACGTGATGTAACGTAGCAGGTGATCAGAGAACGGAGTGTTTATTACAACCCTTTTTCAATAAAGTTGATTATTCTTTGGCAAAATTGTTATCATATATACAAAATAAACAAGCGATTTTCAACTTTATGACATCGTTATAAATGTCACAAAATATATACAAATGTATTATATTTAGGAAATGTTTTCGAAAGTAATCGAAGTTACATTCGTGAATCCCGTTTTACGTATACGTCTTTCTGTCATGGCGTCTTAATGCAAACCAGATGTCAGATTTCGATACTGCTAGCTTTAGCCGGTAACCGCGACTTTCTTCAAATAAATAATAGGTTGCCAAAATACTTAACAAACAAAACAAAATTTTAATTTTTTAAAAAAAGAACTTGTTTTTTATATGCAATTCGATTTAATTAATTGAATATATCACGTAGGTTTTATGTTTTTCAAATCGATTATAAGCATGATTATTTATTAATTTGCATGATTACATATAAATAAAATAAAAAAAGCGTCTCAATTCGCCATATAAGAACAAACGTAAGAATACAATTGAAAACAAATGTCAACATAGAACACAAACAAATAAACTTTTCTATATTTATCTATGTGGCTGATTAAATAACAGTCTGTATCATCTATTGATAATTATGTATTGTTCATTGTATATATTTTTATTATCGAACTAAATTCTATATTATTAAAAAGGGTTATATATGTTTAAAATTTGAAAATCGAACTAACATTTTGTAATTAAAATTCGAATGTATTTTATTAGTTTTATTGTTACAGATAAACAATTCTTATCTCGTCTTTTGCTAACTATTGTTAGAAAACGAAATAAAATCGATATCTGTTACTACTTTCACCCTAAAATCGGGCATTGGGTCATTCAGAGGGTTGATTCTGGAATGACCGTTACACTATTGTTATGGTAATTTATATTTATATTGCAAACGCATGCATCTTGCTCATCCTTTTTTACGCGGATTGGTTGTGTTTGATACTTTTTTTATATATTATATGGCATAACCTTTGACATTTTGTTCTTGGTTTTAGTTATAAATATATCTGAATTTTATTTTTGTGAGCATATACATGTTATATGTATTATGTAGTTGGATTGGTAAATGTGCTACCTGATGGTAAGTGGTCATCATCGGCCGTAAACATTAGAAGTTAACGGCCCTGTTAGAAGAATCAACTATTCCTTACAGTCCCAACTCCCAATCTAATGCACCTGTAAGTACCCTTCGTCAATCATCCTTCAAAACTAGAACTACAACATATTAAGGTATTAAGGTTACCTTAAGTAAAAAAAATGATGTTATGATAAATAAAATAAGTAGCTAAAATTTTCAAAATAGTATTCTCTTCTTCAGATTTATATTATTAATTAAAGTCACCGAATAATATAATATATTTTTGCCCTTATAGTCATTTTATTTCGGAATATTTCATTAACATTTTTTTTAATAATATCTGCAGTATTGCTTGATACAACAATATACTTTTTATTGTTGCGTTATTTATAAATCTCCTATTAATAGTATCGTATCGTATTCATAGATTAAACGCACCCCTGACCAATGAATGGACGCATGTATAGTCATTCCCATGAAATAATAGATCGCCCTAAACAGATGCAGGGATTTTTGAAACGTAGGATAGAATAATTGACGTAATACAGGATACCGATAAATCATTTTAACATAGAACATTGCACAAAGGAAGTCAAAATCTAAGAAATCCTCATTCGTGGAAACTACGTTCCCACGAAGATATACCAACGTTTTAAGGATATGCAGATTTTAACTCTATTGTATAGAGCGAAGGTTGTTTTTGCATTGCGATAGTTTGAGACATGTGGGCCGTCACCTGCAGGGTCGTGGGACAGGTCGCAGCATCCCTCTTAAGTTACATCCTGTTCGACTTCAGATATTTGCGGGTTTTATCGCATTCTTTTAAGGGATAATGGGGGAGTATTAGATTGTATACTTAATAATGGATATCCTATACCTGTTATTGTTATAATAGCACTAAAATTACATTTTGCACAAAGATATTCCGCTAAAATAGACTAACTTTAAAATGTACTATATTTGGACAAAAATTTCATATGAAAAACATTTAACTTTTTAAAGATATAGTAAGATAATATTTTTTAAAACATGTGAGTTTCTCTTTATAAAGTGTTATCAATAACAGCACTGACTTCAAAATGGCTTATATCATACGGCTTCCGCACCACCTGGTCAACAAATGCGAAATCCTTTGGTCATATGGTCAGTGGACCACCCTGGATAGGCAATTACATGGGAGAGTGGACAATGTCCACGGAGTTAATGTGGCTCATTGAGACAACATGAGCCGAAGTTTAAGGCTTCCGTTGATTAAAAAAAATCAAGCTTTTTATGTGACATTTGGATGTCAATTACGAAAATCAGTAACTTGACAATCAACTGCGCAAAATTTTCCTTTTTTTTGGAAAAAGTTAGAAGAGAAATGTTAAGAAAAGGCAACTAATTTTTTTTCATTAGTATTATTCACTCATAGATTTATCAAGAGTCCCTACGTTTGATAATCAGAGTAAATAAGTATCAAAATGTTTCAAGTAACATATACTTTAGATCACAATATGCAGACAATTTACTTATGTATATAAATATATAGATTGATAATAATACACATTATTGTCAAGAAATATATTAGAATCAGATTCGAAAGTTAACTGAGGTTTTTTTTTTATTGCATAGGATGGCGGACGAGCATATGGGCCACCTGATGGTAAGTGGTCACCAACGCCCATAGACATTGGCGTTGTAAGAGCTGTTAACCATCTCTTACATCGCCAATGCGCCACCAACCTTGGGAACTAAAATGTTATGTCCCTTGTGCCTGTAATTACACTGGCTCACTCACCCTTCAAACCGGAACACAGCAATAACAAGTACTGCTGTTTTGCGGTAGAATATATGATGAGTGGGTGGTACCTACCCAGACGAGCTTGCACAAAGCTCTACCACCAAGTAAAGGTAAATGGTTTTGGAATAACTAAGATTTCACCTGAAAAGTAATATACAAGCTTAAGATTTAATTATGAAAAAAAAAACAGAAATAACATCCTTAAAATAATAACATTAAGAGTCATTTGAAAAGATAGAATCGGCGAGACGTGATTTCCTCAAAAGATAAAGTCAGGTACACTAAAGACTTATATTGTAGACCACAATAAATTAGCTCGAATCGCCAGATATCGTCTTAGGACGTGGCCAAATGCTTATCTATGCTAATGATGGGATAGTGGAAGGGTTCATAATTTATCTGTCCTTGTGACATTACCCTTAGTTTCGTATTCAAATATCAAAATTTTCTTCATATATTTGCTGTAGGATGATTTTACCTTTGATGTTATTAGTAGGAGTAGAAAAAAGAGTATTCGAAACGTGCGAAGTCATATGTGTTTTCCTTAAAGCTTAAATAACGATTAATGTCGATTTTCGACATCTGGGTGTGTATTTTAAACATAAAATTCTGATATTTTAGGAATTATTTACTAAAAAGTATTAGTATATACCGTTCATTTAAAAAAAAGAAACGTATGCAAGATACTTTAAATTCCTCTAGGTAATGAATCAGACGTAGACGCTAAAAATAAGAAATAGTTCGACCAGCTAATCTTGATACCATCGAAAAGTTATTTTCCAGAAATTGTTCATTTGCTAAAATCAAAGTTTAGATGGGGTTACTTGTACCCTTGAGTGATGACTAGCGGTTTCGAACACGGTTAAAATTCGACCTGCACTTGCTAGGGTTAAATTAATTGTACGAAGGGTACCAAACTATAAATTATAATAAAGGGTGGATAACTATTTAGATCAATGTGACCATTTTGATAATTATTCAAATTTACTTATATATATGGATTTTCTGATATTTAAAAGAAGTTGTATATAGTGTCGTTGGCAAATTGTTAGCTGTCTGTGATTAAAACCGTTTAGACGAACGTTAAAAGCCTTTTCTACTTGTGCACGTGTTTCTAGCATTTAAGAATGGGGGAGTTCTTTTGTCTATGCTACTTAAATGAGCATCACCGAACATTAAGATTATTGTGGTGAATCTTCGCTGCTATACAAAAAGCGTTCCTTTATATTTCATGCCCTAGCTACTTATAATTTAAAAATTCAACTGATCATGCTTAAGACAATGTTAGAGATAATACTTATTTTGGATTAGTTTCAATTACATTGGAACTAAAAATTTTTTTTTTTTTTAATTTCGAAATCACGATTATTGTATGCCCAAATAAAGAAATGACAAAATAAATAAAATCTAAGTAAACGACGCAAGAACAATGATGAATGGTATTAAGTATTTAAAAATAGCTCCAACGCTTGATGGCGAATAATTGACCCGCGAGACCTTATTATTTAAATTAGGAAACCGTATATTAAATCGATTTTCGCTTGTAAACATTTAAATTCAAATAAAGTTTAAGAATCTAAAATGTTGTCTTCTATTTTTTATTGCATAGGAAAGAGGACGAGCGCTGGGCCACCTGATGGTTAGTGGTCACTAACGTCCATAGACATTGGCATTGTAAGAGATGTTAACCATCACTTACATCACCAATGCGCCACCAACCTTGGTAACTAAGATGTTATGTCCCTTGTGCCTGGAATTACGCTGGCTCTTTCACCCTTCAAACCGGAACACAACAATAGCAACTACTGCTGTTTCGCGGTAGAATATCTGATGAGTGGGTGACACCTACCCAGACGAGCTTTCACAATGCTCTACCACCAAGTAAATTCTGTTATAATAATCCATAGCGGTTGTGACAATATTGATATTAAATCATTTGAAGATGGAATTGTAAGGTATATATATATATGTATATAGATACATAGGTGGATTAGCCAACTTCACGTCTTTCGACTGGAATCCAACAATTTCAATTGTTTGATAACAAAATTCTCGAACTAGATTCCCGAATCAAATGGACAATCATCAACCTTCGTATCAGTGCCAAAGCGTTGGACATGAGCTATGTATGCTTGTTATGTAATAAGAAAAATGTATTTCTCATTGACGTAAGAATGTTGTGGATGCGTTCAGCGACTGTACGGTCTGCCTAATTTTTACTTGGCATTGAGCTGGTCCAAGGTCACGCTAAATACGCCCGATGACGTCACAGCGTGCGTCTGCGCCGGTCGAACCATGAAGTGGGTGTGCCTTTTATTTGTTACTTTCACACGAAAATTTATATATGTATTAATTCTTACATAAATATAAATCACAACGTTTTGAATTTTATAATAAATTTGCATGTTCTTATAAAAATATATATTTAGATTAATATGTACATATTATATCGTTATAAACAATAAATTCTACATATTTAAGTGCTTTACATAAAATGTTTTTAGCGAAGTATCTGACCATTAATATAAATACCCACATATGGATAAATAAACCAAATGGATATACTCGTATGTACAAGTACTTGGTGATAGGCATTTGTCCAAGCTCCTTAGAGTAAGTTGCGTGGTAAGCCCTTTCTACATATTCTACCCCCAAACAGTAATACTTAGTATTGTTTTAGTGCGATTTGAATGGGGAGTGGGCCAGTGCAACAGTGTGTCGGTGGGGCATTGACGATGTAAGAAGATTAATATTTCTTACAGGGTCAATGTTATTATCTATGGTAATCACCATTAGGTGGCACCTACTCATTCCAAATTTAAAATAACCGCGTGAAACTGTAACATTAAATAATATCCGTGCAGTTGATTATTTATAACGGATTAAAGATTAATTTTGAAAATAATATATAATGTACTATAATGTATGTATATGTGATTAATTTATCTTATAATGTATATTTAGACACAGGGAGTATTTGACCCTTCACGCAAGAATATTCAAACAATGCGAGAGGCTCACCGCAAAATTGTAATATAATATAACTCGTGACATTTCTGTTAACGAGTAATTTAACTCGATATAGAGTTTAATATATTATATAAAGTATTGTTGTTATGACTGTTCCACGGGGCTAAGACTTCCTATACTTTTGAGGTTTATTCCAACATGCCAATGCAAGTTGGATTATTATTAGTGGCATTATTTCTTTCGATGAGTGCGTGAGATGTTACTAACGATGGTCGCCGCGAGTAAATAAAGAAGAAACAGTTCTTCTCCGCGTTAATATTAACGTATACCACTGAGCCATCATTCTGAGGCTTATTATATTTATAAGGTTAAGTTACTTACTTCTCATTTAAAAATTGATCGATAGCTAAAAATAATGATATTGGAGTTGATCATATTATGCCCAATCCCACTGATTACACAGGATTAGTAATATACTTCTTAGTTATATATTTGATTCATTTAGCGGACTTAATAAGGAGTCAAAATTAAACAATATCTTACTTATGTATTCGTACCGAAATACATATATATAGCTTATGTATAACTTTATATGCCTTTGGCAAGCATCGACTTTCATCATTGATGTATCTATTATTATTTTAAACATTTGTATTCATGAATATGTTTGAAACAAAAAAGTCTTAACATTTCGAGGAGGGCGGGTCCCTATATTAATATAATTACTTTAATAATAGTATGTCCATATTTACATTGAAGTTTCTTGAAATTAAGTTTCAAATATAAATGTAGAAATAGTTTAGTTTAATGAGGTGACTTTAAAGGAAGTAATATTCTCGGACATGTGCTTATTACTTATTACTTAACGACTTGAGATCTCGTTGTGTGAGTGTGGGAATAGGTTGACCATAAATAAGACAATCTCCAGGATTATCGATTACGATAATTAAAAAAAAAATGACACACGTATCCTGTTTAATTCGAAATCAATATAAACGTATAAACGCGACAATGTTTAAATATGGAATCGTTAATAAAATAATTATAAAGTAACATATATTAGATAAGGCAACACTGTTGCTTGTTAGTTTTAGTAGTTTTTAATGATAAAGATATGCTTTATGATTTAGTATGTTGCGTGTATTTTGTAACGGTCTAATGACTCTTGGCTTGTCCATAACAAACGGCCTAAAATTGTGAACAACTCACACAAAGAATGCCGAGTTCGCCCCAGGCGGAGCCGTCAAAATAATTACCTATATACTCGTATACAGGAGATAAAGATAGTCGAATCGCGTGACGGCATCATGATTAGTGTAATTTTGTTAGACTCCAAATGGATTGTTATTTTACTCGTTATATACTATTTAGAATGTACATAACCTTCAACATATAAATTTGTCAAGTTTATTATATGAACATACTCGTACGTTACGATCGACTCTATCCAGTTAGTTTTGTTATATATTTTGATTAAAAATTTAATTATAAAGTTTATTATTTTATATATAAAATATACAATATACGAAAATAAACGGCTACATAATAACATACAAGCCAAGAGATCACTAATAGCTGTAGGCGAGCAAACGCAGTGTAGTAATGATTGCGAGTTACCTTGACTTCAAATTCATAGACTTAAAGTTCAATATCAAGTATGAAACGATAAATCAACAGCAAATTTAAAATTGTAGAGCCGAAAAAATAAACCGACGTATGTCCGTAGTTACTCGATGACGCAACGCCTAACCCGCCCGTAATGGTTGGTGTCAATCAAAATTACAGTGTAAATTTGTTGATATGCGTCCGTGTAAATAATTTGCCAGGTCATTATAAACTTTACGCCTCCGGGTATAAAGGTCTAGGTGAGAGAAAAATTTGTGTACAACATGCAAAATTTCGTTAATACCTTCCAAGAAACGTCTTGGATCAAGACGTGGCGGTTTGACTACAAATTATTATTTCGTTTGCTATTTTTACAAATATTGTTTTCGCAAACAATTTTTTTTTAAATATTATCTCAAATGTCATATTAAATCACCTTATACAATTTTTAGTGTATAATCAAATATTATTCTGTCGTATAATCTATAAAATTATTAAAATCAAATAGTTTTTATATCCTTATGGAGTCAATGAACTTAAAAAAAAAGTCGTTTGATAATTAGATTAAAATAACTGATACATATGCAAAAAATATTTAAATGACAAGTCTGGTGCAGGCTTTATTGACATTGACCGTTTCGAGCGCGGTCGTAGATAAAATGTCTAAACTTGAATAGTGTTTTATACGATATCGATGCGGAAAATAAAAAGTTATAAGTAGGTTTATGAAATTTTACGAGAAACAAATTACATTTTTCTAACATTTAAATAGGATAGGATAAATATTTTTTTATTTATCGAGGATAATATTTTTTTTTTATTTTAAATGTAATTACCGCCATGTTCCAATTTTAAAAGTGCCATAAACTAGCATGGCCAAAGAAAACATCAGTCATGCGCTGGCCGGCGACATTGACAATGGTTTGAAATTGGAATGTGGCCTTGAAACGAATTCGGTTTCTCGACGGACGGCGAGCGAATTGCGCGGGAAACAGATCAGGTTTTTTATAATCGATAGATTAGACGTGCAGAATAGATTACCGAACGTATCGGACATGCAGAGATCCAGTGTTATTGGATACGAAACTAGCTTTAGACTTCGATTATTTATTTATTCAGCTGCCACAAACAGATATGCTATCTCGTATGTTTGACATTCAAAATATTATTTAATATGGCAACATATTGAATAATATGTTTTTAATTGTTGTGATATTATTTTTTACGTTACACGACTTTTACTTGAAACCCAAATACAATGACATTACGAAGTTAGTTTTGATTAATATTTTTTACCGATACTTTAACTAAAATACCGGGAATATGTTTTTGGTAGAAACGATATAATTTGCACATAAAAAAAATCATATAACCTTAAACATCGGAAACCAAAAAGGATTTAAATATGTGCTAATATAATACAAAAAATTGAAGGTTATTCCTGGTAATTGAAATTCTGATGGGAAGTGTTTGGGTCAAGATAAGACATACATTCATGTATAAGGTTACCGGTATGAATTTAAAAATTTTTACATCACGTCGGATGAATGATATAATGCTATGACTTTAAAAAGATAAGAAAAAAATTTATTAAATAATGCCAAAATCAACAAATTTTATATATCATGTAGCTACGTTTTATTTGTTTTTAATCGGTTTTATTGGTATTAATGAATTACGAGTGATCCACACAGATATAATTTTATGGGATTCGACCTTGAACGAGCAATGCAATTGAGTAAAATCACATAAATGTCTATAAATTCTAAGCGTTTATGATAGTCATTTATCTTTTTCTATAATATCGAATATGGCAACATAAAAAATATTATAAAAGTTCGTTGAAAAAAGTTGTTATTATAAATAAACATTTCCTTTATCTGATTTAAGGATCGAAACCTCGATTAATAAATGCAAAAATTAATTCGTAATTTGCATTTTGCAAGATAAGTATGGGTATATTTATATATATTATCTTATTTAATATATAATGAAGATTATATTATTATATCAATAAATTAAATATATTGTATTATATAACTTAGAAGAATCGAAAGCTTTTGTGGTTGATTTGATTAAACGTACTGGATACGAAGAGCTTGTAGGTACGTCAAAAAAAAGGTTTTTGGAGAAGTTTTATTGTTTTAAGAAACTCAACTATCAATTATTGATTTGTCATTCGAAAAAGACGACATTTATAAGTAAGCCATAATGTTTACCTATATTCAATTAAAAAGTGTACTTTTTTATGAATATTATAAACAAGCGTATAGTATCTATTTGCGTACATATATGCAATCAATTAAGTATCTCTTATAGTTAGATAACCTTTTTGGAATGATATAATTGTTCATTTAAAACCTTAATAAATGAAATGGATTTTAACAAATGAGGTTTTATTAAATTTCATATAAAATTTTAATAAACTTTTTACACGCATGTAAAAAAATATTAAGACTCTTCGTAAACAAGAAGCAACCAATTAGGAGTATTATGTAAATGAAAAAAATATATATACTTATACATTTTTTGGTAACATATCGTGTCATGGTTTATTTATTATCTATTTCAATTTAAATTAAGAACTCTTTTATGTTATTCGCAAAAGTAATAAAAAATATTATAGTTATTTATTTAATTCCCAACATTTTACATAATGTTTTGGTTTTATCAGAGGCCTTGTAACGATTCGTCTCTACCGGGTCACCATATCTTATTCGTTATCAGCGTTTGTACGAAAACGTTAAGTTTAGGAGTTATTGTGTAGGATATTCGACAATCTGAATTCATAACCTTTGAACCGATATTTAATACCTGATTAACTAACTAGTTAACTAAGCACTTAAATTACGCGTTATAAGTTGTGCTATTATTAAACACATTAGATATGGGTTGGATTATAAATTGATATTATAACTGTGCTTGATCAAATTTGGTCATAACTGCCAATTTTAAAAGCAAACACAGATGCACTCCCCTCTCACAGTACGATGGGGGATTTATGATAAAAAGATAGTACAGGTGAATTATTAGGATTAACCGGTACACTCTTGTCAGGGTACGAGAGTATACCACTGACAGATTCCTTCGGACTGTTAAGATGTTTCCCTCAGAAAAACCCAACAATGAATTTTTACGTAATCCGGGTACGAGCCCTGAACTGATCCGTAGTCTTATTAATAAACACTAAACCAGCACGGCTAATGGGTTGATAATATTAAAAATACTAAATTTATTATATTTATTGATTGTCTATCGCAGTTCTTATTTGTGACCACTACTAATTATTTTTTGATGCTGGCTGGTGTTAAGTTCTTATTTTAAAATTTATTTTATTTTTAATTTACGTTAAATCTATACGCTTTATAACAAAGCAATAATAATATTTTTAATTCTATATGTAATGTATAAAATGGTCACGCGTTAAATACGGAAGCTAATCTTATACATACTATATTTTATATAATATTTAATTAAATAAATACGTTCATGTAAAATTGAATATATAATTATAAATAAAATTCAGAGGCAAATTGATAATGGCACACGGAGCTTCAGTCCGTGGTCCACAATTTACTTAATCCCTGGCCTTCCATTTCTTCGTTGGTCTCGTGCCCACAAAGATCATAAAACCTCTGTCGAATCAATAATCTGATTTTAAGTCAATTTCACTCGAGTATTTTTTATCTGTGTTATTCAATATGAAGCAAATCAAGTCTATGCTTCATTATATTTATTCTTATATAAGTATATAAATTTTAATATATATATTTTGTAAGTTTACCGACAAAGACTAACAATGCGAAATCTTATAAGATGTATGATAAGCAATGAGAATGAATTAAATTTATATTTTATATTAATTACGAAAAACATCTAACTCAAAATCACCGAAAAATTAATTAAGTACTAATCGTCGCGGAAGCGAGCGCTAAGATAAACGTCAGTCAAGTTTTAAACGTATTTAAACAAAAAAAAAAAACGTATTTTTGGTTCTGTATGAAAATATAATTTAAAAAAAAAAAACTTTTTTTTAAGAACACCGAGTTTATAGGTCATCATAGACATTGCCACAGTTAATATTAGCTATTTCTTATAACTCTAATGCGCTATCAACCTTGGAAAGTAGGATGTTGCTTGTGCATTTTTTTTTATAACCTATTGAGGCGGATGAGCCTATGGGCCACTTGAGGAACTAAGATGTTATGTCCCTGGTGAAATACATGTATTTATACTAGCTAACTGACCCTTCCAACAGAACTATATAACGTAGTCTTCTTTATATATAAAGCTTAAGTCATAACACAATGTCTGATAGAAAAAGTTTAAAATTATTTAAATAATAAAAATTTCATTGTATTTAAAAATAATTAAATATAATATATTGATTTATTTACTTTATAATGTTCTCGGTATTCCCCTTCGTTTATAACCAATAGCTGTTTATTAAAATATTACATTGTTTCATTCTAGTATGGTTTCTTATTTTCACAGATAATATACAAAAGAAATTAACTTTAAATTCTAGGTTTATACCAATTAAAACTCCTTGCATATCCAAAAATAAAAAGAACGAAATTAATTCTGAGTATTTGTTAATTTTATACAAATTCGTTGAGTAAAAAAAAAAGATTCCAAATTCAAATTCTTTTAAAAACTGTTATAAAATATTTTTTATTATAGAAGTTTTGGTTGAAATAGTAATTCTAAAACCAAAAGTTCTTATCTATTGCATGAGACTGTACTTATTGTCCTTTACAACCTCTAATCGACCTGTGTACGCTTGACCTTGTACGCTCAAGGCACATCCGGACTCATCAAGCGTAATAGAGGCTTTCGTTTGGAAATTTTACGATTTTAACGCTTAAAACTAATGATATAAAGACCATTTTCCATTTGCGTATCAGAGAGAAAATGTTTCATGATTAAAAATTCAAAAAATAAAATTAATGTTTTCACAGTTGGATTTTGTATGTAAATATTTTAAGGTTTCGTAATTATTATGAATAATGTGTCATTCGACTTCTGATGGTTATTTCCAAGTTTAAGATTTATACAGTGTTGCTCAAACTTTTATTTCTTAGTTAGAGTTGGCTCGACTCCTGTCACCGATTCAGAATAACGATTCATCGATAACCGGCAAATAACTCATTAGATCATTAAATTAAGTCTTTAGAATCAAGAAGCTGTAACCTCAGGCCTCACATACTAGCTGTGTCCAGCGGTTTCACCCGCGTATAATTAATAAAAATATGATGAATAAAAATCAGCCTAGAATCTTCCGCGATAAAAGGACTATACAAAACATTTTTTTTTTAATTCGAACCAGTAATTCCAGAGATTAGCCGGATCAAACAAACAAAATCTTCAGCTTTATATATTATTATAGATAATAATTTATAGATTAACACGCTTTTATCTGTTAATGATTACTTTTTTTTTGACATTTAATGAAGTTTATTAATTGCCAAATGTAAATAAATTGTTTGCCCAACATTATATGATATAATAAATGTTAGTTTTTATGATAATATTTAATTTATTTAAGTAGCAAAAAACGTTGGATAAATAAATATTAATTTATCGCTAGCACTCGATTCCAACAAGAGTATTTGATTATCTTCGAGTACTCTTACAAGACGAGGAAGACGTTATGTTTTGACGACGATAAAAATATTCATAAATGAAAGTGATTCAAACTCAAAATTTAAATTCTGATGAGTTATTTTTTAATTTAATGAAATTAATTTAAATAACTCATCATAAACTTGTTTTTATTTATCATATTTTATTTGAATTTTAGGCTATATTTCGGCTATTAAGCAACACCTTGACCTCTGAATACTTAAGCACTAGACATAGATCAAGTTAAACTGGTTTATCATCACTGGATCTTATTCGAATTCAGATATTCGAAATAGTAATGGTTCGTGCAACACAAATGGTGTTACATGTCGAACAAGGAAGTTTAAGGTACTTAGGCATATTAGGAAATACGTTAACAAAAATAGAAGAGATCATCAAAAGATTAATGGTCCGTACGCGGAACCAACCTGCATCGTGATTCTTCATAACGATTATAATAACGAATATTGTGTTAAACCGAATGTTACCAGCGCGATGACGTCAGAAGACGAAAACTTCCGAAGACATCAAGGATAAAGAGTAATCATAAATATAATTTATTAATTACGATCACTAACAAAAATTATCTAACCTTCTCTTCCTGGATGCTATGGCCGCCGTTCTCCGATAAGGGTGTCGATGGAGCGCTGTAGCCTTTACCGTCGTCGTGTGGTGTCATCTGCCGCTGAATGTCGTTCTCTTGATCGTTGTGAACTCGTATTTCATGAAGACCGCTCTTGAATTCAGATAGTCTAAGTACGGACGGTTTTATTTCTGGCATATCATCGGGGTGTTCGTATCTCCTTAAGTCTGTTAGATTAGCTGCTAAGTGTCGGTGTGGGTCGAGAGGTGGAGCCACTCCAATAGATCTAAGATGTTCTATACTTCTATGGATATGCGAATAATTGTCTACTGGTATCTCCGCCATTAGAGGCGAGTTATGGTAATCTAGTCCACCACCGTCTGGCCTATAATCGATTGTCCTTCCTTCCATCATCTTGACGATTTAATTAATTTAATCCTATCTAAATTTGAAAATAATCGTAATATATTTTTTTCTAAATTGTATTTGGCACTATCATATAAAAATATACGGATTCTGTCTTAATATTTCCTTGGTATCTTTTGTTGTTTGTGTCATGGAATTATTCGAGATCCTTCGTTCTTTCTATCTGTAAAAAAAAAAAAATAGAATCGGTATGTCAGGTACGAGATAAATATAAATCGTATCCGAAATGTTGTCCGAATGTCATAACGTAATTAAGAATTACAATAACGTTAAGCAAATCATGGTGTCTTTTAATTTGACGAGTTGCTTAACAGCTTTTGACATTTGTG
This sequence comes from Nymphalis c-album, assembly GCA_963151315.1. Classification (NCBI taxonomy): domain Eukaryota; kingdom Metazoa; phylum Arthropoda; class Insecta; order Lepidoptera; family Nymphalidae; genus Nymphalis; species Nymphalis c-album. The sequence continues at coordinate 6,772,769 of OY720611.1, read as the reverse complement.
TATGACTATCTGAAACTAGATTCAGAGTGTAAAAAACTTGACTTTTTTTTTCAAGCAGGTGACGAGTGAGCCTGCCGCGTAGGTTGTGTCAATGATCTAGCCCCTAGCCCACATGCCGCATCGAATAAGGCTTCTATAATCACACGGTTCGTACAACCATGCCTACAATGTTAATATGAATCATGAATGATTTCTTTTGATATTATTTTTTTTATAATTTATCATTTTTTTTTATAATTACTAACAATAGTGTTGTGATAAGCAAATTTATTTTAATTAATGTATAAAAATTGATCAACTAACACTACTCGTGTTAGTAGAGACGTCATTTCATGTTTTAAGTAGTTTATTTCGCTTGTACATATCAAGTGAATATTTTAATCGAGTTACGTAAGTATTACACGTTTATACGTTTGCTACCAACAGTACCTGTGGAGCTGGCCATACACAGCTGTCAAAGATAATAATTGCGCGTACCGAATACACGACAAACTTATTTTGCTATGAGCTCGAAATGTTATACTGGACCTTGGTACTTATGCCTTATATTATAAGGATCATATAAGTGTTATTGAGTTTGGAGCTTATGTTAGTATACTTGTGATGTTTAGTACTTGGGCCCCACGGTCGATCAAGTTCAAGATTTGTAATCATTACTCGTTTTAAAATAGGGAAGTGAATCGAGCAATTTAATTAAGTTTTTATTGATATTTACAAGAAAAGATGAAATATTTAATTTCAAATTACTTAGTAATTTTATTTGACTTTCTATTTAATGTAAATAATATCAGTATTGAATTCGGTATCGCCGTTTCAGTAATCATTGATTTCGCTATTCTAATTTAAAACGATATGAAAAAGATAGTATTGTTGATTTTTAGTTTTGTTTCTTTAGCAACACTGATCTTAGGACGTTCGATTTTTAAACTATTTGTAAATTTGGTGTTGCCAAATTTTGTGGCAAGTGAAGCGATTCGATTGTACAATTATAACTTTTTTGGGTGCAGGGAAGTTTTTATGATGAATTCAGTTTTTACTTCAGGCATTTTTTTAAACTTAGATTTATTTATTATTTCATATAAGTATTTGTTTTTTTTTGTTTTTTAATTTTCGAACTATGTAATAATTTGTTTTTATTTGTGTACAGTTTGTAAAATATCCACGAAAGAAAACATGCTAAAATAAAAATAAAAATTTAAAAAATATTTTTATGCGATTTATTTTTATTTCATTTATAAAATAACATTGACCTACTGACAGTAATAATTATCTAACATTTTTGAAATAATTAAAAAAAATATTACGTCAAAGTTAAAATATTATGATAAGTTATCTTTTTAATAATATAAAAAGATCACTAACATACTTATATTATTATCTTCGGACAACATTTCGTATTTTTTTAATCAAAATAATTTGGAGGCAAAACACCATAGCTTGATTAATTAAGTTGGTATATAATTTGTTCCATTTATAAATGTTACAATATTATTTTCAAAACATTAAACACTACTAATTATTATATTTCCGTCTATATGTATATAATAATATTATAGTTCGGACATAACTCAAGGTCGTGTTTGACAGACGGCAACTGAGTCGTCCTACTGTTTTAGCATCCATCTTAGTCGGGGGAGATATTACGTAAAAAATTCTTTCTCCCCAAGGGGGGAACTCCCCCAGCTAGGGGTCTTGCCTCCGGATTAATTAAAAAATATATAATTAACATACCTCTCACTATCCCTTAAATCTTCAATTCACCAATATCACCATAATAAATCACAGTTAGTTCCTATATAAATGTCACTTAAAAATATCACATAATAAAGGTAACCACTAGCGTCACAACACGTCCAAAAGGCAACAGTCCCAGGCCTTAAAGCCAAAATATATCAAAAAATCCACGTGTTCCCGGCAAATAAACATTTAAAAAAGTCGGAGAAAAAATCACCGAGCCGTACTGTTGACCCTGAGGTAAAATTATGAATGCCGAGCGTCGTTACTAGGATCCGAATTGCCCGATTTTTTGTACTCAATATTTTTGTGTGCTGTATTTTGATATAGTTGTGGGTAAATCCACACGTGATGTAGCGCTCTGTCCTTTTCGCACTCGGCGATTTGCGCGTGCACCGATTGCAGTAGCGATTGTACGCTAGGACATGTGCTTCGACAAAAAGCCGGCACTCTTCAGACAGCGAGAAGCGCCGAACCACCGGCAACTCTCGACAGCAACAAAAATGCAATATAAAACGCCCGCTCGCCCGCCTTTAGACCGACGCGGCAAAAACGAGACTGAAATTCAGATCTATAGTAGAAAAAGTGAACTACACCGAGCGAGGGGTACACTAACACATAAAATGAAAAAAATCACACGGACGCCAACATCGACAACGGAGCTTAAAAAATCGGAGTGGGGAGCGATCCGCACCGTTCTCTTGAATAGCGGCTTCCCTCTCTAGCGGCGTGAGGCCGCACGCACACAACCGAGCCGCGGTTAAGCGAAAAAAATGTGTACACATTTTTTTATTATTCACGATTTTTATGTGTGTAAGTGGGCTCCGTGCAAGCGGGACGGGGATCGGCGGGCGCGTCTAGCCCCATGCCGGTGCAAGCGAGACAGCGCGCGTCGCCACGTGCTCGTCCCTCGGTATTAAATAATAATTAAAATGGCTACAAGACCGGCGTTACGAGATACTGTTCGGTAGACGATTTTTTGGACGAGCTTTTGTCTTTTTGCTAAGCTTTTTGCGAAATCTACGAAAACGAGGCGACACGTAATAAAGGATGTGTATGTTAAAAAAAAAGTGACTTGATTGACATATAATTTCAAATGTAATGCGCGCAGAATGTCGCGCCGGGGAAAAAAAACCAAGGACGCGGCGCGAAAAAGAACTTATTGATTAAAACAGGGCTGTCATTGACCAGACGTAAATGAGGGTGGTTAATCGTATGCAACGATGGATAAGACTATCTTACTTTTTTTTTAAATATCTTTATTGATAGTGTGAAAGCGACTCCTATTCCAATAAGCGTCTTTATAATAGAAAATTTAATTACATGTAAATTTAATTCACCTGTTAATAGCTAGATTAAATATATATATATATTGATATAAATGGTTTTTTTTTACTATGTTTACGTTATAACTTTCATCAGAATTTTCTTAATTCAATCAAGCACAAGCTTATATTTTAAATTCGTATAATTCTAATAACTATCAATGTAGATATTTATTACTTAAAGATCCAAAGTTAATAATATTATTATTAATTAATAATGAATTATGAATATAACACTCCAATCATTTGTTCCCCGAAATACAAAACAAAACATCTAAGTAATATTTACATTATTCGCTCATAACACCCCAAAGGCTGAACCGATACAAATGAAACTCAGCACTTGAATAGATTATGTAGGGAATAGTATGAAATATACTTATCAAATGAATTTCACCAATGGAAGCTAGTAATCTATACTAATATATAAAGCTGAAGAGTTTGTTTGTTTTTTGAATAATCGTTTTATATACTCATTTCAAATCAAAACAATTCACTATATGCCGAGATGGCCTAGTGGTAAGACCACGTGAATCTTAACCGATGGTCGTGGGTTCAAACCCGGGCAAGCACCGCTGAATTTCATGTGCTTAATTTGTGATTATAATTCATCTCGTGCTTAACGGTGAAGGCAAACATCGTGAAGAAACCGCATGTGTCAAATTTCACTGAAATTTTGTTACATGTGTATTCCACCAACCCGCATTGCAGCAACGTGGTGGAATAAACTCCAAACCTTCTCCTCAAAGAGAGGAGAAGAGGCCTTGGCCCAGCAGTGGGACATTCACAGGTTGTTATTACTATATTATTATGTCTAATTCGGTATAAATATAAAAAACACATTGATATATATATTTCTATCAATGTACAATAAAAAAAATGTTTCATAATTCTAAGGAATTTATTTTAAACCAAATTCAAATAACAAAAAGGCAATAAAACGAACCTTATTTGTTTCTTTTATTTAAAAAAACAGAAGTAAATAGTAAACCGAATCGGCAGCTTCCAATTTTGTAACTATCAATACAAACATTGTTTAATTTTAATTGCATCCAACTTTAGTAACTTTCAATTTTTAAAAGTCATAAAAAAAAAGTTAAAAGCAAAAGTTAATTTTATTACACTTCTATAAAAATTACACTATTGTTAACTTTTTAAATAATTTTAAAGGATCGAAGTGTTTTATCTTTGAGCCTTTTTTAAAAGGAGCAATTTAGTGATTGTTTTTTTTTTATTACTTTTATTACTATTTTCGGATGTTATTTCAAATTACAATGTTCTATATATAAAATTAAGAAAAACTATAAAAAATATGTATACTTTTTGTAAGCGTTACTTAAATAGATAAAAAAAACCATTGATTGCACGAGAGATTCCAAGACAAACGACTTTAACGCGTGCGCACGCGCAGATAAAAAATATGTACAGATAAAAAATTACGTCCTTAATGCTGACTGGTTACAATTATAATAAAAATCAATTTTAAGTATCACTTTCTAGTTTATTATTATCGCAATTGTTAATAAAAAGCAACATGAAGATCAAAGTTTTGTCTGATTAATGATTTTTAATTAAAAAACGAAATAACATAGTGTTTGATAGTATAAAAATATTTTCTTATTATTTTGTTTTCAATTATCGAAATAAATAATAATTATACTACGATTTTGTAAATTTTATAGTAAGCTATAGTCCAATATGACTATTATATAAAATTCAAATCAATATACAAGTTGACTTATAATAATAACAAACTAATAATAGCTTATTATTAATAACGCTACGATCATCTAGTACGCCTACAGAGTAATCAGCATAGCCATCAAACAAAATCAATACAAATAGGTACATACTTCAATTAAGTTCCTTAAGAACATTACATTAGCAAAGCCTCTAGAATGAGGTCATAAAACGCGCAAACGTTTTATTTTAATTACGTCACTCAAAAAATGATAAAAAGCTCCCATTTTGTAAGTTACATTTAAAATTTCAATTTCGAATGTCCTCGATTTTTTTTTATTTTACACTGCCTGTTCATAATTCATTGATTTTTTTTTCTTCTATTTGTCGTCGGACGTAATGCAAGGGTTTGACAACAATTGGTTGAATAGATTCTTTTTTTTGAAGTATTAAAAAATCACCTGTTAAGGGTGCGGAAGTCGGATGTTGATAAGATTTCTTATTTCAATTCAAATTTTAATTCAGGTGTCACAATAGCAGCAACAAGTACTTGTCGTTTGGTCGTCTTATGTCTTTTGATATGAGGCATTCGTGTTAATAATTATGATACAAATATTATGTTTTCGAATCCAAATGCATGTTGTTTATATTCATTATTTTAATCTCTTACAATAACAGGAAGGAGTCACTTAAACATTGAATTATTACTATCTTTTAATCTAGCATTACATCTAATTTTCGACATACTCTAACACGGAACCTGTATTTTGGGAGTCCGCCATTTTGATCTACAGCACATTAGTTCACTGTAATGAATACAACAAAAATAAAAAGTACATCAATTCAATGAAAATTACATTGATGTCTCACTAATGAATGTTTTAAAATCAACGAAACAAAAGCAGCAATAGTAGTCGCCTCAAGCGATACGCTCAAAGTTGTCGATGATGTAATAATATCTCATGGTAATAAAATAAGCATGCAAGTGCTCGATCATCCATCACGCAAATGTTCAGAACCGGATTGTTCGGAACAAGATTCGAGCCGAAATATAACTTCTAAATCATCTTAAAAGATAACGAATGCGTTATTAATAGTTGAGAACAAAGCTACTGTTGCTGAAAATCATTGTTTCTTTTGAAGTTGATAGTTTCATTCGAAAGATAATAAGGAAGCCGAAACAAGGTATTATTTCTATTGCGTAATATTGGAGCAAGACAAAAAAGGTAAACTTTCTCTTTCAAAAACTTAACTTTTTGTGCGGACAGTAAAAACAATTTCAGCTACCGAGAAAAAAAAACCATCCCAATTGTTTTTTAGACTTTTTTGTATCTAACGAAAGGGTGTTTTATATATCGGATATTACAAAACAAACAAAGAAAAATTTTCGTATGGTTTGAAAAAACAAAAGTAACGCACCTGGTTTATTATTTTTTATTGATATCTTAAATGTTTATTATAATCAAATAAGTTCCTCTTCCTGTCGGAAGATGGGCGCCGTGTTTTTTTTAAATGTCATAAAAACTTGATCACGGCTTGGGTCAGAGATTGTTCCATATCCTACTTTAACATGTGGGCCGTAGGGGACACGGATCTTAATGTAAATTTTAGCCTTTTGATTGAGAGTTTATAGACGCAATGTGTTCTATAAAATTTTAAGGCCCTATTTGTTTAATCTTTTCCTACAGATGTCGTTTTATAAATCCATATAATTAGAGGAGAAATTTATCTTCGTTCTTCATCGATTTATTTTAAATAAATTTTCTAATATAACTGATTTAGAAATGGTGGTAAGTATGTATCTTTACTTTTTAAAGTAATTAAGTTTCTGTAATTAGTTACAGCGTTTGTAAATCTTTTATTCAAAAGATATTATGTAATTTGTTAATCTTAGTAAAAATCTGAAGTGGTCATATTCAATTAACTGTCTCGAGGTAATTTTCGAAATCTACAGAAAAATCTCAAATGGCATCCGTAGTCCATCCATCGCACAGCTTGACGCCAACACCAGCTTTTGTATCTTAAAATCGACCCTTGTTTTTTTTCATCATCCCTCAAAATGTTCGAATTTCTTTACCTGCTCATCCCTCTAATACCATATTCGTTAACCAACTTTCCTAGACAATGAATATTCAGCGTTACTTATTTGTAATAAAGGTTATTTTATGTTATTTACATTTTGACTTAAATCTTTTACCGTCAATGTGTCGCCAACAACATCTTGAATAGCATCCCCTAATTCTTAATGACTCATTTTACATTAATTGTAAAGGAAACTGCCATCTATGTTCATTTATGATAAGAGTACTTTTTGCATACATATTTTAGGACATACGCCATATACAGGGTAGTTGATAGCAAGCAGTACTAATAGAATTTTGCTATGGCGCATATGAAAATGTGCGTTCCCCGTAGTTTTGGAATTTATTAGCATCGGTGACTATCCATGGTGCAAAGTTTTAGTGATTTTAAGCCAACAAAAGGTCTGCTTAGGTACTGGACAAACAGATGTCAGACGTCAGACGGTCGAGTTTTTATTTATGGCTTCCTTTTTATATAGTCTTAAGATGATTGTGTGATTGGTATTTAGTGCTAAATGCTAGTCTATCTGGCAATAGTGTCAGCTACTAATTGATGGATTTAATATAAAATAATAGTCCATTGAATGCCACATACAACCGTATAGGGAATACAAAAATGCAAAAAATTAACTTAGTTAAACTTTAGTGTGATAAAATTACTGCAAGTATTTACATGTCCGAGATTGTTTCAATAGCTTGCTAACTTAAACATAATACTTATACTAGTACTAAAACTTTGGCAATGTAAGGCTTTTTAATAATTTGACTTAAATATTGAAATTCTAGAAACGTTCGAATTTTGATTTATCTCAGCACATTTAAGATATAATTCTGTCTACACGTACATAGATAAAGCTTCCTCACTTACGTTCACATATCAACTACAGAATTCGCTCTATTCATCGCGGACAGCACCTGAGCTATCACAAAGCAATCCCCTTTTTAGTTAAAAAGATGTTTTTAATAAAAAAAAACTCTCCCACGACGCGCGATGCAGTTTTTTTTATTCCGTCCTGGATTTTATGGCCTCTGATTAAATATTGTTAAACTATTGTATGTGTTCAAGATTATTTCTTTGAATTATTTTATTGTTACTTATTTCACGCTTTTTATTAGGTCAGTGAGGACGTTTTTAGTATTTATTTTATTGGGCGCAGGGGAGATGGAAGAGACACGTGAAATTTTTAGATTGTAACGTTCCAATTTTAAATTTTTGGACAAAATTTTGCTATCCTATATAATATATAGATAAATAAGTCTTAGAAAATCATATATCTATGAGGATTAGCTTCACTTATTTGTTTAAATTGTCGTAACCAATAAAATGATCTTAACATTTGTCTACATCCGGGTACATGATGTGAACTTAATGGTGTTGGAATAACACAAGTGTAGTACACTTGAGAGACGATATTCATCAAATATATTTGAGAAAATCAAGGTTATCAATAGTTGATTATTATAAACTATTTCCCCCTGTGCGTTAGGAGTGAGGGTGATTGGTGCAAATATACGTTTATATCAATATGTTGGGGTTCAAGCTTGTTTGATTTTTCAAAATCGATTCAGTGGTATATCGTTGTGGTCAATAAAGTTTAAAAAAACAACAGACATGACTTCAGAGCACGGTCGTGACAATGCCAGCTTCCTAACTCTAAAATGCTTCTATTAACTGATATATAAACTGTTTGCTAGTTCAACACAGAATCCAAACTCCGTAGCCTTCTAAACTCATGAATTTATTGAGATTGTTTTCTTGAGTAAATTGTCTCGTTCAAATTTGAAATTTTAAAATTGGAATGTGACAAAACTTTTGAGGTAGGTTTTTTTACTGTAATTAACTTAAAACAATTCTATAAAAACATAATTTCTCCTAAAAGCTTAATATAATTGTTGGTCTATTTGCAGTTGATGATGACAAATGAATAAAAATACCAAGTTATTTATAAATAACAATTACAGGTGAGACAACACAAGAAAACTTTTTAAGTTCAAGATAATCATTATAATTGCTGCCATCTTCTTGTTTGTTGTATAACAGATAATTTCAATGTCAAGTAACACAAAGATGGTAAGAATATCGGAGGTCCAAGAAATGTGGCGTTTTTAAACACGCTGTATATATTTATATTATTTATTTGACAGCTGTCATTTCAAAATAATTCAACCAATTAAATGTATTTTAATCAAGTAAAAACTATAATAAACAAATAGAAACAAAGCAACCACTAATTCATTATTATATAAAAAAAAATACATTTGGAGTTTGAAAAATTGTTGTCAAAGAGTTGCATCCATTATGTTAGGGTGTTTGCTTTTGTGACGTAATGTGCAAGTCTCGTAAACAAATTATTTATTAGGTAAGCTATTCTCTGTTTTAATAAACTCTGGATATAATTCATTTCATCTGAATGGCACAAAACTTTGATGATGTTTTCTTTCACCGGTCAGCACGAATTGAAGCGTTAATACATTTCAAGCACTTGAAATACTCATAGGTGCTTGCACGGATTTGAACCCGCGACCTTTTGTTCATCCACGTGTACTTTTTAGGTCATCGACACTATATTGGCTTAGCATAAGTATAAGCAAATACGTAATTAATTTAATTTTAAATATCAATAGGTACATCTCATACAAAAAAAAAAAAAAATAATTCATAATAAACTAACACTGCTACAGAATATATAATAATAATAATATTTACTCGATGGTAGAGCCTTGTGCACGCTCGTCTGGGTAGGTACCACCCGATATTCTATCGCAAAACAGCAGTACTTGGTATTGTTCCGGTTTGAAGGGTGACTGAACCAGTGTAATTACAGGCACAAGGGACATACCATCTTAGTTTCCAAGGTCGATGGCGCGTTGGCGATGTAGAGGCATTCCTCGATAAAAGGACTATACAACACAAAAATATTTTTTAAATTCAAAGCATTAGTTCCTGAGATTAGCCGGATGAAACAAACAAACTCTTCACCTTTATATATTAGTAAAGATTTCTAAACGCGGACACAAGCAATATCAAGTATTAATTTTTGACGGTAAAATAATTAGTAAATGTGTGATATCAACACAGGATGGCTTGCAAAAGGTATCAATAGTAATATATATGTAGATAAATTTATTGTACGAATATTAAATAATCGATTTAATACACCCTTATCGTAATAAATATGCATACAACAACTTTAGTAAAAAAATTCGCCACAATTCCTGTCCAGGTTATATTCAATCATAGAGTGCTCAGTGCAAACTAGTTTTTTCCATGAAAGTCATGGCCGTTGCCTAATATGCACTGTATTCTGTTACAGTACAAAGCTATGTACAGAAGAATTAATAATAAATAGAAGTGGCATTAACATGACACGAAATCTATGCTCATGCATAGATATCTATTCATATAGATATAATGAGTATAATTACTTTTGTATTTAGCTCTTTAGTCTATAGCTTGCTTATTAGGCTACATCATTGCCCTGGTTTTTGGTTTCAATTCTATCTCAGGTTAGTAAAAACTTAGTCCACGACGTTAATGTTCCCATGCCTTGTAAACTATTTGTTTTTTCTTCCGTCATGTCGGTTTGCCGTCCGGTCAGAATTATCATAGTGAGAGAAGAGGAAGTGCACCTGCGTTTGTGCACACACTTTTGCAACATGATGTGTCTGTGCAGTTGACTGTTCCCTGTTAAGAGATATGGGTGAAATTGGTCTAGAGGATTTCCCCATCGTCATTTATTTATATCGGATACAATCGTCATTACAACCGTGTTTAGGATTGTAAGAGTACCGACAAATAATTGTTCCATTACCGACATCAATAAATTGTTTCCATTTTGAGTATGTCATTTCTACGGTGCGTTTTGCTCTATGGTAAAATGTAGTCAAGTCGATAATATGTGTCATAAAGTATAAATATAAACCTGTCAATATTCCGTTTATGGGGTAAGATCTAGACAATAAGTTTCAGTTCGAGTTGACAAGTAAATTATATAATGGCATATAATGTTTGTTTCGCAACACGCTATCGAGTTAATTATAAATACTTAGAGCCAATGGACTATCATATGATGGGTCACATCTGCCCAGAGACATAGAAAGATCTAGAAATGTTATATACATTCACTGCCTTACTAATTCTAAATTTAAAAAATGATATAATTACTTTTTAATACTTTGCTATCATAGCACTGGAGCGTTCACCATTCATCCATAGTTTGTACTTATTTAGATTTCATTGACACTATTCCCAAAAAACATGTACTTATATGAAATGCTGTAATATAAAGCTGAAACTGGACGCGTTAATGAGTTCTATATATATTTTTAATTACTATGATTATTAAAATCGGCACCATTCGCAAAAAGTTGAAGATTTTTCTATACCTTTTGGCCAGTTTCATTATAATTGCGTTGTCCAATATCAATACCTTTCACAAAATAAATATAAAGTAAATTATACAATTTTGATGATTAAATATATAACCTGTTTCAATGATGATGAGAGATGTTTTTTTTTAATTCTTTACGGCCAGCAACAACAATACTTTGATATATATTATACGTTATTAATCATATTTCGTTACTTGTCTGTTTACAAGTGAATCAATGAGCAGGTTATTTGAAGGTCGTCAAGAATTCGTATTAGATATTATTTCAGAATTAAAGTCCACTTACGTAATGACTTATAACACTGAGATTTATATAATATTTCGTAATATCAGTACGTATTATAAGTCCCTACTCCCTAGCTACCGCTGTTTGTTTGTCTGGCTGAATATTACCGCACAGAATTTTTTTTATTACATTAGAAGTTAGACGAACGTATGGGCCACCTGATGGTAAGTAGTCACCAACGCCCATAGACAATGGCAGTGTAAGAGATGTTAACCTACGCTTACATCGCCAATGCGCCACCAACCTTGGGAACTAAGATGATATGTCCCTTGTGCCTGTAATTACACTGGCTCACTCACCCTTCAACCCGGAACAAAACAATAGCGAGTACTGCTGTTTTGCGGTAGAATAACTGATGAGTGGGTGGTACCTACCCAGACGAGCTTGCACAAAGCTCTACCACCAAGTAAGATTAATTAAGATTACTTCTAAGATTGTCATACAGTTTGCAACGATGAACGCAGTGATTCGTGAGGAAGTCTTAGGTGTATAATTAATTAAGGTTTTGTAATAATCCACTGAAATATATAAATTGCTTAAGATGCCATGTAATTAGAGTTACTGGCTTACGCTGGGTAAACAATTGGAGTTTGATGTGTTACGATATATGATATTCGAGAAGCCGGTTGGCGTAGTTGGTAAGATTTCACGTCGCATGTCGTGGGTTCGATTCCCACCAAGGACGGATATTTGTGTGCATGAACAAGTCTGTTTGTCCTAAGTCTGGGTGTAATAATCTATATAAGTAGGTATTCACAAAAGAACAGTAGTAAATGTAAGTTTATCAGTTATCTGGTTTCCATAGTATAAGCTCTGCTTAGTTTGGGATTAGATGGCCTTGTGTGAATATTGTCCCAGGATATAAACGTATGTAGATCTTCACTTTACCCTTGCGAAGCCGGATTTTTAGCTAGCGATAAACAATTTTGATTCCATAAAGCTTTAGCTGATTTATTATATATTACGCAACACATTTGATTGCCAGTACTTTGAATTGTAAACAAAAAAGGTTTTATATAATAATCGCTTAAAAACTCGTTGGAAAAAACGAACGATAGATAAAATTAACACCCCTTTAAACGGTCATAATATATGGAAAAGAAATGTAAACATAACAAAAACACCTTACGTTATAAGCAAGTGAAATCATAGTAAAAAATATAGCAAAAAGCCCCCTCACAATACTAGCTCGTGGATATTTTTTTTCTCATTTTGATCTAAAATATGTTAGAATCTGCGCGTGAGCACAAAGTCAGGTAGAAACTCGGGTTCGCAGGTAGAAAAAATCTTTTGGTGGATGTAAAAAAAAAGGTTCTTTTATGCGACCCACCCTCTGTGTACGCCTACGATTTGTTACTTTTGTACTCAGATTAAATAATTTTGATACTATGTTGCGCCTATTTTTGTTACAAACAATGTCTTATAATGTTTTATAAACAATGTTTAATAATGTAGCTAATCATCTAAAGCACTTATATTGAGTCAGTCAGTCAGTTATTTTAAAGCAGTATATCATCATTCAACAAACATAGTATATTTAATTTACCTAAAATTTTATATTTTAAAATTTTTGTTGTTCAATCTATTCTTCATTCTTATATTTTAATGAATTTCATAAATAAATTGACAAGAAAGAAATGTTTCATAATAACAAATTAAGTAACATTACTATAATACTACAAAAAAGAAAATTAAACACAACTATCAAGATCATTTCTACTTTTATAAAAGCGGGGGTGAGAATTGTATGCAACATTGGAACCGCATAGCTGCGTATGCGCATTAACACACATGCACACTAAACACACTAGTAAACGCACACATACGCGAAGATTTATAGTTTAAGACGAGACTCGCGAGATTTCGTGTAATTGCAAGGCGTTTGATATAATGTTCTATGTTTGAAGTTTTATGTAAAGTATTTTACATGTATTACCTATGTATATAATATATTTTGTAATGACATATGTACAATCTACAAATAACAACCTATGCTGTCATTAAGTTGCAACGATGATCAATCCTGTACACCATACAAAGCACAAGATAATTTAACATCTTAAAATAATAATAATATCTTGGAACAATATTCACACAAGACCATCTGGTCCTAAACTAAGCAGAACTTGGACTATGGAAACCAGACAACTGATACACTTACATATACACCTTATTTTTTGTAAATACATACTTATATCGATAATTCCACCCAGACACCGGACAAACAGACATCTTCATTCGCACAAATGCTGACCACTTAACAGTACCTCTTGCAAACGGTAATTATTAGAAGTGAACAAATTAGGTATAAGGCCCTAAGGGTAATAGTTTTATAGGTAAAAAAAATATGCAATGAACATGCTAGGCACTAGAATTGACATTAAAAAAAAACAGTTTAGAAATTATAATAAATATGGTATGTATTACTACAAGTACCTGGCAACAGACTATAATAAATTAATTACCTATATACAATACAAACTGAGTAAAATCTTTAGAGCCGTTTCCGAACAAAACATAATATAATTATGAATATTATTCATGTATACAAAACGTATATACGAATGTATGTTACTAAATAATTGATATTCAAATTGGGCTGTTATTAAGTTCAAAAGTTATTTGCAAATTATATACCTAAGGTTTTATATAGTAAATTAAAAATAAACGAGTTTGTATTATATTTTTATTTATTAGGTAGCTATGAACACTATGTACTAAGAAATATGTAAGTCAGTAAGTAAGTAACAGCCTGTGTATGGTAAAGGTTTGGAGCTTATTCCACCACGCTTCTCTAATGCGGGTTGGTGCAATAATGATGTGGCGGAATTTCAATGAAATTAGACACATGGAAATGAATTATAAACACAAATTAAGCACATGAAAATTCAGTGGTGCTTGCCTAGGTTTGAAACCATGATCATCGGTTAAGATTCACGCGTTCAAACCACTGAGTTATCTCGGCTGGCAGAATACTAAAAATATGTACTAAGACATAATGAAGATTTCCTTAATTCGGAAAACAAAAATGAGACAGTTGAATGTTGCAAATGACTTCACACCGCGACCTAACTCAACATAATATCACACACACAAAAAAAAAAACAAAAACAAAAAACACTTTTCGAATTCAAACTCGTGCGGAGAGTTTTAAGTCGACGATATATTTGCAAAAAGTCATTGTAGACTTTTTTGCTTCGTATCTTTTTGCTCCTGTTTTGTGAAGAAAAAGCCTTTGGATGAGTCCGTTGTTACTACAGAACCCGTTACGACGTTTTTGCCCTTCGGAATGTGGCGTCACTAACTTTTTTTTTGTTCCCAACGTTTTTGGTTGCATAACGCGGGTCAGGTTGTGGTCAAGAATTTTGAACCACGAAATTAGAGTGAGGTCAGTTTCAGAAGTCTTGCGAAATTTAACCTTTCATCCTTCTGCTAGTAGAAAACCATTTTTAAAAAACCTATATTTTAATCGACATAATAATATCCTCCTACTTAACAACTGGTTAGGTTATATACGGCCGAATACTGAAACGTCATTTAAATATGAAGTGTGACTTAATTATTTGGAACGTCATTAATTTCAAATTTAGTATGAGAAATTTTAAAATTAATGGCGTTCCAAATAATTAAGTGCTACTTCATATTTGAGTGACGTTTCAGGCCATGAGTCTACTTAATTCTAAATTAACAAATTGAAATACACTTCTATTTCAATTATGATTATGCTTAATCGGTATTAGAAGACCATATAGACTTTGTCTACAATATTACATCATAATTACTTATTTTTTACGAATACATTTTGAAACATATCTGCTTAGCTACCGGCGAAGCTTTCGGTTGAATTTTACCCATTTGGTGCGCGCAGCACAATTTGAATGACATATGTAATTATTATTCGAATATAAAAGAATTATCAACACAATATCTACGAAAAGTTTAAATACCGACATCTATAATCATACTATAACAAAGCGAATGTCACTCTGTATGTTTGTTACACTTTCACTGCTAAACACTGAACCGATTTTGATGAAATCAATCAAAAGATGAAGCAAGCTTAAGACCTAAGAAAGGACATATGATACTTTTTATATCTACGTAATCCCCTCCTCCCGAATATGCAGGCGAAGCCGCTTGCGAAAATTAGTTATAATATAATATATTCTAATGCTACCTATCTATCTGAAAACTATGTACAAAGTCGAAACTATAACCTTGCAAATAAATTGGCCATTTTATCCTTGAGTTTTAGGCGTCTCACTGACATTCAGTGAGTTAATGATTTCTTTAATGTACTTTAAGAACTTCTTATTCTTAAGACGATAGACCGTAACATTTATTCTTTTTAAATATTCATATATTGCTATTTATAGATGATTAAATAAGTTCGTGATCCGGAATCGAATCTGCGACCGTTCGTGCGTGAAGACTGTAAAGGAAAAAAAATTGACATCCGTCGTATTTTTAATTAGTTATGATTTCTTTTAATTAACCGCAGTACTATGATAATTATTATGGCCGTTCGTAATATGAAATGTAAATTTGACAGATGGTCCGCCATGTTGGAACTAAGATGGCGCAGTTGTTTGGCGGATGCGTGGGCGCAACAGGTGTTACCGTGTTGGGATTTTTTTAAAGTATTTTTTAGTCTCGGTGATCCGGCGATATGCTATTTGAGAGCCGGTGGGAAGATTTTAAAGATTTTTTTTTTAATTTTCATGCAAGTGCATTTGATGTACGACTAAGCTGATAATTTTTTTTATATAAAATAGAGCAAGGACACTCATTTACTAAGAAGTACACAATATAATTTTTTTATTATTATTAATTATATAGTTTTTAAAATAATTAAAATAGGAAGGTTAATTGTTGTGTTATCTTCGAGATTAGACAGTATAAAAATAAAATAAAATAATATTCAATTAATCATTATTTCTTATATTTAACACAAAATACTGGCAGTTAAGAAAACAATTTAAAAATAGAACAATGTTGTTATTGATAGTTAAGTAAATATATTTTTAATTTATATCATAAACATGAGGTCATAATACAAGGCATGGCAAATAATTAAGAGTCTGGGGTGTCGACGCGCACATGTGCGGCGCACTTGTCTATGATGTGCCATTGGGTCGCGTGAGGAAAACAATATGAAGGATAAGTCCGATATTAATTATATATTTTGTATATTTAGATTTATTTAAGGTATCCGTTCTGTGCATTTTTGTGACACATGTATCGTATTCTACCACGAATCACCAAATAAATGAAATAAAGCACATGAAATTTTAATAGTGTTTAATCTTGTAATCTTTGATTGATATTCATATATATATTCGTTTTAACCAGTGAGCCATTTTGGCTCATCGTAGAAGTGTTCGAAGTGATACTGTGACGTCAATTGGAATAATCATGATGGATAATACCATGGTAGGTATATCCAAAAACCTGTTAGATAAGCTTACATATTTCATACATTTAATTCTATATTAAAATGTAACTGTGCAAAGCGAAATACAACACATATACTTATATATGTGTGTGTTTGTTATTCACTTGTTTTATTAGTTAATTGGCTTAATAATGTTTATACAAAAAATAATTGGATGTTTTGTTACAAATAACTATATATAATTTTAAAAATGTATAAACAAAATATTATATATTGTGTGGAAAAATTAAAAAAAAGAATTAAGTTTCATGTCTTATCCACAAACATATGGTCCTGTTAAAAACGTGCGCCTTGTAAATCAACGTTCAAAATTGCCGTCAAAAGTAAAAATTCGATGCATTTTCTAGACAAATATTTATGAGGAATAGAGAAAAATATATCCAATATTTACAGAACAGTATTAGTTTTAAGCTTAGTCGAGATGAGGAGGAAATATAAGATGGTAAGTTATGTATTAGTCGGAATATCGGAATTGCGACTCAACAGGGAATTCTACCATTCTTGGTACCATTTGAATTTGCGTGGACTTGGTCATAATATGTACAATGAATAATTTCGATTAAATACTTAACATCTTTTTTAAAATATTTTAAAACTAAAGTCATAATAACACTACACATTACATAGAATAATAACAGTCTTTTTTTTATTACATTAGAAGTTAGACGAACGTATGGGCCACCTGATGGTAAGTAGTCACCAACGCCCATAGACAATGGCAGTGTAAGAGATGTTAACCTACGCTTACATCGCCAATGCGCCACCAACCTTGGGAACTAAGATGATATGTCCCTTGTGCCTGTAATTACACTGGCTCACTCACCCTTCAACCCGGAACAAAACAATAGCGAGTACTGCTGTTTTGCGGTAGAATAACTGATGAGTGGGTGGTACCTACCCAGACGAGCTTGCACAAAGCTCTACCACCAAGTAAGATTAATTAAGATTACTTCTAAGATTGTCATACAGTTTGCAACGATGAACGCAGTGATTCGTGAGGAAGTCTTAGGTGTATAATTAATTAAGGTTTTGTAATAATCCACTGAAATATATAAATTGCTTAAGATGCCATGTAATTAGAGTTACTGGCTTACGCTGGGTAAACAATTGGAGTTTGATGTGTTACGATATATGATATTCGAGAAGCCGGTTGGCGTAGTTGGTAAGATTTCACGTCGCATGTCGTGGGTTCGATTCCCACCAAGGACGGATATTTGTGTGCATGAACAAGTCTGTTTGTCCTAAGTCTGGGTGTAATAATCTATATAAGTAGGTATTCACAAAAGAACAGTAGTAAATGTAAGTTTATCAGTTATCTGGTTTCCATAGTATAAGCTCTGCTTAGTTTGGGATTAGATGGCCTTGTGTGAATATTGTCCCAGGATATAAACGTATGTAGATCTTCACTTTACCCTTGCGAAGCCGGATTTTTAGCTAGCGATAAACAATTTTGATTCCATAAAGCTTTAGCTGATTTATTATATATTACGCAACACATTTGATTGCCAGTACTTTGAATTGTAAACAAAAAAGGTTTTATATAATAATCGCTTAAAAACTCGTTGGAAAAAACGAACGATAGATAAAATTAACACCCCTTTAAACGGTCATAATATATGGAAAAGAAATGTAAACATAACAAAAACACCTTACGTTATAAGCAAGTGAAATCATAGTAAAAAATATAGCAAAAAGCCCCCTCACAATACTAGCTCGTGGATATTTTTTTTCTCATTTTGATCTAAAATATGTTAGAATCTGCGCGTGAGCACAAAGTCAGGTAGAAACTCGGGTTCGCAGGTAGAAAAAATCTTTTGGTGGATGTAAAAAAAAAGGTTCTTTTATGCGACCCACCCTCTGTGTACGCCTACGATTTGTTACTTTTGTACTCAGATTAAATAATTTTGATACTATGTTGCGCCTATTTTTGTTACAAACAATGTCTTATAATGTTTTATAAACAATGTTTAATAATGTAGCTAATCATCTAAAGCACTTATATTGAGTCAGTCAGTCAGTTATTTTAAAGCAGTATATCATCATTCAACAAACATAGTATATTTAATTTACCTAAAATTTTATATTTTAAAATTTTTGTTGTTCAATCTATTCTTCATTCTTATATTTTAATGAATTTCATAAATAAATTGACAAGAAAGAAATGTTTCATAATAACAAATTAAGTAACATTACTATAATACTACAAAAAAGAAAATTAAACACAACTATCAAGATCATTTCTACTTTTATAAAAGCGGGGGTGAGAATTGTATGCAACATTGGAACCGCATAGCTGCGTATGCGCATTAACACACATGCACACTAAACACACTAGTAAACGCACACATACGCGAAGATTTATAGTTTAAGACGAGACTCGCGAGATTTCGTGTAATTGCAAGGCGTTTGATATAATGTTCTATGTTTGAAGTTTTATGTAAAGTATTTTACATGTATTACCTATGTATATAATATATTTTGTAATGACATATGTACAATCTACAAATAACAACCTATGCTGTCATTAAGTTGCAACGATGATCAATCCTGTACACCATACAAAGCACAAGATAATTTAACATCTTAAAATAATAATAATATCTTGGAACAATATTCACACAAGACCATCTGGTCCTAAACTAAGCAGAACTTGGACTATGGAAACCAGACAACTGATACACTTACATATACACCTTATTTTTTGTAAATACATACTTATATCGATAATTCCACCCAGACACCGGACAAACAGACATCTTCATTCGCACAAATGCTGACCACTTAACAGTACCTCTTGCAAACGGTAATTATTAGAAGTGAACAAATTAGGTATAAGGCCCTAAGGGTAATAGTTTTATAGGTAAAAAAAATATGCAATGAACATGCTAGGCACTAGAATTGACATTAAAAAAAAACAGTTTAGAAATTATAATAAATATGGTATGTATTACTACAAGTACCTGGCAACAGACTATAATAAATTAATTACCTATATACAATACAAACTGAGTAAAATCTTTAGAGCCGTTTCCGAACAAAACATAATATAATTATGAATATTATTCATGTATACAAAACGTATATACGAATGTATGTTACTAAATAATTGATATTCAAATTGGGCTGTTATTAAGTTCAAAAGTTATTTGCAAATTATATACCTAAGGTTTTATATAGTAAATTAAAAATAAACGAGTTTGTATTATATTTTTATTTATTAGGTAGCTATGAACACTATGTACTAAGAAATATGTAAGTCAGTAAGTAAGTAACAGCCTGTGTATGGTAAAGGTTTGGAGCTTATTCCACCACGCTTCTCTAATGCGGGTTGGTGCAATAATGATGTGGCGGAATTTCAATGAAATTAGACACATGGAAATGAATTATAAACACAAATTAAGCACATGAAAATTCAGTGGTGCTTGCCTAGGTTTGAAACCATGATCATCGGTTAAGATTCACGCGTTCAAACCACTGAGTTATCTCGGCTGGCAGAATACTAAAAATATGTACTAAGACATAATGAAGATTTCCTTAATTCGGAAAACAAAAATGAGACAGTTGAATGTTGCAAATGACTTCACACCGCGACCTAACTCAACATAATATCACACACACAAAAAAAAAAACAAAAACAAAAAACACTTTTCGAATTCAAACTCGTGCGGAGAGTTTTAAGTCGACGATATATTTGCAAAAAGTCATTGTAGACTTTTTTGCTTCGTATCTTTTTGCTCCTGTTTTGTGAAGAAAAAGCCTTTGGATGAGTCCGTTGTTACTACAGAACCCGTTACGACGTTTTTGCCCTTCGGAATGTGGCGTCACTAACTTTTTTTTTGTTCCCAACGTTTTTGGTTGCATAACGCGGGTCAGGTTGTGGTCAAGAATTTTGAACCACGAAATTAGAGTGAGGTCAGTTTCAGAAGTCTTGCGAAATTTAACCTTTCATCCTTCTGCTAGTAGAAAACCATTTTTAAAAAACCTATATTTTAATCGACATAATAATATCCTCCTACTTAACAACTGGTTAGGTTATATACGGCCGAATACTGAAACGTCATTTAAATATGAAGTGTGACTTAATTATTTGGAACGTCATTAATTTCAAATTTAGTATGAGAAATTTTAAAATTAATGGCGTTCCAAATAATTAAGTGCTACTTCATATTTGAGTGACGTTTCAGGCCATGAGTCTACTTAATTCTAAATTAACAAATTGAAATACACTTCTATTTCAATTATGATTATGCTTAATCGGTATTAGAAGACCATATAGACTTTGTCTACAATATTACATCATAATTACTTATTTTTTACGAATACATTTTGAAACATATCTGCTTAGCTACCGGCGAAGCTTTCGGTTGAATTTTACCCATTTGGTGCGCGCAGCACAATTTGAATGACATATGTAATTATTATTCGAATATAAAAGAATTATCAACACAATATCTACGAAAAGTTTAAATACCGACATCTATAATCATACTATAACAAAGCGAATGTCACTCTGTATGTTTGTTACACTTTCACTGCTAAACACTGAACCGATTTTGATGAAATCAATCAAAAGATGAAGCAAGCTTAAGACCTAAGAAAGGACATATGATACTTTTTATATCTACGTAATCCCCTCCTCCCGAATATGCAGGCGAAGCCGCTTGCGAAAATTAGTTATAATATAATATATTCTAATGCTACCTATCTATCTGAAAACTATGTACAAAGTCGAAACTATAACCTTGCAAATAAATTGGCCATTTTATCCTTGAGTTTTAGGCGTCTCACTGACATTCAGTGAGTTAATGATTTCTTTAATGTACTTTAAGAACTTCTTATTCTTAAGACGATAGACCGTAACATTTATTCTTTTTAAATATTCATATATTGCTATTTATAGATGATTAAATAAGTTCGTGATCCGGAATCGAATCTGCGACCGTTCGTGCGTGAAGACTGTAAAGGAAAAAAAATTGACATCCGTCGTATTTTTAATTAGTTATGATTTCTTTTAATTAACCGCAGTACTATGATAATTATTATGGCCGTTCGTAATATGAAATGTAAATTTGACAGATGGTCCGCCATGTTGGAACTAAGATGGCGCAGTTGTTTGGCGGATGCGTGGGCGCAACAGGTGTTACCGTGTTGGGATTTTTTTAAAGTATTTTTTAGTCTCGGTGATCCGGCGATATGCTATTTGAGAGCCGGTGGGAAGATTTTAAAGATTTTTTTTTTAATTTTCATGCAAGTGCATTTGATGTACGACTAAGCTGATAATTTTTTTTATATAAAATAGAGCAAGGACACTCATTTACTAAGAAGTACACAATATAATTTTTTTATTATTATTAATTATATAGTTTTTAAAATAATTAAAATAGGAAGGTTAATTGTTGTGTTATCTTCGAGATTAGACAGTATAAAAATAAAATAAAATAATATTCAATTAATCATTATTTCTTATATTTAACACAAAATACTGGCAGTTAAGAAAACAATTTAAAAATAGAACAATGTTGTTATTGATAGTTAAGTAAATATATTTTTAATTTATATCATAAACATGAGGTCATAATACAAGGCATGGCAAATAATTAAGAGTCTGGGGTGTCGACGCGCACATGTGCGGCGCACTTGTCTATGATGTGCCATTGGGTCGCGTGAGGAAAACAATATGAAGGATAAGTCCGATATTAATTATATATTTTGTATATTTAGATTTATTTAAGGTATCCGTTCTGTGCATTTTTGTGACACATGTATCGTATTCTACCACGAATCACCAAATAAATGAAATAAAGCACATGAAATTTTAATAGTGTTTAATCTTGTAATCTTTGATTGATATTCATATATATATTCGTTTTAACCAGTGAGCCATTTTGGCTCATCGTAGAAGTGTTCGAAGTGATACTGTGACGTCAATTGGAATAATCATGATGGATAATACCATGGTAGGTATATCCAAAAACCTGTTAGATAAGCTTACATATTTCATACATTTAATTCTATATTAAAATGTAACTGTGCAAAGCGAAATACAACACATATACTTATATATGTGTGTGTTTGTTATTCACTTGTTTTATTAGTTAATTGGCTTAATAATGTTTATACAAAAAATAATTGGATGTTTTGTTACAAATAACTATATATAATTTTAAAAATGTATAAACAAAATATTATATATTGTGTGGAAAAATTAAAAAAAAGAATTAAGTTTCATGTCTTATCCACAAACATATGGTCCTGTTAAAAACGTGCGCCTTGTAAATCAACGTTCAAAATTGCCGTCAAAAGTAAAAATTCGATGCATTTTCTAGACAAATATTTATGAGGAATAGAGAAAAATATATCCAATATTTACAGAACAGTATTAGTTTTAAGCTTAGTCGAGATGAGGAGGAAATATAAGATGGTAAGTTATGTATTAGTCGGAATATCGGAATTGCGACTCAACAGGGAATTCTACCATTCTTGGTACCATTTGAATTTGCGTGGACTTGGTCATAATATGTACAATGAATAATTTCGATTAAATACTTAACATCTTTTTTAAAATATTTTAAAACTAAAGTCATAATAACACTACACATTACATAGAATAATAACAGTCTTTTGTGTGGCATTGTACCAATTTCAATTAAAATATACATAAGACATTTAAATTTTCATTTTTTTTCGTTTTCTGTAACTACCGTTTATATCTTGAAATTTCAACCAGAACTTTCATTACCAATGAAAATGAATACCAAATATCCTACATGTTCAGTATCCCAATGTTGGTGGTGCATCAGCCATATCAGGATTGGTTAATATCTTTTACATCGCCAATGTCTATGGGCGATGGTGACCATTAGCCCGTCAGCTTATCTATAATATAAAAAATGGTTGTCTGTAAAGTCGGTTTATGGACGATAGTTTAACGTGACAACGTCATAACAAAACATTGAAATCATTTTTTTGAATTATCATTATTCTGTATGGATACAAAGAAAGAGTGAAATGATATCTACAATTTAATTGATAAATTTACTTTTATTTGCACTCGTAACGGGAAAATGAGCGTAACGGGACAACGAGTCATCCTTTTTCGTGCATGCAACCAGCGTTTATCGATTTATTAGACGTTGTCACGTCAAAAAAATATAGAAAGCACTTATATAATTCCGGGTACTTTAGATAGTGTCATATTACTTTATCTATTTTATCAGTACATGGCGCGGAGACAATCAAGGACTCCAATTTTAGCGACAAATATCAATATAAATTATTTAATTTAATTAATTAATGACATGAGTGTTACGTAATTTAGACAGATAATAATTGATAAAGGTGTTTATTTAAATTACATATTAAAACAACAGCCTGTATAACTGATACATTAATTATGATAACTTTTTCACTAAGTAGTACAATGATGTATATTTTAATGTTAAACGTTTTTTATTTGACAGCCATTGCATATGATGACGTTATACCTACGCTCTAGAATTTATGGTTAAATCGCTAATATTTTCGGTATCAATTTTAATACCACAAGGAGCAGCCTGTATATAACGGACATGATCAACTTATTTTATCATCATCATTAATTTTATTTGCTCTCTGTTCTCAGTTTTTTTATTGAGAAAATGTAGGTGAATGGTACAATAGGCGGTAAGTGGTCACCAACACCCCTTAAAATTGTTAACATTAACCATTCATTACATCACCAATGCACCAACATACAACAATATAAATACAACAATTATAAGTATTGCTAAAAAAGTCTTGCCCTCAACAACATACACGCACAATTCAAATCACTGTCATTCAAATATAAAATACGTTTTGCCTGTGGTTTCTTTTTTTTTTATTGTATAGGAAGGCGGACGAGCATATGGGCCACCTGATGGTAAGGGGTCACCAACGCCCATAGACAATGGCATTGTAAGAAATGTTAACCATCGCTTATATCGCCAATGCGCCACCAACCTTGGGAACTAAGATGTTATGTCCCTTGTGCCTGTAATTACACTGGCTCACTCACCCTTCAAACCGGAACACAGCAATACAAAGTACTGCTGTTTTGCGGCAGAATATCTGATGAGTGGGTGGTACCTACCCAGACGAGCTTCCACAAAGCTCTACCACCAAGTTTCACCCGCTTAGTTCAATTCCCATGGAAATACGGGGCAAAATGTTACTCGCTGATAATGTAGCTTCCCATTGGTGAAACAATTTTTAAAATCGGTTTAGTAGCTTAGGCGTGTAAACTTAACAAAAAAATAAACATTCGCGTTATAAAAGTGTATGATATCCGAATTCAACGAACGAGTGTCTAACGATAATACGTATTAACAATTAACAAAATGTGCAATTAAACAAAGGTGATATTATTATATATAAATATCTTATTGAATATATTCGGATATTTGAATCAGTTGTAAAGGTGGATACGCTTTGAACCTGCGACCTTAAGATACACGTGTTCCGCATATCATTAGTCTTTAATTGTTCGGCAACATGAAATCGTCGCAACAAGGTTACCAATCAAAATTTCGCTTATTATTATTAATCATGAAAAATAAACTAAATATATGAAACAAATAGTACATTTTAAGTATTTTTTTTTATTGTGTTGTTGGTAGAGATTAATTAAACTAATTGTTTGCAAAACGTGCAAAAAAAGTCATTGTCAAGTGCATTTTTTTATTCGATTCTTTTTGGGCGGAAATTATGATATTTCAAACCTATGGAACATATTTTCCATTAAATTGCATATTAGTAAATTTAAATAATATTTATTTTGGTACCTCTGGTACTGATTTTGTTTATTTTGGTACCTCTTTTTGTAATTGTGTTCGGGAATGGTGTTCTTGTAATAAATTGTGTATAGTTAGTTCTAAGTTAATGTAAAGCGTGTTTTGGACGTTTGTTATGTACTGTTGGAGATCAAATTAAATAATACATAAAAATCCTCTAGAGGATTATACTGATTTTAGAGGAGAATGCCCACAGTATAGAAGAGGATGGTTTTATGAGCAAACAGATACACGGTGATAATTCAAAGGATCGGCAATATGACACAACTGGAGACATTTCAGGTATATGACTGAAAAGCACGTACACTTCTAGGCACGGGTGTGTACATTGCCAGCGTCTTAACTCTGAACTGCTTGAGATTTTCTGAACAAAAAACCAATAACTCATTCTTGAAACAATCCTCGAGATCATACACGTTATAAGCCAGCCAGTAATTTTTGAGTTATGGAAATATGAATTTGGAACAATTGGAATATCAACCAATATTTAGTAGAAGAAGTTCATCACTTCTTCTACTAAATATTAGAGTAACACCTTAATCCATCTCAGAATCAATCCTTAAAGTTCCTTAGTCAACTATTACATTAAGGAAAAAAAAGTCGTGTCAGGTAAGTTGGATTCTATGGGTTAATTCTATCTACGATAGGTTGGTTACGTGGAACCCCAAATCGTGTTCCGAGAACTTTAATAATTGAGATGATAAATTAGTCTACACACATATATAAAGCTGAAGAGTTTGTTTGTTTGATCCGGCTAATCTCAGGAAATACTGGTTCAAATTTAAAAAATATTTTTGTGTTGTATAGTCCTTATATCGACGAAGGTTCTAGGCTGATTTTTTTATTAATTATACGCGGGTGAAACCGTGGGGCACACTAGTGTCATCACATGCCCACAAAGTGCGTAACACCTTTATATATATATATATATATATATATATATATATATATATATATATATATATATATATATATATATACAATACAAAACTATAGTGAATATATCCTCTCAACTGTCTGGTTCAAAATCAACCCACAGTTGACTCACTGGAATAAAGCGTGTCATGGAAGTGACGATATCTTTATAATTATGTATATAATATGAATTATGTGTATATAGTATGAAATTGTTGTTAACTAAGCTAACAGAATAAGTACAAATTTTCCTTCGTAATATTTCAATTCGAAGGTGAGTGCGATAAATTATCCATTTACCACTTAATTGTTTGTAACACAATAAAGATTGTATATAGTTTGGAAAGTTTCTACATTTGCAAGATCCGAGAGTTCTAGGATTTCTAAATTACTCGTATTTTTTTAATGTATTTTTAACATTTATCTAGAAGTAATCAACATTAACGACCTGATAAAATACTGCTGGGTCAAGTCTTCATTCTTTTTGGAGGTTTGAATTATTATGTACTTAGTTTGTGTTTCAATTATTAAACAAAATTCATTTAGTGGTTAGCATTAGAAAATATCGTACCTGCGTCTAATAATAATTAACATTATTTTCACAAACACTTGCGTTCAGTTTTTTGGTTACAATATATAATTTTAATATAATTTTTACTCCTTTATTAATAACATCTTACAAAACAAAACTTCTCCCCCTAGATCGGTGGTCGATGCTGGTTAATAATAAGTACTGGTAGTTATATAAAACCTTTTCATAATAACCTACAGTACAGTAACAGCTTGTGAATGTCCAACTGCTGGGCTAAGGCCTCTTTTCTTTTTTTGAGGAGAAGGTTTTGGAGCTTATTTCACCACGCTGCTCCAATGCGGGTTGGTACACACATGTGACAGAATTTCAGTGAAATTTGACAAATGCATGCATTCTTCACGATCTTTTCCTTCACAGTCAAGCACCAGAATTATAATCACAAATTGTCACAAAGCACATGGAATTCAGTGGTGCTTGCTCGGGTTTGAACCCACGATCATCGATTAAGATTAACGCGTCCGTACCACTGGGCCATCTCGGCTTCATAATAACCTGTATGAATTTATTTAATTTATTATTATTATTCATTGTTCAGTTTAGTCACGTCTTCTATTTTTCAGTTTAGACATAGTTATTGATACTGATAATTATGTCTTTATAACTGATTTTGGAGAAGGTGAATGCTCATAGTGAAGAAGAGGACGATTTAATGCGCAAACAGATATACTGCGATAAATCAAAGGATCGGCAATACGACACGACCGGAGACATTTCAGGTATATGACTGAAACGCACGTACACTTCTAGGCACGGGTGTGTACCTACATTTTTTAGTTAAATACATAATGTAAAGAGTGTTACTTGGTTTTAACGAACGAAACTTCGTGAGGTCAGAGCCGATGTGTTTAGCCAAAAACCTGTTGATATGGCGACCACGAAGTAGAAATTTCGCGAGACTCATTCCAAACTTAAAATAACAAAATCATGTTATTCTTTACTAATATAATATAAGTAAAAGTTTGTAAAAGTCCTACCTAAAGATAATACTTTTCCTCGCGCGGAAAAACGATTTACGCATATATCTTATCTCGATCATTAAATATGTGTACATTGCTTTACTGTGAACTTAATGATGTGACTTTAAAACGTGGTAAGCCTTTCGTTGTATATCTTTACTTTAAAAAATAAAATAAAATAATACCCCTGGAATTTTACTTTTAAATGTGTATGTAAGTGTTACTTATTTTGTGTAAAGTTGATTAAATATTGGACTTCAAACAGCACCCATTTATCGCTTATTCTACCGCTAAGCAACACTTAGTATGGTTATGGCCCATTTGGTTTGAATTGTGAGTAAGCGAGTATAACAACAGCCACAAGGAATATAACTTCTAAGTTCACAACCAGATGCACTGGAATGGTAATAGGAGCCTAATTAACAGTTCGCTTAACTATGTTTTACAAATACATAACAAGCTCTACTTTTAACAATATTTTAGCTGCTTTACCGCACGAAATATATATTTTTTTTATTGTATAGGAAGGCGGACGAGCGTATGGGCCACCTGATGGTAAGTGGTCACCAACGCCCATAGACAATGGCATTGTAAGAAATGTTAACCATCGCTTACATCGCCAATGCGCCACCCACCTTGGGAACTATGATGTTATGTCCCTTGTGCCTGTAATTACACTGGCTCACTCACCCTTCAAACCGGAACACAGCAATACAAAGTACTGCTTTGCGGCAGAATATTTGAATTCTCGCAATGTTATTGACGGGCACAACATGAACTTACGTTCATCTGAAAATTTATTTTTAAATCCACCTGTGCAGAAAACATTTTTTTCCAAAAATCTTTTACGGCTGAGGCTACTCGATTGTGGAATGCCCTCCCGCTTAATATCAAATCTGCAACCTCTTTAACATTGTTTAAAACTAAAGTTAATAATTATTACCTCACACTCTCACACTGAATGGCGACTAGATACCATTTGTTATTTGTATATATCCGTATATTTGTATGTATTTATGTATGACTTTATGTATATATGTATGTATAAATGTATATATGTACCTAGCTATATGTATGTAGTAGTTTATGTATGTATTATATTATTTGTATCTATGTATGTAGTCTATTTTACACCACCTACCATCTCTCTGTTGGCTATTACTCCATATCACCTCGGTTGTCTGGAAGAAATCGCTTTAAAGCGATAAGACCGCCGGTTGTACCATCTTTTCTTTACGTGTACTTACTATAAGGCTAATCTGTTTAATTTGTGGTGTACAATAAAGTATTTAAATAAATAAATTTAAATAAATCTGATGAGTGGGTGGTACCTACCCAGACGAGCTTGCACAAAGCTCTACCACCAAGTAATAATATATAATAAATATATAAAATAAATAATAAATGTATAGTATCGAAAATAGTACCACTAACCCACAATGGGTAGTGCGATAAAAAAAACGTAGCAATTTATTTATTTGTGGGTTAATAATACTGAATATTGCCAGCTTAATTATTTGTCAGTGGACATAATCCTAACTAAATCGTCGTTCGTGGTCACCGCGAGTTCAGCAGCGTATTACGAGTTACTAATGCCTACACGTCAATCACTTTGATTGAAATGATAAAAACATTGATTCATATTCATAGTACACTGACAGTTGAGGAATTAAACGATAATAAAATTAATTTATTTCCTTCTATGATATTATTATTAAATTTATTGCAATAAAGTTATATTTTTTCTTTTTTGTGGTAAGATTAGTTCTTTATGGTAAAATTTAAATTTAGAACGAAGAAACAACCATATTTTTTATTTTTTCGTAGCTTTTTATATTTCACTATGTACAACAGTAGCACCATGTATATATTCTCCTGGTGACCTAAATTCTTCCATTGAGGAGATGGTTTGGAGCTCATTCCACCATGCTGCACCAAACCGAGTTGGAGGATATATACAGAATTTCATTGAAACATACAGGTTTCCTCTATATGTTTTCCGTGACCAAAAACAAGATTATAAATAAAATTAAGCACCTTGAAATGTAATTTACATATTTTCAGTTAGAATACTTGAAATTAAAAGGACCACTTGATTGCTTAATCCCTTTTTTTATAATATTGGTAGGTGGACGAGCATATCATGGGCCACCTGATAGTAAGTGATCACCAACGCATTTGCTTTGTAAGATATTTAACCATCGCTTACATCACCAATGCGCCACCAACCTGGGGAATTAAGATTTTATGTCTCTTGTGCCTGTAATTTCACTGGCTCACTGACCCTTCAAAACCGGAACTAAACAAAAGCAAATACTGCTGTTTTTCGGTAGAATATCTGATGAGTGGGTGGTACCCACCCAGACGACCTTGCACAAAGCTCTACCACCAAGTAAACATACTCATGATCATGAACCTATTATGAATCTGATGTAACCCGCACGTAAATCCACCAAGCCTTTTTATAGTAACTGGTGCATTGGTTATACGTCAAAATCTATTTGAATACTTGTAAAATAACCCATATTTCATTATTACTGTTAATTACTTAATACCCATTAATCAAAACTCAAGGAGTTAGTTCGAAATGTTTTTAAAATAATGACGCCATAGACAAAGTCAAGGCTAAATTTAACATATTTATGGTACATATCTCATTAATAAATATTAAAAATTTATCATTATAAATAAAATGACTATTCAAAAACAATGTATAATTTTAATTTTTATGCTAATCCATCGTAAAATCCGTGTATTAATTAAAAGAGTTTCGTAATTATTATTTTTTTAATTAGCTATGGTAACACGTACTCGTGTTTATTAATTGAAATATATGAATTGTGTATTATAATATTATTTTACTGAAATTATAAACTCATAATAGCCCGTGTGTTTATTTATTTTGCGTAACTAATACAATATTATTATAATACTATTACTTTAGCACCAACACTTCAGCAGTGCTTCTTCTGCCTCCAAAGCTCTTCATCTTCGGGGGACTGGGGAGAACTTTATTGTTACTTATAATATATATATATATATTATACTATTTAAAATATGAGACGCTAAACTCTCGTCTAATAACCGACTTTAACCTCTATCTTACTCCTGGAAATCCTGATTACCAGGAGTAAGATAGAGGGTAAACCAAGAGCTGGTTTAACGTTATGTGTGTACTCTATATATGGGAAATAATTCTATTACTCAGTGTATGAATTCTCAGTCTATTACTCAATCTGGGTACATATTAACCCACGAGGTTTTCGTGGTAGTTAAATTACAAAGTAAAATGTATTTGTTATGTATTGGTCAAAAAATTAAAAAAAGTATATATATATTTAGGTAAAGACACCAGGGACATAACATCATAGTTCCCAAGGTTGGTAGCGCTTTGGCAATGTAAGGGATGGTTAGTATTTTTTACAATGATAATATCTATAGGCGGTGGAGACTTTGCATGAGGTCATTAACCTGTCCGTTAACCTATTCCATATATTTAAAAAAAAACCTGCGTATTTAGTAAAAAAAAAACTGCTTAACATTTCGATTCGCGTGACAGATAATAAAGACATCTATAATGAGCTAATATTTTTTTTAAAACGACAAAAAAATGAAAAAAAAATGTAAACAATCAATAAAACCTAAAAAGGACAAATTATTTGAATATATTATGAAAAAAAAAATACCGATCGCGATAACTGTGACTCAGTAATCACCAATTTAGATATCTAATAATAAAAACCTTTGACAGGTTTTCTGTGTCGTAATCACTATATATATAAAAATTTTGAGTATTGGTCTGTGTATAAGTTTTTTTTTCTTTATTTTTTATAATATGCAATCTTTAAGATTACATGTATGCATTTGTGTTTGTTTGTTATTATCATAAAAATCTGTAGGTTTTTAAGAATATCGATGAAAACTTGTTTTATATGTTTTTAACACTTAAATCAGCTTAAGAACGACCTTAAATTAAATATATATATAAATTATACAATTGTTGGTTTGAACGTAACCTGTTGTAATTGTTTTGTTTTTAACATAATCAAATATCGGATAATATTTTAAATTAGGAACGTTATGAATATACCACTGCTTACCTTTTTATTCTACTCAGCCTAAACCCATTCTCTAGTATGATCCCAAATTTTCGGATATTAAAAAAAAAAGTTTTTTAATCATCGCCATCAGTTGACTGGCAGTGAACTTCTGAATAGTAGTAGTCGTATTTTGTACCATACTATTGTACGGGGACAATAAAACTAAAATAAACATATACAAACTGATAATTTTTTTATAAACAAATTCGTATAAAACGCAAAATATCATATCCGTAATTTAAACAAAACTATAATGTAGGGTAAATATTTTTTTTTGTTTTGTCTTTATTGCTTTATATAATTCAGTGTCATACAAGTAAGTGCTAATATATATAATTTTTATAAGAAACTAGCTGTACCCCGCGGTTGCACCCCTATAATTAATAAAAAAAACCATGAATAAAAATCAGCCTAGAGCCTTCCTCGTTAAAAGGACTATACAACACAAAAATAATTTTTAAATTCGAACCAGTAGTTTTTGAGATTAGCCGGATCAAACAAACAAACTCTTCAGCTTTATATATTAGTATAAAAAATATAGTATATAAAAAACAAACACAATTATATTATACTTTAACATATAACAATAGTCATAGTAAAACACCAGTTAATATATAAAGGACAAATGGAGACATAGTGACCCAATATTTTCCGATAAAGCGAAAAAAAACCGTATTTTTTGTTTACAAAAACATGGCGTTAAGAAGCGTTCAACAATCGTTGTTTTTATGACTGTCGGTCTGTGTGATAATGTTTTTTTTTTATATTGAAAATGAGCAAAAACTTCTTTTAGCGTAATCAAGTAGGTGTTTTGACGAACGACTATTTTAATTTATAGCTTAATAATGCAATGAACATATACCGACGAGCCTGTTGGCGTGGTTGGTAGATTGGCTTGCGCACCACAGGTCGTGAGTTCGATTCCCACCCAGGAAAGACATTTGTGTGTATTTATTTTATTCTGGGTTTAATTATCTATATAAGTATGTATTTACAAAATAAATGTAGAATATGTAGTATATTAGTTGTCTGGTTTCCGTAGTATAAGCCCTGCTTAATTTGGGATCAGATGGACATGTGTGAATAATGTCCCTAAATAAGATATTATTATATAAATATTTTTTTATTATTAATATCGTCATATCTTCAGCCATTTTAGGTGCTATATTGTGTAAAAAGCGGATTTAAAGCGCTTGATTTTCCTATCAGCTGTTATTCTAAAATTAGCCATCGCATAAGATTTTAAAAATAGATTTGAATATTAATTAAAGTATTATTAAAATTTTATAAAATCACCATAGAGAAGTGATTTCGAAATTGTTGTAACGCTTACAATCGTATAATTATTTACTGAGAGACTGTTTTATGAATAATATTTTGATGATTGTATCTGTATTGCAAAAAAATAATAGTTCAATATACACTCCCATGAGTACACTCCCACTCATATGAATGTCCCACTGCTGGGCAATTACTTGGTGGTAGAGCTTCGTGCAAGCTCGTCTGGGTAGGCACCACCCACTCATCAGATATTCTGCCGCAAAACAGCAGTACTTTGTATTGCTGTGTTCCGGTTTGAAGGGTGAGTGAGCCAGTGTAATTACAGGCACAAGGGACATAACATCTTAGTTCCCAAGGTTGGTGGCGCATTGGCGATGTAAGCGATGGTTAACATCTCTTACAATGCCATTGTCTATGGGCGTTGGTGACCACTTACCATCAGGTGGCCCATATGCTCGTCCGGCTTCCTATACAATAATAAAAAAAATGCGATAAGGGCTCCAAGGACTCTACGGAAACAAAACTTTGATACTACATTCTGTAAGAGAAGATTTGTGAGTAAAGTTTTATGTTCACGATTATTTATCATATTTATATCTACTATATATATTTATATTCATATTTATATCTACTATATCTTATATATTACTGTAACATATCACAGTTGTATACATTGTGTTCAAATATTCTGCGGAACAGAAAGATAGACAGACAATTAGTTACATTTGTAAGATAGGAAGATGGGTATCCCCCACAATGTCGAAATGCATGCATAGGCATCACATGTTTGTAGTAAACTTAAATAATAATGGAAATGAAGATTTAAAAAAAAACGAATAACGATTAGTTAATTAATTATAAAAATTTAGTTTGTCTATGGCTGCCAAATGTATCCGCGATAAATCAATTGAAAATATATTTTCAACATCAAATAATAAATCTTTAAAACAAGTTACAGAGTTTTGTATTAGCATTAATTGCAATAAAGTCAATTTACATAAAACCACATCGCAACCGGTTTACATGTAATTATATTTTGGTTATCAAAATCTTTTCTTGACGTATTTAAGTACAACATTGACCTTGGAGGTTTTAGGCGTAAAATTATTTTTAATGTTTATGCATTGGCTGTATGGTAAGGCCTGTGCTTTACGTTTCTTTTTTTAGTACACTAGTAGCTGATTTCGCGCCAATTTAGGTTATTTTTGTTTAATAATTCAGAAGTTAATATCGATATTTAATCATAAAGACCTACTTAAATATATAAATAAAGTTTTTAAATAAGGAATTAATAAATTAGATATACAGCCATTAGCTTAAAACAGATACATAAATATACCTTTTGTTTTTAAGGAAATATAAAATTATATATATTAAATAAAATAAATGTAAAAATATAAAGTAACATTGTATTAACTTCAGTATTTCTAAGTATTGCTGCCG
Source organism: Nymphalis c-album (assembly GCA_963151315.1). Taxonomy (NCBI): domain Eukaryota; kingdom Metazoa; phylum Arthropoda; class Insecta; order Lepidoptera; family Nymphalidae; genus Nymphalis; species Nymphalis c-album. The sequence goes on along the minus strand of OY720611.1, from coordinate 6,737,720 downwards.
CCCTTCACGGTTAACGAAACAGATCTCAATAATGATAAAAAACTGGTTGTTTGTCAAAACCTCAGCGAAATAATTAATTATTTAATAATATACTAACATTTTCTACAATTCATTATTATATTATTGACTTATATTTTTTTTTATTGTTGCAAAGACATAGATTAGTGCTGCCAGTATCTAAAAAGTTATGGTTTGTGTCAACCTTTAAAAAATTATAAAGTCGTTTTATTTAAAAGATTGAAAGATGAGAGAAGCGGTGAAAACGGACACCACCAGAGCTCTACTACAAATAATTGAAATTGTGTTTGTTTAGAGCACACATAGGTATTTATTAGCTTTGTATATTAGGTTGAATTACATATTTGCAGGTTACAACTCTCTTTATATAAAGTGCAAAGAGAAATATAAGATTCGGTTCAAAAAAATTATATGTATGTTCGTATTCATTTTCATTTACATATTCGTATGTTTATGGTTCATATAAATTGCTCTACATCTCTCTTCTGGAAGATATATTAATGAAAAAGATTCAAAATAAAGTTACGTATAAATATTAATGTTTGATGAATATTTTGGTAAATTTTTTGAATAATTTATTTATTTTAACGACTGATTAATGTTTTTCAATAAGTATTGCAAACATAATCTAAGAAGTTGCTTTGCCATGAAATAGATTAGTAAGAAGTCGTTCTGAAAATAATTTTGTAGTTATTTTCTTTAAATTGCTTTAAAATTTATAAAATTATATTTTATTGTTACCCTATTAAAAAGTATGATCTGATAGATATTTTTGTATCTATAAATCAAATCGAATGTTTCAAGTAAATACAATACAAAGTGTTTTTGAATCGTAAATATTTTAACTCTCCCACTATTTTGGACCTCTAACGAGAACACAGTAGGACACGTGTAGGTATTCTTTTTATTAATAATTAATTACAATATGTTTCTTTTAGTGCGTAATAAGATTTATTAATTATGACTTAATTAAGTTTTAAATAATATATTTTCCGGTATTATATTATATAATACTAGCTAATTGTCCCAGCTTCGCTTATAGGTAAGAAGAAAAATATATTTTGGATATTCGTAAAATCCGTTCTTAGTAAGCGTCAATGTTGGAAGGAGTTACTGTGACAAATTTCATGTCAATCGGGCGTATAGTCTAGGAGATCTCATAATGCCCCAAAAACATTAAAGAAGGTTTTATAAGTTTATTTTTATTTCTATTATTAATTATATGTATATCAGCTTTTATGGAATACTCTTGTGTATTATTTTATATAAACATTATGCTATTGTATATGTATTGTGATTGCGTTAATAAATATATTTATAATATAAATAAATATTTTCTGTATTATAGTTTAGTAGCTACTGCATAACACGATACCAACAGATGGTACAACTGAACAAAGTGCGATAAACAAACTAAAGAAAACTTAAACAATTCAACAAAACAAATGCGGAAAGAGCATAGCCGGAAAAACCTTACTTGGTAACCGCCGAATAGTACTCGCCACTATTGCCATACGAAATGTTGCAATGAATAACTTTAATTGTCATGCGGAAATAGACTTTATCACGATGAGTTAAAGCTCAAATATGATTGACGTGGGTTTGAAATAAGGCATTATAAGACGCTGTGATGTAATATGTCCGCCACAAGGTCAGCATAGACCGAAAATCAGGTTTGCCCCCCTTCCCCCGCTGAGCATACACCGCGTCATGGGAGGCGCCGTGTGCGTTTCTACGGCTTGTGTACATACGTTTCCGTCATAATTTCAATAATATTTATTAATGATAATAATGAGATTAACGACCGAATACTGAAACGTCACTCAAAGTTAAACACAACTTAACATTGAGAAGCTCCTAAATGAATATGCGAAATTTGAATTTAGCGGCGTCTCAAATATTTAAGTTGCATTTAATATTTAAGTGACGTTTCAGTATTCGGCCATAAGAATCATAATAATTAATCATTAAAAATGTATATTATAATAATGCTTGTTATGTAGTTAGATCTATTGACAGAGCATATAATATTTTTGAGGATCTTATTCATGTATGTCGTAACTGACGTTTAGGTTGACAAAGTCATTTAATAATAGAGAATAGTTAAGAATTTGTAACTATTGTAATTTTTTATTGCTTCGGAGTTAGAACCTTATGTGAGTTTTATATACATTGAAATAAGAACATGAATGAAATGATGAAACATAACTAGATGAGTTTTAATAAATAATTACTTCGTACTGTAGTACAGTTAATATTAGTGGCATCATATTATGATTGGACTTATTAAGTCTTTATTATCAGTTTTTTTATATATATAAATTATAGGTATTAAGATACATAATTATATACATATGTTTATATTATTAATATATTATATAATGTGTTAAAATGATAAATAAAATTCTAGTAAATCCCTGAATATTGAAAATATTCCTAATAATTGTTTGTTCAACATCTACATTTTAATAATAATGGAGATAAGTGTTAACTATTCTAAATTATTAATATAGTATGACTTTATACATTACACACATAAATTACGTGTTTATTGTCTTATGCATTTCCTAAAGTTTTATAGAGCGCTAATTATAGTACAAAGTATTATACATTTATATTTATATTCTTTAGATTATATATGTATAATTGTATACTTAATAGCCTACAATAGGGTTGGTCGTAAAACAAATATTATAAGAACTAAATTCGGTGCTCCATCCGTAATAACGCACACGTCTATTCGGAATTCGTCAAAATACTCCGACGACTACCACATGGCTTGCGACTCATTCTTCATACATATTAACATGTGTGCGTCTACGTTGTGTATGTGTGTATTATCACGTATCTATGAATGCGAAGTTGTGCTTCGTTGTTCAACAAAATTTAACTTAGTTTTCATTTGTATTAAATTCGCAACACAATGATTTATAATTGATATTTAACATAATTTATTTAAAAAAAAATAAACGATTTTTCTTCCTAATTTTAGAGTCTCTAGTCATTATCTTATTATTAAACTTCTATTTCGCAATAGCTTATTAATAAAATTAATAATTTGCTTTCAAAGTAATAATTGTAAGATTTTTATGAGTTATCTTTTATTTTAAATCGAATACATGGTAATTTATTTATAATTATAGTATAAATGAAAAGGAAATACATACACTGCATTAATTTTATCTAATACAATCCAAGCATTTGATTATTTCAATTTGCATAATTATAAGGAAACGAAAATTACACGAAAAAAAAAACATAATTACTCGTTCGAAGTTTAAAATATTGATTAAATGGTCATACTGACTACTAACGCCATCTGTCGGCGATCAATTGAACTACCATGTTAATACCTTGATCAGTCGATAGATGTCTATGAATGGGGTTACGTTCCCAATATTATATCTAATATCAATCATACCTTATATTTTTGCAGAAATTTTAACGTACCTGTAACAAAAACACAAATATTAATTTATACATACAAGTTTATTTATTTTAGAAGTGTAAGTTTAGTTACTCACTTGGTGGTAGAGCTTTGTGCAAGCTCTTCTGGGAAGGTACCACCCACACATTAGATATTCTGTCGCAAAAAGCAGTATTTGGTATTGTTGTGTTCCGCTTTGAAGGGTGAGTGAGCCAGGGTTAATTATAGGCACAAGGGACATAACATCTTAATTCCCATGGTTGGTGGCGCATTGACGATGTAAGCGATGTTTAACATTTCTAACAATGCCATTGTCTATGGGCGTTGGTGACCAATTACTATCAGGTGGCCCACATGCTCGTCCGCCTTCCTGTACAATAAAAGAAAACTTAAGAATACTTTTTAATTTGTAAAATATTTAATTTGTAATCTTTGCCCCTCTCCAGTAACAACAGGGTGTGGATATATATATTTCTATGTATAAATAATTAGACGGTACATATTTAGGCAGACAGGCTGGTTAATGGACCATCTGAGGGTAAGCGGTACTGTCAATATACATAGCCACGTCAAGAACCGAATAGTTTATATTGTACTGAAAATCGAATATCGCCAAACAGTAATGTAGTATTGTTGTGAGTGAGCCAGGGTGGTGGCACTTTTTTGATGTAAATAATTGATAAATTTTCTTACAGCGTCAATGCCCGTTCGTCTACTTATATTAAAAAGAACATACGAGCCAGAGTACATATTGACTTACACTCTATATACAAGAATATCATGTTCGGTAGGTCACTTCTGGTCAGCAAAGGGGAAAATTTGGGTCTAATTTCACCAAGCTGGTCGAATGCATGGATAAGCCCCTAAATTATGTAACACCCGAAAACTGGTACTCTGATCCGGTTTACCTATCGCGATTTGTTTTCATTTATTTAGATAAGTGAATGTCTTACAAAAAACATCAAAAAATGACGAAAAAATCATATTTATTTGCAAGTACTTGGCAAGCACAGAATTATTAAATAAGAGTAGGTGCAGATTATTGAATTTAAATTATAACTAGAAAAAATAAAAGCATGAGCTAAATCAGAGAAACCAATAAAAAACAATAGAATAATAATATGGTTTAGGGGCCACAAAGTAAAAATTAAAATCGTAGTGAGGATTTTCTCTATACTTCAAGATTTTCTTCTTGAAAACGTTGAGCTTGTCGTAAAAAATGACGATATTATGGGTCTTAAAACCATAAATAAATCTGTTAAAGAGTAATTTTAAATTTAAAATGTATGATCAGCTTATTGTAATAACATGTTCCGATATATCTGGGATTCCCAAAAATAATCACACCGATATAAACACATACCTGATTGATACTACGTCTCTTACGACCTTCTTAAAAACGTTGTTTTGTAAAACACTAATTTATCTCTTTCTGACAACATACATTTGATACTCGATAGAAGAAAACATGGTATAACTGATCACTAACAACATTTATAGGTAAAGCCGTTTGAATCTAAAGTGAAGTAGCAAAATCTCTTAGTTTCAAATTTTTGGGACATTTTTCACCTTTTGAATCGCAATTCCGATTCTCTGAGCGAAAAATGAACCAGGGGCCCTAGACAAGTGGCTTTAAGTTAATAGAATAGAATAGAAAACACTAATCAATGTATGAGCATGACATACACGTTCGACTCGAAACGTCTAGAAACATCGAACGCGAATGTCAATCTCATAGATTGATTATTATTATTTTCTATTCTATTCCATTAGTGTAAAGCCACTTCTAGACTTGTCTAGGGCCCCTGCCCTCCTGTCACCAGTAGAGACAATTAGTTCTTAAAATGATAGCGCAAAGACATTTTCCAAGCATAACAATCATACTGTCATCATGCCTTTAGTACTGATTCGTGAGTGAGATCCCCGTTTCAATGAGAAAATACTCTCAGTAATCTAGTCATTGTATATATTTTTTTAAGTCCTCAATAGGAATGATCCTTCTGCAAATAAATGTATAGAAGTCGTATGTTCATTAACCGACTTCATTTTTCATATCAACCCATTGTGACTGTGATTATATAAATTTAATTAAAATAAATTTCGTTAGAAACACTGGTCCAATGAATGGATAAGCCCTTACCATAAATGTTATACTTAATTATGTAACACCCAAAAACTGGTACTCCCATACTCTCGTACTTTTTTTTTATACAATTTAACGAAACATTAAAACCTTTAAACTCAATAGGTATCGTATTTAAAAAGTAAAAATTAACAATTCGTTAATGTCACTAACCAAATACCTCCTGCATCCGTCATCCGAAGTAAAAAGATTAAAAAAAATACATGTATTTAATTAATCTGCAATTACATTTATGTTTCCTGCATAAGAATCAATGATATGTACTCTTATGAAATATAAATTACTGATATTTGATTATCACAAGTCAGTTTGTATATTTTCTTATAAAATGATGTAATACAATGGCCCACGAAAAGATAAAAAATTAGGGTATCTACGCATAAATAAAAAAAATTAACGGATCTCAAATCACCCCAGAAGTCTCTGTTCCCATAGATCAAGACAGAGCAACGCATTTGCATACGTTGAATCATTAATTTCTTACTCAAGTTTTTTTCTCATCCTATATACCCCACATGACTTGAATGAATTTAACACAATATGATATCATTAAAATAAAAGATTAAGTAGTATCCCTAATTTGCATACTGATCTTAACCTGTGAGAAAGGAGTCCCGCAAGGGGTGCTATAGGGCCTGCATTTTTTATTGTATACGAAAGTGACTAGACAATACAAAATTGTTTTTATATTTATCATACAACGATAGAAGCGGTTTTTTCATTATTTGTTTTCTACTTTAACTTCGCACGGTGATTTGCATAGCCAGTTTCGGTCACCCTAACGTTTTTGCATACTCCTTTGCATATTAATGTCTAAGACTGTCTCTTTGAGTATGTGTGTTTACTTTCAGCTTTATTTTAAGGATAGCGGATTTTTTTAATTTAATTCATAAATTCTTTTGGGTCAGGTATTTTTTTTTTCTTTAGTCATTGTGAGTATTGTGAGTGTCATTAGTGATGCTTTTGCTATCGTGTGAGACATTTCGGGTGAATCTTAAGGTGAATAATTAAAGTATGGAACACATAGTTGGTCCCCACAAACAATTTCTATTGTATATCTAATTGAATTCCGGTTTTGTTGCTCGTCATCGCTGATTATTCTTTGTTTGATGAATATTTAGGAGGTGATTTTTTTTTTCATTGCCTTCGGGTGCATTATTTTTTATTGCGGAACAAAACATCTGCTTCGTTGTAATTAAAAAAAAAATCGTGAGAACACCGGGGATGTCCGTTTGAATTAATTAGAATCGTAGATGATATATCCGTTTGTAGATTTTAAGAAACCGTTACATTATTAAATATTTTATTTCTATTATCCATAATAACTTATTATTTGAGATATAGTGTGTAAATATACGTTTTTGTAAAAATTGTAAGGAATTACATATTATTATTATATACGTACTTAACTCAAAGGTGCATTTATAAGCAATAAATATATTTGTTATAAAATGTGTGAATAATAAACATTTCTAAAACAAGGAAACATAAATACGCAGGTGTAATGATCACGCGAGCATTATATTTAATGCTTTGAAAAAATACATAATTAACATGTTAATGAAATTAAAAAAAAAAATCGATGTTAATTTATAAATAAATTTGCATTAGTACATAATTATATTAAATACCTATATAATGATAATAATTTCGTTAATGGATAATTTAAAATGGACATTTGTTAGACAATTGTGACGACCACGTCACAATTCAATACTTGAACGTTTTGTTAAACTTATTATGAACGTATATAATCAGATTTGATTGAATAAGATCAAATAATTTGGCAATCGTGTTATAACATAGAACCCCTTGCAATAAAATATTATATTTCATCAATAGTACCCTATACAATTCCAAAATAGTTACAAGCAATATAACACCTTATACATTTATATATAAAGGTTATGTTGCCGTGTAGATGTGTCAGCGTTGATGACTGTATTACCAATAAAGGGTTAACTAAAATTATAAGTCTATTGATGATTGTATTGATCACATAAATTGACATGGCGCGTGCGATCGTTCTATAGATCAACAATTTCCTATGAAATTGGATATTTTTTTGCGTTGAACAAAAACTGCATCGATTGTTATTTGCGGTCGGAGCGAATCGTTGTCTGCAGCAACCGAACGAATCAATATAACGTTTATATTATTTCCTTAATCTCAGCGATATTTCGCTGTAAGAAATTTATAAATTTCAGGAAATGTATATTTACATTTAGTTTGACAAAAACGAGCGAAATACTTGTATTTCGATCTAGAATTACTTTCTAATTTGCAGTATCAGACTAGACACAGTTATCTTGTAAAGGTTTACTTTATTCACTAGTTTGGCAAACTATACACAGCTGTCACGCGAAATCGGCTTTTTGTTAATCCTTGAAAAAAATAGCCCTTCGATTGCTCCCGTCTTACCCTTCAATCTATTATAAGATTATTGGGTATTGATCTATTGTGGAGGGCGCGAAAGGGTTTAAGTACTTCATATTGTCGTTTAAATCCTTTTACTTATTCTATCTTTTGTGCTTTGAAAGGTATATTCGGATTATTGATTCTATCGGCGTCTGTGATAAGAACTGTCGATGTTGCTAATGAGGGATTATTTATGTTGGTACAACATTATTACTTCCTATACGTGGTGGAAGAGCTTTGTGCAAGCTCGTGTGGGTAGGTACCACCCACTCATCGCTAATTCTACCGCAAAACAGCAGTACATAGTACTGTTGTATTCCAGTTTTAAGGGTAAGTGAGCCAGTGTAATTACAGGCACAAGGGACATAACATCTTAGTTCCCAAGGTTGGTGGCGCATTGGCAATGTAAGAGATGGTTAACAACTCTTACAATGCCATTGTCTATGGGCGTTGGTGACCACTTACCATCAGGTGAACCATATGCTCGTCCACCTTCCTATGAAATAAAAAAAATATATCATAAATGTGGTGTGGATGGTTATTTGTTCTGGCAACACTTTTGACATACTATTTAAAGCATTTTGAAAAAACATTCGTTTACTCTCTAAGCTAAATTCTATCGTATCGCAATATATTATTGGAAATTGTCGAATCCCAAAGTTTGTTAAAACTCTTAGTACTGCAGTGTTTTGCATCAAATCAGAATTTGTCCAATTTTTTCTTTTTATTCATACGTATTTGACGTATTTTCTAGAAGAACTGCTAAATTTAATAAAATGACAATTTTAATAGTCCATAAAATAATTACGCGTCCGATAAAATTAGCTTTGGTTCAACGACATAAATTGTCCTTAACATATAAGAGGCGAAAGAAACATACATACACAAAAAATGTACTAAAAGCAAAGAAGATATTACAATACCTTCCGGGGAGTAATTTTATCAAGACATTTAATTATAGAATACAACATGACTATAAGACTTAGTATTTAATTTTATAGTTAATTATTTGAAATATCTCTAACCACTTGGTGGTACAGCTATGTGCAATCCACCAATAATTAGCAATATTTAGTAGGTATTGTAATCTAGTTTGAAGTCAGTGAGTGGTGATCAGTTACCATCAGGTGGACCATTTGGATAACTTCTTTTCAAAAAAGTCTCCTTCATTTATAATAAGTAAGTGGCAGTCTGATGGACTAAGGTTTTAAGAAGTAGGCTTTGTAAATAATGTTAGAAAAGAAATAATTACTTAAACCAAGATTATAAATTATCCAAAATTTGTAAATGGAACATTCAAGTTACTTACGCATAAAATTATTACTAGCATTCGATAATAATTTGATGATTTGGCCTGATATGTTTTAAACTAATTGCTACGTTTATAATTAGGACATTACTCTCGTTAAATTAAAAACTAACGGTGTTCAAAATTATCCGGTTACAACTGACATCGCAAATCTCACAATATTTTAATCATAACCTGTATTTCACATTTAATTACGAATTTCTACTTATATTTTTTGTTAAATATAACAATTTACGTCACGAATAATTCGATCATTAGTCAAATCACGTGTATTTAAAGATACCGTTTTTCGTTCCCACATTAAGACTTTAAACACTTCTGAATGCAAATCATTGCCTAATCCTAGGAATATGATTACATATGATTCTTTGCCGGGACAAAATTTTAGCAATGACAAATTATATCAAGTGCCCGAAGCTTTCTCACATACAGAATCATCCCTTGCTAGTGATGTTTTATTCAATAATTGACGTCCTTTGCGAATTATTATGCAAAGTAATATACTTTGTGATTGTGCATGTTGACATAACACCATCAATCTGCTGTTTGATTTATACCTAGATAGGGATGGGAACGAATATCGATGTTATGCTACTATTAATGTTTATCGTGATCCATGCCATATTTATTTTATATTAGTATTTTCTTAGTAGTTTTGTGTATGTGTTGATTTCAAGTTTATCGTGATATCAATGAGTATTGCCTAGTTTTTTTTAAATTGTATGATATATTATTATGTGTATTTTTTTAGGTCATTAGTGTAAATATTTACTTAAAAATTTAAATGACTACCTTAAATATATATGATCCAATAACAAAATAGCTACTGTAAAAATTATAATAATCTGTAAAAATAAAATAAAATGTAACTTAAAAGTAACGATACTTTTATTTAATAACGAATTTAAATAATGAAAGAACTAGATATATATTTACCTGTCACTTAATTTCTAACCTTGATCAAACTGTAATCATCGATAATTCTAGCACTATCGATAAACAATAAAATGAACCATTCTATCGATATCTACATTACACATCCCTACTTTACTTATATTATAATGATGGATTATCTCTCCTTAGACCTTAACAAAGCGTCTTCGCACCGCAACGCCTATTAGTGAACAAATGCATTCTTATTCTGATTTTGTGTTTAACCTGCACCCCATGTGTAGACATGCTTAGAATTTAATGTGGGGTATGAAATCTGTCGTGCTTGCTAATGGGTTGAAACTCATTTTTGAACACGAATATTTTATCTATAAAAGAAATTATTATTCAAGTTACCTTGCACTTAGTTGTTCTATCTATAAAATTATATATTTAAAAAGTTATTGGATTTTTCTATCGAAATTTCACAGCAGCAGCATAGAACCTAGTTGCACCTCATACCGGTCGTGTCGGATTACAGTACCATCAGATTATAAGCGTGAGGGAATAGAGAGTACATTTGCGCACACACTTGTGCACTATAATATGCTACTATCAGAAATCGGTCAAGATGACAGGATCATTTAGTAGATGACAACTTTCCATCAGACGCTCACTAAAAATGTCTTAAAAAAATTGCAATTTTGAACATAGCACATATTATGATTATTTAGTTACATATAAACCACACTTAAAAATTTAATTGAAAATGTAACATGTTAAAATAATAAACGAAAGTTTAAATAATATTCGTACAAAGATGCGACGTATAACCTTTAAATGTCTTAGGCTCTTCTTGGCTACCGCAAAGCTTCTTGTGGCGAGCTTTCATTGTTTCAAGAAAATTATACTTAAAATTGTTGATGTTTGAACGAGATAGCGGTTAGAGTTGTATTTATAATTATAACCGGATTTTATATATTTATCTAAAATCACATAAAGGTAAGTATATAGTGTCTTATATACTACTTATATTTGAATATAATATTAAACAATATTGGTCTTGATATATAGTAATTGGAAGCATTGTTAATAATATGTTTTGGTAACACTTGGACACCGTCACTCGAGTCGGTATATGTCGGCCGAATTATCGGTAATTGAAACATACTTGCAATTGTATTCGATTATTCCATGTCTGCCATCTTTCATTCTAATAATAGATCAATTTTCATATACGCTTCTTTAAAGTATTTTTAAGCAATCGTTGATCCCAAATCTTCAGGAAATTGCAAATTCGGACGCCTAAATAAGAAGAAAACATATATCTTGGATAAGATTTACGTAAAATCCGTTCTTAGTGCACATCTACGTCGTGGTAGGAGTAAATGTGACTTTCAAGTTAATCGGGCGGATAGTTAGGAGATCTCGTGTTGTATTTCGCTTATACATAAATATATAACGGGTGTCCTCCAAGGGGTCAAAATTCTACCATCATTGAACCGTTTTGTCTATGTCTAGACACATTTGACTTACATCTTGGTTCAACTAAGGATGATTAATTTCTTACAGTGCTTATGTCTACGAGTGGTATTGACTACTTGACTTTCGGCCGAATGCTGAAACTCAAAGTTAAACACTACTTAACATTGAAAAGCTCCTAAAGTAGTATGCGAAATTTGAATTTAATGGCGTCTCAAATAATTATTATTAATATTTAAGTGACGTTTCAGTATTTGGCAATTAGACTACATGTGGCCCATTTGAACATAACATACAAATATAAATACATGTCATATATTACTTCAACTTATGTTCTACAATATTACCGTATTTTCAAATTGTTTTAAGTCATTTCAAAGTTATTTAATAATCTACAAGTCATGATATTTTACCCCATCGTATTACAAAGTGAGACGCGACCCGAGATGCGGTTGTGGTGGCTGAGACGACCACATGGAGATCTATGCTGTTATGATATTGTGTACACATTTAATTTGAAAGTAGATTGTATAAAATGATTAATAAATCTTAAGATGTCATTAAAACTCATGAAACCTTAATAGTATCTATAATGTTAATATGTTGGTTAATTTTTCAGATAATAAACTGTAATTGTAAACAAAAATGATATTTGTGACAAAACAAATTAATACTTACTAATAATTTACTTGGTGGAAGAGCTTTTTGCAAGCTCGTCTGGGTAGGTACCACCCACTCATCAGATATTCTACTGTAAAACAGCAGTACTTGGTATTGTGTTCCGGTTTGAAGGGTGAGTGAGCCAGTGTAATTACAGGCACGAGGGACATAACTTCTTGGTTCCCAAGGTTTGTGGCGCATTGACGATGTAAGCGATTGTCAACATATCTTCAATGCCAATGTCTATGGGCGTTGTTGACCACTTACCATCAGGTGGCCCATTTGCTCGTCCGCCTGCCTATACAATAAAAAATATATATATTTCGGTGATATGTACCATATAACTGTCTCATCTGTATTCAACCGTTGGGGCAACGTGGTGGTTTAAGCTCCAAGCTTTCTTAATGAAAAGAGGTCTTAGTCCAGAAAAGCTGAAGCTTTGTAGCCACGTATCATGTTGACTTCAGTCCAATAACATTTAATATCTGACTGATACTTTACTACACAAATCAAGAAGAATATAAAAAAAATGGTAGTCTGTAAAATCGGTTTACGGACGATAGTTTAACGTGACAACGTCATAACAGATAGATGCGGCGCAAGCGTACAATCAGCGTATCGGGACAATGAGCGTAACGGGACAACGAGTCATCCTTTTCCGTGCATGCAGCCAGCGTTTATCGATTTATTAGACGTTGTCACGTCAAAAAGATTCCCACGTGTATTCATTCAAAATGATGTATGATCTATATAAGATAGAGTACTCTTGACTTTTTCTCATTATTAATACGAAAGCGTGTCAAACTATCTCCATTTGCAATCTATAACCGCCTATCTGAAGGAGACAATTACATGTTTCCGCCATACCCTGGCCACGTTTTGCAAATATTTTAACCTGTCAAGTTAATATGGCGTCGTAAATTAACAACAAAATGATAAGTCAACTGTTTAACGGTCGTTAATGCAGATTATATATGAAAATTGTAAATTGCATGTCTAACGCTTGCTTGAACGCTCGGGCCATGAAATAGGCGTGTGGGACTGTATTGTTAACTGATAGCGCTGTTGAAGGTAGTTATGTTATTGCATGGGTCGGAATAAGGCATGATTGAGAGATGCTTTGCAATGTCGTAAGACTTTCGAACCTTGCTTCAAATAAAATTGTATTAATAAACATTTCATACGTATAAATCAGAAGAATTTCTTTCTTTCAACGCGCTAATGTTATAATTTATCAGTCCAATGTTGTCTTGGTAAGTATTCACCGCCACACATAAACATTAGCGTTGTAAAAATAATGAATGTCAATGCGCCACCAACCTTGGGAACTAAGATCTTACGTTCCTGTAGTTACACTGGCTCACTCACCCTTCAAACTGGAACACAAGTCACAACTATGTATTGCTATTTAGCAGTAGAACATCTGATGATAGGTACCTAACTAGACGGGCTTGCACAAAGCTATCACCTAGTTAAATATTATGCGTAATATCTCCTAATCTAACTTAGACAATAATGCAATAATTTGCTAAACTCAACCCTTCATCTCTTTTTTAATGGCTCCACGCTAATAATCGCAAGCGGTTCCCGTGACAAGTTTTAATTGCCGCGCATGCGCTGCTCACCTGCCGGCGCGCGCGCAACGTGCCTCCTTATATATAAAGTTCGCCTCCATACATTAATACCAAGAGGTAATTGCTCGTTATAGTATGTTATGACTTCTTTGATTTACAATATTTTTATATTGAATTGGAAAACCTTGTTATAAATCAAACATTGTTGTCATTATATACTATGTACAAAAAAACGCAAGGGTTGTCTGTTTATTAAATGTTTGTAATTCTGTGTTTTCATTTATATAAAAGGAATTTAAAATTAAATGTATCTTAAGCCGTTGTCATTTATATTTTATATGTAAAGATGTTACTAAAAGCTTTTATTAAAATTAATAATAAGTTCAAATTAACCATATTAAGTTATTTCTGTTGATAAACATATTACCAATGTGGAATTCATAAATACCGCAGTTTATTATTAAAACTTAATACTTGAGTAAACTTACAGTTAGATAGATAAAAAAAGAATATATATTATAATTAAATGAGATAGCAACACTTGACATAAATGGAATTTTATTGGTTATTATAAAATAACAACATTACTTAATAATAATTAGATGAATAAAAATATTATTTCTTGAAATAATTTTACTAAAAAAAACAACATCTTCATTTTTCACTTGGTGGTAGAGCTTTGTGCAAGCTCGTCTGGGTAGGTACCACCCACTCATCAGATATTCTACCGCAAAACAGCAGTACTTGTTATTGCTGTGTTCCGGTTTGAAGGGTGAGTGAGCCAGTGTAATTACAGGCACAAGGGACATAACATCTTAGTTCCCAAGGTTGGTGGCGCATTGGCGATGTAAGAGATGGTTAACAGCTTTTACAACGCCAATGTCTATGGGCGTTGGTGACCACTTACCATCAGGTGGCCCATATGCTCGTCCGCCTTCCTATGCAATAAAAAAAAAAAAAAAAAAAATTTTGTATCTTCATAAAATAATACGACCCGGTATGGATAGCATGACAGTTACAATTTTTAATATGGCTTTAGCCACCTGTTCTAAAGAACCAATTAATGCCGGTCTATGGAAAATGTTTAACTAATTATTCTGATAAGATATAAGATTAAAATGTAACGATAGCATGACATGATCTTAGGAACATGAAGTAACGTCAACAACTTATTATTATATCTACGTAAATAGTTTAATAAAATGCTATTGCTATGTATGTAGCTTACTAAAAGGCCGAGTTATTATCCTCTTAATTCTATTAAAATTCCCGTTTAATTGTTTACAGGATTACTTAGATTTAGAATAGGCCAGGCCTTGTTTGCAAATTTTAATCAGCGGTAAAATTTGGTGAGATTTGTTTAATAAGTCGTGTCCACTGTTAATTAAACGTCAACGCTTAAAAACGCAAAGCTGTTGCCCTAATAACTATTTTTTCAAAGTCAGATAAATTAAATAAATCTATCCCAGGTTTCGGATAAAAATTCTCATGCTTATCCCATATTATTATGATTATTAATATAACTAGCTGGTACCCGCGACTTCGTCCGCATTGTTTGATATATTAACAAAGTTTTCTTATGTACGAAAGAAAAAATATCGAAAAGATCGCATTCTTTGTTTAAACACATCACTGAACACGCAGTGCATATACAAATCGTTGTTTCTTGAAACTTTAATTACAATTTCAAAAAAAGGAGGAGGTTATCAATTCGTCTGTATGTTTTTTTATTTTTATATATAAGGACCAAGTGTCTAAGAAATAAAATTTAGAAAATTTCGTTGAAATCCAGTAGTTTTTCCGTGATGCGTGCACAACTGCAGACCTCTTATCATTTTATTTATACAGATATATGGCGATAAATATTCAGTCTAGTCATTGGAGTATATTATGACGTATACAGTATATTCTATATTCAAAAAAATATTTCTTATATATCTGTAACGGTTATTTGTGATCTTTGTAAACATTAAAATGTTACAGGAGTCACTTACAAAAAACATCCTAAAAACTAAGAATGTAAGGTGCGTTCTACAAATAGCTTTGTACCGTCATCTACCCCATTACTAAAACAGTTTCTTATTATAAGAGGAAAAAATCCAGTCAAATTAAATGTACCCGGGGGTGAGTAAATGGGATGCAATAAAAAATGTCGTTTAGGCACCTCGGGAAACCGACAGATGACCGGAACTCGGATGTGATTTTCATTTCGTGATAAATACGCGTCTATAAGTGCCTGTCCATTGCGAAACCTATACGAAAAGAAAACATAGTGACAACCCAAAAACAATCTTAAATAAAAGCAATAAAGTCAAAATTTCCTTAAATAAACGTTCGTCATTCAAGAACATTACTTACATTTAAACAGTGATATCAGTTTTACTCGTATATCTATTATAGACCTTATAGTTTTGACATATAGCTCAATTTTACTTGTAATAGTTATGAAAATCACAAACGACTTGACTGGTTGACAAAATGATAGAAATTTGTATGATCGTTCGCAGTGTGTTAGAAGTTATTGCATATTCTTCATTTAGGTGAAATACTTGAAGTCTATCGTATGGACCGAATAGCAATACAAAAATGATCTTTAACGACGGTAGATAATAAGATACTTCGGTATCGTGTATAAATAATAATAATAATGATGGCCCCAGACCGATTTTCGTACACGGCGGCCAATCTCAAAAGAGATTAGCCAACTATACAGGAGCCCACTCCCTAGCTCTCATAATTCGATGGTCCGAATTATTTTTTTTACAATCGATTTAAAAGTTACCAATCATGGTAATGAAGTGTTTTAAATATATTAATTATATGTTATTCCTTTTTTGTTATTATTGCAAGTGAGTTTAGTAAGTAACTTGATAATATAACTATACATTGAATACCTAAAAGTTTAAAATATATTTTTAGATGTGCGATTTTAAGCTTAATAATGTAACCTCTTTGCACTTGTTTAAATATATTTATAAAAATAGAATTAATTAAAAAAAATAACGTTTTAATTTAATCTGTGCAGTCTTTGTGCAGTAATTAAAGGGGTTAATAGTAATTTTGACGTCGGCGGCGGATATCAAAAGAGCGCGAAGTCCCGCTAGAATAGTTTATTAGTATCTTTTTATTTTGATAAAACATTTTTTAAATTCAGAATTTTAAGCAGTTTTTTTTTTGTGTTCACATCTGTAAACTAGCGAATTGTCTTGGCTTTGGTCGCATTTCATTTGTAATTTAAATAATGCATTTTCTAATTTAGTTTAAAGATATATATATTTTCGGCATTCTGCCTTTGCATAATCTAAGCAAATAAAGAAAAAAAAACGCTGTGCGATATATAAAAGAGACGGTATATATTAAATTTTACTTCCATATTTAAAATTTGTGAACAATAAAAATATGTATATATTTTTTTAAATCAACTTCAAAAGTTATAATTATTTTACATATGTAGATCCAACTAAAATGAACTCGAAAACAATAGTCGAAATAAAAAAATATTAACGGTATTTTTTTCTTTGAAGACAATGTTTTTAATTAAGATGCTATTTATTTTTATAAGGATTAATATTGTGTTCCTAACAATATGAATATGAGTGTAAAATAATATTGTTAGAACTAAGAAATTATAAATATAACACTTTTAATGTCTAATACCGTTTTTTTATCATATTTTTTGAATTTAGAATTTTAAGATTTTTTTTCGTGTCCACAAATATAGTACTGAACTGGATTTGATTTATCATATTTACTGTAAGAGAACAGTAACAGCCTGTGAATGTCTCACTGCTGGGCAAAAGACTCCTCTCCTTTTTCGAGGAGAAGGTTTTGAGCTTATTCCACCACGTTGCTCCATTGTGGGTTGAAATTAGATGCAGGTATTACGCAGGTTTCTTCACGATGTTTTCCTTCACCGTCAAGCACGATATGAATTATAATCACAAATTAAGCACATGAAATACAGTGGTGCGTGCCGGGTTTGAACCCACGATTATCAGTTGAGATTGACGCGTTCTTACCAATGGATCATCTCCTCTTTATCGTATTTAATGATTTGTAATTTCAATAACTATTCGCTAGACGTTAAACTCAACTTACATTATGAAGTTTAAAAACTACATAAATTAAAGCTTTATAAAATTAACTCAAAAATAAATCGATCATATAATATATACATATCTTATTAATATATAATACTACTAAATGCAAGGTGTGCGTGAATGCTTTTATGTGTCACTCATTCGATTCCCAATTGTGACATTAAAAAGGCAAGGCCTTCGCAATTTTGTGTTCGAGTTGTTTTAATTTAACATATAAAGTACACGACAGACGTCGAATTTGTATTTTGTAAACGTTTTTTATAACCTTAGCACCGATATTAACAAGATTCATATCAAAATAATTGTTTTATATTATAACTAGCAGAACGCGTCGCGGCTTTGTACGTTGAAATTTAAAAAAAAAAATTGTAAAGTTCGAGTCACACTGGTGAACTAAGGGTTTTGTTGTAACTTGCTTAGACTTTTTTATTATTATTTGTCATTATAAATAACTGCATGACGTATTCTGTAATTAAGACTGTCTAGCTATTGTAGATAGAATCTTATGATCAGGCATTTCAGCACGGAACCCTATTTATGTAATAAGTCGGTAAGTAAAAATATAAGCGAACTCTCGATTGGATCCTTAACCCCAGGAATCCAAAAATTTACACAAACGCAATAAGTATTAGGCGATTCAACTTTTTGTCAGTCCGTCTGTCCTCAACGGCAACCTGCATTTTTGTGATGACATTCTTCAGTTCAGCTCTCGATTTTGATTAGGACCACGTGGTTTCGATGCTATGCAACGTATTGTCAACTTTATGGCGCTCGTGTTAAGATCGAATATTAATTGCATTGTTGTTTGCTTTTTTTTTAATTAGTGAAAATAAAGGAGAAAGAATTCTTTTGTTTTGGAACTTTTTGCCTGCAATTTGGCCCGCCAGTTGTGAAATGTTTTCGGACTTTTAATTTTTTAATTTTATTTTTACTTTCTTATTGGCACGAAGTTTCAAGGTGCTTTGATATTGTGATATAATTGTAATTAAATAAAATTATGTTAAGATATTTTATTTCCAAAAAAAGATATTATGTTTATGTATGGCATATAAAATAGTTTTGTTAATATTACTTATTTGACTTGGTTTCGCATATGAAATGTTAATCCAAATCAAAATATACTTTATTCAATCGCATTTTCGAGCACTTTTGAAATAAAATTTTACAATCGAGTTATATAGTATATGTTTTAATGAAGCTAACCTTGTTTTAGGCTATATCTAAATGAATAACTAAAAATGTTTTTTCTTTTTCGTGGAAATGTTTAACAATGGTACCAATTCTTGTGCCAGCCAACCAATGCAATAAGCTTATTGTACTTATTAATTAATGAAAGTCATACTCGAAGAAAAAAAAAATTCTTTTAGTTTTATTTTATAAGCGTGTTTTTATTATATATTCAATAAAATCATTGCAACAGCTTGTATTCAAAAATATTAAGATCACTTTTAGAACGTAAATTCGTATCTAGTTTTATAATTTTTTTTAACACCTTTTTATCTCTTTCTAACTCACGGAATTTAATGCGTAAGAAAGAATACGCAGTATAAAATATTATGAGCTTCTAATTAATTGCGAAAGCACTGCATAATATAATAAATATGATTGCGTATGAGTTAGTTAGACGAGCAAAAACGAGATAGTGTCATTGATTGCAATTTGTGTGTGAAGTGCATCGTCAGAAGAAAAATGTATTTATATTTTTATTTTTAAAATGCTGCATTTTAAATTCGGTCTTATTAAACATAAAATAAGACTCACTTTAAATTTCAACAATGTATGGTAAAGTTGAATGAATGCTGTATTCGTATTTAGTTTAGTTAAGCTACGTATTGAACAAATTATTGCCACGTCACAAGTTGTTTGTTTTTATATGCAAACAACGTAATTTAGTAACAAAATATATCAAGAGTCAACCCCTATATAATATATTTACCCTCAAGAACAAATCAAATTCCAACGAAGTAAGGCGGTAGAAGTTATAAAACATAATTTTTATAAAAAGTAAAGAAAAAAATATTTCGTTTCATATATGTTTTTGCTGACACTACTTGTTTGACGAATTGAATTTTGATGAGTGACTGCTGGTTCATTATCATTTTGCCTTCGAAATAGCGCCATCTTTACCAACGATTCGGATAATTCCATATTCGTAGATTAAATGCTACTATTAATATGTCATTTGTAACTTGTATAAATTAAAGTTTAATAAATTTAACCTTTTGGTTGAAAATTATTGTAATGAATATCAAGAGAATAATTTATTCAAAAAAAAAAATATATCCGCATGTTTTTTTATTGTCTATAGTTTAAAAAATGTATGTTAGTGTAACTATTGTAGTTTACCACATATTAACAAAAAGTTAAGCTTCTACATTAAACTTATCAAAATGGATTATAAAGCAATAGTTCTTCTTATAAACTTATTTTAGTACATAATTAATATTCATAGATAAAGCTTATTACAAGACCTCTTGCGAGAAAATCATCGGAAGCCAACTCTGCAATTTTTTGATAACATAATTCGATTATACATATATTTATTAATGTATTTTTTTAAATAATCTTTATACATTTAAATTACATTAATGATTAGATAATGTAATTGAATAAATAGTTAGTCTATATATAATTAGATTTTTCTATCTTTTTCTAGAAATTAATAATAATAAATTCATGATTCCAGCCCGACGTTAAAACAATTAACTTAGAAGAAAGAATTTTCGATTTAATCAAATACAGTTCTATAATTAAAATGTAATTACGTAACAGTTAAATCGGTCTCAATTATTTACTACATTGATTTTACATTTGATAGACACTTTTTTACTAATTACCCGCTAAGCGACGTTAGTAAGAATGTTGTGTGTGTGTGTGTGCTTTGTGTGTGTGTGTGTGTGTGTAAGGGTGTTTTATTCTGTGTTGGATGGAAGATGAAAGGATATATAACTTCACACTAAGCCTCTTAAGAGCGAATGAGTAAACATAAATGTCAATCAAAGTGGGGGAATTTAATTCTGGTTGACAATAGAGACTCTACCGAAGACGTACGAGTTGCAGTGATTCTGTAGAACTTACTTGGTTTCTCACTCGAGGAAATAAAAGCGGCATTTGGTTATGATTAGCTATGACGAATTTTATAATTATTATATTATGTCGCACATAAATTACTGTTTGGCCGAAAAATTTGTTTTTAATATGTATTATAGATTATAGTTATGACTTTCATATACATAATTTTTATATCTCCTGTAAATATTAAGAAATTATGATTTTTTGCGATTATATAATAAGTATATTAAATAAATAGTTGTGTATAAAAATTTTATGGTACCTGTGGACACATCTTGCAATGATACTTCCTCGCATGTGTGTGCAGCGGCTGGAGCTTGGTGGGTCCCTTGCCCAGAGGCTGAGGGACGACTAGCAGACCACTGCCCGTGTTTGTGCCCCCTACTGGCGACGAGGACGATGACCCTGGAGACAGGGAAAAGAGGTTCATAAGAGATTAAATAATTTGCAATTACACATTCGTTATTTTTTTATATAAATTAAATTATCGCAATAAACCTGTTAACGTAATTATATTTTATATAGATAGATATTTGGTTTTATCGATTGCAGCAAAAAGTCTGACTTAATATTATGTAGGTACTAATATTTTTTATTTCTGATTAAGACATCAAGAGCACTTAGCCATAGTTAGTAAGTGTATATGATATAAGATTTTTTTAATGATATTTAAATATATTTAATAGTAATTACAAATATAACATTAATTAAATACAAGATTGGTCGCTGCCATATTGGTGGTGTTATAAATTAAAAATATTTTTTCTTAAAAGTAGGAAAAAAATCTTCGAAATATTAAAATAATATAAATGTTTTCCACGACCATTCAATCAAGAGTAATAATTATTACTGTTGATTTTCGATCACTGGATGAAAATTCCAATGAATTTTCAAAATATCCCAGTAATATCTATTCCAGAATTTAAATTAGCATGATTTAATTTTTGGTTAAACTCGAATTTTCAAATCTAATCTAAATTACAAGGTACGTAACTTATTTTTGTTTTTTCATATCATTTTGTACATTTGTACATTTCTTACATTTTGTACATTTCTTACATTTTGTACATTTCTTAAAAAATTGTCTCGCCAATGCGCCACCAACCTTGGGAACTAAGATCTTATGTCCCTTGTGCCTGTACACTGGCTCACTCACTGTACCGCTGTTTTGCGGTAGAATATCTAATTTAATATTTCTTTTCTGAAATTCTATCTACTTTAGATACTAACCGGACCGACCTGGTCCGAGACCCGCGCCGTACAGCATCTGGCTCATAGATTGGTGATGACCGAGCCTGTCGTCTGCCTTCTGGTGACCACCGACTGTGCCGTCCCCTGTGCTCATCTTGGCCTGGAAAAGGGGAAAGTTTATTTAGTTATTTATTTTGTTTCACATGCTAATCGGGTGTTTATTCGTTTAGTAATTGTTTAGTATATAAAATATTATCACTACTAAGAACATATAATGGTCATATTGTTTTCATTGACCTGATCATTATAGTTTAAATGCAACACATTCGTACACGTGCGTAAATTGTCAGGAAGTGACAATTATAAATATGCGATATTGAATGCAATATTTATAATATTTAAATGACACAAGCATCAAAATAGAGTATCACAGTAAGTTAGTTTTGACATTTTACAAACGATAAATTTTTTTTACATAGTCTAAAAGTCCTATTCAGTATCTCAATTTTGAAACGTTGATAACCGACTTAGATTGATACGCTAATTTTATTCGTATATCCTTTAATGTCATAATTATTGTGATCAATGTCGCTTATCACTTTGTGACATTTTACCGAGGAAGCCTGCATGATTAGGATGTAATTCTGTCACATTTATATCCGACCAACTCTTAAGATTGGTGGTTTAAAGTCCATTAACCTCATGAGGATCACGTCAAAGTAACAGTCTTTGTAAAAGTACTTTTACATAATAAAATGACATAGTTATTTACCAACTTCAATAAATTCGAAAGAGTTAATAATAAGAAAAAATGGTTGTGCGTCTTACATAATTATAATATTGTAACAAATGTTGAGAATGTTAGATCAATTTAGATTTTTTTTAAATGTAAATATACATAATTAAATTAATTTATAATGTGTAAAATATTATTATATTATTGTAATTTTTGTCTTTGTATTTTTTGTTTTAATATTATTAATATTATTATTAGAGCAAAGTAATATTTTGTCACTTTATTATCCAATACTAAGTATTATAAACATTGATAAAGTATCATAAATCATATTTCTAAACGACATTCAACCCTTAAATTATCACGTTGAGTGTTCTCTGTATAATAAATAGGGTGGATAGATACTGTCTTGTAGAGGTGGTCATTTTGTCAAACACTACACGCGCTTGAGTTATAGACTGTGGTCAGATAAATCATTGATGGAGGTACCTTTTGTTTACGGTCAAGTTTACTTGGGAGTAAGTTTGAAGTTCTATTGATTTATTTAGAGAATGGATTGCGTTAAATGGTTTAATCGAAGAGTTTTCTAAATCAAAACTTAATCATGTATGTTTGTATGTAATTTTGGTTTGTAACTAAAAATACAATTCAAATAGTCTTATGAAGCGTAAACATAGAATACGGATAAAGTACAAGAGAGAAAGAAAGAGAGAGAGAGAGAGAGATTACTGAGACGGAAATTGTGTTTTCTTTTCTAAACTCTCATGCATTATTATGTTCATAATTAAGCCTTTCGACGATTCTTAATTTGGACTATTAAGGAACAATTGTCTGGAAGAGATCACTGTAAGTGAAAAGGTCGCTATGTATGTAGAGTTTAGCTTTATTTATATCATATTTTTTGTATACAATGTGCAATAAAGACTATATTAAAAAATAACAAAAATATTTAATTTGTTTATTATTTATCCGATTTATAACAATTCCAACTTAATTTCCATTTGTATACAATTATAGAAGACAAAATATATATTCACCATCGTAATGCAATTCGGAATACCCCTTTGTACGTAAATTTAGATAAGGCTCCAGTGGGCAGTCGAGAACTAATATTTTAGCGTAGTTTATAGGAACGCTCGTAATTAAGCGTGACCACGTGCCAAATCGCGTGTGACTAATATATTATGGGTCCATATAAGTTATTGAATTCTGATTCTAAGTGCGAATGTAAGTCATTTAACTTCGGCAACAAAATCAATTCTGCTTAATATATATAATGTAATCATTCTAAGCTGAGGTGGCCCAATGGTTGGAATATGTGAATATTAACTGAGGATTTTTGGATCAAATGTGCAAATACCAATGATTTTTATGTGCTTACATTGGTAGCCAACATTGGAACAATGTGCTACAAAGAGCTCACGGAGATGATGCTTTAGGCCAGCTTAGAAGTTTCCAGAATGTTACTATTTATATTTATTGTGTTATTTTTATTTACGATATCTATCCAGTTATATTCGGTATGTTTTGGAAACTTTTTATACTTGGTGGTAGGGATTTGTGTACAACCGTCTGGAAAGCATCCACTCATCAGATATGCTACCGTTAAATAGCTTAGTATTGTTGAGTTCGATTTTAATAGGTGAATGAGCCATAATAAGTACTGGTACAAGGGACATATCTTAGTGCCCAATGTTTGTGGCGCATTGGCGATGTTACCTTACATCGCCAATGCGATGGTTATACCGCACAATAAATGTTCTATGCAGTTAAGTAATCTCTCTTAAGATTGACCGCCGAAAACATCATCAGCTCAGTTTAATTAATTTATAAATTACTTTTAAATAAGCCATTGTACTATTTAGTGCTTAGAATAATATTATGAAAAAATTTGTTAATCTGATAGTAACATATAATTACTTATATTTTAAAACGAAATATACATATGTTTAATTATATTCAATACTGTTATTTTACCGGTATTACTGATAAATATATACTTTTATGTAATTACCATGATAAGCTTAATTAATTTTAATTCGTGGTATTAATAAAAAAAATATCGTCTATCTCCCTCTAGCACCAGTCGTGATTATAATATCTGTGATTTTAACTAATGTCCAATTATTTCCAATTACAGGATATAGAAAAACCTGTTACATATTATAAAACTTAAAGCTAATTAATAACATTTATTAATTACTATAATTTACCTTACATCTGAAGCAGTACATGTTTATCAATATTTGAATTTAATTTGAAAATTTTTATATGATAATATTTCGATATTATCTATCAATACTTAAGTCAAGTAGGCTTTTAAAAGTAATTTTGTAACTTTCTACACGATGAAAGAGCTAAAACTAGTTTCAAAATAAAATTATGTTCAAATAATCAACAAGAAACTCAGTACTCACTCCCTTTCTTCAAACTACATGTATATTTTTTAATTTTAATTTTAAATAAATTAAAATTAAAAAAATTAATTAATGCACCAAATCAAATATTCTTATACAAAAATACACTTAATATATAATATAAATTAATATTTATACATCAACGCCAAACAAATAATAAATCACAAACTATTCGGGTCCCGCAACCGATGGGTTATTCGTTGCAAATTAATTTCAAGATAACGCCCGACAAAGGACGTGAAATTTAATTTAAGCGATCACATCCGCAGTTTAGGGTTAGTGTGTTTCGTGTAGTCATTACTTTAAAATGGCGCCGAAAGTATAAATAACTTGTACTTAAATGTATTGCAGTTGTATTAACAAAAGAGCCGCTGTTCGATTTTTGAATCTAAGTTTTTTTACGGATACTTTTTTATATATATATATTGAAAGTATATTCAAAATAATAAATTTAAAAGTTTAAGGAGGTTCGCTATAACCGACGTGGGTTCAATACCCGCTGTGTCGCAACTTTTGATTCGATTTTTAAATTTATAATTTTGTATACAGCGTAATGAATGCTACAAAAGAAAACTGAATTGTAAAACAATTTTGTCATTCAGTTAATAAGCTAACATCTTGAAACAGTTAAAATTGATTTTGATTTATTAGTATTTTTCGAGTTATTAAATATTAAAATTCGAACAGTTTTATGAAATAGAGCCATCGCTAGTTTTGAAACGGTTAAGACTTTCATTTTAAGTATCTTCGTATCATATCCAATAAGTATATCGAACTCTCCAAAACCTTTCCGGTTTAAAGTTTAAATTACATTCAACTACGGAGTATAGATCGCGTTATTCAACGAAAAATACTTTTACAGAATGTCGTAAAAGAAAAATAACTTGCGTCAATGTCCGGACTCGCTGAAAATTCTTTAGAACAGCGCCATCTATCGTCGTTAATAGCGAGTTTTGACGTAAACTGCCCCGCCGGTAACAAACAGTCGTGTTTTTCCGACCCACATAGCGATTTTAGGGTTATATAGCTTAGTTTTGAGGTTTTATGTAATGTGTGATAAGATTTATACTTTATTGGGATGCGTTTGTACATGTTATTTATTTAAGTTTGAGAATATTTTGCCCGTAACGGTAAACCATTGAACGAAGAATTGGTTTCAAACTTTAGTGTCCATTTGTTTAAATTTTTATTTTGAAAAATATTATTATCAAATATATATGGGAATATTATTCTTACGAATTTCTACTTAACTTCACATATCATGTAATATGTGTGTTAAATGTTGCAGTTCGAAAGTTTGAGCTGAAAAACACAAACACTCTTGGAAATTATGACAATACAATACACATTTGGTTGGGCCAAATAGGTATTTTTTTTAACTAAGAGTTGTTAATGATAATGAATTTTATATATTTCCTACAATAAAATATACCTAATACGAAGAAACTTTGTGTATGTCATTTAGTACAATCTACTTGTATCGGGCTAATAAAAACCAATTGGTAATTGTATATTATAATTTGTGTCATGTGTGTTTGTTTATATCAATCTCATATCTATTTATATTTTTTTATTGCATAGGTAGGTGGACGAGCATATGAGCCACCTGATGGTAGGTCACCGACGCCCATAGAAAATGGCATTGTAAGAAATGTTAATCATCACTTACATCGCCAATGCCACCAACCTTGGGAACTAAGATGTTCGTTGTGCCTGTAATTACACTGGCTCACTCAACCTTCAAAACGGAACACAACAATACAAAGTACTGCTGTTTTGCGGTAGAATGTCTAATGAATGGTAACCTAACAAGCGCTTGCACAAAGCCATCAAGTACACAAGCACAAGCCATCATCAGCATCAAGTAGAACGTCCTTACGTTAAGGTTGTTTGAAAATCAAATACTATATTGCACTGTGTCGATTTTAAACAAAGTACGGGCAGTATTTAAAATATAATGTGAGTGATGTATATTAGTTTTGTGTATCGTAAAGGCGTTAACTTCAAGTACAAGTTTTTTAAATGTGAACCCTATAACAAAGTGTAGTGAAGGGAGAGTGCAATTTATAGAACATACTGTGATTTACCTATTTCAGACAAAAGTTCTGTAGATTTGGTCGGATTTATTATATGTACATATATTTAATGAAATCACGACTAAAAATCTCTGGTAAGTCCAGATGGAGGCGTTACCGCTGTTGGGGACATTTGCAAATGAGTGTTCTTTGTCATTCTGGCCCCTGTGTCATGACTCCCTAAGGAGGAATATCATTCTTTATGACGGATATGTTAAAATTAGATATAACTGGTCTTGACACGAAGACAAAACAAAAGCCCATCGGCTAAACGGTTGTCATTTATTCGAACTGCACTTTGATTATCTTATTATTTGTAAATTGCAATTACAAAAGGTAACTGCCAATTAATAA
Source organism: Nymphalis c-album (assembly GCA_963151315.1). NCBI lineage: Eukaryota > Metazoa > Arthropoda > Insecta > Lepidoptera > Nymphalidae > Nymphalis > Nymphalis c-album. The sequence goes on along the minus strand of OY720611.1, from coordinate 6,709,874 downwards.
ATTAAAAAAAAAAATAGTTTTTTTTCAGACTCCTATCAAGATATCTTTTTTTTCTTTCTTTTTATTACATAGGTAGGCGCCCAACGCCCATAGACATTGGCATTGTAATAGATGTTAACCATTCCTTACATCGCCAATGCGCCACCAACCTTGGGAACTAAGATGTTATGTCCCTTGTGCCTGTAATTACACTGAATTTAACGTCATTGAATTTCATATTGACGATCAATAATACACCATAGATGTAATGGTATATCATTAATCAGTATCGATGACATCAATGACTTCCCCTTAGTCTTACTCGTCATTATTTTCTGATAATATATTAAGCTACTAGTAAAATCCTTCGCCAGTGTGAAATTCAGCTTGTAAAGAAAATCATAAACATAAAATATATAAAATATTTTTAGCAATATAAAATATAAAAAAAAAACTTATGTATTATTAACTCGCAAATTGCCAAATAAAAATTATAAAAGACGCTTTACTTTAAAATCACAGACATACAGGTTAATTTTATTTATTTATATAGAAGTATTAAAAGCCCTTAAATGTGTCACGGCTGGAAAGAAGTATATACCATTCTCCTCGTGATGTGATAAAAAGGTCGGTAGAAACATGGTCAAAGTTTATCAGTTATATGCAACTTTCATAAGATTAAAAGTACGTAAAGCTTATCCGGATTTGAACCCACAACCTTCTCTTGATATTCACTTATTATGCATATTATATTCACTGTGTCTTATTTAAATTATACATGTCAGCAGCATGGGCTTAGGAGAATTTTAAATTAGAGAGTGCTTAAATTGATCTCGAGTGCAATGAAGAATACAATGTGTAACCTGCTTGTGTCTGATGTAAATAGGTCATAAGTTCACTAATATTTACAGGCTATTCAATACTATATTTAAACATATATAATAATATGTACATATGTATGAAATCATGCCATTATACATTCAAAGATTATGGTCACACAATGATAATAATAATGTCTACTTCTACTGGTAGCTTTCACATTGGGCCACCTGATGTTAAGTGGTCACCAACGCCCATAGTTATTGGCGATGCAAGAAATATTAACCATCGCTTACATCGCCAATGCGCCAACCTTGGGAACGAAGATGTTATGTCCGTTGTGCCTATAGTTACACTCACCTTTCAAACCACACGCAGCGATACTATTTGTTTATCGGTAGAATATATTATATCTGAAATACTTATTATATACCAAATGTCTACTTATATACATATATCGATTGAATGCCAAATATAATAAAAGATTTGATGATACTAAGAACGATGAAAGGAAATAAATGAAGAATAATTCTACAAAGCGATCACGATACAACTACATCGACCACGATTCTCACCTCGTAACCTTGTTTGATGGTCATCGCGCCTCGTGGTCGCGACCAAGCGGCATAATCCAGACCATCTTTTTGTTGGCAATGCTGTCGGACAATATACATTTATATATTATTATTTTATATTTGTGAGTGGATTTATTATTTTTTATCTATGTACAATATATATGCATATATCAATAAATATATATTAATATTAATTGCTTTAAATCTTCTTATGCCTTTCTTTCTTAGTTAAAATGTCATTAACCATTGTTTCAATATACTTATTAATAAGTTAAACGTCGGTTTAGAGCCATCGCGTTTCTGAAGAAATAACGCGATATTTAATAGCTATTAAATCAATCAGTTTCTTAATTATATAATTAGGCTTACACATAATTAGCTACCCATCCCGGCTTCGCACGGGAAGAACAATTCATACGTATAAGTCCTATAACTATATAGTTTACGCTACCCGTGCTATTAAAACCCATCTATTTGCATGAGTTTCTCGCCAACAACAATAATTGTAATATTTCAGTCAATTTACACGAAACCTTTATGTATTATACATTTAAACCTTTCTCATTAATCACTCCGTGTCTTGGTGAAAACCGCATATATATCCGTTTTGTAGTTTTTGAGATTATCGCGTTCATACAGACAAACGCGGCGGTAGAAAGATACCTAGCTGATTTTTCATTTTTTTACATTTTTATTTTCAATATTATCTTAAGCTTTTTATATAGTAACGAGATTATATTTCAAGTTGAAATTACGATGCAGGAGATGGTTATCATTTCTTGCAGTACTAATATCTGGGCAGTGGTGACCACTTACCATCAGATGGTGCAATTGACAAATTTGCTTAACGAAATAGAATGATAAAAAAGACCTTGATAGATCAGAAATGGATACAATAAACTAAAATCTAGGCGCGGCTGTGTCCATAGAAATTTTATATGTCTGTATAGTCTTCAAACATTGCGAATAGCCAAGTTTCAAAGAATATAACTAGAAAGCGTTCTTGTAATATAATCTAAAAACTGTACAATAGCAATAACTCTCTATTATTAAAGATTTCTAATGCCTTATACGAGGTTATATCTAACATACTATATTATATGTATAAACGATTTTATATCCATGACCCGGCTAACATATAAAATGTTAGTCCTAAACTCGTTTTCTGTCCTTTTCTCGTTTTATATGAGGGAGGGAGACAGATAATCACGTGTGACGCAGGCGAAGACGTGTATGTATGTGGGACGTGGAGTTTCTTGAGGGAGGTATGGAGACGGTTATTTTTTTTTAAATTATATTTTCATTTTGAAAAAAAAGTACTTGGGAAAAACTTTAAGCGACGTTACAGATTATAAATAAACTCTACGGAATATTATTATCAAATATTAAGAGGAAAGGTAACAATAAAGTAAACCTTTTTTCAAGCATCTTAACTAAGACATTAGTAATAGATAGTATTTCGTCATATGTAAGATTAATTCTATGTATTTTATATAATATAAAATACATTAAATATACAGAAAACAACGAAAACCAAAACTAACTAAAATAGATCTAAAATAAAACTAATCTATATAAACTATCAAGATATAATACGTAAAAAAATAATAATTCAATAACCACTCCACGACATCGCAGTTCCCAAGAAAAACCCGCGACACGAGTATTTTTCTTAACCTCTACATGTGTGCGTCGCTTTTCATGTGTGCGACGTACACACATCGCTTGCCTGTGTGTAGTTGGGTAGTAAAATATTATGCTGTCGGGTCTAGAAATAACATTGTATAGATAATCAATAACAGAACATTTTTATGTCGATCCTGAATCCACGGCGTTATAGTTTGGGGCAGGTTAAGCATTTCCTATTTAAACTCTTATACAGGTCGATTTAAGCACAACAAGCTGTATAATGTTTAAGTTAGCTGTAGTACAATTGATTAACGTTTGAAGTATTTTGATAATGCCGGACCGTTGGAAATTTGGGGTTTTCCCCATTCGGAAGCTTTTTGAGTAAAATATTATGATTTTTGGCTGGGTTGGACCCGGTTGGTCGGGGCACTAGGGTGTCTTGTAGGCTTAGGCGTAAATCCGGGGCTGGATAATGCACTACTTCTGCTAATAACTCAAGCACCTTTAAAAAGAATAAAAATTTGAATTATGGTTTTAATATAATTTCTAATGTCATTGAGCGATTGTGGCTATAGAAAAGATAACTTGATATAGTTTTAGTTTTATTTATGCATTTCGCTTAATATTTTATACTTTAAAAAATCGGTTTCTTTTTATGGTTTTAGTAACACAACACAAGCTCATCAAGTTTTTAATCTTGAAATGAATTTTAATTATGAATCGAAAACTTTTAGAAAAAGATAATTTATATACGATATTTCTTACAGTCATTCATGAGGGTGAGTAATGTGTAAGTATACCTATAATAATAATAATAATATACTCTCTGTCAAGAGGTTACATATTCAAATTCAAAAATCTCTATTCAATATAGAAGCATTATTGTTTTGTTTTTTATTTAATTTGTGGAACTCAAATGTTCTAAGAAATAGAGATATGTCGCTTTGTTGGCGGGCGTTAATAACTACAGTTTTACACTATAGCAGTTTTTATTGTTCACATTTTGTTAATGATCTGATATGATGCTTTCTAAATAAATTATTATTAATATTATTATTATTCCTGTCTTATTGATTGTCATAAAGAACTACTACCGATTCGGATAAGAATATACCTAGACCTGAGAAAAGTCGGTGAATGAAATGAAGCAATGTTTTGTAAAATTTTCTAATTCCGTACAATTTTCGATATAACAAAGAAACAACCAGGCGGTCGTGTTTCATTCCCAAAGTGTGCTTTCATCCATAAACTTATAAATTGTATAATAAGCTATTGCACACAAGCGTTCCTTAACTTTTTTTAAATTGAGCTACATAGACATTTCTAACGATTTTTCCCACAAAAGAGTTATATGGTCTATGCACTGTCTATGTACTCAAGTAACAGGCGTAATTAGTTTATGATTATTTCTTGTACCAATGTTATCAGTATCGCTTATTTTACAAGATCATTAATGTTTTTCCTCACTTAAAATTACTTTTCTTAAAAACTCTTTACGTACATAGGTAATATTTTTTTGCACTAAGTGGTATTTATTTAACACAAAGAGAACATCACAATAGAGAAATATGTGGTTTTGTTGTGATGGAATAGGTAAACGGCAAAAAAATCGGATTTAACTGAAAAAAAACAACAGCATATAACATAATTTTCATAACGATTATTATTATTATTAAAAGTAAATAAGAATGCCCTTGATTTCTTTTCGTCGGTTCTATTCAGGGCTGATTTATTTCCGAACAGATAACAAATTATTGACAATCAACAAGCGAACGCAAGGCTCCTATTCTTCGTTTTAATGGAATTTTATGGCAGGACTTTAGGCAAGCTGCTCTGGATAGGTACCACCCATTCATCAGATATTCTACCGCAAAGGAGCAGTACTAGAAATTGTTGTGTTCCGGTTTGAAGGGTGAGTGGACTAGAGTAAATTACAGGCACAAAGGACATTACATCATAGTTCCCAAGGTTGGTGGCGCATTGGCGATGTAAGCGATGATCAACATTTCTTGCAATGCCAAGATATAAAAAAAGTTCAATCAAAGTTTCAGTTCATTTCATTAATACATGTTGAAACATTATTTGTCAACATGATAATTGTTTGTCAATGTTTCTGTATTGGTTGTAAAGCTTGTTTCACAAATAAAAAAAAATAGATATATCATTGATCTATCTTATACGTTTGGTGTGGAAAGATGTTAAAAACTTCACCCCAGCCGAAAGGCCGCATCTATAGCATCACATCCGTCACCGTCACGCACAGGGTGACGCCTTCGCACCCTCAATCATTAACGAGGGTAGTTTGTGAAAATTGTTAGAATTTATTATTTTGATACATTAAAAAATAACCTGAAATTCGGTTGAGAATTGTTAAATTAATTAGCTCAGTAACAGTAAGGCTATTCTATAAGAACAAATTCGAAACACACCGCAGATAACTGTCGTAAAATGTCAGAGTGATATGGGATATTGACCGTTGCAATTATAACATTTCAAGCATACACGGATCAAAATAGTATATCACTATAAGTCGGTTATCAACGTTTCAAGATGAATGAAGTTATTACAGAAAACTACTGCTGATAACGTTTTTTTTTAATATTATGAAAAGCAAAATATTTATGAGACAAGACATAAATTATTGTATAAACTATATAAATAAAATGATAGAGGTCTGCAGTTGTGCGTGCATCACGGAAAAACTACTGGATAGATTTCAATGAAATTTTTAAATTTTATTTCTTAGACACTTGGCCCTTATCAAAAGAAAAAATGATTGCGATATCTTCATTTAATAAAAAGTTATTAAAGTTTCAAGAAACAACGATTTGTATCTGCACTGCATGTTCAATGATGTATGTTTAAACAAAGTATATTTTTGGTTGCGATCTTTTTGATGTTTTTTCCTTCGTACATAAGAAAACTTTGTTAATATATCAAGCAACGCGGACGAAGTCGCGGGTATCAGCTAGTACATTATATAGTTGATAAATAAAATTTATTCAGTAATTTGTTATTTCTTTGTTTTATTCGGATTTCTCACAAAGAACACGCATCACGAACTTACATTGTAAACCCTAGGTTTTCCTGTAAACCTTTTCACTGTAAACTATTGTTCTCACTATACGTATACGCCATCCGTTACAGTAAACAAAATAAATCTTTTAATCACACGTTGAAGCAGCGTGGTAGCCCAGCAGTGGTACATTTACATGATAAGTTCTTTAATTTATTTATAAATTGATAATGATATGATGACATAATAATATAAAGGTATTATATTAATATATTTTAGCTCTTATGAGTACATACATTAGTTAGCTGAATGAAGTATTGTTTGATATAGTTATAAAAACAACATATAAGTAATACATAATAAAATATGAATCCAAAAAATTACCAAGTAAATCACATAAAGTCCCTTCAGACGTATCAAATGACTTATAAAATTCAGCTCCACAAAATACCCGTCAAAACTGTCGTCGTAATCACATAAAAGTCCCACTACCGATAGCGATCGTGCGGTTGACATTGACTGATATACGCGACGCTGATTATAGTGACGGGATGCGGATAATCCGCGCGGATAACGTTGGACGTCTGAAGACTTGATTGGCATCACTGTTTACACTTACTGCCTTACTGTTGTCATATCCGACTAGAATCTATCCCATTATAAACTTATTTTAATTAAGCGAATGTGGCTTGAAAGCTCCTTTTGCTATTATATTATATCTTGAATAGTAAATAACCGCCTGTGAATGTCCCACTGCTGGGTTAAGGCATCTTAACTCTCTTGATAAGAAGGTTCTGGAGCTTATTTCACCACAGTGCTCCAATGTGGGGTGGTATAAACATGTGACAGAATTTCATTGGACATATGCAGGTTTTCTAACGAGGTTTTCCTTACCGTCAAGTACGGGATGAATTATAATCACAAATTTAGTGAAATTCAGTGGTGATTGCACGGAATAATGAATATTTATATTATAAATAATATATTATAATATTTATAAATAATATTTATATTATAAATATTCATTATTCTTCTTCTTTATAAACATTTAAAATATATGAAAATATTCTGTACAAAGTTTTCGTGTACCGTGTATAGTTTTGGCAGCGTTCGAAAAGCGCTCACACTGAAGATTTCCTTTCCAACTACATTCATACATTAAGCTGTGTATCAAAAAATATTGCTATGTTTATAGCCGTCCTCAAACTATAATAATATAATAAATACAGAAGGACCTGGTGAATCAATTATTTTTATTTAGTTAAATTTTAATGAAGATAAAAAAAAGAATCTATCATATTTAATTAACTATGTTACTAGATGTTAGTAAATTAGTAACTACTATATTTTTTCGGTAATTCTCAGTAGAATCTAACCGGTGATAGCTTTGAATTTAATTTAAATTTGATAGCAAGCGAAGTGCTCGCAATACTTATTTATTTAAAGTATATTCTGATTTGATTAATACTGCACGAGCTTCGTCAGTGTAAAGCAAGGAAAATATTTTATTGCTTTTATAATAATAACGTGTTAGTGTAATACGAAAACTATAAAAGAAAAAGTGTATTTAAAGAATATAAAAAATGTTGATTGAGGGATTGCAGCGCTTATCATAAAAACTAAATTTTGCTAAACCTTGAAGCGCTGCAAGCGCTTCATTATTAAACGGATTTGTATTTCTAAATTTTGAATCTCTATTTACTCGTTATATTGTTTTGACAACTTTGACAGACAGACATCCTTTAACATATACTATATAGGTAAAGTTACAAAATATTAATTTGAACAAAAATAAATTAAGAAACGAATTCAGTAATATACGTAACCCCTCAAAATTACCAAATTCGATCTGTGCTAAGATGCACACAGAAACAAATTAACGTGATGAGTCGTCCGTGAGTCTGTCTGCCTAAGATGGATGGGTGGGTGTGTCGGTGACGTCTCGCTGCAACGAATATTACGCTAACTTTTGTTTATGATCGCTTCTTTGTATTATAAAAAGTATTTTTTATTACGTTTTGAATTTGGAACTGCACTTTTTAAAATTAAGAGCATTGTTTTTTTTTAATGGCAATATACAATATTATAATTATTGAAAGTTAATTGTAATTATAAAATTATTATCGTTTTATTTATTATATATCATTATAAGGTAATATAATATATAATAGTTTGTAGACATGCTAACAATTAAATAAAAACAATAGAAGAAATCGTGGTAGCAAGCTCGCACGCTGCTAATTATTAGGTGGCATTTTCTAAACCATTACACGTTTATTGTTTCACTCCACTTATAATTAAACTTAGTAGTTTCAGATAAAGAGAAGTATTTACTAAGATCTTTAACGTTTTAAATACAACATGTTACGTGTATGAACAGTTTTTATTATCTGTTTTGTTTTTTGAATTTGGAATAAAAAAAAGTAACAATAAAAATCATAAGCCGCGTTCTTTTTTTCGATTTTTATTTCAAATTCTGTATTTCAAATTTAGAATTCGAATTACAAATATAACAATAAATTGTATCATGTCTGGAAGATTAAGTAATGTAGAGGTAGGTAATTAAATGGTTGTAGCGAGCCCGCACGTAGGTAATCATTAGGTAGCATTTTCTGAGCCATTTCCTCATTGTTTCAACCCACTTGTCTTCTAATGATTAACATTACACTTCTGTCACAATGACGAGTCAATAGCAGCATCTATTTACAAGTTAATTTTCTCCATTTATATAAAATGGAGGACTTTCAGTAAATATCATATAGAATAAAAATATACACAGAATCCTTACTAATATATATAAAAGTATGCAAAAGTGAGTTTGATTGTTTGTTACCATTTCACGTCTAAACTACTCAACCGATCCTTATGTCGAATTAAATTTTGCATACACGTTGTCAGGGGACTAATTCTACAAACAAATTTTCATTTTATCGCAAATTAATCTAAGCGTAATCATTAATACGTTTTTCATATTCTGTAATTTAATTTTGTACTATTGGTATAAAAGTTAACAATTATTATTGGTTTTGACGTAACGGTACGTAGCATATCGTTTTGTTTTCGACCCAAATAAATTTCAAATTATTAATTCCAATTTTATTCATCTATTGTATTTGAAATTTAATTTTAATTTAATTTATTATTTGTTTAATGCAATTTTAAATTGTCAAATTATTAATTACCTAACTGAAATATTTTTAAAGCATGCCGTGTACACATGTGTTGGAATGTAATTTGCAATTGCTTTTGGTTCTTAATTATGTAATTCTAAGTCTTGAATACATTCCGTTTTGTGTAACTTAATAAATAAATAAATAAATTTCGAATAGACAAATTTGGATTGTAATTGAATTGAGAGCGTATCGTAATCGTTATAAATTAGTAGAATTAACCCCTTAGGATACAGAAAAGACATAACCTAAGATATGCGATCAAGGTATTGTTTAAAAAATTATTATTAATAAAATTTAAATATTGTTACTAAAAACTCATGCATATACACCATTATTTTTATTATAATCAAAGATAATAGAGTCGAAAATAAGCTACGAATATAATTATTATTTACAAAACATTCAATAATTTTCTTCTCAAATATTATCGGCTTACGATTATCGAAAACTAAGGAGCCATTGACTGTTCGAGTGTAAAAAACGTGCGACAATGGAATTAAACTGTAAATCTTATAGTTTCAATATAATGCTTGTACCCATACAATATGATGACAAATAGAAAAAAAAAATTTAGCGGTTACGATGTCTTTAGTAAAAGTATGAGAATCGAATGGGTTAATTGTATTTGGATTAGATAGATTTGATCATTTCGTATTTTTTTTTAAATTGTGATTAAAATTCTGAATATAGTTTTGATATTTTTTTCGTTTCATTCACCTGCTTATTGCTTAATTAAGTAAATTAACTATTTATTACTGTTGTTTTCTTATCAGTGATTTTTTTGTATTAGAATAATAATTTTATACGTATATTTTATTGCAAAACGTACAAAATCAATAATCTTACAAAGTATCAAAACTTACAAATTCGTCTACATTTTTACATTCTTGGCTCACCCCTTTGCAAATAGTCCAAAGAGGTAAGGATTTATGTCCCCAATAATAGGCGTCATGAACTGCACTATTATACTGACATCATAATATTTTATAGACATATTATTTATTGGCCCTTTTTTTTAATTTCGATGTCACCTTTTATAATTATAAGTTGCCAACTTCTACTTTGTATTTAAAAAAAATGTGGATAAAAACATGGCCGGGTAACGTATTTTTTTTAACCTACAGTCGAGTTTTTTAATGATTCAAATTTAATAATTGTTGAAATGATGTTAACTAACCAACAATCTATTGAAATAATAATATCCTGGGACATTATTCACACAAGGGCATCTGATCCCAAACTAAGCAGAGCGTGTAGTTTGGAAACCAGACAACTGAAATACTTACATATACATACTACTTTTCTTTTGTAAATAAATACTTATAAAGATAATTACGCCCAGACTCAGAACAATCAGACATGTTTATGCACACATATGTCTGTCCTGGGTGGGAATCGAACCCACCCACGACCTGCGGCGTGAAAGGCAAGTATCTTACCAACCACTCCAACCGGCTCGTCATATATCTTTAATGATCAGATAAATAATACTCGAGTGTGTATTTTAATTAGTTACTCTCAAACACTCAAATCAAATCATATCAAATCAAATCAAAATACTTTATTCAATATTGAAGTATTACACTTACTTATTGATTGTCAAACTGGAAACTACTACCGGTTTGGAAAAGAAACACCCAGCCCTGAGAAGAACCGACGAAAGAAACTCAGCGGGTTGTTTTTTTTAAAAAATTTTTTATGTTTTTTTACAAAAAAAAAACAAAAGAAATAGCCATGCGGCAATCGTCTCATTCCCAAGGTGTGCTATCATCCATAAATACATTAATTGTATAATATCCTTCTACTCGCTACCTACTCCCCAGATCAGTTCTACTAATCTATAACGATAACTATGCGTTCTCGATTCCAATCCTACTTCGACTAATCTATATTTATTCGAATCGTAGCCGTTATGATGTAAACATATACCGTTATGTCAAAACCGAACTTAATTGTTAACTTTTATGCCAGTCGTTGATAATTAAATTTAAGAATAGGAACACGAATAAACGAATTTGACGAGCCCGTTGGCGTGGTTGGTAAGACACTTGCTTTTCACGCCGCAGGTCGTGGGTTCGATTCCCACCCAGGACAGATATTTGTGTGCATGACCATGTCTGTTTGTCCTGAGTCTGGGTGTAATTATCTATATAAGTATGTAATTACGAAAGAAAAAGTAGTATATGTAGTATATCAGTTGTCTGGTTTCCATAGTACAAGCTCTGCTTAGTTTGGGATCAGATGGCCGTGTGTGAATAATGTCCCAAAATATTATTATTATTAAAAAAAAAAACGATTACGCTTCGATTCGATTGCGATAAAGTGACAGTTTGTTAGTAGAATTAGCCCCTCTGAAAACATTATACTGTACAAGAAATATTCGCAATGATTAAAGCACTCTCGATGCCCTCACTCGCATATTCCGATGGGAGGGCAATCGTACATGAACAAAATGTAATTTTCAAAACAAATCAACTTTCTGACTACGGTCACTTACTTAACTTTAGAAGTCAACCCGGAATCTAACTCGACCACAAACATATCAGTGCTAATATTGACTTTGTACAAAAACAGAAATTGAGAATTTGTATCATTTGACCACATTGAGCAACAATTGATAGTAAGTGTTCAACTTATATATATATGGAGATATATGTTGGGCGACACATAGATTTGATCAAAGTTATCTCATATATATATATATATATATGATGGGCGAACTTAATGTTGTAGATGTCCATGGGCGGCAGTTATCATTTTACATCAGGCTTTGCGCTTTTCCCCTCTCTTACAAAAAAAACATAATATCTTAGTTGTGTTATTAGACTGGCTCGCTCGCCTTTAAGCCGATGGATGTACTGATGTTTGCTTAAAAAAATACTCTAGCTACTTAATATGAATCTTGCTTGATTAGGATTGTGACACCATTTAAGCTTGTGTAAAACTGTTATGCATCTCTTTGAAATGGTTGTTGTCGATATTTGCTTTGTTTGTGGTCTTTAAATTGTATACAGTTGTGTAGGTACTACGGTTTTCCAGAGTAAAGGTGCCTATTTTTAGAGAAGAAATATCGATTTCTGGTACTACATTATGCTATCGTTTCTAACTCGTTGATCCAATGGCGATAGAATAGAGTGAGGGTATAGAGTGCACTTGTGTTTGTGCACTTGTGCACTATAATATGTCCAGCGTAGTTGGTTAATTTCTCTTGAGATTGGCTGCAACGGCCAAAATTCATCGTCATCATAGTAACTAAAATATTAAGAGCTTAAAAATATTTGTTCAATAAACTTCAGTTATGTATTATAATGTTTTATAAAGTAAATCAACTAAAATGTAAAGTTAAGAGATGCTTTAAAATTCAAATATTTATGTGAGATATTCTAAAATATAAATGAGATCGTCATTAAGGTTTTACTTAGTAACAAAAAAACTGGCTTATTTAAAATCAGGATAGTTATTTACGTTAGTTATTTATACATATATATATATGTGTGGCTTTGTTACACTATACTGACACCGAGCTTGCTTGGGGATTCTTTTTCCTTACAAAGGTTGGGTTTTATAATTGTTTTTTTTTTAACTTCACTTGACTGACTGACTCACTCGACTTTGACTGACTCAAAATTGGGTGTTGATACAAAACCCAATTTTGAGTCAGCATATAATTTATAACTTTTTCTTTCTATAACACGTATAAATTAAGTGGACGTGTGTACTAAGCCATCTTAAATTTCCCAAGTATCATATAAAAGTTTGCCGCGTCGATACATACAAGTCTGCCCTACAACTCTCTAGGGCTCAAACTTCATGTTACACAAACAATATAATGTAGGTTGTCTGTTTATTATCCGTGGGAATACAGTTGATGTCTCGACTTTTATATTTGTTTATATTTTGTGTACGTTTTTAATTTGTAGTATAATATATTCAATACAAAAAAAAAGCGTTTTAGTAATATTTATATGAATAGATATTTGATTGCACACATTAATAAAACTATATTAATTTACACACACATACATAGCGATACATTAAACACATAAGTGAAATATCTAGTAAAATTAAAATACTATCATAATGAATAAAGTGACGTGTACAATGACGTCACGTGAACAAGCTATCCTGATGGGATGTATCGATGCAGTTCGGATATCATCGATACAGAATACAATTACTAAAAAGTTTATATTGTAGTTAACTTATACTTGTATACATTTATATATATCGCAAAGTTATCTATATTTAGAGCGGACGAAACTATCGAATTTACTTATAGAACAATATTACATATTAGTTTTATGTATATTGGTTATAAGTTTTTCCAGTTAGGCATTACAAAACAACCCTTATTTATAAGTATAAAGAGTTACAAATTACTTAACAAACAACTAAACATTCACATTTGTTGAAAGGAAGAAAAAATATATCCCCAAAACTAACGACACAACCTAATTACACGCCACGGATAAAGAAACAATAGAAACGGTATCACTTACAATAAACAAGGAAATTTGCCGTTAGGGTGTTCACGATTAATCCGCCAAATTAGACGTGTCCTGGGCTAAAATCGATTAGGGGCCGAAACTATGGCAATTCGCAACGACTCTGCGTCTCGGCCAAGATAAACATGCCTGCCTTTTTTTTTCGTTACGGCAAAGACATTAACCAAGGATGCGTTGAGGGTGACCATGAATTAATTGTTTTGTTGGATCCTGGTTTTGTATTTGTAGATTAATTTTGTATTATCTGTTTCTATTACGTAATGTAGAACTGACCCGTTTATATAATGGTTAAATATAAGCAACTTATTAACTTAACTAATTGTTTTGTCTTGGTGTGCTATAAAGGTGTATTATAATTTTTATATTCTTAATTCTGTTAACTTTTTTTAACTCTGTTTTGTTATTGAGAAAACCTTCATAAAACAAATGAAATAAAATATACGTATGTGCAAGACCATGCAAACATAATTAATGTTGACAGATTGAATATCAGCTACGTTCTATAAATTAATAAAAATTCAATCATGTTGAAACAATTAATTTGTAACACTTGTAGTTGTTATGTAATTATTAAAGCAATTACAAACATAAATCTTCATATGTTATTGTTATAATATAGATTATATATTGTATAATATAATCAGATTATTCGACTTACATTAAGTATATAGATTTAAATCGTATGTATCTTTAAAAATTCTATATTTAAAAAGTTCAACGTTCGTTGTTTTTTTAGGGGTGAATGACTCCTTCTGAGATAGCTTATGATCATTTAAAATAAATTGTTCAAAAATACTTGATTATCTTAACATATGTTAATACAAAACGATATTGATAGAATGTTACGATTTATATCGTGTGTATGTTTTTTCGCCAGAAATAGACTTGATTACAATGTTCTCGAAATTTTAATATTCGGAAATCAAGATTAAAGTAATAATTATATTGCATGTAGATGTATCCAGCGAGTGCAGTATGTATCCATCCAGTGGCGAGCTTCTAGTACCGAGTGCAGTATGTATCCATCCAGTGGCGAGCTTCTAGTACCGAGTAAATATATTATAGAAACAACGCATCCAAGCTTTGTAAACGTTATTGAATTTACCTATTGAATAGTATGTTAAGTTTTGTTATATTACGTTAATTTCTAGAATTACAACGACGGACTTAAAAAACATATACTTTATAAAACTATATATTTAATTTACATATTATAAGCTATCTATAAGTGCTGTCCTGTGTACATTTTGGTCACTCTACACTCGATGTCATTAGACCGACGCGAGGGCGCGTCATTACGACGATGAGTAGACCTACCATTAATCTTCCAGGACCGGTCTCTCAGCTGTCAAAATTGTGGCCACCGTCCATAGATATGTGATAGTACTATTGTTCGTTCCCGTTGTTTCAGAATGGCGGAGGATTGAATATTATTAATATGGCTAATGATAGTATTTATCCGATTATTATGGCTGCAAGATATTCCGTTCTGTTGAGTTTTCCGTTCTGATGCCAAGTGCTCTTAATGTTATGAATATTAAATTGTAATTCCAATTTGAAATCGTAGTCGCCATTAAATTGTTAAAATGTAATCTTAGCTTTATTTATATATAACTTGCTTGTTATTATCGTTCTCGTAAGTAGTTTGATGTTGATTTGTTTTTGCGGAAAAGAGATGGATGTATCTAACGACAAGGTAGGAGTTATATTATATTAAGTATAACGTATACTAACTATATATTGATAATAATTATCGATATAGTTCGGATTGTGATTGATTGATAAAAAAAAATCTGTATAATATATTCAAAACATAGTATAATAATATAGTATAGTAATAATATATGTTCTTTATTATCTAATAATAACACTGTATTTCTAAGACAGAAGCTTAAAAAATCATGTAGTCGCTCCCGGCTGTTATTAACCCAAGGAGACGTAATATTCAAATCCCATCACAAAGAACAGCTGGATAAAAAACAATTAATATCAAAAACCCAAATGTTATCAAGCGTAAAATCCAACCCTTTACAATTACTAAATCGATATTAATAATCGATATTAAAATTGAATAAGGAACACAAGAATAAAAAAAAAAAAAGTAGACAAAGGAGTCACAGATAGATGATTAGGCAATATGTCTTATTCAAATAATCTTACGTGCATAATCGACTTTGACATAGAGTAATTAAGTCGTCATCGATTTGTCAGTCGGTTAAGTTGCATTGTGCGATTTTTTTTAAATCGATTTTTGACGCTTGACTGATTCGGATTATTAGTTTTTTTCTGTGAGAATGTGTAATGTGAATAGTTTATATATGGGAAAGTATGAAGGATTAATTATTTGAAATAATTAAAAATGATGATATTATGTGATTTATTTATGGGTTTTTGTCCCACTGAAAAAATCATAATTGAAAACTATAAATTTCTATTACTAAAAAAGAGCAAAAAAATTAAAATTATATAATTCGGTACAAAAAAAAACTGTCATTTAATCGCTGTGATCTAAATACGTCATCGTTTATTTGTTTTTAAAGCGTTTATTAAATAAAATGTCTTTATGTTCATCCAAGTATAATATTTGTAAAAGAGATATGTGTTCATAAATCGATTTCCTCAGGAATTCTAATAAAAGTGTATAAATATTTAATTATTAGGTATCAAAGTATACGATGTATCGTTTCTGTAATATTAATTTTTCTATTTTTACTAATGTCAAAATTATAATTCGAAATTTAAAATTTTAATTTAAACTTAGGCAGTTTCATACTCCCTTTCGTTGATTTTTACAACAATATAAAAAATCGTTTCGATTTGAATTTCGAATCCAATTTTTTTAGAACGTTTTTTTTTCTAATTTCAAACTTTAAATCGAATCATGAGTTATAAATTATTTCTTCCGTCGCGATATAATATTAGAAAATTTTTTGTCCATCAAGTAGTGTTATCACCCCAGTCTTTATATCAAAAGTCTTACATTTTTTTTATACTTTTTCGTTTTATTATTTCATTATTGTATGGAAGCGCACGCAGTCATCAAAATATCGTTAGCGGGGTCCTGAACAATGTATATATTGCAAATTTTTTTCTCGTAATTCAAAAAGTCAACTCCTGCGACGCCTGTATCATCTTTATTGTGTTTTGATGTATCAATGCGGTATTGTAAGGCTGACTATTGGTTTTTTATACTTTCATGTAGTGTGAAATATTCGTCTTTTGTTACGGACGAGAGAGTATAACATTACAAATGCAATAACTTTTGTTTTTTTTTATTGAATTATTGGAAAGAATGACTGAGACTTATTTATATTGTGCCTAAAATCAAAACAGGTATCATGTTGGAAGTGCAGTCATAGTTTTTAATTAATTTTATTTAAGTTGTTAAGGTTAATTTAGATTCCCGTCACGGCGGCCATTCTCAAGGGAGAATATTTTACTGTGTCTAAGATTTTGTAATGCTTAAGTGTGTGCACACACACACGTAGACAATATTCTGTCACTCTCATAATCCGATGGGACGGCAGTCCGACATGACCGGAAATAGTTCAAGCGCACGACAAACATCATACCTTAGAACATTGTTTTAGCACATACATAAGTGTTTATACATGTATTGGGAATGAGACGATCGCCGCATGTTTATTTCTTTTTGTTTGTTCTTTGTAAAAGACATAAAAAAGATAAATAAAATCAACTGGCTGAGTTTCTTTCACCGGTTCTTCTCAGGGCTGGGTGTTTCTTTTCCGAACAGGTAGTAGTTTCCACTTTAACAATCAATAAGAAAGTGTAATACTAGAATATTGAATAAATATAAATTTGAATTTATATTCTAAGTAGTCTCTGATTTATGCCTAGCCTTACAAAGCACCGACCTAGCCTATCCATCCATCCAGCTCCCGATCCAGGGCTATAATTTTAAGCTAACAGCTTCGAAATCGAGGACCTAAAACGTCATTGCCTAGCCCTGGATCTCTATTCTCTACTATACGTGGTATACAGTTGGTTCAATAATCAAAATCAGAGTATTATGAAAATGTGTATACTGATATATATTCATATATAAAATCGTCACATATATGCGTCTTAATTGTTTTTTTTATTAATTATTATAGCATAGGTAAGCGGACGAGCATTTAGGCCACCTGATGGTAAGTGGTCACCAACACCCATATACATTGGCTCTGTAAGAGATGTTAACCATCGCTTACATCGCCAATGCGCCACCAACCTTGGGAACTAAGATCTTATGTCCCCTGTGCCCGTGATTACACTGTATCTATCTATCTAAAATCCTTCAATGTACCTATACAGATCGGACTTTTGGTTAAGAACTTATAAGTTAAGGTATAAAAATTCCTTAAGTAAGAACGTTTAGGTTAAAGGTAAAAGTTTTTAAATTTTCGCGGACGAAGTCGCGGTCGAAGTGCTAGTTGTTCAAATTGTGGATCGTATATTATAAAGGAATATTCTCAGTTATTAGTATATAAATCTCAAACTATTAATCTATACTAATATATAAAGCTGAATAGTTTGTTTGTTTGATCCGGCTAATCTCAGGAACTACAGGTTCGAATTTAAAAAAACATTTTTGTGTTGTCTAGTCATTTTATCGAGGAAGGTTCTAGGCTGATTTTTATTCATTATATTTTTTATTAATTATACGCGGGTGAAACCACACACAGCTAGTATCGAATAAAGTCGTGGGCGTATAATCAGCTAATTCTCACTGATAACGTGTCATCCTATCATAGCGTGAAGATATGCACAGCACTTTCTATACGCGCGTTCGCTCGCGTGAATCGATGCGAAAATTCGAGTGAGGCGAAAAAAAAAATACCCTGATAATGTGATAAATGTCCGTTTAAAGGCCAGCTTGGAAAAAAAAACGCAGACTCACTGTAACGGAAAAAAAGATAGCAATCGTGTTGGAATTATTTCCACACAACGTTGGAATCGAGACAACTTACACATTAAGATATAGTTTTCATAAATAGCTTTAAATTCAACCTAATTTTAACTTTTGATAGAAGGTGGTTTTCAGGCCCGTGGATACCATTAACTCATCACATGTTCTACCGCAAAACAACAACGCTTAGTATTGTTGAGTTTCGGTTTGAAGGGCGAGTGAGCATTTTTTTTTAAGGACCGTCAGCTGTCACCACACTTACACAAGTAACAATAAAAACACATAAAGATTTAATATAAAATGCGCGACTCTTCAAGACGGCCACAATAGGCAATTTCAAGGCACAATATCAATATTTTTAAAAGACATTTTTTTTATATTATTTAAAAAAGATTACAATATAGACAATAATTCACATAATGTATATGGTGGTGGTATGTAGAATGGTGACCATTTATGTTGGTGGCCTATATGCCTGCCTATTGTATATTATATGAAATAAAAGAATCTCGTACTCGAAAATGAGGTGTCAGTTCTTGAGAAGTACTGAGTGTGTGTGATAAAAATCTGATATATACCTATGTATCAACTTATAAACATAAATCAGCGTGGTGGAATATGCTCTAACCTAAGTGCTGTTATGTTCATAAGAGCAAAATTTCGCCTTGAAAAAAAAAATTACACAAATCATGGGATCTAAGTTAACATTGGCTCAATTGCAACATAACAAAACTTTGTATCGATGTTTGGTGGTAGATGGTCAGTGGGTTGTCCCCATCCAGACGTACATGCACAAAGCCTTACTATTGGTGTTTGATAAAACCAGATGCCCTGCACAAAGCCCAACCATTATTTATAAGATAAGACAATTTTGTTTCAGCTTTTTGTTAAACCAGATTAATGTTCGCTCAAATATTCTCTCAAGGAAATATTTAATTTTATTATTCATAAAAATATAAAGCATTATATAGTATCTATTTAGCACAAAATATTCCCATAATATCCAAGCATGTTGCACATGAGAATATTAAGTATTTTAACCGACATTAAAATATATTGGCAATGATTAATCAAAGTTTCTTCCAAAATCTATTTAATATTAGCCTAATCCGTCATCCTTAACTTATTCTTCAAATGTGCAGGAACGATACTCAACCTTATTTCTTTAAAAATTAAATCTATTATTCTTAACACTATGTGATATAACTATACAAAATAATGTATATGATAAATAAGACTTTATATGAATATAATTAAAGTTCCTTTTCAAGTAGATTAAAAATAGGGTTGTCCAAAAAAATTTGCATGCATTTGCAAGCGCCGCGGGCGTCGTTCATTGTATCCAGCTTTGAGAACTGAAGTAGACTTGACAGACAATTCTGATCCTTATTCCTTTGTGATACCCACAATAAGTAGCGGTAATGATGCGTTCAGAATCGCTAAACAGGTTTTGTCTACTTGGTATACGATACACATTTTTTCTAATGATCTAGTTGAGGGTATGCAAATCCTTCGTGAGAAAAAATTCTGGTAACGAATATTTTTTTTCCTTTTTTCCGGAACAAATCTATATTAATTACAGGGTTTGTCACGTGGGGATCTTATTGTAATGGATCGGCGGCTGGGTGATTTTACTTGTCACTTATTTGGTTGGGAAAATATTCAACAAAATTGCTTATGCTTTATGCGAGTACATTAGGAAATCCAATGGGTTTTAAATTTAGAACAGACAGTTAACTGGATAATAGACCATCCTATGGTACTTCCCATCGCCCATAGATATTGGCACTGTAAGAAATATTAACCATCGCCAATGCACCATCTACTTTGGGTACTAAGATATCATAACCCGCTGCACAGGTACAAGCCTGTAATGAAACTCATTCCCTTCAAACTAGTACACAACAATACTATCCATTGCAATTAGGCGATAGAATAACTGATGAGTGGTACCTACCAAAACACCAACTAGAACCACTCATTCATCGAAACCCACATTTTGGTATACAATTTGAATGTTTCACCCATGTAAAGGTTTTGTTCTAGTTTTTTGGGATCGTTGGTCGAAAGAATATAGGAATGAAATGATTGCTGATTTATATATTTTAAATAATACAACCAAGTAGATGAACTCAGCCTTTTATCATTGTCATCAAAATGCTTGAATTATTATTTAATTATGAACAATTCTCTACTATTCTTTACAATACTAGACAATAGAGTATTGTCTCGCTTTAGTTTAATTTTTGGATTTTTTGGGAAACTTAAAAATTATAAGTTGTATTTTTTGCTGACTGTTTCATTTTTTAAATGCATGACGTAATGTTAAAAGTGTGTCCTGTTTTGGAAGCTAACGCGGTGTAGTAAAAACAATTATTAAGTACAATGTATATACATATAAATGTGTAGACATAGAGTGCACGAAAGTATTCTTAAAGGTTTGTTTGGATGTTTCATGTTGTGCAGTAATTTGTAAGATTTTTATTATTAACGTTTCTTCGTTAGTATGTTTTTAACAGTTATTTTTTATTGAAATAATCATACCTCCATTAAATACGTGTTGTTGACTTTGGTTGTGCTTTTCTATAACTTGGATTGTATTTGCTTTTTTTATATTTTTTATTGCCAACAATTCTGCGTTGCAAAATGGAAATATATATTCAATGTATAAGAAAAAAATAGTACTCACATCGACACCACCATTGTTCCAAGGTGGCAGCGCGTAGTGGGAGGGGTCGTGGTGCCCCCCTCCCATGTGTTCCGCCATCACCGACATCCAGTGAACTAGGCCTTGCGCCCCGCCGCCGCCTGAGGTACCTGGCAATTAAATATATTTGGTATTGATACTTGAATAGTTTTTTAAACCGCATATTTTGTACTTTATGTTATTGCACATATACTTCAGAAAAACGAGTTAGTATATAAATAAGAAAATATAATATTCATTTCATCATACAGTTTCATTGACATCAAATACAATTAGAAAATAATTCATTCGATCTCTAAGATTTAAGAAGCAGCTATTAAAAAATGAAATCCCAATAGCCCATTAATGTCCCACCGGTGGGAAAACATCCTGCGAGAAGATTTAAAGCTTTATCCACGAAACTCCGCTTCGAATTGACGCATAAAAATATTTGAGAATTTCTCCCGAAGTTAGCAAGTTTCTTCAATGTTTTCTTTCGCTGAGCACGGAATGAAATGTAAACACGAATTTAACACTTGTTAGACTGAGTGGAGCTGGGCGGATTTAAAAACGAGGACTTTATTTTAGATTGTCACTTTCTAAACAATTAACTTAATTTGGAATATATCCTAAATCAATAATTATAGTAGGGGTCATTGACCTAGAGTAAATATTCTTTAGACAAAAAGTATGGAAAGCATTCGTTGATATTGCATGACAATTCAATTGTATTTAATTAACTTAGCTATGTAATTTAAATGTAAATGTTTCATTGCTGAGTTGCTTGCCGGTTCTTATTCCGAGCCGGTGATTAATTTAAATTTAATTTCATCCATTAAAGTGACGTTTCAAAATCAAAGACAGCAAATATAATACTTACTTATTTATATATTTCCAGATGTGTTAATGAAATTTTTAACAAGAGTGGATTCATATGGATTCCTGAAATATGACCTTGTTTATTTTATTTAAATTATTGAAATAGTAATAGTACATCTCAAATTAAGTGTACAGCTTGTGTTAGGAGTGAGTACCTGTGACCATTGCG
This sequence comes from Nymphalis c-album, assembly GCA_963151315.1. Classification (NCBI taxonomy): domain Eukaryota; kingdom Metazoa; phylum Arthropoda; class Insecta; order Lepidoptera; family Nymphalidae; genus Nymphalis; species Nymphalis c-album. The sequence continues at coordinate 6,687,535 of OY720611.1, read as the reverse complement.
CTATTAACGCTAAAATTGTTTTATTTTTAAAAAAAAAATATCAAACTAAGTATGTTTGATATTCTTTTTCATCTCTTACTTTGTGTTAAAGAAATATTAAGGAAACACTCATGACAGAAGTCTGCCGTATATCTAACAACATTTAATAACCTTCTTAAGAACAAAGGAGAATATCGCCAATCACATTTCTGATATTTACGGTATTTTACTATTATAATTGCCATTGTATTTAAACAAATCAGTAACTACTTAAAGTATATAATTTACTCATTGGTTCTTCTTCTAAATTTTGAATCCACATTCAAAATAATAGAGCTGTTCATTCAATTTTATATAGAATATTTTGGGATTTTTATGATCATTCAATAGGACTATTTTGATAATGAGTTTCCATGTATGATATTTTATTAAGTAAGAGGTACCTAGAGCCTATTAGCTGTAAGATCTATTAAATCAAGAAATTGGGTTACTCGTAAATTTGAACCACCCTGATGCACACAAATTGCAACAGGAGAGATTCTATTGAAGAATATTCTTAAGAATATAAAATATCTTACCAGTAGGCACGGCGGCGGGCTGCGCGACCGCTTGCTCCTGCCCCCCTCCCCCTGTCACCCCCCCGCCGCTCCACACGAACGCTGATGACGCACCCGCCTTCTGGAACAAAACTCAGTATGAGTTTTTGTAAATTTAAGGTGAGGAAGAATCTATAAAATCGCTACGCTTTTGGTGGTAAAATCTATCAGATATCCTAAAAATCGCAATGAATTTAGTAAAAAAAAAACAAATTTTATTGTCACACTAGACATACATACAGAACTGAACAAGTGATAGCCAATTTTAAATTTCGCGTCTAATGTTTTGGCATAAGGAACAAACTTATAATACTTTGTTTAGTCTTGAAACTTTAGTTTTAACTTAAATTTTGAAATAATATAAATAGAATAAAAATAAATAGTTGATTTTAATACACTATTGGCCGAATACTGAAACGTCTTTCAAATATGAAGTGGGACTTAATTATTTGGAACGCGATTAATTTCAAATTTCGCATACTAAATTTTGAAATTAATGACGTTCCAAATAATTAAGTCCCACTTCATTTTGAATGACGTTTAAGTATTCGGCCGTAAAATAATCAACTTCATTATGGTAATACTTCAAATATTACAGCATATTATAAGCGTTGTAGTGACGATATGCTGTACTTACAATTATACGTTTAATTTTGTTTTAGTGGATAAAGTACCAACTAGATTAATCTAACTAGAATTTAAGTTGATATGGGTTCCCCATCTTATGGGAATAAACTTGACTCAACTCTTAAAATAAACGTAACTCTAAGACATTCGTACTTCTATTAAAAGGCTTAAATCAAAAATGTGCTTGAATCAAATAAATTAGATACACAATTAATCATATCACAAATTATTGTAATGTCTAATGCAGAATTATTGATGTAATAACAGCAAAAAACATTTTAATTACCGCCATTAATTTTACCTCATCTGGTGAATTAGTGATTCTATCTGCATTGTTTTCTTCGTCCGAAGCTTCCAAACCGAAGCCGTTCGAGAACAGCATATTTCTCGAATATAGCGAATAACAATCAGCAACATTGCGTCTCCTTTTGCCAAGCGTAGCCAGGAAACTTTTGTAAAGTTGCGTCGGCAGGAGGAAAGGAGATCTCGTGTTTTGGAAACCATCTTTGAAAGCGAGATTTTGATTTCTAAACGGATTCGCGAAATCGAATTCGGGTAAGAATTCTTTCTTTATAAAATCCGCCATCGGGTGCAGGGATAGAGCGTTTTCTGTATAATCTAAGGCTGTGCTCGATCCCTCATCGTTGGGGTTGTTCTCAACGTCGCTAGTTTCTGAATTAGCATCGCTGAACGTTTCATTCTGATCCTTATTATCATCTGAGTTGAATTCATCAAACTCTCGTTTCATTGGAAAATTCATTTGTTTCTTCATAAATATATTCGAATTCGAAAGTGTTACCGACATATTATTGGCACTATTCGTCACTTAACTTACAAATATATTAATCTAATCACAATTTACTCTAATGTCTATTTATATTTAAAATAAAAATAAATATTTCTCCATTATTAAAGTTATTTAGGTATTTTTAGGAACTATCGTTGGGTTAGGAGGTGGCTGGACCGTAACTGTAAAAGTTAAAACGAGTTCTTATTTAATTTAACAATTTTGGAATATCTTAAAACTTAACTTCACCCGTTTTATTATTCGAAATTTAAATTTTTGTTTCTTTTTTTTTAGCTTTATTTATAAAAGTCTCTTCAGTTTGTATTATGATTGGCTGTATAATTGTATATATTATACTTATGTTTAACAAGAATATCATTTATTTTAAATAAACATTCGGGAATATGTGTTTTATTTTCATTTATATGCGATTTAATAATCTTTTCAGTTGTTCGAATAAAATTTTGAACATTGCATCTCACATTTGAATACGTAATACAATGACTTGGATGTATTCCCAAGAATGTTAAACTTTATCGAAGAATCTAAAACATTTTCGACGTCTTTTATTATACTGAAATGTTGTTTCATACAAAAGTTATATGAGGAAGTCTTAAAATAAAAGCAGTAAAATTAAAATCGATTGGTAGCCACGACATTCTCGTATCTAGGTCGGACCTGAAATATTTTTGTGACTCTTCATATTTTTATCTTATACGAGCTGCTATAGTTGAGACTTATAAGTATATACGTAGCAAAATGACCCTAAAAGACCATTTAAAAAAGCTACACGTTTTGATAATCCTGTAGACACATTTATCACCGTGCTATTTAATTAAAAATGGTTAAGAAAACTCTTTGTGATAGTTGCATAGATAATAACGAATAAAATGTCATACGTTTGTCACTTAAGTCTTTTGTATTTTTTTTCTATTAGGCAATGAGAATTCGAAAAAAATCGCGTACAGATAAATTTCAACAGTTTCATCATTTGTTTTTCTTTTAAATATTTATTTTTCTATATTAATTTCTTGAGTAAGCACCTAAGTCAACTGTAGTTTTAAAACGTGACTCAACTATCTCACAATCAACATTGCCTCAATGAATATAAATACGATAATACGGCAATTTATTTCAAAACGATCGATTTCGACGAGACACTCGCAAAAGACATGTGGCTTCGTTACGACAATGAATTCGAAATTGTAATTATTCGAAAAAATCAAATTAAGAATACGTTAAAATTACGTCGTTTAGTGATTAAAATAATGCTGTCATCTTCTTTCGATTCTCAAACTAATAATGAAAGAAAGAGATATACGTATATTAACTGACCACTAAAAACGTTTATATATTCCGCCGTAAAAGATTATCATTTTCGTAATAAAATTAATATCAAAACTATTATTACTGGCCAGAATATTACGCTCATGTTATTTTCTCTTAAGGATAAAGTTCTTTAAACCAATGGCGCCTTTAAAACTGTCTTTATCTACGATATTATGGTTGCGGAAAATTGAACTCTATTGAAGAAGCAATAAGATCTATTGTATTTTATTTAGTTTTGTAATATAGCCGATTGGAATCTTCTAAAGAATTTTATTGTTATGTATCGATGAATGCTAAGCTTTCCTGCTAGAACTTTAGCTGTGAAATGATTATTGGTATTGAAACTGTTATAATATTTATAATATAATTTTATAAATAATCTGTTCTTAGTAATACCAAAATATATCAGTAAAATGAATAAAATTACATATTATGTATGAACATAATAATTGATTAAAAAAATAAGCAAATTTAGTTCTGATTGATATACAAACCAAGATAAGTAGAAATTATTAAAAAAATGTGACTGAATCACTCGAATTGCTTAATAAAACCTACAAATATTTATTCTTACAAACTCAACTAAAATTAAATTTGGAGAAGATAGCCACGTCATACTTCATCTCCAAAATAATTAATAACATACTAACTTCAGTATGTAGTATTATATAATAACGCAGTTCACTTTCAGAGGTGTTTTAAATTTTGTTATATTATACAATTTAATGAAACAATCTTTTTCAAATAAGATTTGTTTGTTTGACAGCTTTGTTTAAAATAAAGTGAGACAGTTTTTGGGTCCCGCGTTGATTAGGGACCTGAGGTATGCCAATAAATAAAAATGCTTAAAATGCTGAAATTCACAAAATCAACACTTCACAATATAAAAATATAATTAAAGCCCAAAATACTTTTGCTTATTATTTGTGTTAACAACGACATTTCTTATATTGAAATTTTGAGGACAAAGAGAATAAGAAAATTTGAAGTGAAATTTAAGCCCATTAAAAAATATTTATAAAATGTAATCCAACAAGATGTTCATAACTATTGTATTTACGTAAATACTATTTACGTAATTACGTAATTATATAAATAAAAAAAAATCAATTTATTTTTAAATTTATTTTTGAGCATCGTTAATAAATCAAAAGACAAACACAGAAATATTGTTTCTAATAAGATCTTATGAATGTATAATAATAGTCAAAAGGAATAAATGCCAATGCTCATTTATAATTAAAACAAAAATGCATGTCATATTCAAATACCGCGAAAATTAAAAAGAAAACAACACGCAAAAGGTCGATTATCGCCAACAATCTTACAGAGACCGCTACATGGACGCACACACCTACACACTCATTAACGTACACATTTACATCACTAATCGAGACACGTGTCTCTTGAACCATCGCTAACAATGCAATCAAAACTTTCAATTATGATTTAATACTACGTTCACGGTCAATCACTGTGCTCGTTTTGGCGCGAATCGCCATCACCGATTTCTTAAAAAAAAACATATTTTTATATATATTTAATTTTCGAACGCGTTTTTTTTACGCCGCGAAACGGGTGAAGTTTTGAATACCGAACGGCATGACCGATCGATTAGTTGACTATTTTAAAGCGACAATTTTTTAAGCGGCCTTCAAATCGACCACTATTTTGATTTAAATTTATTTTGAATTCAGAATTTTTTTAGAGAACGTCTAGATGTCTTTACCGCGAGGTATTCGCTATGAAACTCTTCCCGAGAGGTTGCTGCAAGGAAAAGCATTTCCACAACACATTGAAGGTTTTCTTGGATCGCGCGTGTGTGGAGTTTCGGATCGTATCATACGTGTCTGTGTATCCAGACTCGGGTCGGCGTGTGTCTGTGTTTGTTAGCTATAAGCTGGTGTGTGTATTTTATGACTCTGAGTGCATCCCTTTCGAACTGCATGCGATTTATATGTGTGCGCTTTATTTTTTTTCTAAACGGCGCGGTTTTGTGTGTACGCGAGTGAAATTTTTCGTGTATGGGTGCTCTGTTTTTTTGTGCATCGCCAATGTGTTTCATGCGTTATATCGAATGTGATAAAGTTGTTTTTCGTGTACACGATTTTAATGTATTTTTCAGTTTTATATCGGCGATATGAGAATCGCGGATGGAAAAGAAAATGTAAGAGGAATAAAAAAATGCATGCATCGTACGTTTTCAGGTAGACACATTTTTCTTTAACCCATTTATAGATGTTTTTCCATGTGTGAGTGAGCTTGCATCTGGGGGGTGGGAGACTTAAAAGGGTTGAGGGGGGGGGTGAACATATAAAAATGATAACGCATCGCAAGACGGCTGCTTTTATGGTTTTTCTTTATTTTTTAAAGGTTTTTTATTATTGAAGTAAAGAGTAATACGTCTGATGGTGAATGTACTCTCATCTGTATCTAATATAATATTCTTTTCATATTTCATTTGTAATAAAATACTATGAAATTGCAGCTAATATTTGTTATGTATTGATTTTTTTGTAAATATATTAAAATTAAAGTACATATAGACATCAAAACGCCTTACTAAAGTGACTATATGACTTTATATACTTCACCTCCGCATTACAATTCAAGTCTGATTTGAACCCGTAAACATTTAACCAACATACGTAGTGTAACCAATGGACTATAAGGTAACTAACGGAGGTTGAAATCACTATTAGCTCTATTATTAAGCCGAGATGGTCCAGTGGCTATAACGCGTGTATCTTAAACCGATGATAGTGGGTTCAAACCCGGGCAGGCATCACTGAATTTCAAGTGCTTAATTTGTGTTTATAATTCATCTCGTGCTAAACGGTGAAGGAAAACATCGTGAGGAAACCAAAACAAATTTTACTCAAATTCTGCCACATGTGTATTCCACCAACCCGCATTGGAGCAGCGTGGTGGAATAAGCTCTAAAACCTTCTCTTCAAATAAAAAGTGTAGAGGCCTTAGCTGAGAAGTGGGACATTCACAGGCTGTTACTTTATTACTTTAACTAAGTATTCATTTTCTGATTAGAATAGAGAAAATACTTTAAATTTTAAGTAGAAGAAAATGTAGTTTAGATTTCTCATATATTATTAATATTTGATCAACTAAATGGCGTTCTAATTTAACTTTACTCATAGTTTATTTTTAATTTATCTGTAATTTATATCACTAAAAATAATGTACACATATACAAATTTGTCCTTTATTTCTAAGCCATCCATCTTATACGCTAAGATGGAATTCATAAATTAAATAACACTAGATATATAATTCATTCATGATATATAAAAAAAAGACTAGAGCCTTCCTCGATAAAAGGACAATCAACACAAAAATATTTTTTAAATTCTAACCAATAGTTCCTGAGATTAGTCGGATCAAACAAACAAACTCTTCAGCTTTATATATTACTACAGATTTCAAGCTCCAATTAGCACACATAGTTTCTAATCAACTCTCTGACTCTGACCGGCTGACGGTCAACTGTCAAGTCGTCTCAATTCGAATATTGAATGAATATAATGGTTGAATGAGGGAATGATAGATGTATGTACGAACTACGAATGATCGTAAAATTAATTTGTGTGAAACTTTGGTGAGTGAACTTGTGTATGCTTGTTTTTTGCATGTTTGTCTTTCAATATAAATGCTGTACCGCGTGGGAGACTTGGGAGTTGGGACGGGTAGCTAGTAAATTATATTCTTCGTAACTTCTTAGTCATTTTGTATCGACTGTGAGATCTTTTTCCTTTGAGAGGGATATCTGCTACCAACATCAACATACAATTAATTCCAACAAAAATTTGCGACCTACTTCATTATTAGGTTGCAGTATTTATAGGAGAAGGTCGTGGGAATCAAATTAAGACTAAAATAAGAGATTAAAATAAGAAGAGTATCCCAATTGGTAATTCCACTGTTTTACTTTTTTTTTAGTAAGTTTATAAGCGCTTGACTGTTATCACACCTGATGGGAGGTGATGATACAGCCTAAGGTGGAACGCGCTTGCCTATGAGGTGCCTATTCACTCTAGACTTGAAATGTTAATAGCAAATGTTAATTTGTTCTCTGTGAATCAAAATCTTAAAGGATCTAGCAGTTACTTAGACTAGTCCTATGTCCTGTAACCCTGTAAAGATTATACAAAACATCATCACGTTTGGTTCAGTAATGTTGTGTAATAAACTTACTTAAGTATTTAAATGGTTAGAACACCACAGTTGGTATTGGATTAATGGCTTATATAGAAGTGACAACCTTCACTAGTTGGAGAGGCACTGGAAGAAGAAGAAGAAGAATAGGAGTGACTCGTCAGTCTAGTGGATTGTTTATAAGACTGCAGCTCTGGGTTCAAACCAGGATGTACTGATAAAAAGTCTGACTGATGATTGAAAGTCGGTAGTGGTAATCCAGTTCCGTAAAGCAAGTAAAACCATTGGTCTTGTATATGAAATCTTGTTGGATTATTGTCTTATTGGATAAAGATAGAAAGGTCACAGACTGGCCTGGTTTTTTTTTGCTATAGATAGGCAGCCTGGCAAGTGCGCCATTCGATGGTAAATGTTCACCATTTATTATTATTGTCATTGTGAGAAATAGCCATCTCTTAAATCGGTAATGCGACACCAACCCTGGGAACTAATTTGTTATGTCTGCCTGTATTCACACTGCCTCACATACACTTCAAACCGAAACAAAATAATAAGTATGTAATTGCTATTGTAAACTAACAGCATATAATGATTGCTCTTAAGAAGATACGTTCTGCATTATTTTTATTTCAATATAACAGTCATAGACTAAGTAATCTATGTATATTGCTCTGAGAATACATGATTTATACATAATTGTTTTACAAGATAAATAATGGACGACATAATTGATGCCTCCAGATTGCGTGCACACATACATAATTTATTTATTTATTTGTATATTTTTTATATTTATTTAGGTTTATATGTATGTATCTAAAAAAATGCATTAAATTATAAAACTGTAATCTTTTAGTAGGATACTTATTATTCTACTAAGATATTATTTGTAAAGGTATTGTTAGAATAAGTGCTAATGAATATGAAAATATGAATCGTAATGTGTGTGTGTGTGTTGTGTAAAGTGTGTGTGTTTGTGTTCGTGTATGCAAGTGTGCGTGCGTCCTTATGAGCGTCGCTTTCGTTAAGGTGGTCCCCGTAACTTAAGCACATTGCTTGCCAGAATCTATCTAGTATTTGGGCGAACCAGTGGCCTCTCAGGATATCGCATTTATAATTCTTAAATGTTATTGAATATCAAGTAGTTGAGTAAATCGTCGGATAATAAAAGTAAATATCCCACTGCTGGGTGAAATATTCTAATAATAATAAGGCTTAGAGTTTATTTTACCTAACTGCTCAAATTTGGGTTGGTTTTCTGATGACGTTTTCTTTACCGCCGAGTACGAGTTGCTAATAGTAATAATAAACAGAAATTAAGAACGTGAAAACTCAATGGTGCTTGCCTGGGTTTGAACCTGCAATTATCGGCTACGATCCATGTGTTCTAACCACTAGGCCATATCGGCTCTAATATAATAAGATATGTATATGTCAAACCAAAAAAAAAACATACTACATAATAGCGCCTATACATAACGAATGACAGCCTCCTTTATAAAAATCTAAAAGAAACTTGCATAGTTCTTAAAAAAAAATTAACGTCAAATATATACATTTCCAAGACAAGACAAGTTACGACACACAGACCGACTAATCGACGTGCCGAAGCAATTCCCCTGCCAAACAAAGCCGACCTAAAAAATGAATTTCGCTGTGTCAACGCGACGCTGTAACAGACGGCTTGTTGAATTATTTTAAATCTTTATTTATGAGTTTTGACTTTTGAGTAATATGTTAGAAAAACACTTAAATAAATTAATACATTGTGTAATAATGACGATTATTTTTTTGGTTCACGTCAGATTTAAAAAAAAGGTGTTGAAAAGTTTTTAATTATAAGTTTTTATAATTAGTTGTTGAATCTAATTTGTTGTACAAAAGTGTACATATATTTTTTAAATTTTTATTTATTAATTATTTTATCACAATGCAAAAAAAATCTTTAACTTAGATAGAAGACATTCGTTTATGCGTATTGCGTTCGAAGTGTTGCCAGTTAAGCTATTAACATTAGGTTTGGGAACATTTTTCATTATTTTATTCGTCCATTGAACATTTTACATAACATAAACAACCCATTACAAAATGAACCGCCATCTTTAAAAAGTTTAAACACAAAAATTATAAATGCGAAAGTAACAGCAACGCCGGCAACGCACCTGCCAGTCCTCGGATGTTGCAGATGTCCATGGGCAGTGGTAGTCACTTTCCATCAGGTGAGCCTCCTGCTCGTTTGCCCCCTCTTTATATAAAAAAAAACTGTCTTTCTGTCTGTTACGCCTTTACCGCTATACCACGGAACTGATATTGATAACATTTGGAATGAAGCAAAGTTAAACCCCGATAAAGAACAAAGGTTACTTTTTTGCTTAACGTCTAACCCTTTCCTCTTCACTTTGGGACGAAGGCGCGAGTGAATACTAGTCGTATATACTATATTTGAGTAATCAGCACTTTTATTAAACCTTTACTAGGAACATTTAATAATTTTATTCAATTTTGTCAGAAATACAATGCTTAAAAAAAGATAGAGATTAGATTAGAGATTATATAATAAGGAGGTAAATTAGAAAATAACGTTGAACATACTCAAGTTTCTACTTTAAAGTAACAATATTTTAACTTCATGGAAATTAAAAAAAAAAAGTAAATAATTTATTTGGTACCACCGCCAAACAGCAACTTGGTATTGTTGGGCTTCATTTTGAAAGGTGTAGTAGTGTTGAGAAGTAGGAGTTCCCTGGTTAAAGGCGAATGGGCGTTGTAAGAGATGGTTAATATTTCTTAAAATACCAATGTCTATAATCAGTGGTGACCACCATGAGATGGCTCAATTACCAAACTATATTTTTTAAACCTTGTAATTTATAGATTATGTAATTCTTTGCTTAAAATGATACCTTCGTTTATTTTAATTTCTAATATAATTTTATGTTTCTTTATTTAACACGTTGAGTTATGTCCTTTCATTGTTAATAATCTGAACATAACTATTAACTAGATTGTAAATTGTATAAACCAACCAAAACTGAATGGATAATATTATAGACAAAGTAGCATTCATTTAAGTGTTATTTTAATACGGTTGTGTATTTAGAAGTAATAAATGTAATCACAGATATGTTTAAATAGTTATTAATAATTTTAAAGCAAATGTATAAAAGGGAATTTGAATTTAGAATTCGAGGGCTTAGCTTTAGTTCATAAGTAAAATTAATTTGAAGTATTCTCTTACAAAACATTCTTAAGAACAAATAAATATTGCTTACATTTTATTTCAATTTGTATGGATGTATCAAGTTCAAGGACCAGGTTTGTCCTCTGAACATCTGATCAGAACCTGGTGTGATCAAAACCTAAACGACAAAGTTTTTTCGATAGAAAAACGTCGAGAAATATCCTCTATTCTTTACATATTATAAAAAATAATATCGCATTCAGAAATTTAAAAATTTCGTTTATTTTTATAGTAGGTTAGTGGACGAGCATATGGGCCACCTGATGGTAAGTCATCACTAACGCCCATAGACAGTGGTTTGTTCATGTATAAAAAAAACATCGCCAATGCGCCACCATCCTTGGGAACTAAGATGGTATGTCCCTTGTGCCTGTAATTACACCGGCTCACTAACCCTTCAAATCGGAACACAACAATACCAAGTACTGCAGTTTTGCGGTCAAATATCGGATGAGTGGGTGGTACCTACCCAGACGAGCTTGCACAAAGCTCTACCACCGAGTGATCGGTTTAAGCACGCTCTTGATGCTTAATTGATGGTAATGAATGTGATTATTAACTTTTATACAAGCATACATAAAGTATTCACAAAGGTTGTATACCAAAAAGTTTATATAGGTACTACATTTTTAAAATACGTTCATTTTCAAAATTCGAATTTAACGTATAATATTTTCATGTCTAAAGAAATATGAAGTTATTATTTTTTAAGAATTTATATTTATTCCAGTTTAAACGAGTTATACGGATAACAACGTCTTGTTAGAGGAAAATAATTTTCTTATATGAAATTTTATGTAAGATAAAAATATTTCTCAGAATTTTATATTCAGTTGAGAAAAGTAATGGCTTAATTATAATAATAAGTAGTTATTTAAAGAGAAAATAATATTATATTGCTCCTCAATTTTTTTATTGTAACAAGGAATTTATTTACATTTATGTAGATAAATTAGGTTGGGTTGTAGAAGGTTTTGGAGGGTTCACTGAAGAGAACTCCACCGAGTCAAGAGCGGGGCACGGGAGGGGCCGGCGTTATATCGACACGATCTCGAAGCCTCTCCGATCTGTGCCGAGGATGGCCATCACAGTGGTTTAAGTGGTTTAAGAATCCCAGATCCCTAATCCAGTTCCTCCCCCGCCTAAGAGTGTCAGGTACCTTTAAGATGGTTTCCACTGCATGAAAAATAAAAGGTTTTGGGGAGTGCCGTATTCGTTTCTGTGTTCCTAATTTGAAATATCAGGTGTTTTACTGTTTTATATACCTGTAGGTATATACAGAAAATAACCCGCCTACATATGGTTAGATTATTCTTATGTTTAAATATATAATGAAAATATTATTAAGTTTCACTGCCTGGCTGGTCTAGTGATTAATTAGTAGGCTGCAGTCCCAGAGGGTCTTATATAAAATTCCATTGAGTTATTGAAATTTTCAGTCTAGTAGTTAGTTAGACGTTATGAAAAACCATCGTGGCCAAATTTCAGTAAAAGAAAAAGTTTGCGAAATTATATTAAAATAAAACCTACGAAAATTATACAATTCAAAATATATGCCCCAGGTGAGGATCGAACTCACGACCTTAAGATTATGAGACTTACGCGCTGCCTACTGCGCCACTGAGGCTATGAAGGGGACAATAAAACTTTTCAACCCTAGAGAAATAATATAAGAAAACACTAATTACTGCTGTTGACAAAAGCTTAGGACAATTATAATTCGATTTGTCTTAATGCTAGTATAATATTATAGTAGAGCAAATAACATTGCAAATATTTAAAAATAATCTGCCCCAGATGAGGATTTTCAAACAGATATACAATAATATTATATGTAGTATTGACTGCCTCGTTGGTCTAAATATTGTCTTTAGTGGCTAGATATAAGGCCGCAGACCTGGTGGTCCTGGGTTTAATTCCCAGGTCGGGCCAATAAATAGTTATTGGGTGTTTCAGTCAGAAAATTCTCAGTAGCAGCCCGGAGTCTGGAAATTGGAAGTGTATACTCCCGTGCCTCGGAAAGCACGTTAAGCCGTTGGTCCTGCGCCTGAACTCTTTCCGGTCGTGTCGGATTGCTGTCCCATCAGATTATGAGAGCTAAGGAAAAGAGAGTGCACCTGTGTTTGCGCACACACTTGTGTACTATAATATCGCCTGCGCAGTTGGCTGATCTCTCTTGAGATTGGCCGCCGTGGCCGAAATCGGTCTGGAGGACCTTATGTAGTATTGCTGTTTGGATCTAAAATATGTAATAATATGTGTGAGTTGGTGGTAAGGCTAACTTGGGGCCAGTATTTGGGTACTAGTGTATTACTCAGTAAGATAATCCTGATCGCCTTTTTTGTCAAGAAATATTTTTTCAAGTTATATAAGAGTATAAAAGCTTACATTGGGATTGTGTTTTCAAATCTTATTATAATTGGGTATACATTGCTTGATTAGTTTTATCATCAGCTTCAACAGCCTCAGTGGCGCAGTAGGCAGCGCGTAAGTCTCATAATCTTAAGGTCGTGAGTTCAATCCGCACCTGGGGCAGTATATGTTTTAATTATATCTAATGTTCTTTGTGCCTTTATAATATAATTGTTACAATGAAACAAGCCCATATATATTTTTATCAATAACATTCATTAACATTTTTAATATAATTTATCAAGGGTTGAAAAGTTTTATTGTTCCCTTCATAGCCTCAGTGGCGCAGTAGGCAGCGCGTAAGTCTCATAATCTTAAGGTCGTGAGTTCGATCCTCACCTGGGGCAGATTATTTATAAATTGTTTAATATTTCTCGGTTTTCTTTCATTTATTCATTACTTTAAACTTGGCTATCATTTGTATATGAGAGTAGTTCTGATATAGTCCTATGCGCTATATCTCGTGGTCGTAAGAAACGTTTTAAAATGTTATAATTATGTTAAGAATCCTTCAATACAATCAGTACTTCGATACAGTTACATACATTTAATTTGATTTGTATATATTTAAGACATTAATGTTAATAGCTCTTATTTATATAAACATAGTTTCAACAGCCCGTCTCGTGTCGGGAAATCAATTGACAAGCAAAACCAAAATGAGGTTTAGCGCCAAGCAGACGAAGTGGGGCACAAGTGCACCAAGTCCTATTTCTTGTATCATATTTCATGTGTCATAATAAATGCTGGCCACAAATAAATAGGAGACGTTCAAGTAACGTACATATTACATGTTCTGCCTCTGATCTGATCGTGTTGGATTATCGTTCAATCGAATTGGAGGTGTACGTTCTGGGGCCAGAAATGCTATTCTATAATGATCACTCATTCTTGAGATATTGACAACCGATTTATAGCGATGTACTATTTGGATGCGTGTATAGAAATGTTATCATTATTATGTATTAAAATGAAAGTTTTTGATGGAAGTATCTTTACTTCTTTTTCATGCAAATACGAAACGAAAGAGATAGCTTATACCCTGACTTAACACTTAGGGTACCTAACACCTATCCCATATTCGAGAGTAGCCGTGGGTGGAAGCTAGTTAAGAAAATGTAACAGACCGTATAAGTATCGATGAATAAGTCCCGATGTTTTACGAAGGCTTCATCTATAAGAAGGTAAGGAGCTCTTATCAAATCGAGTTTGATATTTATAGATACACATGAAGTAGATTTAAATTTCACACAATTGCTTCCTCGCGATATTATCCTTCAACAGCACGAGATGAATAATAAAAAAAAATATCACATGAAAATACATTGCCCGGATTTGAACCCGTTAATATGCACGTTGTCACCATAAACGCTATTCTATCTATATACGTCACAACCGTAGCAGCTAAGAAGTTTTCTGTCTTCATTACCATTATTTTGCGAACAGTACCCCGAGCACTCATATACATATATGGCCATTATTTTCATTTCAACACAAGTGACTTTAAATTTAATATATTTTACATATAAAAGTGACGTTATATGTATAAATAAAACCGATGGTCGTAAAGCGAGGGAAGAGAAAATAGAAAAAAAATAACCCAAACCTATATATGTACATAGGAAAAATATAAAATACGACTAAAAAATACATAAGAGCAACAAAAATATATTATTCTCAAGACGAGTTGGCACACAGGTGTGCTTTGTATGTGTGAGTGAGGTTTGAATGTGTGTGAACGATCCTAGCGACGGGTATGGAGATGATTTGAAACATGGATTTTAATTTTTTTTATTTAATTATTTAAAAAAATATTATGACATTAGGACTTAAAATAGCAAGAAAAACTTCTTGGTTATAAAGATGTAGTGAATTTAATTTAATTGATTGCATGCATTCTATTAAGTAATGATGATAATGATGTCCTCCTCGCCTATTCGATTACGGAAGCCAATCAAAAAAAAAATTGCCAACGCAGAATATGTTATAGTGCACAAGTGTGTGCGAAACACAGGTGCTTTATGCTCTCACTCTGATAATCTGATGAAACGGCGGTCCGACACGATTAAAAAGACTTCAGGTGCAGAACTATGACTTTACGTGCTTCCAATTCTCAGACCAGGCTGCCAGTGAGATTCTGCGGCAGTAATCCAATAAGTTTTTATTGATATGATATCTGCTGTCTTATAAACGCAAATGGACCAACGAGGCAGTCAAAGAAGTACATAAAAGTTTGAAAAGTAGAAATAGATATAATAATTAACTAATTACAGCATTCAAATGAATAGTGAGCCAACAAATTTTCATGTAGTCAATAATAGTTATGATCAATTTATTAATAATTTATATTTAAAGACATTCTTATAATATATGAATGAACAGCGAAAAAGATAATTTCTATAAATTGTAATTATAAAATTAATATTTCCTAATAGAACAGTTTGTATCATTATAACTTCTATTTACAATATTTTATAAACATTTAGTTATTGTTTTGACTAGTAAAATATTCATTAGTACTAGTCAAATTCAAATTAACAGCTATTAAAGTGTTGAATATGAATTGTTTAAAGTGTTGATAAATTATGAGTTGTTATTATAATAAGGTCTTAAGATAACTTGAGTCATTTAAATCGAATGAAATTTTTTTTTGTTTTTTTAATCAATTAAAAAATATATATATTCCAAATTTTAAATTTAAAAGTCGTCTCAATATATTTCTAAAAGAGCTATTCCTAGACCGAATAGACGATGATATGTATGTGTGCGTACGTGCACCTTCTCGTATGAAGTATTGACATGGACATCAGAAATGAATACTAGACTAGATGAGCCTTGATATTATATTTTTTGACTTCAATCTGATTCATGGATATACTTAGCAATAATTGTGGTCACTCCTAGCACAATATTAACACTTAATTATTGGGTAAATAAGACTATTAGAAATCCATTAAAATTGACATGACAATAATATGTAGATATGAAGATAATAATTATCAGAGCAGAGATAATTTAAAATAAATATTCCTATAAGTTTCGTCTAAGAATCGATTTACCTAATTTTTAAGTGGAATAGTTTCTAAAAGATAACCTTGATTTCAATTGCTTTTTGAATACTGCGCTCAATTGACAGAAATGGTTTTATGTAAAGACTTTCGCTCGTAAGGGATATATCTTAATAAGGTTGGTGGCGCAATGTGCTTGATGGTTGATACTGCTCAAATGTCGATGGTGGCTACTTACCATCAGGTAGCCCACTTGCCAGTCTACCTACCTCATACAATAAAAATCGACTGGACATGTGTATATAAACGTTATTAATTGTAGTTCATTCTTAATTTGCTTGGTTCCTTTTATCAAATATAGAAATGGTATAAGTCTTATCGCCTTTCCATTCTTTATTAAATCATGTTTTTATGTTTATGTTTACTTGTTTGCCATAAACAATCACAGCTACATAATCTATTTTTTTTAATGATACATCTAGTAAGTAAACATTTTTTTTTCTCTAATATCTACGTTACGCACACATATTCAACTTTCACGTACATATATGTAAGACCTCATATCGTACTTACGACCTTCTTTCTTAACAACCAAGAATACACTTCATTTCAAAATAAGGGTACACTATATGAATGTTGTATTAATATTATAGGTAAAAATTTAATTATAATAACATCGTCAAGATATAGATGTACGTTTGGATTATTAGTATGTAGTATGACATTATAGTATTCCATACGAATCCTAGATGCTGTAGTTTTCTGACAAGAAATTCTCAATAACAACCAAGTTGGTAATGCTATATGATTCTGAGAAATGGTAGAATAACACGTAAAGTTGGTCTTGGATCTTCTCTTCCTTCGCCTCATAGTTCTATCCGTTCATATCTAATCACCAAATAGCAGCCACTGTGCTAGCAATGCGATTTTTTTTACTTTTTTTAAAGATGCTAGATAATATATTATATTAATATGTGTATACTTTTTTTGATAGAATTTGTAAACTAGAGCCTCGTACGGTCAGAAAATGCATAAAATATTCTATGAATTTATTTCAGAGGATTTCAAACATTGCTGCAAATATTGTACGAATCTTATCGCGTGTATTTTTTACTACTTTTTATTTCTTCCGGAACGAAACATGAAAAAACCTTCGAAAAGTTTTTTTTTAATAATTTCAAAGCAGATATACATACATATATATAGTTAAATTTATATTTGCGCGGGTTTCATTTGTATGTATTTATATCGTAATAAGAAACAAAGGTTTCATGTAATCGTATTAGATTGTTTATTTAAAGCATAGGTAGGCGGACGAACATATGAGCCACCTGATAGTAAGTGGTCACCAACGCCCGTAAAGAAACAGCCTTTGAATGTCCCACTGCTGGGCTAAGGCCCCTTCTCCTCTTTGTGATGAGAAGGTTTTGGAGCTTATTCCTCACTGCCTCACTCACTTTTAAACCGGAACACAACAATACAAAGCACTGAGGTTTTGCGGTAAAATATCTGATGAGTGAGTGGTACTTACCCAGACGAGCTCGCACAAAGCTCTACCACCAAGTAAAAATATTGCATGTATGTACGAATATATAAGTTAAGTTCGAGTGCCTTTGAAACGGCGTTAACGACTCAAGCTTTGTATTTATATAAGGTTTTGCTTTTTAAGTTTATCTACATGAGTAAACTTGAAAAAAAGCAATGAAAAATACATGTTCTAATTATAACAGGCTAGCAAATCTCGGTCGCCCAGTACTGAAGATCTGATACGACAAGATTGAAATAACCATAAGCAATTAATAGATACATTTGAAATTGGAATAATTTGACTTAAAAATATAAAATCGAACCAAACATAACATGTTAATGAATGAAATTAATGTTGAAATTCAAACAAAGTCGCATCATACAACTAGTATTATACAGTTATTAAATTTTTCTGCGGACGCTCCTCACTATCTTTCTTACTATAACTTATAGTTTCGGATAATGCATTAGAGAAGTTCTTTATGGAATAGAAAATTCTTATATCTATGTACGGAAGGTATTTTATCGTGTACCGTCCATTATAGTACGAGTGTCTCATTTTTATAGTTTCATTTTTAAAAAAAATAACGACATTAAAATATTAATGTAACTGGCTGAATAGAATTGGCTGTATGAGGACGTATCTGGGTCAATTTTTTAAGAAAATTAAAAAGTGTTGACGCTAATTTCGAAAATCTTTTCATTAATTCATAAATTCATATATTATTATTTGAATTGAAAGAATATATTTTATCCCTTGAAGAGCAACAAACAACTAAATCGATCATTCGTTTTAACTTTAAATATTGACAAACATTGTTTACAAAAGTTACCGTCCGCCATATTAATATAGGTAAATGTCAACTTTTGTCTATGCTGTAGCTCTCTTTTTTGGAATGTCGGTGATATGCGACATTGATTTAAAATTACGTTAGTTAAATTATATGGATCAAAATAGCGATTCCGTGAGTAACCGACTACCGACGAATAAGATAATTGTCCAATGGATTGAATATCGAGTGTCAAAAAAGAGTATAGATCTGATTTACTTAGTAGTCCAAGCCCGCCTGGGTAGGTATCACCCTAAGATATTTTACCTTGATTATTACTTATTGTTATTGTGTTCCGGTCTGAAGTATGACTGAATCAGTGTAGCTAAAGGCATTTGGGACCTAACATCTTAGTTACCAAAGATGGTAGCGCATTGATGGTGAAAGGCATGGTTAATATTTCTTACTAGGTGATGGTGACATTACATTTAATCTTATAGAAGTCCAATGGAATATAGTATATTATTATGGCTTCAATTTTTGATGAGAAATTTATTTAAGTCAACAAACTCCTTTAAAGCAATACGCTCTTTTACTAAGACGTTAAGTAAATATTACGTCACAGACATGATATAATACTTAATTTGTTGTTCCAATGTTTACAGACGATTTCGATCGTTGTTTAGTTTGATTGTTACATCGAATTGGGTGCAGTCAATATCGTTAGTGGTGTACCGCAACCGGATGGTCATTACCGTCGCAATCGTCGTGGTTTCCATTTCAAATAATTATCGAGGCTGAGGTTGGGATTGGTTAAATACATTTGAATTTGATTTGTTATCATATCACACATTATATACAAGATATATACAATTATGACACATCTTGATACTTATAACAGCGTTGTTATAAAAAAAGCGCGCTAATTTCCGACCTTACCCTTACCCTTACCTACCTTACCTTTACCTTATCACGACTAAACCATAGAGGTAGCTTTGGATTTGAACAAAGATAATATCCATGAAAACCTCGTAAGGTAACCTGACAGATGATATTTTGTGGATCCACCCTCCCCAATTAAACAGCGTTATGGAATGATTTCAATCAATATTGTAAATGTGATTATTCATAATGTTAATAACATACACATTTTATAGATGGATTTATGAATATATTTATTATAGTTGAGTTCTAACATAGTTGAATGTTAAATTCAACGATAAAAATCATGACCTTAATCCTAAGAGACAAGCCAATAATAATGTTTTTGATATTTATCTTATTATATAATTTATTCGATAGCTTATCAAAATCAATTAAGAAATTTTGCATATCAATTTATATTAGAATTATTATTAAGCTGATTAATACTAGTCACATGCGAATTCCAATAAGATATTTAAAAACCATATTAAAAAAATAAATTGACATAACATTAAAGTCACGCATAAAAATCTATTAAAACCGAAAACCTAATCAAATATAAAACAATTTCTTAGAATATTTCATTACGGCCCATTCAATTTGCCGAACAAAAAATCGCCAATCCAACGAGCCCGAATCAATTCATTACAGCCACCGTATTACGCCGAACAATCATCATTAGTCGTCATAAGCCGAAAACAATAATAAAAAGAAAAAAAAAATAAAAAAAAACCCAAACCATTAACGGGGGAAAAGATATAAAAAACATGGCCGACGGCGGGAAAAAGGAAAAAGTTCTAAATTCAAAATTCGAGCGGAAGCCGCGCGGCGCGGAACGAATTTCGATATCATTAGCTTTTTTATCTGTTCGCCTCATTTGGCGGTAGAATCTTTATTAGAACTATTTGTTTTATTGTTAGATTATGTTGTAACTAACCCGTGTATGGGTAATAAAGACATTTTGTATAGCTTATAAGTAACTATTCGAAATATAGTAATAATTAATAAATAATAATACGTTTTTTTTACGCGAATGCTATGTTTAAACGATAACATTCAACTATAATAATATAATATGCAAATCATTATAATAATACAGATTAAAAATAGAATAAATACACATTACAATTAAACCTGAAAATTATAAATATAAAAATACGAATATTAAATAGCAAAATGACTAAAAAAAACATTAATATATAATGATATGTTATGACAGATATTGTTAACTTTTTTATTACTCAAAAAGGCTTAAAAAACTTGACGAAATCTTATTCAATTTGGCGTCAGAAATCGGATATACAATACTATTTCAATTGCTTGTCAAAACAATGATCTATGGAATTTATATTGAATTTACTCAAAGCGGGGCGGGCTCTATGGAGTTACCGTTAAAGGTAAACAACAAGGTAATTGTTATCATGGTAATAGCAGTTTATCATAACAGCTACCGATACCGACGGCTTATCATTTTGAAAAAACGTTTCTTATTCAATTTTATATTTAGAATATTTAAATAAATTTTAAAGGAAAACATTGAAGTTCTTATTACTATTACGGAGAATCTTATGTTCAAAATTCCTTGTGTATAAAAACATTTTTATAACTCCTTCACTATACAAGCCATAAAGTTATGGAATCTTCCAGAAAACATAAATAAAAAATTAAAGTCAATTTATGTATTAAGAAAATCTTATTTAATTTCGAAATTTCGAAAGATTTTAATTAATTTCGCTAGGTATAGTTTTTTTTTTAAATATTTATTAGAGTATAATAATTATATATTTTTATTTAATTAATACATAATTTATATAATTAAGTATAAATACCACTTAACCCGATTATGTTTTAAAAATCTCTCTAAAAGATTATGATGTCTGGAAGATGGCTATTAGCCATAAGTCTACCCGATGTACAACACATATTGTATTACTCCTAAACATGTCCTGTATCATATATTTGTAATGTACAATAAATTATATAAAAAACCTAAACCTTGCTATAACATATTAATAATAATAATCACAGATTATAATTCACATTGCTTATCGACCGTGGTCAATTCTACTGGGAATTCTACGCGCGTTTAAAATGCGATATCCGATTTTTTTAGTGTATTCAGCTTAATTGCCAATTATCTGTTTGTCTTTATGTATATGTAAGACCAATAATAACCCCTAAACGATTACACTTAAGGATAATCACAGAGCTTTGTGCCTGAATACCACCCACTCATTACGCACTCTACTGCTGAACAGTACAAATGAAGTATTATTGTATTTTATTGAAAGTTCGGTGAGTCAGTGTAACTATAGGCTCAAGGGTTCTTAGTTTCCAGGGTTCGTGGCCTTGGTGATGTAAGGGGATCGTTTATTACAGCGTCATATCCATAGGCTGTGGAGACGACTTACCATCAACTTCAAAACATGCAAAATTTTGGTAAATAAATCAATAAATTTAAATAAACGCTTAATTAAAAATATTTACCGTTTTCGGCCACGATAGACCATCTCTATAACTAATCAGCGGGTATATATTATAGAGCACAAGTGTGTGCGCTATCTCTATTCCCTAACTCTCATAATCCTATAGGACGGCAAATTCGACACGGCATGAAAAGGTCCGGGCGCAGAATCAATTATTTTCCGTATTTTCCGAGGTACTAAACACTTCTGATCTTTCAGGCCGGCAAGGTGGAGGCGGCTAGTGCAGAACACTCTTCCCGACTGTAACGGCTGTCGTCGCGTTTGGACTCTATTATCATACTATGGACAGAATAAAAAAACAATAACTATCCCAACCTTTTTTTTTTCTCGTGGGGAAATCCATCATGGATATCCTCCATATGTGATGACTTGATGGAGGGTTATGTCGGACTCCTACCGACTAAAACCACCACGGTACCCTTCCCGTCTTAAGGGGAGCGCCACGGGATCGCTTGCGCATGCTACCGTGACGCTCCGACGGTCGGCCCGCCTATGCCTCCATTCACTAGGGAGGAATCCCAGGGTACTGGGATCCCCCCTATTCCCAGCGGCACCTATTGTGGCGGGGGGAGAAGGTGCGCAAAACGACGGAGCGAGTCTGCAGCGGCATTCTCCTCCCGGATAACTATCCCAACCTGCTATTTGAACCGATGACCTCGTTAACTGCATTATAATCAAGCCACTAGACCAACGACGCAGTTAATAACAATAATAATATTACACGTTAAATTTATACAATAATAATAAAATAAACAAACGAGGAATCGAAGTGCAGACAGTCATCATCATTCCATTCAAGTGTAAAGCGAAATTAGCACCGACCCGTGGTGTCGTAAACATCAACATATTGACAGCTGGGCTGGTTGTTCTTTCATTTTACGAACAAACAAACATGTACGCTTCTTTTGTGGGAGAAATTCTGCTTTTATACTTATTTTTAATATCTTCTTTATTACTTGCTCACGGCTTCTCCTGCTTTTTAACGCAACATCGCTATAACGTATATATAATTAACTACTTATCTGTATAAAACCGTTTTTTTATGTCGTCGGCATTTGTTATTTTTTTAATTTTAATAATATTTCAGTGACAAAGGATTTATTTGATGTTACTATCATATTAAGCGCATCTTGTATATCTGTTTTAAATCTGAATATTTTTGATATTAAATCTTTAAAATATATTATAAGCTCTCCATATTTTAGTAGAATAAATATCGATTACGTTTTTATTTAATTCATTTTAATTATTAAAAAGAATGAAACCTTTTTTGTTTATTTTTTTAAATGCAATTCCAAACTTCGAACAAGGTAATTCGAAATTCAAAAATCGATTCAAAAGCATTTCGAACTCTTGATTTTTACAATCGCAAGGCGTTACCGCGTAAAACATATCTGGTTAGTCTTTATGGCTTCGAAAGTTACCAGTTCATTATTGGTCGTAAATAACACGAATATTTGTAACGTGGGATACAAATACAAGTAAACAAATTAAGTATTTGTTTAAAGTATAAAAATGTTGTACTAAATTTATTTTATTTTATTTAGAGATAGAGAAACTGAGTTTTTGCCCCTTTTTAGTATACCGATGGTTTATATAAGCAAGTCTGTTTCGGTTATTTATTGTATTGATAAATCACAATATTTTTTTTGTGTTTCGAAAGCCAACAGCAAATTGCCATCATGGGGTCCATTCGTCCTACTGTTTCTTATATTTAAAAAAAACTGAGTCTTTCAAGAAATCATAATTCTATAAATTATATTACTCTACGAATGTTTAATTATGAGGTTGAAATATAAAGACTATACAACTTAATAATGGTCTTTAATTATCCCCATACAAATTATTTAGATAAATACAATCATTTCTATGTATAGCGTTCTACAACAAACCAACCACTACAACTAAATTCTAGAAATATTTTAGTTTTAGTTTAGTTTAAAAACACGCCATCTACCATGCTATTTCAGAACGAGCTTCAGACCTGAGTCTAGACATCTTACATGTCTATACATTATTAACACTACGTATATATGTACGTATGTGTATATAAAAGGGCACATTTCTATAAGTCCAAATGTACATTAAAATTATTTATATGTATCATTATAGTTACTCGTAAAAAAGATTTAATTTCCAAAAAAAATAAAAATATTTACATATATATATTAATAATAAAAAACACATTATTAAACATATATTTGTATATTTAGGTATTATTATTTAAAAAATATATATTAAATATTTTATTAAAACAACCAACATATATGAGGTATAATATTAATTGAAAAATAACTAGAATAATATAATTACTAATACTAATACTAATATTCTGGGACATTATTCACACACGGTCATCTGATCCCAAACTAAGCAGAGCTTGTGTTATGGAAACCAGAAAACTGATATACTACATATACTACTTTTTCTTTTGTAAATACATACTTATATAGATAATTACACCCAGACTCAGGACAAACAAACATGTTCATGCACACAAATGTTTGTCCTGGGTGGGAATCGAACCCACGACCTGCGGCGCGAAAGGCAGAGCATCTGCCAACCACGCCAACCGGCTCGTCAATTAAATAAAATTCTAGAATTATATTATAATTATACAAACATCTATATGAGTACGTCATGATTTTGATCATCAACAGGTGGCTATCATGCGTCATCACGTCTAACGCTCATTAACTATACAATCAAGCGACACTTCAGAACATAAATATAAAGATAAATAAATAAATAGCACTCACGTATATTACATCTTCCCGGTTCAACTCAACGCTGTTACCAAAATAATCCAAGAATCAGGAGTCTCGCTCGACTATCGCAAACTGCATCACGTTTTCCCCCCAAAACTAACAACTCGACTCCCAAACGGTCACCAAAACATAACCTACACACAATCGAACAGTCACAAACGATTCGACGTTCCAAAAAACAGTTTCAAAACCATATTTCTACCGATAAACCTACGAAAGGTACCCAGAAACAGCCAGGCTCGCAGGCAAATTAAGTCAATACGTAATTAAAACTGGCACGACGCACACATACAAAGGATCGACATAAAAATGCGGGAGAGGAAAAAAAAAGTATAGGTTTAAAATTTACCCGGTATAAATTTGTGTTTTTTTCCCTCACCTACTTATGTATAGGGACATGCGCAGTAAAGGGTTAAGTTGTTGCTATACGACCGAATAGAGAAGTCTATTCCTTTGTAATATTCGTTAGTTAATAATGACGTTTTAATTTTGCTGGTTTATAGGTCGTAATTAGTAGTATGTTTTGTTCCTTTTGGAGGTGGCTATCTCGTCAATATAAGAGAATCCTAACCTTAATATTTCAGGTGTCTCGGGTTTTTTTCATATCAAAGCACAGGGATAATTCAGTGTTACTCAATAATTAACACAAGTAAGTAATATTTTTAAAAATATAACTAAAATTAAATAAATATGTCAATAACAAAAATAGGGCAATAATAAACAACGATCGTTAACAATGTGTAATTATTTTATTGTTTGTTAAAACTTCATTAATCTCAAGCAAAGATAAATGAGAATATTAACAAAATATGCTTCAAATAAATTTAAAAATCCTTTAAACGTTAAAAAAGTAAACATTTAATCGATTCAAATTAAGTTTATTAAGCGATGCGTGAAAATAATGGTAAAAAAAATGTTTGAAGAAATAAACTGTATAATTAAACTCAACGTAAATGTAACTCAGCCATCGTTAGTCAGATTAATGCGATTTAATTAAAAACTATTACTAATTCATTAATATTTTCTTTTAAACATTATATATTAGTATTTCAAAAGAATTTCTTTACGTATATATTTTATATAAATTAAAAAAAAAAAACATTTATTTTGATTTAACGCTAACGCCATCTGTGAGAATATTCTAGAAACTGTTTTTCAGACTTTTTTTCAGTGGAACGCGACTTCATAAAAAACGGTGAGAGGGCGCTATTGAACAGGTTGTTTTTCAGGTAACTTATTTTAACAATGAAAATAACAAAATGCATTTCCAACGTAGCAACATGCAGTGACTAGATTGTTTTTTTTTTAACATTGAATTAAATTGACTTAGAATCGAGTTACGGTAAACGAAACGAATCAAAGTTTGTTGTGCGATTTTTTTTTTTAATGAAACCTCTTTTTGTTTTTTTTTCTTTTTTATGTACAGATACTAAAAAATACCAGACAATTTTACATTTAAGAAACAGAACTTTTTGTACAAAAGTCGATTAAGTAAAATGTAATTTTTAACAGTAGACAGAGAAAGTATTCAGATTTTCTGATATGGCAATTGTGTAATTGTCATTATTCTACAAAAGATAATATAGATGATAAAACCGCGTAATAATAAATAATTATTGAATAAGAAGTTATTTTGATTTTTCAGGTTCAACGTGAGTACACAAGTGATTGCAAAGAGCCTACTTAAATAAAGTATATTTTGATATTCTTTCAATTTGATATTTAAATTCCTTATCACCTTAACCAATGAATAAACTATAAAGCCTATGCGACTAAAAGTAATTTCAATTTTTTTATCTGTATTCCAATTTTAAACATTATAATATTTTGAAAACATATTCGAATTTCAAATATTATTTCATCATAAGATTGCAACTAGCAATATGTCATTCAGCCAAAAAAGAATCTATACATACATACTAGATTAATATCTAGTGAATAAAAAAAAAATACAATACAAAATGTTCTAGAAATTTCTTACCGTACCGCGTACGTAAGTTTTCACATCAAGCTAAACACGCCAAAGATAATAAATCTAACTTGTCTTTTCTATCGTAAAAAAATAGACAATTTTTCTTGATCACTAACCACCCCTCTGTTACTTGCTTGTGGGTTGTATTGTCTTTGTTCGTATTATTTTATTCCCTTGGTTTATCTCTTAAGAGAGTTGATAAATACAATTAATTATTTAATTTAGAAGTAAATCTCCTTGTTCGTTAAAACTATATATTCATTCTTAAATAATCCGTCAAACTTGAAAATAGGTTTTAAATATATTACATAGTAAAGGTTTATTGTTATTTGTGTTTTCGTCTAGTTATAGTTTTTGAAGTGAAAACTTCTTTAGCTTCGTTGTGATTTGAAAGACGATGAAACGATAAAGCGACAGTAAAATGAGATAGAAACATAAATTAATAATATTTAACGTGGGAGAAAATGAGATAGGAAGAATTATACAGTGTTTCTTATGATCGTGCTTCTCTTTGTGCTCTGCTTCGTACCCCCCCCACTCGTGTTTACCAAGGCATAGTGCCAACATTTTTGAAGGTTTCACTTCTACCACGTGTGAATTGCACAAATATTTTTTTAGAAATTATCTTTATATTTATTTATTTATTTATTTATTTATTTATTCTTTATTGCACACATTACAATAACAAAGAATAACATAGAAAGAACAAGTTTTACATAATATATTTATATTAATTTGATAAAAGAAAGTTACAGTTAGTTGAAGTTGAGAATATTATATTTATAAATACTACTGCTTCATTGGTACTGAAACTTACTAAGGCTGCATATCACTATGCCTCGGTCCACTTATTTGAAGTTTTTTATATTAAATTCTATAAAAAATCACATAGCAGGGAGAACAGAAGTTGTGCTTTTGAAAGTATATGATACCATTACTCTTTTGTCAGGTTTAACTATCATAGTGGACATAATTTATACTTATCTTATACACTAAAAACGCAGTTACTAGTAAATATATTTATATTAATAGGTATTTCTAGCTACTAGTAAGATGCAGCCTAAATGTAAAGAAAATATTGAGCAATTTAAATTTTAAGCGAGCGTTGCACTCTACTTCATCAAATCGCGGTATATGAAAGAACTAGCAGTGTGATTTCTATTATATTTTATATATATACTTTAATAAACAATTTTCAATCTAAGATGAGGTGACAGGTTCATTCCTAATCATGATTGTCTCTTAACAACATACATAGCTGGCTATCCAGCTAGATATTCTAGAATCATATTTAAAAAAATCTTTTCATACGGTTTTGAACCTGAGAACTTCGGTGACGATCCCCGGGCTCTAACTACTGAACTATCACGTCCTTTAAATGATTACACATTAACATCAAACACGATTAGATTTCACAAACGTGGACTTTTAATTCATAACATTAGCCGTAAGCTTTTATATGAATTACTTTTTATAATAAATAATTCTAGATATGTGAATTAGTCTTAAGTAATGTTTAGACTTGGCACGTGCGGACTACATACTTCATTGCTATTATATATGTATGTTGGCTATGTATTCGTGACAAGTGATTAATATTAATAATTTTCTATGATTTAATACAACTAGCTAGCTGCAACTTTGTCTGTATATAGTTAATATATTATCGTCTATCTTATAAAAGTTTTTTAACGACTGCCTTGTTAAATTTTGATTTATCTCTTTCTGTCTTTATTGATTTGACATAGGAAAGAAAAAGACATTATAAAGAAGTAGAATTGTTTCACAATTGATATTTTGTGGCTTATGATCACCACCTTAAATGATCCGGATGGGAGTTTTCGTTTAAAATGGTAGTTTTTGAGTTTATCTGAATTCTGATTCAAAAGGACTTGGTGGTAGGTACAAGCTCGACTAATACCATCCACTCATTAGATATTTTAAAGGAAAACAGCAATATTGTTGTTCGGTTTGAACAGTGAGTAAGCCAGTATAATTACAGGCAAAAGGAACATAACATCTTAGTTCTCAAGGATGGTGGTGCATTGGTGACGTAGGATCAAATCCTCGTTCGCCTACCTAATAAAAAAATCAGACAGACAAACTGGGCAGGGGCACGTTGTTTTATATTATGTAGTGATTAAACTTCATTCAATTGGCTCTTACAGACGCTTTTCATTAATTGATGTATGCTTGATATGCTATTAATTAAATGTAACCACCGCCGAAGTAAATTACAACCAGTTCAGAGCTTAGATCCTACTGAGAACTAAAATAAAAACAGGAATCAATTGAACTACACTAAAGTTGAGGATTACTAATTTTGCAGTATTATACTCTAGTCCAGTACTTTATTTAAGAAATAAAAGAAAGTAACTATAAATATCCCACTACTGGGATATTATAATATCCCACTACTCCCCTTTTTGAGGGGAAGGTTTGGAACTTACGCCACCATGCTTCTCCAAGGCAGCTTGGTAGATACAAGAGGCAGTTTCCGCCACATACTGGTTTCCACGCAATGTTTTCCTTCACCGTTTAACGCGAGACGATAAAAATAAAATATAATGTACAAATGACATATGCGTATCAGAAAAAACATGGTAGTCTTATTACTTAGAGCAATCTCTCACATAACAATAGCAACTTTTGCAAAATAAGTCATAACAATTTATCAATGAAAGAGTATAAAAATAATATTTATTAATATGCGCTGTGAGTTTCAACCGTTTCCGTAATTTTAATTAATAATGCAGGCTTATCAATCACGTTGATAAGTATTATCAACCATGATCAATC
Source organism: Nymphalis c-album (assembly GCA_963151315.1). Taxonomy (NCBI): domain Eukaryota; kingdom Metazoa; phylum Arthropoda; class Insecta; order Lepidoptera; family Nymphalidae; genus Nymphalis; species Nymphalis c-album. The sequence continues at coordinate 6,658,140 of OY720611.1, read as the reverse complement.
GCAAAACTGTAAGCATAAAATATACCTAGAGTTTACGGTTGACGGCGTTTGGGATTAAATCTTTGCACCAATTATAAAAAATATAGATATCACATCTATCTTTTAGATAGAATGCATTTCTCTGCCTTTAACCTTATTATTAATAAAAATAGATTTTATGATAGGTAAACACAAGCAAATGGTACCTGAAGGTAAGTTGTTATCACCACCCTCGAAGTCTGGCATCGACAATGTCACTAATCCTGGATTATTAGAATTTTAAGTCCCTCGTGCCTGTAGGCTTACTCACCCTTGAAACTGGAACGCAACGATACTAAATACTGCTGTTTAGCGGTAGAATAACTTATGAATGTTTGAAACCTACCCAGACAGGCTTGCACAAAGCACTACCTAGTAAGTAAAAGTTATTTAACATTTCAATGAACAGTTTAATACATAATGTATGTTTGTGTGTGTATGCTTGTTTGTGTGTGTGACGTCTATGATTGTAGGATTTTTAGATTCAATTGTAAGATTGTTGGATTGCAATGCAGAGTTTATTAGTCCACTGCGTGTTTTAAGTAAGCGCTGTATTGCCGTGTAATGTCAAAGTGTTTATGCTCCATATTATTTTCGCGTTACTTAGAAACATTTATTCATTAAATTAATTTCTTAGTATAACTGTCGCGTAAGCAGTATATTACGTTGAAATGTAGCGCGGACGTTTGGTTTGATTTATTACGTTATATTCAATATTTATAACACGTATACATTTATGTATGTATGTGTTACTGATATTAATTTTTGTTGTGTGAGTGATAATGTTTGTGTGATATTTGCATTCGTTAATGCTTTTTATGTATTTAAGTAACAGGTTAATAATTTCCTACTAGTTGGGCTATTAAATACTTATTGAGGTTTATGTCTGAAAAATTACAAGTTACAATTACAGTGAGCTTATGGATGAAGGCACATATTGGAAATTTAAGACTCTACTCCACCTACTCGTAACTGGTAGTAGAGTCCAAATGCTACGACGGCTAGTACAGTCGGGAAGAATGATCTGCACTAGCCGCCCCTGCCATGCTAGCCCATGAAGGAACCCAGGTCATAAGAGGAGGGGAACACGTGTGCTGGTAAATAATTCAATTCTTTAGAAGTAATTTTGAAAACAATTACAACACAATTGACCGTGTCGACTATTACAGTACTGTTTCAGGTTAGTGATTACGGAAGACATAGCGTAGTCAAGGTCACTAGCGCAATGTAATTACTGTCTATCTAAGCCGGTAAAAGGTAATTGACATGAAATATCATGTAAGTGTTAAAATTATTATTCATAAACATAACGTATTTTAATATAAATCAAATGACAAAATTGTGTGCTCTCGCCTTTAATATAATTTTATGGTCACCCTATTTGGTAGGACGCCTTAAAAAGAGGTTTTAATTGAAAAAATGCCGCTGACTTCCATATCACTGTGAAATAAGGCGTATAAATAGTGAGCCAAGAATGAATCAGTAGGCTTTAACATGATCTTAAAATTTTCTAATGGGAAAATGCGTAAGGTTTAGTCGATTTTTTTTTGTATCAGTTTCCAATCTTAATAGGGTAAGAATCCTAAGGCAATGAAGCGAGCCATTCTTTTTTTTAATCGCCACAACGACGTGTGCTTATTAAACCGTGATAATGTAGCGTCCTTCTCGATTGAAATGAATATATAATTATGACAAAATATTAATACGTTTAATATATGATTTCATTACAGAATTTGACTTCTTACTTAAGTATTCATAATTTTAACTAAATAAAAAAATATTTTTTTCTGTTTACTCGTATGTGTTATGTACATAATATAACAGAAAGTACATAATATGTATATGATTTTCCTCTAGAATACACGTACAATTATGTATAAGTTCTATTTTTATAAAATATTGAGAACCATTTAATATTTTTGTTAGTTGATTAAATTTTAAAATAAATCATTTATTATAATCCTAATTATATTAATATATTATTATTTTTTATTAAGCACAATCGACTATTGGACTTGATAAAATGTGATCCTTGCCTTTAAAATAACAAACAAAATTAAACCAAATTCAAACATGGAATCAGTTTGTTGCCCTTTTTCTTGTAATATCTTATAAAGCACTAGTTTATTCATTTTGAAATCTGAATGTTGTTTTTTTTTTTAATTTAGAAAATAAAATGGCGAGAATTTCTTTTTTATTTCATAGGAAGTCGGACTAGCATATGGGCCACCTGATGGTAAGTGGTCACCAACGCCCATAGACAATGGCATTGCAATAACGTTTACCATCGCTTACATCGCCAATGTGCCACCAACCTTGGGAACTAAGTTGTTATGTCCCTTGTGCCTGTAATTACACTGGCTCACTACCCATTCAAACCGGAACACAACAGTACCAAGTACTGCTATTTAGCGGTAGAATATCTAATGAGTGGGTGGTACCTACCTTGACGAGCCCGCACTAAGCTCTACCACCAAGTAAATCTTTCTTTTTATTTAATTTAATGATTAAGTTTAATTATTCAAGGAGTATATAATAATTTAACGGTTTTCAAGTGGTATATTGAAGCAATATTACATTTAACTTTATAATGTGGATTAGCTCAAGGCTTTGCACACTACAGATAAGGAAAGACGATTAGACTTGTAACAGATAAAAAATATAACCGTATTATATCCTATTGTATTACTTTTTTTTATTAAGAATAAAGCGAAGCAAATTACCTTTAAGAAGTTAACAGATTCAATTAAATTTTTTATCACAATAGAACAGATAGAACTTAAGCACATTAAAAATAACTTTTTTTTTATGTGCCAAAGTTGAATGGCACTAAGTACGTGCTTTACCTGAATCATAAATATATTTACTAGTATAACTGTTGGAAAATAAAATAAATCTATTTCCTATTCGATTTATTTAAAAAGAAAAACGTTATTTCATTGTAAGGTAGTTTTGTAAGATATTTATAGACAAAATCATTAGAATGAGGAAAAATATAAAAAAAACAAACATGTTTCTTTGGTGGCGCATTGGCGATGTAAGCGATGGTAAACATTTCTTTCAATACCAATGTCTATGGACGTCAGTGACCACTTACCTTCAGGTGGCCCATTTGCTTGTCTGCCTACCTATTCTATAAAAAAATATAAAGTACCTAATTATAATATCGTCTTAATCAGGAACTTCGTAAGCCTAGGTATACATGTATAAGAATATCATTCTTTTTTTTTATTGCATAGGATGGCGGACGAGCATATGGGCCACCTGATGGTATGTGGTCACCAACGCCCATAGACATTGGCGTTGTAAGAGCTGTTAACTATCTCTTACATCGCCAATGCGCCACCAACCTTAGAAAATAAGATGTTATGTCCCTTGTGCCTGTAATTACACTGGCTCACTCACCCTTCAAACCGGAACACAGCAATAACAAGTACTGCTGTTTTGCGGTAGAATATCTGATGAGTGGTGGTACCTACCCAGACGAGCTTGCACAAAGCTCTACCACCAAGTAAATTTCGATACAAGATGTTGTTTTATAACGGTGATTATGAGATGAATTATAAACATAGACAATAATTAATAATTCAAGTGAAAATGAAATAATTTATTTGAAAAACCCACATTTATACAGGTTGTTTTAATTTAAATGAAATTCGGCAATTTTGTTTTAAGAGGATGTCAGTGAAGATTCTCTTCTATAATAGACGGTTGAGTTATTGATTATATTATTCATTTATATGTGAATCAGTGGAAAAAATCGCGTGAATCTTAACCGATGATCATGGGTTGAAACCCGGCAAGCACCACTTGGTTTTCTTGTGCTTAATTTGTGATTATATTACATCTCGTGCGGTGAAGGATCGTAGATCGTGAAGAAACCTACATGTGTCTAATTTCACTGAAATTCTGCATGTACGCTGTGGAGCAGCGTGGTGGAATAAGCTCCAAAAAACTCTCCACAAAAAGTGAAAATGCGTTAGCCCAACAGTGGGACATTCATATATAATTATATAATCCATAAATATATAATTTAAGTTACCGAACAATAAAAATATTAGATCAACATTATAAAAGCGATATTTTTCTAAAAGCATTTTTTTTGGATCATATTAAGATCATCTAAAATACAGTTAAGATTAAAAAGGTGAAACAGTATCTAAATATGATAATTAAAACATCTAACATGTTAGCATTCCAGCGTTAATATGGCATAAGTTCAGTTATGTAGGAATCCTGCCTAACCGACATCAAAGAAATGCATCCACGAATGGTTTTGTCATGTGATATGAAACGATGCATTCTCAAGAAATTATTTTCATATTTGGTTAATGGGTCAATAAGTTATGGTAAAATATTAAAAATTATTGCAAATCATATTGATTTTGACTTAGAATAGAAAATATTAGAAATGGTATAGAAAAGCTGTTACATGATATGTTTAATTCCGTAAATCATTATTAATTAATAATGACATACTTATTGTAATTGTATCAAATGTGCAAAATATTATTATTGTAATATTTGTCTTTCTAGTATTGTTAATAATCGTAGTTGGTCGAAATAAATAGTTTATTATATTATTATTATATATTATCTATAATACAATGTCCCACAGCTGGGCTAAGATCTCCCACATTTTAAAGAGATAGCTGAACTTAGGTATGTGTCAAATTTTCATCGATAATTGCATTGTGCTTCATAATGTTTTCCATTATCACAAGAATACATAATTATACTTATAGGTACTGTCAAAACCTAAAGATTAAGATGTAATATTAGTTTTAGTCGCATGTTGAGAGGGGCAGGTCCTAGGTATGAAAACGTAGCCCATGTAATTCCTTGGGGTTTAAACTTGCTTCATACCAAATTTCATCAAAAGTGAAGGCGTAACAGACAGATACACGGTAACTTTCGCATTTATAATATTAACATAGACTAACGCATTTTATATTACTATTTTTGGCTTTTATGTAACTCTCTTAACTGATGTTGGGTGTTTTAGCACTACTTAAAATGATACTTAATTATGCAAATATTTTCGTAAGATGTAATAAAAATTCTCAAGTAAGGGTCTAGGCAAGACTATGATACTATATAAGCATTTATACCATTTCTAAAATATTCTGTGATCTAAGGTAAGAACACTAAGCGGAATGAGGTTAGGATCGCGAGAATAATAAACATCCTTCGGAATTTATCGACATATTCATTAAAATTATAACTCCGATATGTTTTATCGATAATATCGTCCAAATAAAGGTAAGACATTTTCATGCATAACTTGAATTAAATATGGGAATTGACTTTGAAAGATATTTTTAACTAAGAATTTGTGATATTAATGGCCGAATACTGAAACGTCTTTCAAATATAAATCGGGACTTAATTATTTGGAACGCCATTAATTTCAAATTTCGCATACAAAATTTTAAAATTAATGACGTTCCAAATAATTAAGTCCCACTTCATTTTGAATGACGTTTCAGTATTCGGCCGTAAGATATATTTTCTTAACCCCTTAAAAACATTTAAGTGTTAATGATTAGGATGAATCCAGGACAGCATGCGTACCATGTTTACGATTTTCTAATGTCATCTGTGACCTTTGCTTTTGACACACTAAAGGGAAAGTCGTGATAGCGTCTTCATTACCATTGTACGCCGTAATATACATAAATTGGTAGTGTTTCTTTATTTTTATTTAATAAAGTTCTTAAAAAGAAAATCAATGTATTGAGCTATGCATTCAAGTTACTACAATGATACTAAAAACTTTAATAAACAAAACGGCTTTAATTACGCAATCATAACCTTCGTGTGTACATAAAAATCTTGTCAAAAGCGGGATTGGAACTCGCGACTGCAGACGTCATCGAATCTATTGGATTTTTAATATAACATAGGTAGGTGGGCGAGCATATGGGATACCTGATGGTATGTGGTCACCATCGCCCATAGACATTGGCATTGTAAGAAATGTTAACCATCGCATACATCGCCAATGCGCCACCAACCTTGATAACTAAGATGTTATGCTCCTTGTGCTTGTAATTACACTGGCTCACTCACCCTTCAAAGCGTAATACAATAATACCAAGTTCTGCTGTTTTGCGGTAGAATATCTGATGAGTGGGTGGTACCTACCCAGACGAGCTTAGACAAAGCCCTACCATCAAGATAAGTATGATCTGATGACATTTAAATATATATACGTTATCACCATGCCTTAAGTAAAGAGTGTTAAGCCGTGATGGCCTAGTGGTAAGACCGCGTGAATCTTAACCGATGATCGTGGGTTCAAACCTGGGCAAGCACCGCTGTGCATTTCATGTGCTTAATTTGTGATTATAATTCATGTCGTGCTTAACGGTGAAGGAAAACATCGTGAGGAAACCTGCATGTGTCGAATTTCACTGAAATTCTGTCACATGTGTATTCCACCAGTCCCCATTGGAGCAGCGTGGTGGAATTAGCGCCAAAACGTCACCTCAAAAAGAGGAGAAGAGGCTTAGCTTAGCCCAGCTGTGGGACATTCACAGGCTGTTATTATTATAAGTAAAGAGATGATATATTTAAATAAATATTTTGATATCCTAACTAAACATACAAATGCGAATGTGATTTTGTTGGGTTTTCGTTTGTTATGTTATCACACCTAAACCATTACACCAATTTTGAAAATTCTTTCACTAATGGAAAGCTACATTATCAGCGAGTAACGTAAGTTACATTTTGTCTCCGTATATCCATGGAAACGGGAACTACGTGGTTGAAAACGCGGACAAAACGCTAGTTAAATAATAAATTAGATTTTTATTAATAAACACTTAAGCAATATATCAATATAAAATTGCAGACAATTTTATCTCAAACTTGATTCAACTTGTCACAAGCAACTATATAACATTCATCACTCAGAGGAGGCGGAGGCCGTAAGACTCACATACTAATGATGTCTGCGCTCGAAAGAACAGGGTTTGTCTTTTAAATTAATTGTTTCGGATTGTAAGCGACGTCACATGACACTGTGTGGGTTAGTCTGGGTCTGTGTGGGTTAGTGTGTTATTGTCTTCGTGTGGTTAATTTGAATTTGGAACGATATTACTATTCGATTAATTGGTATTATCGTTGAATGCTTGCTGGATCTCGTGTAAGAACTAAGGGTTTGTAATTTATACAAATTTGAAAATTTTGTAAGACAAAATTTGGAAGTACTTCTCGGTAGAATCCACATTCCGAACCGTTGGTAGCGCTTGAAATGACGAGTACTTGTAAATATTATATCAAAGAGCTATTAGTTTAAAAAAGTGTAAGAATTATTTTACACACCCTCCAGATAAATGAAGGTGATAATAAACAACTCTTCAACAATAACAAACGGAGTTTAGAGTACAATGGAACAATTGAAGCAAATGCTATTCGTAATAGTTATCCTAATCCAAATTAAGATTATAAACGCTAATGTGAGTTTGTTTGTTTGATACGCTTTAACGCTTAAACAAAAAAAACGATTTAAAAATTGTTTCACCGATGGAAACTTATAATATCAGCAAGCAACAGATGCATGTTTTATCCCCGTAATCGCACGGAAACGGGAACTAAGCGGGCGAAACCGCGAAGAAAATTGGGTATAATATAGTTGAAACACCAAGAATATACGAATCAATTAATCGTAACTTATTTTTACACGACTGCCCAAAAAAGGAGTGTAATGATTTTAGGGTTCATGTATGTATGTGAGTTTCGTTATACCACCAAAACTCTAAGATTCCTGAACAGATTCGGATGTATGGGGTATCGTTACACTCTTTACATCATCAATGACACTGACATGTTTTTCGATAGGCCAGTGATCTTGTTGTTATTTTTATCGAGTTATGGAAATATATTATAAATAAATTAAACATATTTTAAACGGGATATATTTAGAAATACTTTCATATCTATTTCATAAATATGAAAATGACACTGTTGTCTGTTATACTTTCACGACTAAACAACTAAATCGATTTTCATGAAATTTAGTATGTATCAAGCCTGTACACTGAGTTAGGACATAAGCTTATACTTAATATAAAACCCCCAACATGCGAAAGTGCGGCCGAAAATGATTTATATATATTTATGCTTATTATGTTCTTTAAATACATTTCTCTTATGATATTCAACGTTAACCATTTTTCTGTCTTATAATCTGTCAAAGACAATTAGTTACTCGAAAAATCCACAAACGTTTTTCCTCAAAATACTGGAGACGAATCATCACGGACCGTTCAACTTGATGTCTTCATACTGCACAGAGGTATAACGTTGTAATTGCAATATTTATTATTATTAGATATTGTATACTTAAATATATTATATTTTGGCATGTTATGCATGAAATTCAGTAAATATATATTTATACATAAGATAAAATATAACGTTGTCAATATATATAAGCCGAGTTAAATATTAACTATGTTCTATGTTGAATGCATTTTTATATGTCGCTGATAACTCAAAAATGATAAGATTACCTTTTTTTTATTTTATAGGAAGGCGGACGAGCATATGGGCCACCTGATGGTAAGTGGTCACCAACCCCCATAGACATTGGCATTGTAAGAAATGTTAACCATCGCTGACTTTGCCAATTTTCCACCAACCTTGGGAACTAAGATGTTATGTCCCTTGTCCCTGTAATTACACTGGCTCACTCACCCTTTAAGCCGGAACACAACAATACAAAGTACTGCTGTTTTGCGACAGAATATCTGATGAGTGGGTGGTACCTACCCTGACGAGCTTGCACAAAGCTCTACCACCAAGTAAAATACTTGTTTAGTTGACGCTGATTGGCTTAAAACTCAAAGGTTAGGTTAGGCTTTCACAAACATCTTTGAATCTTAATTTTACAATAGTTGTTTTTATATAAAGCCGTTTTAAAGAACCGGCAAAAACAAATTAGTTATCCTTAACTACCACAGTAGTAACAATAAAAAAATAATCATAATCATTAACAAGCCTAATTTTTTTAAATAAATAAATTTGTAATATTTTAATCCTACTGATTACACACATACATATATAATACACCTATAATAACATGTAATATGATATTAAATGATAAAGCAAGACATTTTAATAGATGTATTATTATTTGGGCGGTTTTAGCAAGTAGTATTGTCATAGTAGGTGAAGTCCTCACTGATTTCAGCAACGGTGGCCTCAAGAGAGACTAGCCATCTGCCCAAGACGTATAATAGTGCATATGTGTGTGCACAAACACAGGTGCAGTCTCTATTCTCTCATTCGCCTACAACTTTACAAGGCGCAAATTCGGCCCCACATGGAGTACTGCTCTCACCTCTGGGCGGGAGCTCCCCAGTACCAGCTTCTTCCTTTTGACCGTATTCAACGTAGAGCAGTTCGAATTGTCGACGATCAGGCTATTATTGATCGGCTTGATCCTTTGGATTTGCGTAGAGATGTAGGGTCTCTCTGCATCCTCTACCGCATATATCACGGGGAGTGTTCTGAGGAGTTGTTTGGTTTAGTCCCGGCAGCTGAATTTCACCACCGAACATCGCGCCAGAACTCTAAATTCCATCTCCATCACCTCGATGTCTGGAAATCCACAACAGTGCGTTTCTTAAGGCATTTCCTGCCTCGCACAATCACTCTGTGGAACCAGCTTTCGCAGGCGACTTTTCCGAACCGATATGACTTAAGAACCTTCAAGAAGAGAGCGTACTCCTTCCTAAAAGGCCGGCAACGCATCTGCATGTCCTCGGATGTTGCAGATGTCCATGGGCGGTGGTAGTCACTTTCCATCAGGTGAGCCTCCTGCTCGTTTGCCCCCTCTAACATAAAAAAAAAAATAATAATAATAATTCTCATAATCCGATGGAATGACAATTCGACACGATCAGTAAGAGTTCATCATAGTAGGTACAGGGTTAATGACCGACTTCAGACAATTTTGTAGAACGTTATGTAAAATATTTTAACAAAAAATCCAATGGAATTACTTTACGCTTGTCAATTTAATTTTTTAAAGTTAATTTAAAAACAATCGATTCAGGCAATCATGTGTAAAAAACACAGCGTTTTACAATTTTTACATAAAATCACATCTTTATGTAAAACATTTAAAACGATAATTCCATTATAATAATTGTATTTAAATAAATATACTTATTGAAATGAAAAATTATGCAAATAATTTATTCTAATAATATATTCTATTAAGACATAATTACACAAAAATTGCATTAATGACTAATCATTTGTCAGAAGTAATTTTTATCTAACGCTACTTTTGATATGTATGAAATCATATCACACTGTTTATTCTTTATTTATTGTAAATAAACACCCAAATCTAGACCATGACGACACGAATTATAAAATACATGTAGGTATAGAATGTCAGCATTGATCTACAGAATTAGGATACTTTAATATTATTTATATTTTATACGATTTTTAATGATATTCCCTGTCTCTGTAATGACAGGTCACTCATGATTAAAATCGGAACATAATAAGGCAGTTACTGATAAATCGGTTTTACTTTTCAAGTCTCATTGATATTCTACCGCAAAACAGCAGTACTTGGTACTGTTGTGTTCCGGTTTGAAGGGTGAGTGAGCCAGTGTAATTACAAGCACAAGGGACATAACATCTTAGTTCCCAAGGTTGGTGGCGCATTGGCGATGTAAGCGATGGTTAACATCTCTTTCAATGCAAATGTCTATTGCGTTGGTGACCACTTACTATCAGGTAGCCCATATGCTCGTCCGCCTACCTATGCAGTAGAAAAAAGCGCCATGAGGACGAAGCCTTACCAACCAAACATTACTATCATTTTAATATTTGGCGACAGTTTGTAAGACAAGCATTTATGAGACCACAGACATTACTTTAGTTTTTTTTTTTAAATCTTTATAGAATTTGCCATCGAAGTGATTTTGTCACATACCCATTTCTCGTTCGAAGTTTACACCCTCGTGTGCAGTTGATTAATGACGTCACGATGTCGTTAGCCCCGATCACTTCCCCGATCCCATAGGATGAGACGAATTTATCCACGCTAGTTTAACTTCCTTCTATTTTTGTAAGAATTTTTCTTAAAGCAACATATACGGTTTTTGTTGCCACGACATTTGGATACAGCAATCGGGATAGTAGTTATTGGTAGTTAAAAAGCTGAGATGGTTAGAACGCGTAAAACTTCACCGATGATCGTAGGTTCAAACCCGGGCAAGCACCGCTGTATTTTCATGTGCTTAATTTCTGTTCATCGTCAAGAAACCTGCATGTGTTTTATTTCACTGAAATTCTGTCACATGTGTTTTACACAAACCCGCATTGGAACAAGGGCTGTTACTTTTCATTTGTTAATACGGTTACCCACACTGGGGTAATATGTTCCAAAGCCCAAGCCATCACCTTTTCCCTCTTCGCTATTTCAGTGTGGTTTGGGATATACATGCGGCAGAATATCTCCCGACCCGAAATGCAGGTTTCCTCACAATGTTTTCCTTCACATTTTTATAACAAATACTAGATTTAATTAATCCCATATTTCTTCCGGTGAATATCCACGTCTGTTCACTGTGTCTGAGGTTTATAAGATAAACAATGTCATGTCTCTTTCTTTCAAATGTTAAATCAATGACGATAGAAAGAGAGAGTTGAGTATTTAACCTAAACAACGTTCATAAGTAAATACGTTTGATAGTAAAAACTAAATTTGCCTTTAAATGTCTAAACACAATAAAAGTCAATAGTTTTTATTTAATCTCAGACGTTAAAAAAATAAATAATTTTATTAAAATATTCGTAATTATTAATGTAACATTCGCAACGTTAAATGAAAATAAGGAGTCGTTCAATTTATTTATTCAATTTTATAATTGCATATGGATAACGATTTAATGATCAATACAATTATCATAACTGTTGTAATTAATGTTTCCGCTTTACATAACCAATCAAAAACCAAGACAATAACGAAAAATGAAAAATAAAACATTTTTTTTTTAATTTTTACATTCGAAGCTACATAAATACAACAAGCTGAAAATTGGTATAATCGTTCAAAATGTTAAATAAAAATTTGATAGTTCCCCATCTTCAAAAATCCATACAGGGATGTATGGATTTTTTTTTACTGAAGGTCAAAGGTAAAAAAATGAGTATTTCGCGATTTTCAGCAAAACGGTAAGTTTAATTATAAAAATACCTCAGACAAAAATTGTAGATAATAAAATTATGTATGAAAAATTTAAAAGTACTTTTTTTCCTACGAGCCACCGTTTCTGAGATATAACGATTCAAAAATTTGTTTTGTTGATTTTTTACCGTTTTGCTAAAATCGTGAAGAACTATTTTTTTTACCTTTGAACTCGAATAAAAAATTACCATAAAGGGGAAAGATGGGAAACTTTCAAGTTTTATTTATAATTACATTTTGAACGATTTCACCAAATTTCAGCTGGTTGTTAATTTATGTAGCTTCACTCTTATTTTTTGGTTTAATGTGACCGGACTAAAATTTGTAATGCCAAGACATTTTTCGGTATATAATAGGGTAGGGTTTAAAGCAAAATTTTTAATCTAAATTAAAAAAATACAATATTGTTTTTGATCATAAACTTAAATGAATTGTCATATAATCTAATGTCAAATAATTAATATTTTTAATTTTTACTGGTAATGTTACAATTATACAGATAAAAAATTAAATAATTAGTAATATTTATAAAATATAATGATGTGCTGCTTTTAGATAGTTATTGTGAAGACGCTTAGCGTCAGCTACATTTTCTTTCTAAGAAATCCTTATCTCTAGACGCATGTCAGCCATACTGTCAAACATATCGATATAAATTTGTTTCTTTTTTTTTCATAGGAAGGCGGACGATCATATGGGCCAGCTGATGGTAAGTGGTCACCAACGCCCATAGACAATAGCATTGTAAAAGATGTTAACCATCGCTTACATCACCAATGCGCCACCAACCTTGGAAATTTATACTGGCTCACTCACCCTTCAAACCCGAACACAACAGTACCAAGTACTGTTGTTTTGCGGTAGAATATCTGATGAGTGGGTGGTACCTACCCAGACGAGCCTGCACAAAGCTCTACCACCAAGTGAACGTTTTTAAGCCACTTCCTGCGGCCTTGTTATAACAAACTCCTTAGAACAATAACGATTGCTAGCTATTTGAACTTAGTACAATATATTATAAAGATATTAAGATTTAATACACGCGATTCTAAGCTGATTATTACGGGTTCAAAGCTGCGTAAGCACCACTGAATTTTCATGTGCTTAGGTTGTTTTTATTCAATAATTCGTCTTCTGCTCGGCGGTGAATTTAATGTAATTTCATGTACCTATATTCTGCCATATACCCGAATTGGAGCATCGTGGTCTAAAACGCTCCAAGCCTTTTTAAAAGAAGAGACGGTCTTAGTACAGCAGTGAGAGATTCACAGGCTGTTATTTTAAGATTAAAAAAAACAGAGAATTTCAGGATGGTCGCCATTCGAATCCAGAGAAGGCTCGAATTTCAAGGCGCATTAAAAACTAGCATTACTAATATTCTTTCTAAAAATATATATATTATAGCAACAATGCCAATATAATTCACAAATACTTATGCAAATAAATAACTCTTATGTAAATTTATACTCTATATGCCATTCAAGCGAAAAGTTTTCTTTTTACAAGACCTTATTTAGTTCAACGTTAATACAAAATGGCACCCTGATCATTATTCATTGATTTTTTTTTATTATTACAATATTTTCGTAGAAAGAAATTTTTCAGAAGGAATTTTACTTAAAACTCTTACCGTTTTCTTATTAGCATTACAAAATGTCCTTGTGTATTTTTAATTTGATTATTTAATTACATATACGAAACCTACTAGCTGTTATTTACTAGCTATTACTTTGCTCGCATCAATTTTTTTTAATAGAATATTCTAAGGTGTATTGTACTTATTTAAAAAATGAATATTCGCTCTGGATTTTAGAATATCTACTTTGTTTTGAAAATTATAATGCTTAGAATTTATATAAGGTCCTCCAGACCGATTTCGGCCACGGTGGCCAATCTCAAGAGGGATTAGCCAACTGCGCAGGAGATATTATAGTGCACAAGTGTGTGCGCAAACACAGGTGCACTCTCTTTTCCTTAGCTCTCATAATCCGACACGAGCGGAAAGAGTTCAGGCGCAGGACCAACGGCTTAACGTGCTTTCCGAGGCACGGGAGTGTACACACTTCCAACTTCAAGACTCCGGGCTGCTACTGAGAATTTTCTGACAGAAAACCCCAATAACTATATATTGGCCCTACTTGGGAATTGAACCCAGGACCACCGCGTCTGCGGCCTTATATCAAGCCACTAGACCAACGAAGCAGAAGCTTAGAATATATAATTATAGAATAAATTCACAGATCGGAATTTGTGCAAGCCTGTCTGGGAAGGAGGATTTTATACAAATAGCAATATGCAAATGGCTGAATGAGCCAGTAGAACTACAGGAAACGTGGTACAAAGCATCTTAGTCCCTTTGGAATATCGGTGATTTATAAAAAACGTAAAATCTTATTTAAAAATATTAAAAAAAACTATGTTAATGAAATACATAACCAATTAGTTATAATCATTATCAATTATTTCAATTGTTTGTCATTATTAGGAATAATAAGCAATTACAAACATCAACTACAATGAAAAGGAACAACACCCATTCACTCAATATGAATGGAGCTGATCTGGTCATTCACCGGACAAGTGGTTAAGTCAACAGATAACAAGATGATTGTTCACGTAGCCACGACGTGATAACGTTTTTCTTAACACTGGCCACCAATAGAACGAATGAAAAAAAAAAAAAAACAAAATACCAGCGAGGATAGAAAAAGAAAAATATTGTTAATGCAAGATATCGCCCGACGCCAAAACCGTTGACAATTTATTCATCCGTGCGTATCGGATAGTGGACAGGTTGGTCGTTTTTCACCGAGGCACGGGTGACCCTGTGTACCGATGCGTGGCTTTCCTAGATGATATTTAAAAAATCACGGCTGGATTATAAATAATTGTCATTTTAACGGTGACGCTGAGAGGTAAATTATTGTTGATAATTTTAATTGAAATGTTCAAAAAAAACGGTTAGTGTTGTTTTTATATTCGTTTCTAAGTTTAATATTAGTCTTTAATTAATTTGATTTATTTAATATTTATAACACTTATGGCTGAATACTGAAACGTCTTTCAAATATGAAGTGGGACTTAATTATTTGGAACGCCATTAATTTCAAATTTCGCATACTAAATTTTGAAATTAATGACGTTCCAAATAATTAAGTCCCACTTCATTTTGAATGACGTTTCAGTATTCGGCCGTTAGTACTTTAATAAATAGTTATTGGGTTTGTTTGTCAGAAAATTCTCAGTAGCAAACCGGAGTCTGGAAGTTGGAAGTGTGTACACTCTCGTGCCTCGGAAAGCACGATCAGCCGTTGGTCCTGCGCCTGAACTCTTTTCGGTCGTGTCGGTTTGCCGTCCTATCGGATTATGAGAGATAAGGAAAAGAGAGAGCACTTGTATTTGCGCACACACATGTGTACTATAATATCTCCTGCGCAGTTGGCTAATCTCTCTTAAGATTGGCCGTCGTGGCCGAAATCGGTCTGGAAGACATTATATTCTTGGATTTATTATTATTGTATAAAAAGACTTCAAACACGCAATTAGTTAGTTATGATTTATGAAGGCGGGAGAGATGCTTTACACCAAATGATTACACTGGCTCGCTCACCTATCAAATCAAACATAGAAAAATATTGATGTTTTTAAGACATTATTGTTTTAAAATGCGTCATGAATGTTTTATATCTGTGGCATATCAGCTCAATCGAATAATTTATTTTTAAACTGTGTGAGAATAAAACTATAAGTACCTATGTTTATTTAAAACAAAAAAATAAAATTATAAATTCAATTATTGACCATTGTAGGTATAATTAAAAGTAGATATAACGGGTCTGGAACGTGCAAGCATGCTGTCTGTCCGTCTCGGGATTTATTTAAATTGTATATCGATCATTAATCGTTGAAAAGAAAAAAAATAAGTTACTTTAATTACTCGAAGGAGGTATTCGAAATGATCTAGAATGTTACTCTTTGGTATTTTAAAAACTATTTTTTAAAATACCATTTAAACTTTTTTTTTAATAATATTCTATTTTAAAGGTGTTTACATCTTCGACTCGTTTTAAGTAATTTTATTATAAAAATTCTTACATGGTAATTAAAGTTCTATGGTATTAATTTTTAATGTTTTATTTAAAATGTAATTATTTATTTTTTGCTTGGACTACTTATTTGCATACATACTTATTTGCATACTAGGTACTTTGTATAAAAAAACCAGCCCATTTCCTTCCTAGGAGTTGCAGTTTGCTTCATGCAAATTTTCATCAAATTCAGTTTAGCCATAAAAGCGTTACAGACAGACAGATACAGATCGCATTAAATTTGTACTATTTGTAACATTAGTATTGAAAAAAGAAAATATCTCACAACTCAGTGACGTTATGTGTTTTAAGAAAAAAGCATATTGCATCACACTGTTTCAGTGTTAGACACTTATTACAGAATTTCATCTTAAATCTGCAGGATTCATAATTAATTTCTTCAGCGCTGCAGCGCTTTATTAGATGAATCATACATTAAATCTGTTCTTGCCGAGTAAAATACTATATAGTTTATTCAGTACTGTTAAATTGTCAAGCCATTGTTATTTTAAAAGCAATTACATTTATGTAACACATTTCTTGTGTTTTGTTTACTTTCGCATATTTTATACAAACAAGTATAACTATCGATAAAAATAAAACAGAATCGAATTTCAAATTACTAAATTCGAATTTCGAATGCAATTAAAACATCTTTATTTTTTTTTAATTAGAAACTGGCAATAATATTGATAAAGACGAAGATAATATATTTTTAATTTACAGCAAGAATGACAAATTTTCCACATTGTAAGTTAATCTCTAATCGTAAATATAAACCCTAAATTGCTTGTGTAAGTAATGTAAGTCAACCGCTGATGCGCTACCAATCATTGGAGTAGTATAAATAATAGATAGGTATAATATTCGGAACAAATCAAGAAAAACTTGGTGATAGCCCAGGTAGTAGTTTGGCTGTGGTCAGACATGTAGAGTTCATACACTTAAATAACAACAACACAAATCTCTATCAATATGTGAGCGCATGTAATATAAAATAAATACTAAATGCGAATGTAACATTGTCTGTTTGTCTTTTTAGCTTAAACAACTAAACCTTAACTGAAACTGAAATTGCAGCAAAATTAAATCCAAAGGATAGAGATAGGCTACTTCTACCTGATTCCCTGGTCAAGGTTAATATGGTTTGGTGTTCTATTTAATAAAATGACAAATTCGAAGTTTTTTATAAAAACAAGACACAGCAACAAAAAATTGTGCGGTCGGGGGATCCCCATCAAGAAGGAAGTTCTGTGCGATATTTTTCGACTCAAACCATGTTTTCAAATTCATATTTTAATTGATACAGTACTGTAATATACAGTATTTTTGTCAAATCAAAAAGCACTTCAACCTCTTTTATATCGACCACCTAAACGAACGCCCAACGCATCGCATTTCGTAGCATTTGGTAGGTACAGTATGAACGCTATTTCGTTATATGACGTGACCTTGAACCACTGCCATTTCACTCTACTATAAGCTGCTAAAAAGCTCTAAAAAGTTTTCACTTCTGGATGCTAAATATATTCAATAATTCAATATGATATCGTTTCGTTCTCACGACAATTGCATTCGTTCGTCCACTGAACCACATTAAGTATTTTAAATGTAGATTTACAACAAGCCCGTTTGAGATATTTGCGCGGTGAGTTAACAACGCCGGTGTAATTAGAGTTTAAGATAACGGCTATAGATCGTGAAAACATCTCGATCGGTTGAGGATGCTGGGAGAATTACAGTGTTGTTATTTTGAAATACTTATTTATTGTTTTTTTTTTTTGCGTGGTCGAGTTGGTTGGTGGTAGAGCTTTGTGCAAGCTCGTCTGGGTAGGTTAGATATTATACCGCAAAACAGCAGTATTTTATATAGTTGTGTTCCGGTTTGAACGGTGAGTGAGTCAGTGTAATTACAGGCACAAGGGACATATCGTCTTAGTTCCCAAGGTTGGTGGCGCATTGACAAAGTAAGCGATGGTTAACATTTCTTACAATGTCATTGTCTATGGGTGTTGTTGACCACTTACCATTAGGTGGCCCATATGCTAGACCGCCTAACTATACTTCATAAAAAAAACATATTATATTCAACAAATCCTAAACATACGTTGGCAAAACACTACAATAAAAAAAAATGAAAAGGTTAATGAACTCAACAACGTATTATAGGTTCCATTTGGAATGTAAAATGTACTATTTAAAGATCTATACTATGCGTTTTTACTCCGTATATCGAATGATAAGAGTTCTGTCTGTCTGTTGAACTAAACCTAATAGGAACGGAACTATCTCATTAAACGCATTTAAGGCATGTTAACTACCACGTTATGATAGACATAAGATGCATTGTGCGATAAGGTTAGCTATACACTGTTTTGATACTGCACATAATGAATTATTGATATTTTTTTATACAGAGATAAAAATTATAAGAAAATAAGATATTTAAAAAAACCTAAGCATAAAGTCAATTGGAAATAAATAACTTGATAAAATAATATCAATATTTATTTTTAAAGAATAACTTTCTATCTATTATCTATCTTTAATGCGTTAAACATCTTATAGCAAACAATAATAGATGAAATTGATGTTCAATACGACCGGAGAGAATTAAGACGCAAAACCGGAAGTCTAAAAACCAACAATACATATATTGTAAGTATATTGTATATAAAATACATTAGTTTATTAAAGAACAATACAGAATTACAGTAATAAAATTATAATATAATTATGAAATAATGTACTTATATATTAATTATATACTTGTTTAAACAACTAGTCTCAATTTAAAAATAAGTTCTTGAAGTTGATTATATCGTGATAAAAGAGAAATACTATTTTTATATCATAAAAAAGACAATTAACGAGTGATTTTAAACAGCTAATGAAACAAAAACAATTTTAATCATTCATATGAATTAGTTAAACACAGATATGTATATACTATGACCGTGCCGAGGACTGCCATTGCAGTGATTTTAGTGGGTAAGTATCCCATATAAAACAGTGAAAGGAGCCTGGTAGCTTTGGTAAGGTTTAAAAAAAAAAGTAAGATATATACAATGAAACTGTAAAATTAAAAATATTTTCTGTAAAGTAGCATTGTATAGCAAATACCTTTAATGGACGCTCAACCTTAGTAGAGCAACCTACGCATTGATGCGGGATGAAGAGAATGCGACTTCAGGCATAGCTTAGTTTTTACAAACCGCTTTACAAGTTTTTCGCGGAATAAGATTCTTATTGAGAAAAAGGTGTTTGTAAAAAAACATATACGTAATACTTGTTAGTACTTCTTATAAATAAATCAAGATAACTTATACTGCACTATATTATATTACCTGTTGTATAATTACGTTCCGTTTCGTTAGATTAAATTGTAAATGTTATCAAAAATTACATTGTAATTGTTTTCTTTAGGGAAATTAAACTAACGTAAAATACATTATTACTTAAAAACAAATATTTTTTTTTTTTAAAAAAATTAAGCGAACTTTTCTATCAAAATTATTAAATTGCGATGAATTTGATTAAAGAACATTTCGTTCTTGTAGGGGATGAAATAGAGAAATGTACCAAGTGGCCATTTTCATAACGAAAGTGGACATTAAAATGGGACTCGCCTAAATTATTATAAACTTATATGGACGATCAGTTTTAAGTAAAAATATAAATATTATTAATTATTGTTTACCCGCGGCTTTCCCCGTGTGTTAGTTCCCTAACTGGTCGAGGTGATGTTAGATATAAATAATCTTCTCGGGAGTCAAATTTTACGCTATAACTATATAAATTCGGTATGAAGAAAGAAAAATCCGAGAAAGGACATACAAAACTTATACCTATTACATGTAAACATACATGCAAAGTCACGGCCGAAAAGTAATTTTCTAAACTTAATTTTCTTAACTTTTATTTTAATACATTTTTTTTTATTAATATTCAACATAAAACATTTTTCAAACAGATTTACTTTCGCAATAATATTAGTAGAGTATATTGTTAAAAAATCAAATCTCACCTTAATTGGCGGAGCATAATCAACCGCCATCATGCAGTCACTGTTTACTCCCGCCTCTGTCTTTATCATGGGCGCGCCGTGGTACAGTTGCCCCATCTGGTGGTGGTGCATACCACCCTCCCCGCGGCTGTACCACGTGGTGTACATCCCGCAGCTCTGTTCGCAACAGTCACTCATAAATACCGCATTCTATCACAAACACTTAAAAACATTTCAATTTAGCTACACTTTCTTACTATCATGTCACTTTTAAGTTAAAAATTAAATTATTTTATTTAAGTTCAAGTCATTGTTGTTTCACTTTAACACAGTTCACTTTTTCAATTACACTTATTGATTTATAAACACTTTATCAATTATTGATAAAAAAAATTATAATTATTAAGTATATAATAATATATGTTTATATAAAAAGCGATCAATTGAATTGAATCCGTTAATAATTATTTTAAATATTATTATTGCACTGAGTATTTCTCATGACGGATATAATTTTTTTTATTATGATTTTATTAGTATAACATTCGTCCAAGTTTATTATTTGCAGCATCTGAAACAATATATATTTATTAATAATATACATAAGCTATTTAAAATTATACACAATAATGTACACACTTGTATAATAAAAATATACTTCGTTTAATTATGCTGTCAAAAATACTTTCGAATTGTCAATTTACAAGATTATATTAAATTACAAATTAATTAAATCCAATACCTTTTTTGTATTATAATATACATGTGTCATATTATAAATTTATATATACAGGGTTATTTTTAATGACCCAGCAACCTCGCAGGACTAGATAGCTAACACCATAAGCAACAACTTTTCTCTTCTACGACTTTTATTTGTTAGATTTTATTTTCATACAAAAATAAGTAGATATTAATTTATAAGTATTAAAATAAGTATTAGTTTATAAATCTACGCGTATCGACGCGTCGCGTCGTCCTTTTGTCGTCCTCGAAATATAGACGAAATATAGACCTACAAATGTCTCGACAGTACGACAAAAACTTGTATAATCATTTTCTTTTCATGTATTGAGTTATGTCCGAAGTCGTAGAACAAAAGTTGTTGCTTATGATGATAGCTATCTAGTCCTGTGAGGTTGCTGGGTCAAAAAATAACCCTGTATAGGTAATGTAAGCTTGATCAATTTTGATGCAATGTATCTATTATTATCTATTGGTACTTATGACGTTACCGAGTTGGGTCCACGTACAGTGGAGTTGGTGCCGACATCCGGAACTAATATCAAATTAGATAACGCTTGCTCAATTAAAAATTACAATTACAATTAAAAATCCACCTGCGTTATATATATGTACGTATGTTATATGTACGTTTATGTATTTATGTATGTAATATGAAATATTTAATACATTAGGTCCTCTATTGCGGAATACATAGACATTTGTGGCAGAATTTCTTTTGACAAGTGCGTGTTTATATATTATTTAAAAAAAAAAAAACAAATTTAAAAAAAAATTGTCCGTTATCTATATCCATGTAGTTGATCGTCAAAATATTATATAAGGACATAAGAGAAAACATTCGAGCGATAACCTAATCATACTTGGAATACCTCGAAAACCGTTCAACCATATATTAACTTAAACTTAGTTTTAAGGCTATCATCATAGAAATTAACCTGATCTTTAAGAACACCATGCACAACGTAGCTATATTGATAAGCTATTATAAACTTTATTATCAAGTATTTAAGAACGTTAATTGCGTATTAAATAAGGATTTCCGTAGTTAGCGGTCATAGAATTGCAAATGGTCTTACTAAACCTCACCATATAGAGGCTTGTTATCGCATCCTCTAGGGTTCAATAACCGGTAAACCACGCCCATAGACACGCCCACACGCCCCGCCCATTAATATTTTGGCAGATCTTTCTCATGCATAATGACCATCATATTCTTTAATACCTACCGTTTAAAAGATTTTTAAGCGAAAATATATACTTATTTTAATTAATTTACTTATTAATGGTGACTCTATATAGTTCTTCTTGTATAAGATTATATTTAGCTAAATAAAATCTATACTTCGAACATTCATTGTGTGTTTTATGTATACAAATAAATATAATCGAAATGTCTCTGTGTCTGCAAACTAACTGCCTATTTCTTAAAATTATAATGGCTTTTTGATAGTTACGAAAAGCAAAACAATCTTTTTTTTATATAATTTACTAGCTGTGCCTTGCGGTTTCATCCGCATATACTTAATTAATAAAAATAAGCCTAGAACCTTCCTCGATAAAACCATCCAATACAAAAATATTTTTAAAATTCCAACCAGTAGTTCCTGAGATTAGCCGGATCAAACAAACAAACTCTTCAGCTTTATATATTAGTATAGATTAAATACAATAAAATAGTTTTTCTAAATTACAAATGATAATAACAGTGTAAAATTAAGTTGACTGTGTGTAATTTCAAACTAACTTCATATTTTTAAGTTAATATTTACCAAAGTTAAGAATTACCAAAACTAATACACTATATCATAACAATTTAAATATTTTATATAATGTTTAATTAAATAATGCTTATATAAGTTAATATGTTACATTTTAAAGGACTTTCGTCACAAACTGAATTCCATTCATATTTAGTAGTTTATAAATATATTTCGTTCAATATTAGAACCAAAAATAATACTTGTTATTGTAGCGATAAATTGAAAACTGATTGCAAGTCTGCCTCTAAGTATGTCTACGTTACCAAAATTATAAACGTTAGATAGAGATACGCATAACCAAACCATTTATAACTTATGTATTTTTTGTAATAATCAGTGGAAATTTAATTTTCCTAAACAAGCTTACATTTAATTATATGACATTTTACGTCGGATATATACATAAACGGAGAAGGTGGAATCTCCAAAACCTTCTCCTCATAAAAGGAGAAGAGGCCTTAGCTCAGCAGGGACATTCACAGGCTGTTATATTATATTATTAACTTATATACATACATGTCTACAACTAAGTTCGATGCTATCGACGATTTCAATCAATCTTTCAACCTTAGTATTATTAATTATAAGCCATTACGTCATATTACACGTGAACGTTTTGCGTCATAGCATATAATATATCATAATTATATGATTTTATTGGTAATGTAAACGAAATGTTTTAAAATGTGATATTATTAATATCAGTGATATCAGATATTCTGCCGCAAAACAGCAGTACTTTGTATTGCTGTTTCGGTTTGAAGGGTGAGTGAGCCATTGTAATTACAGGCACAATGGACATAACATCTTAGTTCCCAAGGTTGGTGGCGCATTGGCGATGTAAGTGGTTACCGTTTCTTACACTGCTAATGTCTATGGGCGTTGGTGACGACTTACCATCAGGTGGCCCATATGCTCGTCCGCCTTCCTATACAATAAAAAAAAAGTTGGTCCCCAAATAATGTTGACTAATCAGTAATAGATATCAATATTATTAAAATGAGATAAATAAATCGAATTCCAAGCTTTTTATTGTATCTGTAGGTGGACGAGCACATGGTTACCTGATGGCAAGTGGTCACCTATGGAACACAACAATAACAAGTGTTGCTGTTTTTGCGGTAGAATATCTGATGAGTCGGTGGTACCCAGGCGAGCTTGCGCAAAGCTCTACCGCGAAGTTAAATAAAGACTCAGGCAAAGTATTCTATAGTTTTGCAGTGCGAATGAAAGATGTGGATTCAAAGCGATGAGTTTGTTAGAACCTGCAAGTATCAGAATCCATCGATCCGATTTAAAAACATATTTGTATGTAATATCACAATTATGGTGTAAGGTCATAGATCATGAAACGTGTTAAAGGAATTTGATTAACCTAATTCTGTAATGATTACCTAAATGGTGAGAATTTCTAAAGTAACAAATTATATTATTCAGCATTTTATTGTTCTCATACGATTTAAATAAACAATACTACAGATGTATACATAGTTTTGCTAGATTATGTTTTTTTATAGCATAGGTAGCCGGACGAGCATATGGGCCACCTGATTCAGTGGTCACCAACGCCCATAGACAATTGCATTGTAAGAGATGTTAACCATCGCTTACATCGCCAATGCGCCACCAACCTTGGGAACGAAGATGTTATGTCCCTAAAATGTGTAATGCTCTATTGATAGTGTTTTATTTTTTTGATGTATTATTCATTTTTTTTATCTTATTAATATAACGTATATAATTTTATTATTGATTTTATTTCCGACTGCCTCGTTGGTCGTGGCTAAGGTCGCAGACCCGGTGGTCCTGGGTTCAATTCCCAGGTCGGGCCAATAAATAGTTATTGAGTTTTTCTGACAGAAAAATCTCAGTAGCAGCCCGGAGTCTGGAAGTTGGAAGTGTGTGCACTCCCGTGCCTCGGAAAGCACGTTAAGCAGTTGGTCCTGCGCCTGAACTCTTTCCGTTCGTGTCGAATTGCCGTCCCATCGGATTATAAGAGCTAAGGAAAAGAGAGTGCACCTGTGTTTGCGCACACACTTGTGCACTATAATATCTCCTGCGCAGTTGACTAATCCTTAGACCTTTATTTTATTGCGAGCTAGTATCGAGGCCCGCGTCTCATTGTTAACAATTTATACACCTACCTAAAACCATGCCTATCTTTTATTTAACTTATAAACATTCTCTAAACATATAACTAAGACTACGTCCCACAGAGTAACATTGACCACTTGTCTGAAACTAATAATACCTATTGTATTACTATAATTGTGTGCTTTGAAAAGGTTATAGTAGTTTGCAATTATTTATTTACAGAATTTAACAAGACGTTTTTTATTGTTTAACAATTCGTGACAACTTAATTAGTATGAATTATTTTTTATCTGTTGTAATTTATTGTAATATACGTAGGGACGTACATAAGTATGTTTCTGTTTAGAAAAGATATAAAAATGTTTTATTTTATGTAATTAAACTATTAATAAGTATTAAGTATTATTAAATATTTCGAGAAAAAATACCTTCAAAATTAATATTGTATGAAATGAATTCAACATTAGATATAATTACCTACTATAGAATATATTATATAATAAATATTTAGTTATTTAGTAATTATAGAAATGAGTATTTATCACATAAATTTTCTTCCAATAAGGTATTTGAACATATATAAATAAATAGGCAAAAAATAACATTTTAACAGTCTATGCTCATCCGTTTGTCATTCTATTTTATGTATTTTTTGTTATATTGATTAAAAAATCTAATTTAGATTAATGTATTAGTATAACAGAGACCATTAGTAAATATTTTTTTAGGTGATATAAAAATGGCAGAGCTTTACTCTACAAAATTTCTTAATAACAACGATGCACGAACGCAAAGAACTTACTGGTGGTAGAGCTTTGTAAAAGCTCGTCTGGGTAGGTACCACACACTCATCAGATATTCTACTGCAAAACAGCAGTACTTGGTATTGTTATGTTCCGGTTCGAAGGGTGAGTGAGCCAGTGTAATTACAGACACAAGGGATCTAACGTCTTAGTTCCCAGGGTTGGTAACGCAGTGGCGATATAAGCGAGTGTTAACATTTCTTACAATATCAATTCAACATATATGAGCGTAGGTGACCACTTACCATCAAGTGACCCAAATACTCGTCTACTTTCTCACCAAAACGAAAATATAAACAAAAATTATATAAAATATCCATATTGTTATTTATTTCAAACCAAGTT
The DNA here is from genome assembly GCA_963151315.1 of Nymphalis c-album. Classification (NCBI taxonomy): domain Eukaryota; kingdom Metazoa; phylum Arthropoda; class Insecta; order Lepidoptera; family Nymphalidae; genus Nymphalis; species Nymphalis c-album. The sequence continues at coordinate 6,632,053 of OY720611.1, read as the reverse complement.
TCCAATTATATATATTTCATATCAGAAATTACCGAAATTATAAATCGCTGCTAATTAAAACAGACAGACGCACGAATATTCCAATTAGTCACTATTTAACCGCGCAATAAATAATAATAATTTAAACGATACAACTCACCATACATACGCGTTGTAAGAAAATGTTAACAATTGACGATGAAATGTATTATAATTTGTTGATTTTATGATTTAGACCAGCGATACTCAACCTGCGGCCCGCGGGCCGCATGTGGCCCGCCGGGCTTTTTGATTGGCCCGCCTGGACCAACATTATTTTTAACATAAACGTATATTATTTTCAACTATTTTAAAGGATGATGCAAGGATTTGTATGAACTCTGGTCCCGCCTCCAATAGCGACGTTTAATACATCGTTGGATAGGTATTTTTAAGCTGAACTTTTTAAAAATAATGGTAAACCACAATACAGTGCATTCTGTGTATTAATACTAGTATATTTACCTTCTTGGTGGTAACGCTTTGTGTAAGCTCGCCCGTGTAGGTACCACCCATTTAGGTGGGACCTCTTTTCAAAGATTTTTAACACCATAATCAATATCAAGCAAGTGCTCGTAACCACGGACAGTGCAAAGTGAATCATCAAGAAATTATAAAAAAAATATGTTAAAATTTACTTTATGCAAGCTCGTCTGAGTAGATTAGTTAGTAGTAGTAGTTAGTAGTTACCAGATACTCATCAGATATTCTGCCGCAAAACAGCAGTACTTTGTATTGCTGAGTTTCGGTTTGAAGGGTGAGTGAGCCAGTGTAATTTCAGGCACAAAAAATACGCAATAAATCCGTTCTTATTTGTTTAAATCAATTTGTAAACATCCCCAATCAAATCCTAAGAAATCATTATCAAAATTTTTTGTGTGCGGCCCGCGGCACCCTGACGAACAGGTGTTTGTGGCCCCTATAAGAAAAAGGTTGAGTACCGCTGATTTAGACGCTAACGGCCGAATACTGAAACGTCATTCAAATATGATTGGGACTTAATTATTTGGAACGTCATTAATTTCAAAATTCAGTATGCGAAATTTGAAATTAATGGCGTTCCAAATATTTAAGTCCCACTTACTATTTGAAAGACGTTTCAGTATTCGGCCATTAATCACATAAAAGAGTAATCTAACTTTAACTTTACGTATAATCTTAGATACTAATATATAAAGCTGAAGAGTTTGTTTTTCAGATCCGGCTAATCTCAAGAAGATTCGAATTTTAAAAATATTTTTGTGTTGTATAGTCCTTTTATCGAAGAAGTTTCTAGGCTGATTTTTATTCATTATATTTTTATTAAGTATACGCGGGTGAAACCGCGGGGCACAGCTAGTGTTCTTATAAAATTCTTCAGTTATTATAATTTAATATCGATACGCAGACTTGTTGACGGTTACCTGATGGTTTTACCACCATTAGAACAATTAATTCCTTAGTTATTACGCAATCCTTTTTCACATAAGAATACTCTGGTAAATATTAAAGGACAATATGTAAGTCTTATTTCATCATAGAGTTAAATTCACTGGAATTCTGTCACATGTGTGCGTGGTGATATAAGTTCCAATCCTTCAGCAGTGGGAAATTCACAAGCTGTTACTTAACCATAGACCGTAGAGTTTAAAGTAGGTATATTATGTACATAAACATATATTATTTAATTTTTGTGCTAAGTATATTTATATAAACGAATATCGAACTGTACATTATCCTAATTGTGAAATATGTATGGACTGACATATAAAATATATGCAAAATTCTTAGTTCAAATTGTATGCAAACGCGATGACGTCTGAATTGTTCAAGCTTCATGCTTTTCAGGATAGATGTTATTGTTCAGTCTATGTAAATGAAAACGTTATTATTATTTTTTTTTTTCTTCCTTAATTTAGGGACTTTTGTCATACACAGGCACGACAGTCCCATTGTTCCTTCTTCCCTTTTTTACACATTACTTAGTATTTAAAGCTATTAGATAAAATTCCAGGAGCATCCTAGCAGATTCTGATAAAGGATCTGACAGAATGCTCTGAACTATTCCTACATCAAACAACGTTATTATTACTCGTTTGAATATAGTAATTAAACAACTTAAGACTCATAGATGAAAAATAATAAGGCTCTCGTGTGTACATGTCATTACAATGTCATTTTTTTAAATATTTGAAGTCGTTTGCATATCTGTATGCACGAAATCTTAATTTTCGACTGGATAATTAGCCGTCATGTTTATTTATACGCTAGATAGTTTTTTATCCGTGAAAGAACGAGATAACGTTTTTTTTTTCAAGAAAGAAAAGGATGAGTATAATTTTTATTTGTTGTCACAATAGATTAAATGTATTAAAAAAAAAAAAGATTTTTTTCTAAATTTGAAATTCGCGCTAAAATCAATCGAATAAAATGGCTTACCTACGTTTTTAAAATCATGATTTTCATTACTATATCATTTAAAAATAACTCTAAAATACTTCAAACTCAAAACTGTATGAAATGTTGTTCAACATTATTTTATTATAGGAAATGCTGAACACGCTGTATAACATAAAGTCATAAAAATAATTGAACTAATAAGGGGCTTAGCGTAACATATACCTAATGACAATGTTACTTTAATATTTATCGACCAGCTGCAGTGCTATTTTGTGAATACGAAAGAATAAAAATGTTGCACGCTATTTTGATACTTATATCCTTTAAATATTATATTTATTATCCTCAATATCGCATATCATATTCTGCGTCGTATTTCGGGTTTGTTAATAGATTAGTTCTACAGGTTTTGATGTAATATGTATTTCATATACTTTGTATGATTGAAATTATATATTAATATATATAGAGTACGCAATTACTACGAGTACATATATATACTCAAGAAACTTTTTTTATTGATAGTGAAGTAAAAGATAAGTTAAGTCGCACCGTTGTACTAAGTCTTTTCTTTTGGATGGATGCATATGACAAGCTTTCTCAAGTCGAAGACGGTATGTATATTATTGAAAACATAAATCACCATAAAAATTCAATGGTGTTTGCTGAATTTGAAACTGCAATCTTTCGGGTTAGATTCACATGTTTCTCACTACTGAACCACTGCGGCTCATCTTTTATTTAAAATCTTGCTTTACTTTACTTTATGGGTTGTCAAACTAGAAACTTATCTTTATCTTCGTCTAAATAATTATCCCATATACAAAATAATTGTCACTTGAAGCGATTACTTCGCAAGAACCAAACCAGCGTATCAGCTTGGTTGTAAGTTATTTCTAATATTAAAATCCTATGTTACGTATTTTTTTAAATACCTATATACATATATCTATATTTTATTCAGTTATTTTATTTTGTATATTGTTTTTATTATGTATAAAAGCAACACAAATCAATTTTATACTAGAGACAAAAAAACTCTAACCACTACTAACTAACTAGGTATATAACATTTGCCTCAAATTTTATAATTGATTTTTAGGGCAAAGTATACGCATCTATACTAATATTTATGAATAATCTATATAAATAAAATGATAGAGGTCTGTAGTTGTGCGCGTCACGGAAAAACTACTGGATAGATTTCAATGAAATTTTCTAAATTTTATTTCTTAGACACTTGGCCCATATAAAAAATAATAATTGCGATATCCTCATTTAATAAAAAGTTATTAAGGTTTCAAGAAACAACGATTTGTATATGCACTGCGTGTTCAGTGATGTTTAAACAAAGTATAATATTTTTGCTTGCAAACTTTTTGATGTTTTTTTTCCTTCGTACATAAGAAAACTTTGTTAATATATCAAGCAACGCGGACGAAGTCGCGGGTATCAGGTAGTAATATAATAATAATAATAATATCCTGGGACATAATTCACACAAGACCATCTGATCTCAAACTAAGCAGAGCTTGTACTATGGAAATCAGACAACTAATATAAATACATATTATACTACTTTGTACAATGTGTAAGTAACTCTCTCTCTCTATGTCTATTACGTTTTCACGGCTAACCCACTGAACCAATTTTGATAACATTTCGTATGAAAAGCTTGAAATCCGAGAATGGGCATTACTTTTACTACTAAGGCTATTTTTTGCACATAAAACCTATCAAGAGAAGCCGCGGGCGAAAAATAATCATTGGTAAATTTACAAAATGTTTATTTTAAAGTTTAACTTATTTGAATTCAAATAGTTTTTCCTCATGGCTTTTAAAATGTTATAATTAAATATTATACTATTGTGTTTTAAGACAATTCCTTGACTTTTGTATTTTTATAATAATTACAGCACAAAGTATTTTTTTAAAATAATTTTTCCTTCATTTATTATTTGCTTTAATTAAATTAGTGAAAATATACATATTTTATCATCTAAATTAATTAATTAATTAATTTATAGCCACTGTAACTCGGAATGATATAATGATTTTAAAAATACCTTTAACAATTCTGTTTAAGCATTTAATAGTTATAGTAGAACTAACGAACTTACATACATTCATAAAACCTGAGAAAATCACACTCCTTTCTGACGCTGTCGTGTAAAACTTGAAGATACATTCCATTATATAGATGGACATTATAAACTACTTAGTAAATCGACAAATTGAATTAAAACATTTAATTTATGCAGTAACAGTCTGTAAATGATCCACTGCAGGGCTAAGGCCACTTCTCCACTTTTTGAGAAGGTTTGGAGCATAATCCACCACCTTGCTCCAATGCGGGTTGGTGGAATATACATGTGACAGAGATTTCCGTGAAATTTGACACGTGCAGGTTTCCTCACGATGTTTTCCTTCACCGTGAAGCTTGAGATGAATTTTAATCACAAATTAAGCACACGAAATTCAGTGGTGCTTCCCCTGGTTTGAACCCACGATTATCGGTTAAGATTCACGCGTTCTTACCACTGGACCATCTCGGCTTATAATATGCACTTAACATTATTTTAGATGCGTTAGTGTTTGTTACGATTACACGTTTTAACTACACAATCGATAATCATGAATTTTTGCAAACGTCAGAGGTATGGAAGTGGAGTGGAGTACACCTACCTACCTAACACTTGAAAGTACATAACGGGGCTTTCCTCAGAAAACCGTATAAAAAAAAGGGTACCATATAAAAAAGCTAAAAAACCATTACAAAGTCAAACTTCATTGTTAACTTTTAACGTCCATCGAGGACGAATCGAATCCCAACTGGATCGTTGTATTAGTAGAATAGGGGAAAAACTAAACGTCAACGATTATGTTTCGATTCGATTACGATAAAGTGACAATTATGTTAGTAGAATTGATCTCAAACTTGTATAACACGAATTTAAAGCGAGTGAAACTGCGTGGCAAAGGTAGTATTTAATTATTAGTTAATTAGTTTAAGTGCTTAGATTCAAAAATTAAAAATGAAACGCCTCCAGGCTGTTTCAAATAAAGAAGAATATTATTATTGTATTGTTATTGTATAATATAATATTATATAAATATTGTAAAAAAATGTAAAAAATGAGCGGAAAATAAATAATCCCGCTGAGTTTCTTTCGCCGGTTCTTCTCAGGTCTGAGGTGGTTATTTCCGGAACGGTGGTAGATTTATGACAATCAATAAGTAAGTGTAACGCTGCTCTATTGAATAAAGATATTTGAATTTGAATTATTTTTATAATTGTTAATTAAATAATCAAGCAATAAGTACGCGAATAATTTTCAAATATACATAAAAAATATACACGATTCGTCGATTCTATTCTATCCATGAAACGGACTTTGCATGTGTTTTCGAAAAACTGATAGGTTTATCAATAAATTTAGGGAGTGATTAGTTAAACATTTGCTGTCTTCTTCATTCTAATATCCAATCAATGATGATGAAAAGAGATAAATATTTATTCAACTAACAACCTTAAAAGTATAATACTAATTTTTAAATAGTTTGGCGGATGTGGCACAGAGACAACCTGATGGTGAATGTCCATGTGATATAGCGCTTTTGTAATGCGCTACCAACCTTGGGAACTAAGATGCTATGTCCCTGGTGCCTGTAATTACACTGGCTCACTCACCTTTCGATCCAGAACACAACAGTACACACCACAATGACAAGCTATTTTGTCCTTTAATTGTAACAATTGTTATTGTCAATGTCGCATCTCACTTTCTCCCACTTAATCAGGCATTTAGAGATATGGCAGGCTGGGCAAGTAGACATTTGAGGCCAATTCCGAAGCAGTAACAGAAAAATTATATTATTTTTGGCTAGGTGGGGCTCCTCGAACGAGTTAGTCAGTGTAAGTACAGGCACGAGTGACATACTGAATATAAGATCTTATTTCCCAAGGTTGGTCGCATTGGCGATATAAGGTTGGTTAATATTTTTTTCATCGCCAATTTCTATCTTATCTTAGGCGATGATTCAGACTATTTGGCCTATTAGCCCGCCCGCTACCCCTACCACTACCTATTATCTAAAAAGGCTAAGTTCTGTTCACACAATCTCAACGAAATATATTTAGGGGATTACCCGTAATGCAAAAACCCACGGATCTCTATCACTCTATTCAATTGTATATTATGATTTCCAAAACAAACAGTAAAGTTTTTGTACAATGTTTATTTTTCCACGTGTTTATTTTAAAAACTTATTCATTTAATATAACAAGTACACAAGTTATAACTTTTACTGGTGGGGTGGGTGGGTTAGTGAGGTAGGTGTTAGGAGTGATTATATTTATTAGACCAATGGATTATAATTATACCTACTTACATTACTATGGGGGATTTACGGCCGAATACTGAAACGTCATTCAAATATGATTAGGACTCAATTGCTTGGAATGTCATTATTTTTCAAAATTTAGTATGCGAAATTTGAAATTCGAAGACGTTTCAAATATTTGAGCCCCCTTCATATTTGAAAGACGTTTCAGTATTCGGCCGTTATTCTATTAAATATTGGGATTTTAGTAACATACGTGAAAACTATCATATCGTATATATTTTCCTCTGTATTATTTTTTTTAAAGTTATTTTTATTACATTATTATATTTAAGTTACCATCAAATGGAAGAAACGTCTTACCACTTGGATCATTATTGTTGTTTTCATTATTCAATAGTGACTCAACATTTTACATTTAAATTAAATGTAGGTAAGTGAATTTGTTTTCGTGTCGTTACTAAACTATGACGTAATTGGTGAAATAACATATAAAATATATGTAAAATGTACAGATACATATATAATTTAATACGAGGTATATTTAAATTCAATTATTATTATTAATAAAGATATATTACCGGTATAAGGCTGACATTCTACTCAGTTATCGATTCTTCACGTTAGATTCTACGTCCCTACGCGGTGGTTCGAATTTGACTGACGCAAAATGTTTACGACAAATTTTAATCCAAAGGACCTTAGTAAAACCTTCTTCAACAAATTTAATTAGATTTAAATTTGGAATGAGCTTAACCGTTAAGATTAAATCGACCTTTGGTTATCTATCCGTAACTACAGATTCCTTAAAACTAGAACGTAATATAATCTAAGATATCCTTAGATTATTAACTAAACTCATACACGCACAAACGACATCTAGAATCGACTTACGATTCATTACCGTATCGATTATCGATAATTACCTTCACAATACAAAACAACACGGACACTACACGCACATCACTAAAAAACACTAGTCAAAAAAAAGGTAGCGCGAGCGAGATAGAATCACGCGCGTCACTATTACATGTCATTACTATCGTTGATAGCGTTATCGGCGACCAAAAAACCACATGAAAAAGCGCCGGTAATTTTTTTTGCGACGTTTTTTTGTCACCCGATGTTTTCTAGAGGCGACGGATCCGCGCGATGTCTTTACGACAACTAAAAACTGTGCGCTGAAAACGCGTAGGCGTTATGCATCTGTGCGAGAGAGAGATATGGTAATGTTGTCGTGGGAGCGGGACGGGGAACGATGACGTGGGCGTGGTCGAAGGGGTGTGGCCTAAGTTTGCATAAGGCTTTATTCGTTGCGTCGTACGTGAGGCGATATTTTATGCGGATCGTTTTTTGCCGCGGGTGCATTGTCTTTAGTTTTTTCAAAGGGTCTACACGTTTGTGTGGATCTGTACTGTTTGAGTTTCGAACGAAATGTATCAATTTTATTGGAATGCTATGTGCTAAAATTGTATTGTTATGTTCATGTATGGTTGCGAACATAAAAACAAATATACATTTATTTATTTATTTTGTTTCTGTTTATAATCAAAGTATTTTAGATATACATAGTAACAATATTGATACCGTGAAGTTAGATCATATGAAAAATACAAATAGCAATATTTTAATATTATTTATTACCTTTTAAAATAGTACATGCTATTTTTTTAGATAGTTTTATTTTCACTAATTTTATATCTTAACCTTTGAACCGATCATAATGTAACTTTGCTTACACTATATATAACAGGGTAGGTACCTAACACCTCCGCCCTCACCGGAAATTAATACCCTATAAACCTAGCTTACTAATAGTATTATATTATTAAATATGTGCCCATTAATATAGGAATAATTTGAATTGAAAAAATATTTTGAAAATTCGATGATAAGACTATATTGAAAATGGTAACCATACCTCGATGATAATTTTCCAAAAAATCCAGATGATCATACCTAATCATAAGATAGTAAGACTTTGTTTAAGACCGTCTGGGTAGGTGCCACCTATCCATCAGATATTCCGCTAAACAGAAATAGGTACCTACTTATTAGTGTTGCGTTCCGGTTTGAAAGATAAGTGAGCTAGGGTAACTACAGGCATAAGGGTCATATCTTCGTTACCAAGGTTGGTGGCGCATTGGTGATAAAAAGAATGATTGTTATTTTTTACATCGCCAATGTCTTACGCAGTTGTGACTACTTGACATCAGGTGGCCTATTTAACCGTCCGCCTACCTATAAATAAAAAAATCTTATAAGGTCCTCCAGACCGATTTCGGCCACGGCGGAAAATCTCAAGAGAGATTAGCCAACTGCGCTGGAGATATTATAGTGCACAAGTGTGTGCGCAAACACAGGTGCACTCTCTTTTCCTTAGCTCTCATAATCCGATGGGACGGCAATCCGACACGACCCGAAAAAGTTCAGGCGCAGGACGAACGGCTTAACGTGCTTTCCGAAGCACGGGAGTGTGCACATTTCCAATTTCCAGACTCCGGGAATTTTCTGACAGAAAAAGCCAATAACTAGGTATTTATTGGCCCGGCCTGGGAATTGAACCCAGGGCCACCGGGTCTGCGGCCTTATATCTAGGCACTAGACCAACGAGGCAGTCAAAAAAAATCTTATATCGCCTGTTTCAACATTTTCTCTACAAATAATAAAATGAGCTTCTATATTGAATAAAGAAATTTTAATTTTAATAAATATTAAACTTATATTTAAAACAAGGAAATAACAAATGAAATGACCAAACTCAACGTCACTAACTGCGTCTGACGGAACGCGATAAACTCAAAAACTACCAGACATATTTTTATACAGTTTGCACCAATGGATAAATTCATGAGAAAGATTTATAATTGATTAAGGTTCTGTTTAAATTGGTTGAAAATGACAAACAGACTGGATTTTACAAACGTGCGGTTTGCACGTCTCTTAATAAGGGACTACCTACTTATTTAGTCCGTGATAGGCCGGGATTGTATGAAGGTGGTTTTCATTTTTAAACTTTTTGAATTTGATACATCAACACACACACACTACTGGGCTAAGGCCTCTTCTCCTCTTTGTGAGGAGAAGGTTTTTGGAGCTTGTTCCACCACGCAGCTCCAATGCGGTTTGGTGGAATACACATGTGATAGAATATCAATGAAATTTGACACATGCAGGTTTCCTCACGATGTTTTTCTTCACCGTCAAGCACGAGACGAATTATAATCACAAATTAAGCACATTTAATTCAGAGGTGCTTGCAAGGGTTTCAACCCACGATCATCGGTTAAGATTCACGCGTTCTTATCAATGGGCCATCTCGGCTTCAATATACATATATTATATCATATTCAGTTCACCTACCTATGTAATTATACCTAAGCCTTGTATCTCATAATTCCTTAATTAAATATTACTTTATAAAACCTTTATGATGTATAATACATGTTGTTTTAATTAAAGATTGAGGACCTGGTGACCTGATGTACAGGATCTACCTTTACTAGGAACCAATCTCCTGAGATATTATACTTAGTTGATAAGAATCCTTGTACCTAATATTATGAAAAATATTTTTTTTAATTATTTATTTAATCATTAAGCCGTAATGGATGAATGGCAAGTGCCTACAGGAATCAGTCATCAACTCAAAAATACTTATAAAACTACCGATTACTAAAATCATATTTTTGTTTCAGGGCACGTTCCACTCATGTTTTCAATAACATTGGTCAACACTGGTTTTGCCACACAAACCTTGACTAATTAATATTTGTTGTGTACAACAACAATTACTTATTAATTGTTGTGTTCCGATTTGAAGGGTGAATGAGCCAGTGTAATTACAGGCACAACGGACATAAGGATCTTAATTCCCAAGGTTGGTGGCTCATCAAATTGTCTGTGGGCGTTGGTATCCACTTACCATCAATGCACATACCCATATGCCTGTCTGCTTACCTATATAATAAAAAAAAATATTATCATGATTGAATTGCTTGCCATGAGTCAATTATCCTCAGATTTCTTGTGATATGGTAATACTAATAACAACAGTTTTAAAAAAAATGACCGTTCGCGAATAAATATTGGCTTGGATTTGGTTATTTTGTGATTTATATAATATGTACTCTGTATATAATTAATATATATTAATAAATATATATTAATTTATGTATTTATATAATATGTTGAAGAAGTGTAATAATTAGTTGTCTTTGTATTATACATCATCTTAAATATAAAACTTATCAGTAGGTACCTGATACTTCTTCGTGAATGGGATGCTTTATTATTTGAATTCAAATTTAGAATATTTCAATTTATTTTTAAATTCAATCACATAATTTTTGAGAAAGGTAGGAGATACTAAGATTTTTACGATTCTTCTCGGTTCGTCTACATACCAAACCGGTAGTAGCTCTACAATTAATATAATTCTGTAAAATTATAATTTAAAAATATCTACTTGTAAATGCTTGATTTTATGATTTAATTTGAGCCTTCAAACGGAAACGGAACGCAGGATTTAAAGACATTTTCTCAGCTTGTCGCCGTCCACTGCTGGTCGTTAGATTTCCATAGAACACACCCGATCTTGGGCTGCCGGGCACATGAAGATGAAGATTTAGACGATTGAAACAATATAGTTGGATTTCTCGTAATGTAAATAATATATACATATAAATGTAGGTATTTTGAATGTTTCTCGCGAACGTTAATCCTATAGAAAATAAGTGTATTTTAGTCATTTCCACAGTATAATGTCTCATGGCATTCTACTCTGGGGTAATACCGATATTAATACGATTTTTGTACTACAGAAGAGTGCTATTCGTACAGTTTATAACCTGAGCCCAAAATATTCCCTATGATGTAAATTTCAAGAAATTAAAATAAAGACTATCGCTTCTCAATATATATTTGATAATGTATGTACGCAAAAACATAAAAGATTTTCCCAGAAGTTGTGACATACATACTGTTAACACTAGGAACAAGTATAAACTTACAACCACTGAAGACCACTTTGAAGGGTGAGTGAGCCAGTGGATATAACATCTTAGTTCCCATGGTTGGTGGCACATTGGCGATGTTATATGGTTTCAATTTCATACAATGCCATTGTCTACGGGCGTTAGTGACCACTTACCATCAAATGGCCCATATGACTTTGACTTGAGATTCCCTCAATTAGTAAATGTTTTAGATGATTACAACGCAACTCCAGGGCTTAATATACCTACAAAAAAAGGCTACAATAAAACCTAACAGTTTGTGCTATCAACGAACGTTTATTATGATTACTCAAGATTACTTACATGTAATTATTGCAAGGGAATTTCGACATTATTACTGAAAAATATTTTTGGATTCCATTTATTAACTATATGATTGGATACCAGACACACTTCACTTTCACGACAAACAACATGTTATTACTTAACAAACTTCTTACATGTGTCTCCGTTAAGTAATATTCCTAAAAAAAAGGTTATTCTTAAGTATTTGTTTATTACAATTAACGGTCTTACTTATAAAGTTTGATCTGCAGCTGATTATTTGAACTGTAGTTCTCCCTTTCTTTCATTATTTATTTGACATAAGAAGAAAGGAGACACAGCATTGTTTACACTCAGAACAACGTTTATAAGAACCTACATGTTTATTACAGTGAATTGTGAAAACATATACAAATACTAATAACAAATTGAAAACAAAGAAAAAGACTAGACTTGACTCAAATGACGTTAGTAATATTTCTAAAGAAATGAAATAAATTGAAGAAATAATATTAATCAACGCTTTAAATACATATTAGGTATTTGATGTTTTTAACGCAACAATCTCATAAATATAAATGAATTCATTATAATCTTATATGAACATTATTAAATGAACAATATATTTATTTATTTACATTTTATTTGTACACAAAAAAGAAAAAAAATACAACAACATGGATACAGCCTAAATAATAGTAGCATACAATTTTGGTGACCGTATCGCTACATAGCGATCTCTTATTTTATTGCATAGGAAGGCGGACGAGCATATGGGCCACCTGATGGTAAGTAGTCACCAACGTCCGTAGACATTGGCGGTGTAAGAGATGTTGACCATCGCTTACATCGCCAATACGCAACCAACCTAGGGAAGTAACATGTTATGTCCCTTGTGAATTTACACTGGCCCACTTACCCTTCAAACCGGAACACAACAATACCAAGTACTTCTGTTTTGTGGTAAAATATCTGATGAGTGGGTGGTACCTACCTAGATGAGCCTGCACAAAGCACCACCACCACGTAAACTAGCAACGTTTATAAGTAAGGCCGTAATTATTCGTATCTTGAGAGTTTACACACCACTCATCAAATTCAGCTAGACCTTCCATTATGTATCAGAGGTTTCCGGCATAGGACTGTAGTGTATGATGAAGTAAGTATTCTCCGTGCCATCTATATCAAATTTCACATCGGTCTGCTGAAAGGGTGAAGAAATAGAAATAGAAAAAGAATTACAGATATATTAGTTAAAAAAATGCTCTAGTAATACAGAAAGAGCGAGATCTTCTGACAAAGGCTTTTAAACTTAATAGGGATCCCTTTCGGATACGAAATGAATTAATTTATTTTCATTTCAATTCATTTCAGGAATCAATGGGATGTTGTTTATCTTTCATCATGAAGAAATACATGTTCCTACTTCCGCAGAGATCTATCAGACAGTGTCGAAGACTACTCTGAAACAGACACACCAACATCCAATTATATGTAGTTTCCGCCAGCGACTTCGCTCGCTTGTGAGTGAGGAGGGTTGTTGGGCAACCTGTATCTTATTCTGTACCTCTGACGTGGAAAAAAATCACGAACAGTTGAGCAGATAAAAGGTGATGCATACCAAACAAAATACATGATATTAGAGAAACAGAAAGAAATAAATAAAGCGGTGTTATCGCTCGTAGCGATCTCATAACGCACTTTGATGAGAAGCGCTTAGAGAACGTCTCGATGAATCGATTTTAATTAGTTCACCAATATATGGAATGTGTTCTTCTTTTAATGATCTTATGTAACGGCATTAAAGTATCATAAGTCACATTTAGCAGTTTTCGTTACTGTTAATTAAATTGTAATGAGTACTTAGCGGACTTCGTTTTCATTTAATTATATTTACTTTGTGCCAGTCCGTTTGACCCAACTACCCACTGCCCACTCATCAGATATTCTACAACCAGCAATACTTAGTATTCTTGTGTTCTGGCTTTGAAGGGTAAATAGTGTAACTATAGGCACCCAAGTTTGGTGGCAGATTAGCGTTTTAATAAGTTAATATTTCTCAATGCACGTCTAAGTGTAATTACTCGGTGGTAGAGCTTTGTGGGTAGGCACCATCCACTCATTAGGTATTCTATCGAAAACAGCTGCTGTTTAAAACTTTACAGTACTTTGTATTGTTGTGTTCCCGTTTGAAGGGTGAGTGAGCCAGTTTAACTACAGGCACAGGGGACGTAACATCTTAGATCCCAAGGTTGGCGGCGCATTGGCAATGTATGCGATGGTTAACATTTCTTACAATGCCATTGTCTATGGGTGTTGGTGACTACTTACCATCAGGTGGTCCATATGCTCGTCCGCCTACCTATAGGATAAAAAAAAGTGTGGTGGCCACTTACCATCAGGTAAATCGTTTGCGCGTCAGCCTTATGAACTGCTAGTGAGTTAAGCTATGTACTGTTATTTATTTGCATGCTGTGTTTACATCCAGTTATACAGGATGTAACAAAAACACTGTCCGGCCCGTGAAGCGGTTATTAGGTATCGTAAGTCGGTTCTATTTATGTAAAATATTATGCAAAAAAAATACACATGAAAAATATTAATTGTCATTTTCAATTGTGTATGACGAAAATTTCATGAACAACTGAGATCATGGCCTCGTGTCCGAGCTGCCCGATAGGTAAGAGCTATCGAGCGCTGTCGCCCGCAGCTGCTTGGAATTTTAACACACATAACTTATATACAATTGTTTTATAGTATGTACTACATAAGTATGTAATTGTACACGGTTTTGAGAAATAATTAAAAAAAAATACACAAAATTCTTTATATGTGTGAAGTTTTTCCATTTGCCAGTGTAAGTGCGAATAACATTTGCTAGAATGCCAATTGCCGATAAATTATCATCGAAGACAGTTATTATATTTCTCGTGTGTTTAATTATAATGACACACGCCTACCAATAACATGTAATTATATTATAAGAACGATGTTAATACTTTTTCATCCGTAGATCAGGAGGCTAATTCTACTAACATAATTGTGACAATCGTAATCGAATCGAAATATAATCGTTGACGTTTAGCTTTTTCCCTATTCTACTAATACAACGATCCAGTTGGGATTCGATTCGTCCTCGATGGAACGTCATAAGTTAACAATTAAGTTTGACTTTGACATGGTTTTTGGCTTTTGTATATGATAATATCATACCGATTCGGTAATATGAGGAATAGTCTTTTTTTTTATAGCCCGGGAGGGCAAATACCTCTACTTCACCTGATGATAAGTGGTAGTAGAGTCCAAACGCGACGACGGCTAGTCCAGGCGGGAAAAATGATCTGCACTAGCCGCCCCCGCCCGCAAAATGCCTCTTCACGCCTCGTTTGAAGGAACCCAGGTCATAAGAGGAGGGGAACACGTGTGCTGGTAAAGAATTCCACGTTTCGGAGGTGCGACAAAGAAAAGAGTTGCCAAATTTCTTCGTGCGCGATGGAATCGATGTCACAGTTAAGCGGTGACATCGAGAGCCAGTCGAAAATTGAAGCTGAGGCCCTAGCCAAGTTGACATTCTAAAATTGTAAACGCTAATAGAAACTAAAAATTGTATGAAAATGACCACGTGACTTATCGTTGAGAGATGTCATTCTCATACATTTGGTTAGTTTTCTATTAGCGTTTACGATTGTAGAATGTCAACTTGGCTAGGGCCTCTGGATCGGAATCGAATCGAGAACGTTAATAAAAATTTACATTAGTGGAATTAGCCTCCAGTGTGGGATTAAATGAAAGTGCCTGTTTTTATGATCTGTCTGAAAGACAGGTTCGACTTAATCTAAAAAAAAATGTTTATAAAATGCTGTGTTTTCTATTAAATGTCAGATAAAGAGATAATTAGCGTTTAACGTTTATTTTTAATATTGTAAGTTAATTAATATTTAGTTATTTTTATGGTTTATTTAGTGAAAGCTCACCTGTTATCATAATATTATCTTGTTTTAGTTTGTTTAGAAGTTTATAATAATTAAGCTTAGTTTTATGTTTGTTAGTTTAAGCAACACCCAAACAAGATGAGATGGCTGATGGGTACCAAGTGTAAAAATAAACATTAATATTTCATTGTTAATAAATAAATAAATAAAATAAACCTCCGCTAAACTACGTTTGTAAGTAAAGATGATTACTTTTAAGTCTTTTGTTAAGATTACTTTAGTAATGTTTTAAAAAAGTATTTATTATGTTAAACCTTTTCGGAATTTATATAAGCTGTTTTTATTTTTATGTCATCAGTTTCTTTATTTTATTAAAATTTTACGTAAAGCCTTCAAAGGGCGAACCGACATTATTTAAAAATAAAAAACATATAATTCACAAAACTGTGTTAATGTCACCCATAATAAGTATATTCAAGAAGACAAATATATAACAATATTTATATATTTCTTTTTAAGAATACATTTGAATTAAATATTTACACTTACACATATACTTCGTAACACACACTACTCTTATCTTTTATATATATTCCTATCAATCGTCTATGTATATTTCTTGGTGGTAGGGGCTTGTGTAAGCCCGTTTGGGTGGGTTACCTACCCATCAAATATTCCACCGCTAAACAGCAATACTCAATATTGTTGCGTTCTGGATTAAAGGGTGAGTGAGCCAATGTAACTACAGACACAAAGGCAACATCTTAGTTCACAAGGTTGGTGGCGCATTGACGATGTAAGAAATGGTTAATATTTTTACATCGCCAACGTCTATGGGCGGTGATGACCACTTACTGGCCCGTTCCAACCTATAAAACCCAATAACTTCATATTTTTAACCGACTTCAAAAAATGGAGGAGGTTATCAATTCGTTTGTATGTTTTTTTTTGTGATTGTTACCTCAAAACTTTCGACTGGCTGAATCGATTTTGATGATATTTTTTTTATTTGAAAGCTGGTGCTTGCCTTGTGGTTTGTAATTTGGTCCATTTTTGAAAATGGCGTCCATGAGAAAACCATATAAGTCTTAAATTTGCATTAAGTATGTGCGCGACAAATGAACGAATAACTACAAATCACTCCAAAAGATTTCGATGATTTTTTTTTTTATTGGAAATTATGTACTTCAATGGTAGTTTGATGACAGTTTGGTTAAATTTTGATTATGTGATCCATGACAAAGTAACGGAACTCTTCAATTCTTAGGAGCAAATTAACGATAGTCGGCCGAATCTTTTATAGGCTATCCAGATTTTTCAGTCACCTACCGTAACATCGTTATGGTCAAGTAATTGTAGTACTATTGTATAGAACACTTTTTTATATACCGTCAATAGTTTTCGCAGCGCACGCCAAGTAATGACTTTTATAGGCAACAGTTTGATACCTAGGGTTACATTGCTCCATTTTAGGTAGGGATCTCTAATTATTTAGAAAATATAATATCGCCTATGTTACTCCGTAATGATGTAGCTTTCTAATGTTGATAGAATTTTTAAAATCGTTCCATCAGTTTTTGGGTTAAATCGTAATAAACAAACAAACAAAAAATTTAATCTTTCCTCTTTATAATATTAATTATACATGTAAGTATTAGTATATTATATGTATATGGACGTACATATGTATATAAGTTTGTAATTGAACATCTCCTAAAAGTTAAGACCAATTTTGAAAATTATATATATATAAAAAAATTCTATAAGTATATACATACATATTATATTTATGTATATTTATATATTGACTATAATATAGATACTGCCCTTTTTTTCTAATTTACACACATTCCGTCATATTTTACGGTGAAGAATGGTAACACAACATCTATAAACTTACAGTTTATTTAATTATTACAAGACATATCTATTTGATTATGTCATGGCTGCCGAACACCTCACCAAATAAATCTATTTAATCAAAACATATTAATTTATAATCATACATTTAATCATATTACCTAATATTTATTAATTAAGTACCAACTGGACTTTTCTTTACGTTTCACAGTTTTAGATTAATATATATACATATCAGGGTTTGGGTCCCGGGACGTCTCGTGTCTCGAAGTCCCGGGAATTTTCGTAATTTTAGGTGTCTCGAGTCCCGGGACTTTCGGGTCGAGACTCGAGACGAGACAAGATTGTTCAAATTGTTATGGTATCATTTTTATTTTCAAATAATTGAAGGAGCCTGGCGTAGCCTAATAAAGCCTTAAACACCATTGAACCGACATCTGTTGAAAACAAGAGTGTTCTCCTTGTCCGGTGTTTATACTATAAAAATCAGAAGCAGATTCTCGGACAAAGCTGTGGACACTGATTTTTTAAAGGCCTATTTTATTTTATTTTTATTTATAGGTATATGGGCGACGAGTATATGATATATACGAGGGCCACCTGAAGGTAAGTGGTCACCAACGCTCATAGATAATGGCATTGTAAGAAATGTTAACATCGCCAATGCGCCATCAACCTTGGGAACTAAGATGTTATGTCCCCTGTGTCTGTAATTACACTGGCTCACTCACCCTTCAAACCGGAACACAACAATACAAAGTACTGCTGTTTTGTGGTAGAATATTTGATGAGTAGATGGGTGAACGTACCCAGACGAGCTTGTACAAAACTCTATCACCAAGTAAAATCATCACTGAAGTCTGTTTAATGTGTTAGGTGATTATTATTTAAAATACTGATTTATTAGTCTGTTTTATTATTTATATTATTTAAGTATGAATCAAATTTGTGATTATGAGAATTAACCTTGAATTAACAATGTTGTGAATTTGTGTTTGTGACTAACTAGCTGATACCCGCGACTCCGTCCGCGTTGCTTGATACATTAACAAAGTTTTCTTATATACGAAGGAAAAAAACATCAAAAAGATCGCAAGCAAAAATATACTTTGTTTAAACATACATCACTGAACACGCAGTGCATATACAAATCTTTGTTTCTTGAAACTTTAATAACTTTCTATTAAATTAAGATATCGCAATAATTTTTTTTTATAAGGGCCAAGTGTCTAAGAAATAAAATTTAGAAAATTTCATTGAAATCTATCCAGTCGTTTTTCCGTGATGCGCGCACAACTGCGGACCCGTATCATTTTATTTATATAGATTAACTAAAAATTAGGTACGGTACTAGATAAAATTAATTTTGTGAAGAATTAGTATGATTTTTAACTATGTTCGGTTTATAACTATATAAGATTTAACTGCTTAAAAGTGAATGTGTGATTAAAAGAACTAAACAAACCAATTATTAAGATTAAAATAAACGTTAAAGTTATTAAGAATTAATTTTCTGCTTAATAAATGTTGATTTTACAAAAAAATGCATTTTGTGAATATGTCAGAAACGAACTCAATTACAATTCTACAAAAAAGACTTATTCCTCTTAAAAAAACAGAAAAAATCTTAAGTCTCGAAGTCCCGGGAATTCCCGGGACTTGGCTTGTAGGCTGTCTCGTGTCCCGGGACTTTAAAAATGTCGGGAATTCCCAAACCCTAATACATATATCATAGAGCAATAAGGCACAATTATTATATTATATATTACCCATATTCTGACAAATTAGTTAGTATATTTCAGATTCACTGAACTCTGAATTATTGAACCCATGACCCAGAGACCTGCACCTTATGAATAGGCCTTATGATCTGGCCACTATACCAATGAACACAAATATATCTATATATACGTAATACCTCATATCAAGTTGTTAGAAAGGCATCGTTATTAAATGTCGTAAGATCAAATCTTGACTTAGCTTGTCAGTCTTGTCATCAGTTATGCCCATAGGTATATGTGTTGCATTATGCTAATGATTTTTCAATGTACCAAGTGTTATTTAAATTCGTATTTAGTTTGTACTTTCAGATAATTCTTAGAAGCTCGCGGTTGCCAACTCTGAATCCATTTAAACCATTTAAACCATTTATTTTGCTACACACATACATTACATAGATTATACAGAAGAAAATAATTAAATTTAAAGAATACAGTGTAGGTAGCAAGGGGTTAATCTCAGTATAAGCTGTGCTAATGCACAGCACTGATTTTCAGATGGCCCCTGACTATTGGGTAAACATAAACAAATCCGCGCACACGAAAATAAATAAATGAAATTATAAGAACAAAAAAAAAACTAAAACTAGAAAGCCCTTATCCTTGAGAAAAAAAAAACATATTACACAAAAAGAAAAACATCACAAGGAACTTAGACATAAGATAGACAGACAGACAGACTTAGACATAAGACATTTAAAATGAATATGATAAATACTAAGTCTATGAGGTAGTATGACTGACACTATAATGACACTGAATCCAAGGATATCCAGCCATCAAAAGAAGTTGACTACACGGCCACCCGAAAATCAGCTCAGTGCGAGTTAGACTACGTACTCATAATCAATACAGTGCATTGTTATTCGTACAAAGAGGTTTAAAAAAAGTATGACACAACGATTATTATAAATAATTCTATTCTGTATCTAACTTTTTAAATTTTAATAATGTAATAATCTAATGATGAAATTGTAATCATAATTTTTAAATATTTTCATAATGACCTACAATAATTATAATCTAACTTATGACTATTTAAAATTATAATTCCAATATATAAAAAATGTAAAATTGAATTAATGAACGAATGATTGTAAAATTGAGATAATTAGTTAATAAGCGCCAATGAAATGTGAATTGGAAATGTACTATTTGCATGCTACTATGTGGCTATATTGTGTTGTCATTATTATATATTCTTGTACACAATTCAGGCAAATAAAGACTTATTATTATTATTAACTTTAATGTAAACCTTAACTAAATACAAATAAAAATTAAAAATAATGACTATACAAGTCGTGACCGCGTGGAATGGTGACAGGAATGCTAGCAGCATTTCCCCTTTGAATCGCAATTCCGATTCTCTGGGCGAAAAATGAACCAGCCCTCCTGTCACCAGTGGAGGCAATAAGGCGGGGAGTAATATTTTGTATGAATTTTTTGGCACTATTACTCCAAGGTCCAAGCGTTTCAACTGCAAATAGAACAAAAATATAATTTGGAATAAGAGACGAATATTTGTTACGTTTGTTCGTTTCAGCTTTTTCCGCGGCAGCTTCGACTTTTATCATTGTGTCAACACATTTTGAAGTTATACTTCTTTAGGCGCGTTATGAAAAAATGATGAGAGTGAAATTTTAAGATGCGCGCGCATCTGTGACACAAAATTAACAGTATGAAGCTGTCTGCTTAACCGCTCATTAAACACCTGAATTCTACAACGTGAAGTTAGTTCTAGGTGGCATGAAAATCGATAACTATGTTCAAGTTGTATATTCTAGTATTTTTATTACGTTAATAAAACCTTTTTTATTTAAATAAAATCTTTTTTATCAATTTTAATATTTATCGTTAATCACTACTGCATTTTAGTTATTTTTTTTTCCATACGCCAAAGAAGTATAACTTCTAACGCGTGTACATAAGTACACACTCTCTTTTTTTTATTATAATGAATATCATAATAAAAAGTGATTTCTACTTAAAGCGTTCAACCCATTAATGACATATTTCAATTTTTTATTTGCGTTAAATTTTTGGAAATGCCTAATGAAAAGCACCATTAAACTTTACATAAATAGTATGTTTTTTCTCGAAGTTCCTGCCGTCATAGGTGGTAAAGAAAAACATCGCGTTGAATCTGAGTGGTACAAATTCTGAGACTGTCAACCTGCAGTATTCGAATACCCGACCCTTTTAAATACCCTTCTTATGGTATAGAGACAATGGGACTTATACAGGCTATCAATGTACTTTCACATTTTTAATTGTTTTTATAATGAAGTGACAGGACCAAAATAATGATTATTTAATAATATCATCAAACGACCATAGATATTAAAAAGGTGTTGCCACTTCTAAAAATAATTATTCAACTTAGGAAAAAATTTCACGCTATCTATGTAATTTTGATCGTAAAACTTTCGGTTGATATAAAATATTATATTGTTAATTTTATAATCTATATAAATAAAATGATGGAGGTCTGCAGTTGTGCGCGCATCACGGAAAAACCACTGGATAGATTTCAATGAAATTTTCTAAATTTTATTTCTTAGACACTTGGCCCTTATCAAAAACAAAAATGATTGCGATATCTTCATTTAATAAAAAGTAATTAAAGTTTCAAGAAAAAATGATTTGTATATGCACTGCGTGTTCAGTGATGTATGTTTAAACAAAGTATATTTTTACTTGCGATCTTTTCGATGTTTTTTTCTTCGTAAATAAGAAAACTTTTGGGTTTATTTAAATATAGGTAATAAAGAATTAGTAATGTCAATTAATAAATTCCGTTACGCATAAGTTTAATTTAAGTACGTGTTAGGTGGTGGTAGATATTTGACAGTCAATGTGTAACGCGTCTTTGTTGAAAAGATACCGATTTTTACTTCTTTTTTAAAATGCAGAAATGCAAAAAATGGAAAAGATTTTCCTTCAGTGTATCACCCCTGAAATAGCATTTAGGTAAAAATAAAACAGTGTGATCTCTACCTGTTTAACAAAATACTGATATAAATCTAATCATTAGGAATATATTATATTATTGGACTTTTTACTCTTTTGATGAAAAAAAAATTATGGAATAGGGAGGCGGACAAGCATATGGGCTACCTGATGGTACGTGGTCACCAACGCTCATAGATAATGACATTGTGAGAGATGTTAACCATCGCTTATATCGCCAATGCGCCACCAACCTTGGGAACTAAGATGTTATGTCCCTTGCGCCTGTAATTACACTGGCTCGCTCACCCTTCAAACCGGAACACAACAATAGCCAGTACTGTTGTTTTGCGGTAGAATAACTGATGAGTGGGTGGTACCTACCAAGACAAGCTTGCGAGAAGCCCTACCACCAAGTCAAGTAAAATAGCTAAATTAATACATTTTTTAAATGACGATAAGTACGAATATTCCGTGTTAAATAGTAATAATTATTATAATTATAGAAAACGAAATGATTTTTCTTACTGAAGGATACGAATCCTATGCTTTATATTTTAAACCTTATTAAGAAACAAACGGCCATGTGTTTGCCTCTATAATATTAGTAAGCTTTAATGTGATGTAATATTCAAATTCAAGTAAACTCAAGAAGTGAGTATTGCGAACAAAGATATGAAAACCGGCGAATCTAACAATTATAATATCGGAAACGGGATACAGATAAAAACCGGTTATTGATTAATTAAACATATATAAATGTAGAATTCTACATTATTCTTTATCTATATTCAATTGATAACTAATCAATATCAATAAGATCACATTAATTGTCTCGGAAACATTGTGAAAAACGACACATCTTACAAGCTGTCATGGATATGTAAAAACAAGAATGTATGTGCATAAATAGTAGTAAATAAAACGGTTGGCAACATTGTAATAACTTTAAAAATATGTAGTATATAATCTTTATTTAAACAGAAAATATTTTATCGCATTATTAAATTAATTGAGGTTTGATATTAAAATTCAATTTAAAAATATCTTACTTATTACACACTCTAATAGTTCAACGACGCCTTTTAAAACGAGTTGTAAATGTATAATGTACTTCAAATTGCTGTGAGGTACGAATAATTAAAACAAAAAAAAACTACGGTTTTTCTAAATTAAATTAACAAACAATCAAAACGTCTTGGAATTCTTAAAGCGAGGAATTTTATGCTAAATTTGAAATTTCAAATATCGAACGCTTCGAGTTCCAATTTTCAAATTTGAACTTGGAACGTCCAGTTCGGATGACGGACAAAAACTGACCACGCAATGCCGCCCGTCATCTGCGCGCAACATAGACATCTATGGAGTAGACCTTTATTTGTTTATGTGAACTTATTTATCAATTACAAGAAAGTCAAAAAAAATCTTAAATTTAGAATATTATTGTTTGATAAAATGAGCTAACTAAGTAGTTGTTCTACGGTTTTGAAATTTTGAATATTTTTTTATTATGTACATTTGCCTATTATACAAATACGTTGATGTCGAAATAGGGATGAATTTTTCTAAAAGCCTATTAAAACCCATTTCTAATAGTTATTATATATAATTTTATAGAGTTCGTACTTGCTAATAAACATAAAAATGTTTTATTAGTATTTTTTTTTTCATTTTATATTTCATTTACGATCTTTAATTTTCTATTAGTAATAATTATAGTATGGTACAATATGTTCAGGAGTAGGCAGCAAAGTACTAAGTAATCAGATCCAGTATGATTATAAATAGAGCCAGTACGACTTTCAATACTTATTTGTATTAAAATGTACCAAAAATGTAATGAAAAAATTTAACAGACTAAGGCAAATCCATTACATTTTATGTGTTCCGTAAATATGCCGCCTAGCCGAGCAGACTATGCGCAAAAAGGTTGTCCTCACCGTTTTATCACATACGTTCCAAGAGGAAAAGAGACGCACAAGAATGAACAATCAACAAAGACCCCTCAACGCCCGCGCGCCTCCGGAAAATCGATGAACCGTACTACGTCGTGACCACCTTCAGAGTTCTATTTAAACTGGTTAATGTTTAAGAAAGGATTACAAAAAGCATTTCGTCTTTGTTTATTATTATCGCGTGCGAAAGGGATAGCATACGCGACTAATGACAGTATATTTATGCACAGACTCGAATAATTTCTGGACGAACGTGATTCTTGATATACGAGTACTATCTGTACGAAATAAATAACTATATTTTCGGCCAGTATGGAATCGCACGTTTAAATATATGCATTCTTTTTTTAAATTCGAATATCGTTACGGTTGGTTGTAAGTATATTTTTTTCCCGCGTTATCGATTAAATTGATCAAGAACTATTATCAGAAATTATGGTAGTTAAATGACCGGTAAAAAAATTATTCTCTTGAATATTGAACGGTACGAGAGATGAAAATAATGTTTACTTACATAATTTAAACGTTATGTGCTTGTAAAGTATTTTCAAAATGTAATTATAGGGTTTGGAATTTAAGAAATATCTGAAGGTAATTTGTTGTGTTGCGTTGATTTTGTAAAGATTTATAACAAAAAAAAAGTACGGTAAAATTTAATTGTTTGTTTCATTTTATTTATTATTATTTTCGTAAATGTTTTAATGATACACGTTTTTTAGGTTATGTAGAATTGTCCAATATTTTTCCTCTTAAATATAAAGTATTATTATAGTACATAGCCTAGTGGCTAGTTACACGAGAATCATAATTGACAATATCGGATTCAAATCTGAAGAAGCACGACAGAGTTTTTTTGCTCAATTTTTTTATTAACTCTTTCTCGGTGTAGGAAATCGTGAGGAAACCTACATGTTTCGATTGATATCTGAAGCCCGTATTAGAGCGTCTCCCGCAAGGCTTTTGGCCAACAGTGTTACATTTTTAGGCTGTCACTACTTATACCCCATTCTAATCACAAGTGCAGTAAATAAGCAACTTGAATTGGCTTTATATGATTGGTCGAGATCTCCCGTGCCTCGGCAAGCACGTAAAACCGTTGGTCCTGTGCCTGAACTCTTTCAGCTCGTCCATCCAATTGGTTTATGAGAGTTAGGGAATAGAGAGTGCAACTGTGTTAGCGCGCACACTTGTGCACTATAATATGTCCAGTGCAGTTGGCTTCTTCCTATAGTCGGGGAAGATGTGTCTGAATTTTTTAAAGTAATATTTATCTGAATTTATATACTATAAGATAACAGCGCTGTTAGCAAATCGCATAGGATCTTCTTCTATTATGATAGGCTATCGATTAAATTACATTGTATAAAATAACTATAATAATAATATCATGGGACATTTCTCACACACGGTCATCTGATCCCAAACTGAGCAGAGCTCGTACTATGGAAACCAGACAACTGATATACTACATATAGTAATTTTTCTTTTGTAAATACATACTTATATAGATAATTACAACCAGACTCAGAACAAACAGACATGTTCATGCACACAAATGTCCGTCCTGGGTGGGAATCGAACCCACGACCTGCGGCGCGAAAGGCAGGGCATCTACCAATCACGCCAACCGGCTCGGCAACTATTGTATATAATCTAGTATATATATAATTCATCAATAACAAAATGACGTAACAGCAACAGATTCGACATTTTAGCTCATCGTATTCTAATAGCTTGTTTTGCATTAATAGGATAACGTTTTTTAAGCAAATGCTAATATTTTGGTTTACACGTAGGATTAGGCGTAAAGTTTGTGTTAGGAGTCGGAGATGACATTAAGACCAAACGGTCAGAATCGTACACAACGATTTTTTATGGCATATGAGCCACCTGATGATAAGTGGTCATCAACGCCCAAAGACATTCGCTTTGTTAGAGAAGTTAACCATCGCTTACATCGCTAATGCGCCACCAAACTTTGGAACTAAGATGTAAATAACATGCTATATCATCTATTACTACATCCCATGTGCCTGTAATTACACTGGCTTACTCACCCTTCAAACCGGAACACAACAATAGCAAGTACTACTTTTTTGCCGTAGAATATCTGATGAGTGGGTAGCTACCCCAACGAGTGTACAAAGCTCTACCACCGAGTGAATATATATTTTAAACATAACGTAACAAAACCAACTTCCAAGCGGACGAGGTCGCGGCCACCAGCTAGTGTTATTGCACATACTTAAGTATTTTTAATCAAGAACTATTTACACGTAGCAATAAATAACTATATTTATATATCTATAAAAAAAACAACATACATTTCACGGACAAAATGTATGTGTGTATGTGTGTGTGAATGTAATGTATGAATGTGTGTGTATAATGAAATAATATTTATACACGACATATTCTTATATGAACTATTCCACAGTTGCAAGAATGCTGTGAGAGTTTCCACGTTGAATTCTAATTTCGAATTTCGAATGTGAAAAATTAAGTTATTAATATTATTAAAATGGATGACAATACCCGCCATTTTATCGTTTAAAAATCATTGTTTTAACTGCTGTATTTACTTGTTTATTGACTTATAAATAGTTGAACGACAAACGAAATAAACAAATTCAAGTGTATCGTCATTAGCTTCAAATTTTTTTTAATCTTCAATATATTATTACGCTACTCATTACAATAAGCTGTATTAGCTGTGAATATTTCAACACGGGAAATTACACCGTAATATAAGACGATAAGAACTAAAATAGGTTAAAACAATTCGACAGATGTCGAGCAATTATTGTCCAGTTAATAAGGGTAGCATGAATGTGCGAAATATCTTAAATCGTCACACGAACAAACTTACATTATAATTTTTTTATATGTACCACGTATGTATATACTTTCTTGTTAATTGTTATTACATGAGAACCATATTTAGTTAAGCTCCGAAAACAGTTACGTTGTTTATTAAGCCCGATAATCATCTACGTATATTGTTGAAAAAACATTGTTTATGTATGGACATGTGTTATATTTTATATGTATGGGAAATGTTTACAACATTCTATCAAATTCGTAAAGAAATTGAATTTTATTTTGGTCGTGTTTCTTTTTGTAATTAATTATTATTTCGATTTTGTATTTTTATTCTTTATACTACACTAGCTGTGCTCCCCAGTTTCACGCGTGTATAATTAATAAAAATAAAAATAAGCCTAGAGTCTTCCTCGATAAAAGGACATACCCAAATAATTTTAAAATTCGAACCAGTAGTTCCTGAGATTAGACGGATCAAACAAACAAACTCTTCAGCTTTATATTCTGTTCGCTAATATCTATGAATTAGAAGAGTGAAGTCCTATTACAGGTATTATGTGTTCAAAATGAGGCTTCATATGTTAGTTTTTTTGTATTTTAATATTTTTTTTTGTTAACTGTACTTACCTCGTACTAAACTTCTTTAAGATACGACAGTGCTCTTAGGAATCAGAGGCCCTAGCCAAGTTATAGAAAACTAAAAATTGTATGAGAATGACCATTTGACTTATCGTTGAGAGATGTCATTCTCCTCTGAGGCTCTCTGAGGCCTTAGATGACATCTCTCAACGGTAAGTCACGTGGTCATTCTCATACAATTGTTTAGTTTTCTGTTAGCGTTTACAATTGTAGAATGTCAACTTAGCTACGGCCTCAGGTTTAATTCGAAACATTAGTTGAATCCTCAGTTATAGTCAGCAACATATTATGTTTTATAAGGAAGGAAGTTTGAATGAGAAGCCAATTCCACATTCATGGTCATCGTAATACAAGAGTTTGATTATGTTTTTTTTGAAGTTATACTTCTTTTGGCGCGATGGAGAAAACTGATGAGAGTGAATTTTTACGATGCGCGCTCACACCGACACCTGCATACTACATCGTGAAGTTAGTTCTAGGAGGCATGAAAATCGATAACTATGTTCAAGTTGTATATTCTAGTTTTTTTTTATTTAAATAAAATCTTTTTTATCAATTTTAATATTTATCGTTAATCACTACTGCATTTTAGTTATTTTTTTTTTCCATACGCCAAAGAAGTATAACTTCTAACGCGTGTACATAAGTACACAAGTCATACTCTTTTTTGTTAATTGAGATCCTTTATAATTACGCAATAACAGGTGAATGTATTTTGTTTTTGGGATTCATGTACATGTTTATTATGGGCTTACATACCGGTGCAGTCAACCGATATGATAAAGATAAAAAAACACTTGGTGGTAGGGCTTTGTGCAAGCTCGTCTGGGTAGGTACCACCCACTCATCAGATATTCTACCGCAAAACAGCAATACTTGCTATTGTTGTGTTCCAGTTTGAAGGGTGAGTGAGCCAGTGTAATTACAGGCACAAGGGACATAAGATCTTAGTTCCCAAGGTTGGTGGCGCATTGGCGATGTAAGCGATGTATAATATCTCTTACAATGCCAATTTCTATGGGCGTTGGTGACCACTTACCATCAGGTGGCCCATATGCGCGCCCGCCTTCCAATGCAATAAAAAAAAAATACTTAAAGTTTTGCTGTTAGTGTATATTAATATATAAATAAATAAAAGCCCTATAGCATTTACTTAAGGGCAACGCTACGTATATTGAACTAATTTTCGGTATTTATATTAAACTAGTAGTTTCAGCTTCGCACGGACAGATAAGAAGAAAAATGTATTTTCAATATGTCTACGTTGAGAGTAACTGTGACAAATAAGTCAATCGGGCGGATTCTATAGATCTCGTGATTATATTCATATAGATAAAGGAAATTTCGAGAAATACTTACAGTCACCTCAATATTATATATTATTCATGATTTTTTTTTTATTCATACGCGGACGAGCATATGGGCCACCTGATGGTAAGTGGTTCCAAACGCCCATAGACAATGGCATTGTAAGAGATGTTAGCCATCGTTTACATCGCCAATGCGCCACCAACCTTGGTAACTAAGATGTTATGTCCCTTGTGCCTGTTATTATACACCCTTCAAACCGGAACACAACAGTACCAAGTACTTGTACATCATAATATTAAAATGTATAATGGAAAATGTATATACCGGAACGTATAAACGGAAAATGTATATACGCTTGCAATTAAGCAAAAAATGGTTGTCTGTAAAGTGTGTTTACGGACGATAGTTTAACGTGACAACGTCATAACAAAACATTGATGAAATGTCTGCAATCGAGTGAAAGAGAGATAGATGCGGCGCAAGCGTACAATCAGCGTAACGGGACAATGAGCGTAACGGGACAATTTTTCGTGCAAGCAGCCAGCGTTCATCGATTTATTAGTCGTCACGTTAAAAAAAGTAGGTTCTCACAAGTACATACATACATACTTAAGGGCTATTTTATGAGTTTAATTGAACCCAAGGAATTACCAATTAACCTATAATTTTCATACCACTCTGTAATACCGACGCGCAAAGCAATTCATAATAAAACATTAACCAAAACAGTCGTTCGAAAAAAAAAGTCACGTAATAATTAAAT
This sequence comes from Nymphalis c-album, assembly GCA_963151315.1. Lineage (NCBI taxonomy): Eukaryota > Metazoa > Arthropoda > Insecta > Lepidoptera > Nymphalidae > Nymphalis > Nymphalis c-album. The sequence goes on along the minus strand of OY720611.1, from coordinate 6,602,017 downwards.
ACTTAATATGAATGAGTTTTAACAAAAACAATAGGAAAATATTGCAGAAGGCAGTTATATAAACGCGCATTGATTGTATCGGAGAAAGTCAGCGTATGAGAATCAATGCTTTTTATGCCATTGTGAGTGCGTGGGAATCGGTATGGCTTTGTAATTATCGTATCTTTAACGTTTTCTCTTGAACTGTAATATTTATATGTGACTATTAATAGATTAGTTTATTTACAATGAGAACCGTGTCAAATTAAACTTATTACTTAATTACTCGGCGGTAGAGCTTTGTGCAAGCTCGTCTGGGTAGGTACCACCCACTCATCAGATATTCTACCGCAAAACAGCTGTATTTTTAATTGTTGTGTTCCAGTTTGAAGAGTGAGTGAGACAGCGTAATTAGGATATAACATCTCAGTTCCCAACGTTGGTGACGACTTGCCATCAGGTGGCCCATATTATTATTATGAAAGGTGCTAAGCGACTGTTTAGTTTAATAATTATCTCGCTCTTTCTGACATTCGAAGGATGTAGACACTACATTGTTAAGCTAATCACGAAAGAACGGTTACAAGTAAATTCGTTATTGGCAAATAACATGTTGGTTATCTTTTTTTATGTAAGAAGAGGGCAACACTGGAAGGCTTGCAGGTGCGTTGCTGAGGTGGTGTGGCTAGAGCACGTGAGTTTTAACCGCTAATAATAGCTTCAAATCAAGGCAAGCACAGTTTATGTGTTGTAAGAATAATAAAACATTTATTCAAGACAAACAAATATTGCAGATATAACGTTACAATAAATGTATGGATATATAATAAATCTATAAAAAACAAAAAACAGAACTATATTATAATATGTAATAAAATTACAAAAGAATAAAACAACATAGTATACACAAACACAATCTTATATTAAAATAAGGAAAATATCCTGAGAACCTGCCTTAATTAGTATCAGCATTGAAGCAGCTGGATGGAATCAACTCCAAACTTACTCTTCATGAGGAGATACTTTACCCATTGATGAGACATCAACTAACTGTTAGTTCACATTACTTACTATAGATTATAAATTATTATTCACTCTATCTATTCTACTGTATTATAATTAGTCGATTATAATCAACGTTTTGCTCTATCGAACTTACTAATAAAGGTTGTGGGTGAACACACACTAATTCCTCTCTGTCTTTCTCTGTCTATCATGAGTAATTTGATGTTCAAACGAAGAAGACAAAATATTATGTAAATGTTTACTAACTCAACTTGGTTGGTAGATATTTGCCTTTCGCGTCGCAGCTCGAGGTTTCGATTCCTACCCAGGACTGAGATTTGTGTGTCATGCATATCTTTATAACTATGTATTATTAAAAGTAGCTGTCAATCAGTTGTCTAGTTTCCATAGGCTCGTTCTATGCTTCTACTGCTTATTTCAGGATCAGATGGCCTTTTGTGATTAATTCAAGGCGAGTGCGTCCTTAGGCTGTATCAACACTTCCCATCAGGTGTGTTAACAGTCAAGCGCTTGCTTATATATTTAAAAAAAAATCCCAGGATATTATTATTTACGACAACTAAAATAAGTAATATTAATAAACCCCTACATCGCCAATGCGTTAGCTTTGGAACTTAGATGTTATGACTTCAAAACAATTATACTAAGTATTGTTGTTTGTCGGTGGGATACGTGATGGGTATCCATTTGTGGAGGAGACGTGTTTACACAAAACGAACAGCCATCATTTTGATTCATCATAAAAAAATATTACATGTATGGAATATAGATTACACCGTGAAGAAACGCCAACAAACAATGTAGTTACCATTTTCCCGCAATTAAATTTATGTTCGCAAAGGTATATTAATTGCTTACAATTAAATTTATTTATCCTGTATTAAAAAAAACTAGATATATATATATATTACCAAGGGTCCCTTGCCAAATTTAGATAGTGACATTTACATCATTTTCCAGCAATTAAATTTATGTTCGCAAAGGTATATTAATTGCTTACAATTAAATTTATGTATCCTGTATTAAAAAAAAACTAGATATATATATATATTACCAGGGGTCCCTTGCCAAATTTAGATAGTGACATTTACATCGAATTTGCTCTGTCAGGAATTTAAAACGTTTTATGATGTAAATTTAACTACGAGGTCGATATAGCCTTTAGCCTTTTGCGTGGCATTTACGAACAATTGCTTTTACAATGTCATCTAAACCATAATATTACGTATCGTATTAATTGCCTAGTTCTTCTAGTAACAGTGGATCTCGGTGTCCTAGGTTCAAATCCCCGGAATTGAAGAGTCATTAGCTTTTTCTGTCGAGAAATTCTCAGTCTGGTTATTATTAGTTAGTGGTTTAGGCTAGTAGTAATCTATTGGTTTTGGGCATACATTATTTTCGGTGACGTCTGATTTTCCATTCCATCCTGAATATGAGAATAAGGGAAAAAGAGCACCTGTGTACTCACATTAGTGCCGCGCGCTCTCACATCGGCTTATCTAGAAAATGGACATAGTCGAAATCGATCGAATATCATAAAGATCAATTGAACCCAATATTTCCGATGAAAACATTCGAATCTGCGATTAAACAGACTAATCTTATCTGTTACATATTACCCATGTGTTTCACCAATATTATGTATAACAGTTACGTAATTCATTAGGTAAATGCTTGAAATGCGGTCTTATTATATATTTTAATTCGAAAATAGTGCATAATTTAAATCAGCAAAGGCAATGATGGCGGAAACTAAACCACATTCGTATATGGTGTTTTCTTGTTGTAACCAATGCATAAGGCTATATATTTGCGAAAAATACTCAGGTACACTATGTAACGATTCTGATTTTTATATTAACTAATTACGGCTGATTGATATTCAAGGGTATGGTAAGTAGATATTTGGTGTGGTTCCGGTAGATAATGATAGCACTACCCTGTTAAGCCCGGGTTGGTATACGTAACAGCTTTCTTCATAGATCATGTATAATTCTCCACACTAAATTCAATTACATTGATTTATTTCTTTTGACGTTCAAAGTAATACATTTTAATATTAATTCTCAGTTTAAAAATTTAATTCAAATAATTTTATGAATTTGGTCGTATTTTATAAAATTTTAATCTCTTATTTTAAATTCAATTGTTACTTTATTATTTTAGTTGCTGCTAACCTAACGATCTACTAAGAAATTATTTTGATTTACTTAATTGTGAAGACTTGATTAATTTTTTTTTGCAATTTTTTTGTGTATTTTATTACTGTTTGTCTTCCCTAAAATAAATAAATTACCTACCTGGTATGGTATGATATCCAACGGTCAGTAAAAGTATTCTCAACCAAAATTAACGTCAATCGGAATTGAGTCAAAGCCTTACCGAGGTTCCCGTGATATAATTTGTTTATTCAATAACAACAAAATTGTTGTTTGTTTTAAAAAAAAACAACAATATGCCATCTGTTTATTTTTTTCTTACCGATGTGGTAACAACAAACTGCCTTTGGAATGATTAAAAGTAGACACATAAATAAAATTCCTGGGACATTTCTCACACACGGTCATCTGATCCCAAACTAAGCAGAGCTCGTATTATGGAAACCAGACAACTGATATACTACATATACTACTATACTAGTAGTATACTACATATACTACTTTTTCTTTTGTAAATACATACTTATATTTAAGTAACTAACTATAAAACCTTAACTAAATACAAATAACATTTAAAAATAATTATTATACAAGTCGTGACCACGTGGAATGGTGGCAAGAATGCTAGCAGCATTTCCCCTTTGAATCGCAATTCCGATTCTCTGGGCGAAAAATGAACCAGCCCTCCTGTCACCAGTGGAGGCAATAAGGCGGGGAGTAATATTTTGGATGAATACATACTTATATAGATAATTACAACCAGACTCAGGACAAACAGACATGTTCATGCACACAAATGTCTGTCCTGGGTGGGAATCGAACCCACGACCTGCGTCGCGAAAGGCAGGGCATCTACCAATCACGCCAACCGGCTCGTCTATGTATTGTAAATGTTTTAAAAAAGGCATTATAATCGTTTAGATGTTTTGTATATTTTAAATTATATATGTACTAATTTGTTATATATTTATTACAATCGATTATATATTTAAATACTTATAAAGGTGTGATATATTAGTCAAGAACAACATAATAAGGCTCCCGTTTCAATTACGGAACCTTAAAAACTTAATTTAAAGCGTTGATTATGTAATTTAGATACGAGCATTCAAGTAAATGTTCTATTTTTCCGTTACAGTCACAGTAAGTTATCGTGCGCGTGCGCCGGTCGACCACACCTGACCTTTATCGGACACCTGTTTTTTGCCCATTCGTTCAATAAACGGAATAAAACTGAATAACTTATATACAAAATGTCAACATTTCCGTTCGACTTTATAGTCTGATAAGAGTTGCGTGGAGATTCTTCGTTATAAAAGTATTTTTTTAGTATTATTAATTATTATTACTAAAGATATGTAAAATATATTATAGTTTTATTATAATTGAATAATACTGTTTAGTTCAAAAACATCTTAAAAATTAAAAGAATAAATTATTTTTTTAAATTAACGGTGTAATTTATTAATTAATTTACAAAATTTATGCGTCATTTTTGACAAAATAAAAAAATGAATTATATTGTTTTTGATGAAACTAAATCAAAAATAAATAATCTAATACGACCAGTCTCTGTTCGATGTTTTTCACGCATCATAAAGCGTTACGTTGGCTGAAGCACGCTATTTGAGGATTACTTGATGACTCATATAGTTACATACATACATATATATACACCGGCCCCGCCCGTTCAGCACGGCAAGAAGACACGCTAGCGTCGTTTGTAGATTTTCTTGTGTAATCACTTTTATTTCACAGACGGACATCATAATTGCATATCTACTTAATACTTATAATTAACTGACGACAAACACATATCTTTGTCTCCTTCCCCCATGTGTGTTAAACAGTGTTTATGTTAGCGTAAGACCTCCTCTACTTTTGATAACGCTCGGAGCTCTAAAGTGAATTGGTGGCAGATGTAACAAAATTACATTTGCAGGTTTTTCCATAGTATTTCCTTCATCGAAGAGTAAGATGCATTATAAGCACAAATTAAGCATGAAATCTCTGCCCCATCTCAAAGTCTAGTTTCTGTAAAATAGAGAATTGAAAACATATTTACAAGGAACCACATTCTTTTACTAGGTGGTAGAGCTTTGTGCAAGCTCGTCTGGGTAGGTACTACCCACTCATCAGATGTTTTACCGCAAAACAGCAGTAATTGGTATTATTGGCTTCCGGTTTATAGGTTGAGTGAGCCAGTGTAATTATAGGCACAAGGGACATACCATCTCAGTCACCAAGGTCGGTGGCGTATTGGCGATGTAAGCGATGGTAAACATCTCTATTGTATTGTATATAGAAATTGATTATCGCAATATCAATATACAATACCATTGGGCATATGTGACCACTTGGCCAACAGATGGACCATATGCTCGTCCTACCAATTCAATAAAAAAAAATTATACTGGACACACAAACCAGAATACTGGATATCAATCACACAGAAGAATCGGCAAGAATCTCATTTAGTACTCATATTTTTAATTACAATTTGATATGTTTAAATTACATACTGCTCAACAACTTCTTAAATACTCTTATGTCAATTTTACAATAATAATTAATGTCTCTTAAAAATTTTTGACGTGTAAATACCATAATACATAATAATGATAATAAAAAATCTACAACCGGGTTAGAAACACGCCAGACCGGAGAATAACCGACGGACGAACCTCCCCGGAATTATCTTTTTTTTTAACGACAGTAACAGTAACAGCCTGTGAATGTCCCAATGCTGGGCTAAGGCCTCTTCTGAGGAAAAGGCTTGGAGCTAATTCCACCACGCTGCTCCAATGCAGGTTGGTATAATACACATGTGACAGAATTTCAGTGAAATTTGACTCATGCAGGTTTCCTCACGATGTTTTTCTTCACCTTTTCCGTCACAAATTAAGCACATGAAATTCAGTTGTGCTTGCCTGGGTTTGAACCCACGATCATCGGTCGAGATTCACGCGTTCTTACCACTGGGCCATCTTGGGCCATTTTCAACAAATGCACTTATTATTCATAATATTTCTATTTGAATCGTCCTAGAGGCGACCGTTTCATTACCAAGGTGTGTTCATAAGTAATTAGTTTTATGATATCCTTTGCAACAAACGCTTATTAACATTTTTTTATATTTTGCAATTGAATAATTTAGTCACTACATTGTCAACTGAATAAATTTGCAGTTATACAATTTGAATTATATATATACATATATATAGCCTTCTTTCTGTTCTCAAGTTGTTCTTTTGTTCCACTTTTGCGTGTCCGTTTCCCAGGTGGCAAAGACCACCTCCAATCTTCTCCATTCTGCTCTTTCTATGGCTATCTACTTCATGATTTACCCGTTACTTGTCTAATGTCGTCGTCCCATCTCCTTTGTGGTCTACCTCTCTTTCTCTTTCCATCTCTTGGGTAACATTGACTGATTATTTTGCTTTGTTTATCCTTTCCCCTGATCATGTCACTTGCCCATTTCCATTCTTATCTTCAGAGTTATGTCCTGGACCTGTCTCTTGTTTCTGATGTTGCTGCTCTTAACTTTGTCTTTTCTTCTGATCTCAGTCATACTCCTTATACAATTTGAATTATATGTTACCTAATTGAAAAACTCTATGTCGATCATATTGGATTGTCATCCCTTCGGGTTATGATGATGAATCATGATCAGCACCTAAATTCAAAAATAGAATTCATTAAATTTAAAATTCTATTCCTTACTAGCTGCGCACCGCGGTTTCATCCGCGTATAATTAATAAAAATATAACGAATAAAAAACAGCCAAGAACATCCCTCGATAAAAGGACTACAAAACACAGATATTTTTTTAATTCGAACCAGTGGTTCCTGAGATTAGCCGGATTAAACAAACAAACTCTTCAGCTTTATATATTAGTACAGATTAAGCATCATATGCGGCGCAGGAACCGGGATCAGCGAATCGAAATACGCCAAAAACCTATATTAAATGAAGTATTTATTTTTATATATTGTATATATTATATTTATTTTCAATTAATATATTCAAATGAAAATTGATACATTTAAATACATAATAAAAAATCTTTGGGCTTACAACGTTTGTTATTACAATTATCATAATTTTTTAAGAGACATAATTGTATTTTAAACGTTTTTAATTTATTTTATCTACTATAATATACTACGAGGCGGTTGGCGTGGTTGATAAGATGGTGGCCTTTCACGCCGCAGGTCGAGGATTCGATTCCCACCCAGGACCGACATCTGCGCGCATGAACATAATATATAAGTATGTATTTACAAAAGAAAAATATTATATGTAAGTATATCAGTTGTCTGGTTTCCATACGAGCTCTGTTTAGTTTGGTATCAGATGGCCTTGTGTGAATAATGTCCCAGGATATTATTATTATTATTAATACACATCATCATACCTTCAGCTCTCACGTTTTCAATCTTTCTAATAACTAAGCAATGAACTCAAAAACACAAGACTTTCAATTAGGCCTAATTAAACTTACTTTCTACTCATGTCTTCCATTGTATGAGGAAGTCTCCTTTCTGAAGTCTGCAAATAATCTACAAAGAAGAATGCGGTTACTGAAAATATTAATCTGTTTTCAAATTAAACTTACCATACTTATAAGCGTTGTTAAGCGGGTGATTAGTTAAACAATGTCGTGTCTTCTTTTTTCGTATGTCAAATCAATAAAGACAGAAAGAGATAAATCTATTAGCCCAAGCTACTATAGAAATATAAAATCATCCGTACAAAATTGAGTACGAACGATTATTCTTTTTAATATAAACTTTACCTTAATAAAACGTTGTAAACAAACAAATCGGTTTCTCCTTCTCCCATTGACAATTTGACATAAGAAAGAATAAGACAAAACATAGATTGTGTAAATATAAGTCCTATAATTAAATTATGATGCAAAAACTAATGAAGTCTTTTAAACAGTTATCTTTTATTTATCAAAATAACTCACCCATAATAAAACCTTATAGTAAACATTTCCTTGAATAAAAAGCTAATTTTTCTCTTATGGACAGACGGAGCGTACAATTTTATTATTAGTTAAGATCTTATCGGCAGCGCTTTAAATGTATTAACCTTACATTATTCGTTTCAAATTAACTTGATTGTAGATAAAGTGGGAATTCCGTAGTTAAATGCCGTGAAAAGGCTTAAATACTAAGCAAATGATACTGGCTTGAAATAAAACTACTACAATGTAATATAGAACACTAAAACCTTTTTTAATTTTAAAAAAGTAATTCGCCAATTTCAACATTGGAGCTAGTTTTTTAATTGTTTTGAAAAAACGCATGAATTTATTTGAGTTGTTCCATATACAAGCTTTTTGACAGATTTATATAATTACTAGTTTTTATCTGCGGCTTCGCTCGCGTGTCAGTGACAGGTGGAAGACAGTTCTTATATATATGTTAGTATAAAAGTAGCCTATTTCCTCGTACTTCACTCTTACGCCATACTAAATCTTATCAAAATCGATTCAGTGATTTAGCCGTGAAAGTGAAACAAGGACATAGTTTTTTTGGCATTTATAATCCGAACTAATATTAAAAACGCGAACGTGAGTTTGTTTATTAGTTACGCTTTAACGCCTAAACCACTAAAAATATTTCACCAATGGAAAGCCGCATTATCAGCGAGTAACATAGGACACATTTTGTTCTCGTATTCCCACGGAAACGGAAAATACGCGGGTGAAACCGCGGGCAAAACGCTAGTATTAGTATTGATGTTAAAATATATTAAAGACTAACTACAGACTTCTAAAGTTCTAAATTAAATTGTTACAAGCAATGAGTCCAATAAAGTGGTGAAAAAGATAAACGTCAGTTAACTGTCACTGCGTTGTCAAACCGATATCCAGTTTTTTTTTTGTACCAAATGGGTCTGTCATGAAACATATTCTGAAATTGGTTTTATCATTTGAATTTTTTATTAATACTAGTTTTTTTTTTTTAATTAATAATATTTTTTTATAATAAATCAGGTGGTAATAAGCAATTATTGTATAAACATATAATAAAATAATTTGATATAATTTTCGGCGGCTGTATGTTTTATTGCTCTGTTCATTTTATCACTGTCAAACATTTAAAAAAAATGATATTTAGCATAAGAATTATCTCAGTTTATCAGCTGTTCATGTCTTTAGCGCTTCACCCGAAGCTTTACTCGCATCATAATTCAGAATTGTTAAATAACAATTTCCATAGTTCTTAAAAATAAAGAATTTTCATGGAGATTTTCTCTATTCCCTAGAGGTTATATTATCAAAAAAACTTCCCGAGCTAACCTATTATGTAAAAGGTATGCAAATTTTCATGGTGCTAGCCCCAATTGTTTAGGCTGTGTATTGACATGTCAGTCAGTCATTATTTTTTATAAAGATAATTCTCATTTAACTATAATCGATTGAAGATCTAAGATGATTATAAATATCAACCCCACATGAGAATCCATCGAATGAGAATAAGTTGTGTTAAATCGACATACAAATCTAGGTTACATAATTAATCGATGGGATGAAAAATAATCTTTGACTGGACGTATTAAACTAGTCTCCTGTTCAAGAAAAGGTTTAGTACTTATTCCACGACGTTACTGAAAATGTGAGTGGATAAACATGGAATGGGCGCACTCCGCGTCGTTGAGTCCCACAACTCTGCTCATGTAGGGGAAGTGCGTAATAAGTTTCCCATCGAGAAAAAAAATGGCTATCAAAAGAAAATTTGTTGTGGAATAATAAATCGACCAAGCTGCAGGATAAATGTCAAAATAGAATCAGTGACGTAGCTATCTGTCTGTCTGCTCAACATTTCCGATAAACTTGACTTGTGGTCTCTTGATCTATTGTGGTCGGGTAGTAACTGGATACTGGAACGTCATTCAAATATTAAGTGAGATTATTTGGAACGCCATTAATTTGAAATTTAGTATGCGAAATTTCAAATTAACTTAATTGTTTGAGAATTAAGTTCCACTTCATATTTGAATGACGTTTCAAGTATTCGGCCGTTGGTCACTTGCGATATCAGTCAAATTTGTAAATAGTAGTCGTGGACGTGGACTTCCTTCGTAAGACTATTTGGTACATCAACCCAAGTACACGAGCACACTGGGTACTAATCGTGGTATGTTATAACAAAACAATAGATGTGTAGAAATTGAACTATGGGAAAATATACTTTCCTAGAACTGTAATTACACAGACGTACTACTAAGTATTATTAGCAACAATTGATCGCTGTTTCACAATTTTATTGACTAACTATAGTTAACTACGGCGGTTGTCAATGTTTGCAATATGAATTTATATCGTAATTAGCTTTGCAGCTGCGTTCTTTGAAACAATGATAATAAATATATAGTTAAGATTCGCTTATCCATAAAAACGTATTTTTTTAAAGTATAGGTAGGTGGACGTTTTATTTTATTGTATAGGTACGCGGACGAGCATAGGGGCCACCTGATGGTAAGTGGTCACCAACACCCATAAACATTGGCATTTTAAGAGAAGTTAAAAATCGCTTACATCGCCAATGCGCCACCGACCTGGAAACCAAGATGTTATGTCCTTTGTGCCTGTAATTACACTGGCTCACTCGCCCTTCAAACCGGAACACAACAATACCATGTACTGTTGTTTTGCGGTAGAATATCTGATGAGTCGGTGGTACCTACCCAGGCGAGCTTGCACAAAGCTCTACCACCTACCACCACTTTGTATAAAAAAGACAAAATGGCGGTTTGAAATAACCGCGGTTTGAAATAACCGTAATTTTGTTAATGGACATTAATATAGGTACTTCATTATTGGCGCGGCTTGTTTTGTTGAACGTGTTGAATTGTGTTATTTGAATCTTTAGGAGTACTTGAGTGAGTAATTAACATTAATTTGTATGACTCAGTGTTTTATTTATCAATATCTTTGGGAAATATAATGCTACCTATGTTCCTTGCCCCTGTAATCAAACCGGCTTTTTTTCCTTTTAAACTAAAACACGGTAATAGTGCTGTAGTAGTATATAGTAGTAGGATAAACGACGAGTCCCTCTAAGGGCATGTACAAAGCCCTACCAAACCAACCAAATAAAATTAACATATTATTATATAGTTTTTACACTCCTGTCAGTTTACTTAGCAATTTACCGTCTTAGTAATTATTTCTATTTGGTACCTATAGCAGAAATATTGTATTATTATTATTGTTTCTATTAGTTTAGCTTAGATGAAAGTAGCGTGTATACAGAATCATGACAGTTTTTAAAAATTGGAATTGCGATTCAAAGGGGAAATGCTGCTAGCATTCTTGCCACCATTCCACGCGGTCACGACTTGTATAATAATTATTTTTAAATGTTATTTGTATTTAGTTAAGGTTTTAATGTAAATAAATGTATATTTTTAAAAATAATATTAAGTATCAAAACATTAATAAGTATTTTTTTTATTAAAAATTGTTTATAATGAAACAAATTTTAGCCAAATTCAACTAAATGTGTCAATAAAAACAGAAAAAAAAAACACACACACAGATGTAATAAAAAAACTCATAACTCTCTTTCTTGTTCGTAATAAAACAATCTGAACAAGACAATCACATGGGAAGAACATTTAAAATTATGTAAAATATCTACTTAATGATAAGACTGATAACAGCGGACACACAACATTGTTATGTTAATCAACTCCTGCGCATTCAAATTGTTATTTACTTTAATATGTTATAACTGATACGACGAAAACAGGTGCATATTCAGCATTTATATCTTAGTTTGCAATTAAAACGTTCCATTAGAAAAACATATACTTTATATACATACAATATAAATACGATAACGTTTAATTACTAAGTGTGCGTTTTGTATAATCGCTTGGGGTTCAATATTGGAAGTTCACCAAACTCGGGTTGAATACTGCCATCGCAAAGATCTGTAAGCTGGGCTTGGTGATAGCGTTTCTTAAGAACGAGGTGTCCTCCACAAACTGCTTAGGAGCAGGGAATCTTGTTCATTCGCGTTGGTGAATCAAATGTCTAGGTGACCGTGGAATTGGGTCTTCTCCTGGACGGTCACTGAGGTATCGATGAGGACCTCGAACGCCTTTTTTTACCCTGGAAAAACGCTTGACGCGTTTCCTCTACGGGAACAGTGTAGGGGGGGGGGGTATGTGGAACTCGCCGTATGTCCAGGTCACCGAGTGCACCTCGGTCATCGGAATGCCCACTAAAATACCAGCGGCACCCTTCCCGTCTTAAGGGGAGCGCCATGGGATCGCTTGCGCATTCCACCGTGAGGACCTCGAACGCCTAGTACAGCCCAGATTGAGACGATAATAAGGTTCGAGTGCGCTCGAGAAAGCTTTAAAGCCTGCATGTGACGAAAGCGACTGTCAACCTTCTTCCTTACGCAGGTAATAATTTGTTAAGGTTGTTTTGTTAAAAAGCTCTGTAACATCGGACAGAAAGCGACAACCATGCACCACTTTAGTGCAGACTGGGCCACCGCAAAGCATACGCTGGCAGAGCCTGGTCCGTAAAAACTCGTTCTATGAGACTGTCATTGCCCAAAGATGACGTCAGAATGAGACTGGGAGGGGGGCAATACTATCAAATTGCCAGTAAACCAATAAATAACGTCCACTATAACTTCTGTATGCGCTTACAACAATGAAACGCTAATGCTCTGAATATTCAAGAGTTTGCTATACAATATAATTCACATGCATTAGTTTTATATATTAAGCGATCGCTTACATTGAACAAAGTTCATTAGAACCGCCTATACAATTTAAACTTAACTTTTGCAACATAATTCATTTGTAAATAGTTCCCGCTGTAATGTTACCGTCGTAATCCCTCATGAACTCCGCGTAGCGTGACGTCTTATGCTCTATGGACATTTCTTTAGATAAAAAAAAGCAGTCTATGGTCGGTTTATTTTTTTAAATGCCACTGGACACGGTTAATGCAATTATGAGAAAATTCCTTCTTTGTTATACCTTCCTGTTTCTAATACTCTACATTATATAATATTTATTGCACAATTAATATATTTTAGATCTAGGGAAGGTTTTCAGTGAAGAGGTCTTAATACTGGCAATTTATTTAATTTACTTAAACAGGCATGCAATTAAGCAATGTTTGTTGTTATGTTACCTTCGCGTATACACAATGTAGTAATAACAGCGTATGAATGCCCACTGCTGGGCTCAGGCTTCTTGTCCCCTTTTTGAGGAGAAGGTTTGAAGCTTATTCCACCACGCTGCTCCAATGCCAACCACCATGCCAACACCAACACGGTGGAATATACATGTGACAGAATTTCAGTGAAATTCGACACATGCAGATTTCCTCATGATATTTTCCTTCACCGTCAAGCACGAGATTAATTATAATAACAAATTAAGTACATGAAATTCAATGGTCTTGCCCGGGCTTAAACCCACGATCATCGGTTAAGATTCACGCGTTTTTACCACTAGGCCATCTCGGATTTCATCAATGTTTCGCCAACGATAGGATAAATAATATTCTAATTGCGAAATTCAATGTGTTTAAGGAATAAGTATTATCTTTAAACCACTACCATGATGTCGTCGTCGTCTCCTTCTGGACCACGGCGGTCTCACAGAAGGAGGCTCCGACCCTCTGTTTTAATACACTGGCTCAACTCATCCAAACAAACAACAATACAACTTATTGTTGTTGCAGAGGAACTGATTAGGTAGTGGTGGTAATATCTGTTAAATATATCCTAGCTTATAAATTATAATAATATGATAAACATATTATATTGCAATAAATAGTAGCGTACGGCGTATAGCATTATAACGGGAACATATTCACAATTTGCCACAATTAGTCGATAAAAAACCGAGACGGCGACGTGACGGTCTAATTGCTTTGTTTAATTAGTAAAGTATGGAAAAGTGGCAGTTATTCATATTCCTGGGTCTCTTGTCTTTTCGAGGAGGTTTGGAACTTATTCCACCAAGCTGTTCCAATTAGAGGATACAAATGCCAGTTATCACATGCAAGTTTCCTCTTGATGGGTTCACCACCTACGAAATGCCGAATGATGACGAAATGATGAATTTTTTTGTTTTGTTTTTTATTGCATAGGAAGGTGGACGAGCATACGGCCCACCTGATGGTAAGTGGTCGTCAACGTCCATAGACATTGGCATTGTAAGAAATGTTAACCATCGCTTACATCGCCAATGCGCCACCAACATTGGTTGGCAACAGTTCGTCTGGGTAGGTACCACCCCCTCATCAGATATTCTACCGCAAAACAGCAATACTTCCTATTGTTGTGTTCCGGTTTGAAGGGTGAGTGAGCTAGTGTAATTACAGGCACAAGGGAAATAATATCTTAGTTCCCAAAATTAGTGGCGCATTGGCGATGTAAGCGATGGTTAATATCTTTTACAATGCCATTGTCTATGGGCGTTGGTGACCACTTACCATCAGGTGGCCTATATGCCAAAAAGAGTATATGAGCAATGAGTGGGAACCCACACACGCTTGAACAAAACCCTACAACAAAGTAAATATAAATATCATTGCAGAGATTAAATCTCACAATCAACAATTATTGTGTTATATAAAATTAACTTCAATATCACATTAGTATGTATAATACAATGTTTGCGTGTCCCGATGTCCGTATCAAAGCGATGTAGGATAAATAATTGATAATCTATTCACTAGTTGTTTCCACTGGATGCGCTCGCTCGCTCTTTGTATGATAAACAATGGGTTACTCGAGGTCAAATAGTTTTTTTTTTTCAATTAAATTATTACTCATTTCTGTTATGATAAGAGTTCGCATGTTTATTGTAACTGTAGTTTGTTTGATGGTATTTGATACATTTTATAGTGCGACTAGTTCTTATGGGAGTATATTTTCTAAACCCCTAAGTCCAAATTTCAACTTGATCGATTGACATAACAAACATATTGCATTTATAATATTAGTAAGTATATATGTATATGTGTATGAAGCATACAGCTACATACATTATAGTATGATAAGGTATGGTTTTTTATATATGTATAATTGTATATACATATAGCTTTAAATAACTATAGTTTATATAACATTTAAATCGTGGATTTGAATCTGAATCAAATCAAATAAAATAAAAGTCCCTTTGCAAGTACTTTTCCTTCTTCCCATTCCTTCACAAGCCTAACTGTAACATCAGCTCCATCGAGCATGAAGAAATATGGCAGATCTTTGTTGCACCGCTAAAAAATGGATTTTTTTTTATTACATAAGAAGGCGGACGAGCATATGGGCCACCTGATGGTAAGTGGTCACCAACGCCCGTAGACATTGGCAATGTAAGAGATGTTAACCATCGCTTACATCGTTAATGCGCCACCAACCTTGGGAACTAAGATGTTATGTCCCTTGTGCCTGTAATTACACTGGCTCACTCACCCTTCAAACCGGAACACAACAGTACCAAGTACTGCTGTTTTGCGGTAGAATATCTGATGAGTGGGTGGTACCTACCCAGACGAGCGTGCACAAAGCTCTACCACCAAGTAAAAATTCTTCCTTAGGTTCCTTCAAAAGGGGCATGAAGAGGTATCTTCTAGCGAGAACAAGCAAACCTTTATATATTTGCTTTTGTGTTTTTGTTAATAATAAAAACAATAAACATTTACATAACAGTAAAGTATATATCATAACAAATCATAATAAATACTTTAATTTTTAATATGACTTAAAACAAAGTAAGGCTATTTTCACACGTTAATTTTAAAGTCTTTGGTATTTTCTTACCTAGTTTTAATTAACAAGAAGGCTTAATAGTCTATGGCGATAGACTTATTTGTTAGAAAACCATCGACCGTAGCTCTTTGGACGGGAAAAAACAGCGGTTGTGAACCTTTTTTTATGTTTTTTTTTTATTTTATAAGTTTACCTCAAATGTATATGTACTATAATTATATTATATGTATAGTTGTGATAAGCATTTTTAAAGCAATTTTATATTTATTAAAATACGATCCAAATATTACTAATTTTAATAACAAATGTTACCTAAACGAAAACTTACTTTAATATTTGACAAAATATTTAATTCGAAGACCTAATTAATTTAAATAAAATAATAATAATTAGTCTATAAACTATTCCTCCGAAAAACATTTTGATAATTATGGTTTAAAAATACAAAATTAAATTGCAATCTAAACGGTCACTGAGGTATCGATGAGGACCTCGAACGCCTTTTTTTACCCTGGAAAAACGCTTGACGCGTTTCCTCTACGGGAACAGTGTAGGGGGGGGGGGTATGTGGAACTCGCCGTATGTCCAGGTCACCGAGTGCACCTCGGTCATCGGAATGCCCACTAAAATACCAGCGGCACCCTTCCCGTCTTAAGGGGAGCGCCATGGGATCGCTTGCGCATTCCACCGTGAGGACCTCGAACGCCTAGTACAGCCCAGATTGAGACGATAATAAGGTTCGAGTGCGCTCGAGAAAGCTTTAAAGCCTGCATGTGACGAAAGCGACTGTCAACCTTCTTCCTTACGCAGGTAATAATTTGTTAAGGTTGTTTTGTTAAAAAGCTCTGTAACATCGGACAGAAAGCGACAACCATGCACCACTTTAGTGCAGACTGGGCCACCGCAAAGCATACGCTGGCAGAGCCTGGTCCGTAAAAACTCGTTCTATGAGACTGTCATTGCCCAAAGATGACGTCAGAATGAGACTGGGAGGGGGGCAATACTATCAAATTGCCAGTAAACCAATAAATAACGTCCACTATAACTTCTGTATGCGCTTACAACAATGAAACGCTAATGCTCTGAATATTCAAGAGTTTGCTATACAATATAATTCACATGCATTAGTTTTATATATTAAGCGATCGCTTACATTGAACAAAGTTCATTAGAACCGCCTATACAATTTAAACTTAACTTTTGCAACATAATTCATTTGTAAATAGTTCCCGCTGTAATGTTACCGTCGTAATCCCTCATGAACTCCGCGTAGCGTGACGTCTTATGCTCTATGGACATTTCTTTAGATAAAAAAAAGCAGTCTATGGTCGGTTTATTTTTTTAAATGCCACTGGACACGGTTAATGCAATTATGAGAAAATTCCTTCTTTGTTATACCTTCCTGTTTCTAATACTCTACATTATATAATATTTATTGCACAATTAATATATTTTAGATCTAGGGAAGGTTTTCAGTGAAGAGGTCTTAATACTGGCAATTTATTTAATTTACTTAAACAGGCATGCAATTAAGCAATGTTTGTTGTTATGTTACCTTCGCGTATACACAATGTAGTAATAACAGCGTATGAATGCCCACTGCTGGGCTCAGGCTTCTTGTCCCCTTTTTGAGGAGAAGGTTTGAAGCTTATTCCACCACGCTGCTCCAATGCCAACCACCATGCCAACACCAACACGGTGGAATATACATGTGACAGAATTTCAGTGAAATTCGACACATGCAGATTTCCTCATGATATTTTCCTTCACCGTCAAGCACGAGATTAATTATAATAACAAATTAAGTACATGAAATTCAATGGTCTTGCCCGGGCTTAAACCCACGATCATCGGTTAAGATTCACGCGTTTTTACCACTAGGCCATCTCGGATTTCATCAATGTTTCGCCAACGATAGGATAAATAATATTCTAATTGCGAAATTCAATGTGTTTAAGGAATAAGTATTATCTTTAAACCACTACCATGATGTCGTCGTCGTCTCCTTCTGGACCACGGCGGTCTCACAGAAGGAGGCTCCGACCCTCTGTTTTAATACACTGGCTCAACTCATCCAAACAAACAACAATACAACTTATTGTTGTTGCAGAGGAACTGATTAGGTAGTGGTGGTAATATCTGTTAAATATATCCTAGCTTATAAATTATAATAATATGATAAACATATTATATTGCAATAAATAGTAGCGTACGGCGTATAGCATTATAACGGGAACATATTCACAATTTGCCACAATTAGTCGATAAAAAACCGAGACGGCGACGTGACGGTCTAATTGCTTTGTTTAATTAGTAAAGTATGGAAAAGTGGCAGTTATTCATATTCCTGGGTCTCTTGTCTTTTCGAGGAGGTTTGGAACTTATTCCACCAAGCTGTTCCAATTAGAGGATACAAATGCCAGTTATCACATGCAAGTTTCCTCTTGATGGGTTCACCACCTACGAAATGCCGAATGATGACGAAATGATGAATTTTTTTGTTTTGTTTTTTATTGCATAGGAAGGTGGACGAGCATACGGCCCACCTGATGGTAAGTGGTCGTCAACGTCCATAGACATTGGCATTGTAAGAAATGTTAACCATCGCTTACATCGCCAATGCGCCACCAACATTGGTTGGCAACAGTTCGTCTGGGTAGGTACCACCCCCTCATCAGATATTCTACCGCAAAACAGCAATACTTCCTATTGTTGTGTTCCGGTTTGAAGGGTGAGTGAGCTAGTGTAATTACAGGCACAAGGGAAATAATATCTTAGTTCCCAAAATTAGTGGCGCATTGGCGATGTAAGCGATGGTTAATATCTTTTACAATGCCATTGTCTATGGGCGTTGGTGACCACTTACCATCAGGTGGCCTATATGCCAAAAAGAGTATATGAGCAATGAGTGGGAACCCACACACGCTTGAACAAAACCCTACAACAAAGTAAATATAAATATCATTGCAGAGATTAAATCTCACAATCAACAATTATTGTGTTATATAAAATTAACTTCAATATCACATTAGTATGTATAATACAATGTTTGCGTGTCCCGATGTCCGTATCAAAGCGATGTAGGATAAATAATTGATAATCTATTCACTAGTTGTTTCCACTGGATGCGCTCGCTCGCTCTTTGTATGATAAACAATGGGTTACTCGAGGTCAAATAGTTTTTTTTTTTCAATTAAATTATTACTCATTTCTGTTATGATAAGAGTTCGCATGTTTATTGTAACTGTAGTTTGTTTGATGGTATTTGATACATTTTATAGTGCGACTAGTTCTTATGGGAGTATATTTTCTAAACCCCTAAGTCCAAATTTCAACTTGATCGATTGACATAACAAACATATTGCATTTATAATATTAGTAAGTATATATGTATATGTGTATGAAGCATACAGCTACATACATTATAGTATGATAAGGTATGGTTTTTTATATATGTATAATTGTATATACATATAGCTTTAAATAACTATAGTTTATATAACATTTAAATCGTGGATTTGAATCTGAATCAAATCAAATAAAATAAAAGTCCCTTTGCAAGTACTTTTCCTTCTTCCCATTCCTTCACAAGCCTAACTGTAACATCAGCTCCATCGAGCATGAAGAAATATGGCAGATCTTTGTTGCACCGCTAAAAAATGGATTTTTTTTTATTACATAAGAAGGCGGACGAGCATATGGGCCACCTGATGGTAAGTGGTCACCAACGCCCGTAGACATTGGCAATGTAAGAGATGTTAACCATCGCTTACATCGTTAATGCGCCACCAACCTTGGGAACTAAGATGTTATGTCCCTTGTGCCTGTAATTACACTGGCTCACTCACCCTTCAAACCGGAACACAACAGTACCAAGTACTGCTGTTTTGCGGTAGAATATCTGATGAGTGGGTGGTACCTACCCAGACGAGCGTGCACAAAGCTCTACCACCAAGTAAAAATTCTTCCTTAGGTTCCTTCAAAAGGGGCATGAAGAGGTATCTTCTAGCGAGAACAAGCAAACCTTTATATATTTGCTTTTGTGTTTTTGTTAATAATAAAAACAATAAACATTTACATAACAGTAAAGTATATATCATAACAAATCATAATAAATACTTTAATTTTTAATATGACTTAAAACAAAGTAAGGCTATTTTCACACGTTAATTTTAAAGTCTTTGGTATTTTCTTACCTAGTTTTAATTAACAAGAAGGCTTAATAGTCTATGGCGATAGACTTATTTGTTAGAAAACCATCGACCGTAGCTCTTTGGACGGGAAAAAACAGCGGTTGTGAACCTTTTTTTATGTTTTTTTTTTATTTTATAAGTTTACCTCAAATGTATATGTACTATAATTATATTATATGTATAGTTGTGATAAGCATTTTTAAAGCAATTTTATATTTATTAAAATACGATCCAAATATTACTAATTTTAATAACAAATGTTACCTAAACGAAAACTTACTTTAATATTTGACAAAATATTTAATTCGAAGACCTAATTAATTTAAATAAAATAATAATAATTAGTCTATAAACTATTCCTCCGAAAAACATTTTGATAATTATGGTTTAAAAATACAAAATTAAATTGCAATCTAAACCACGTTCCGATTCACGATGAAACACACACACAATTCACAAATAGAACAGTTACATAAAAATCAAATCAATGCGTGTGTAACGGAAAAAAAAAATGTAAACATTGACAAAAACGTGCAAACAAAAAGTTCGTTTCGTACAATACGTTTGAACGCAGTCCACAAAAACAAAAAAACAAAAAATAAATAAAAAAAAGACAACGTGTAGCGCCCCTGAGTCGTGAAAAAGTTACTTGGAATGAAAATTACACATCGTCGATGTGAAAAAGTTAAGAAAAAACTCAGTTAACGTATTCTTAGTGATAAGCGTTGCACGCGATCACCGCTTGCGCTGAGCTCGTGTGGAGTAGGATTCGATATTTAAATTACAAATCTTGATTACATTTGTAATCAATTATTTTAATCACTATTATTTAACGAGGAAAAATCTAAAGACAGTTATTATCGCTTAGAGTTGGTAGTGTGACAATCGGACTTCAACTAACGCTCAGTTTATATACCTAGCTAATATCTATATATTAGATAGATTTAGAAATGTATTTAAGCTGTTATTATTTTGTTAATATAAATATAAACATACGTAAAAACATGAATACTAACTAACAAGAAGGTCGTTGTTATCCTTTGTCGTTTTACTATTTAAACTTCTCAAAATTGATTACCAAAAGAGTATAGTTGACTGTTAAGGATACAAATATTTTGTAGGCAATAATGTTTAAAGTAATATCTATGATAGTATTTTAATTATTACAAATATAAGGTTAAAAAAAATACAATTAAAGCTGCGTACAATTATCGTCTTAAACTCATTTTATCTCATTGTATCACAATGGTTCGTCTATTTTATTTTATTCTATCAAAAATATGACATGATAGAATGCGACTGTGAGCGAGAGAGTGTTTAACATATTGTTTGATTAAGTTGCAATAAATAAACATACATTGCATTTTTATTATTATTATTTTAATGAAATATTTTATTTGAAAAAGTTTGCTTTAATAGGCTATTTTATTACCTTAAGGTGTAAAAATACAATAAAAATTTAAATGTTGACATATTAATTACTTCTTTGTGTATATATTTACGAAGCTTTTTCACGATTTTTCCTCAAAATAAGATATACAATTGATAAAATCTAAAATATGTAATCGATATTACATTAATTATTATTAAAAATATCCCTCTCCATAAGCGCCGAGCCCGCTCGTCTCAAAGCGCGTCGGTCGCCCGTTCGATGTCCGTATCAGCGTTTTTTCAACGGCGATTTATTTTAATATTATATTAATTATTACGCTTCGCTGGGAACATTCGCTCTGAACGGGAAACGCCCGACATCTATGATCGTTAATGTAGACTCAGTTAGCGTTCTCGTTTAAAAACTATTTTTTTTTTAATTGCAAATATAATTTAATTTGCAACTATATAACAAAGCTTACTACGTTAAGAAAGTTTTTTATATCTATAGTTGCAACTTACAGTCGAGCTTAAGGTCTTAAATTAAATATATTTATTCAATAACTAGGCGTGCCCGCGTTTTCACCATCGTATAACTTAAAGAAATCACTAAAAGTAGACTACAATATTTCAATATATACAAGAATTTTTGTTTTATTTTCGTGGGATATAAGTTTATACTAATTTTCGATGTACCTGTATCTGATAGATCTAGATATAGAATTGGCCATGAAAAAATCATCTTTCCCTTAAATCTATTCTGACATACTTGAATGTCTTGCTCTGTGTTTTATTTATTGTGACTGCAAGCGATACCTTCACAGTAATTTGTGCCCTTTTAATCTGATAGTTAAAATCTGTGTAATTAAAAAATAAGTACTTGTTCGTAGTAGTCTTAGTACTTAGTCATAACGCTTTTTTTCTTTAAATTTCGTATACTTACTTATTTGGATTTGCTGATCACGAATATGATAATTAAAATTGGCGCAAATTTAATTTTCAAGGTAAAAACTCGGTAAATTACCCAAAAAATTGATTTTTAACAGGTTTTTCTGTTATCTCAATAAATTTTGACCTAGAAAATTGTTCGTATAAAAGTTGTAGATTATACAATTAAACGCATTTTATATTCTATACATTTTTTG
This sequence comes from Nymphalis c-album, assembly GCA_963151315.1. Classification (NCBI taxonomy): domain Eukaryota; kingdom Metazoa; phylum Arthropoda; class Insecta; order Lepidoptera; family Nymphalidae; genus Nymphalis; species Nymphalis c-album. The sequence continues at coordinate 6,579,372 of OY720611.1, read as the reverse complement.
ACAACACACATAAACCATTTTTTTTTGAGAAAAAATGAGTTGGGTGTTGTATCCAATTTCTCTAAATTTTTCTGAAAATACTATACCAGCAAAGGTTTTTTTTTATGTTAGAGGGGGCAAACGAGCAGGAGGCTCACCTGATGGAAAGTGATTAGCACCGCCCATGGACATCTGCAACATGCGAGGACATGCAGATGCGTTGCCGGCCTTTTAGGAAAGAGTACGCTCTCTTCTTGAAGGTTTTTAAGTCATATCGGTTCGGAAAAGTCGCCGGCGAAAGCTGGTTCCACAGAGTGATTGTGCGAGGCAGGAAATGCCTTAAGAAACGCACTGTTGTGGATTTCCAGACATCGAGGTGATGGGGATGGAATTTAGAGTTCTGGCGCGATGTCCGGTGGTGAAATTCAGCTGCCGGGACTAAACCAAACAACTCCTCAGAACACTCCCCGTGATATATGCGATAGACGATGCAGAGAGACCCTACATCTCTACGCAAATCCAAAGCATCAAGTCGATAAGTAATAGCCTGATTGTCGAAAATTCGAACTGCTCTACGTTGAATACGGTCAAAAGGAAGAAGCTGGTACTGGGGAGCTCCCGAACAGAGGTGAGAGCAGTACTCCATGTGGGGCCGAATTTGCGCCTTGTAAAGTTGTAGGCGATGGGCCGATGTGAAGTACTGTCTCGCCTTGTTGAGCACTCCAAGCCAATTTAGCTTTAACTTCCAATTGACCGCGGAACTGAACAATGTTCGAAATCTCGACGCCAAGTATCCCGATACTGACTGTATCGGGATACTGTATATGGTATGGAGTAGTATTGGACAACCTAATGGCAGTAGAAGTAGTCAAAGCCGCCAATTATATACTTATAAAAGAAAGATTACAATTTACATTAACACTTTATTATTTTTTCGCGAATTGTTGATTCGAATGCATTAATAAAGATGTAGACAATTGTAAGTATAAATAACAACTATCGTATTTTAGGATTCCAGGACGCACCCTATGTTTCATCAGGCCATGTTTTATTAATTCAAATATTCCAGGGATAAAAAAAAACAAAAACAACTTTCACTTCGCTTTTTATACACTTAAATGGGTAAATATAACTTATCTATTAATATATAAGCGAAATACTCTCTGACTGACTCATCACAAGATCTCTGAAACTATAGATCCAATTGACGCGAAAATTAGCATAACAACATACTTATTTGATTTAAGAAGGAACGGATTTAACACAAATCCTGACAAAAAATAAATAATTCATAACCGAAATTTAAAACATAATTTTTTAAAAGAATTATGTATGTTATTTTGATTGATGAATTTTACCAGTAAAAATTTAGACATGGAAGCAAGTGTTTAATGCATGTTTAAAAATTATTTTTTACTTATTACCAAGACAGGAACGCAAGCGCCATCTTACAATTGGTTGGAGCATTAAGTAAGAATTTATTTCTACGGGAACATTGTCCACTTTTGCGTTTAACGCCATCTGTTGCCAGCTAATAGTAATATTACACTAGTACTGCCATCTATCTTATACGATTCATATTTCGTAAGATCAAAATAAGATAATGATTCTTATTCTACACACTAGATGTCACTTTGAATATTAAAAATCATAACACATTTTCTGCCTTTTAAGGGGGTCCATAATATGTATGATTTCTTTTATATAATTAGATTTAATAACAACCCATCTTAATTTGTTTTTAATAATAATAGTAATATGACTGAAATATATAATGTCTTTTTTGTAGGAAATTCATTGCATTCTACTTATAATATTAATATTCTTTTAGTGGCGTTAAGCTCGAATTATGTTTAAAATAGTAATACTATTCATCAACAGATGGCGTTTTCCAAATATTTTATTGTATTGCTAATTGAGTTGTTTACTTACATTAAAACCTTAAATAAATACAAATAATAATTAAAAATAATTACTATACAAGTCACGACCGCGTGGAATGGTGGCAAGAAGGGTAGCAGCATTTCCCCTTTGAAATTCTCTGGGCGAAAAATGAACCAGCCCTCCTGTCACCAGTGGAGGCAATAAGACGGGGTGTAATATTTCGGATGTTTTTTTTGGCACTATTACTGAAAACAATGTTATTTACTTAAATCAGACCTGAAACATAAATCATGATGATTTCAAATAAAAAAAAATCTTTTATAAGTGTCAACATGGAATACAGATTGTTACTATAGAATTTTATTTTATTTTATTTAAAATCGGGATTAAAAGAAAAACACTATGTATGAATCATCCTTTTTATTTTTTAAAATAATTATAGCTAACCGTTTCGGCAATAATAGTTACTATTCTCATTTTAATGACACAGTAAGCATTTTCCGTTGTTAAAAATAATTTTAACATAAAAATTAATGTGTTAAATTTGTTCAAGTAAATAGTAAATTAAAAATATTGCATAACATAATTCAACACTAAAACTTAACTATTAAATACATAGCGTTTCGTATTAATTACGAATAGAGTACGAAAAAATATAACCTCTATAAAAATATAATAATATTCAATAAACACATTGCGGTTTTACACTAAACAAAACATGGCATCGAAAAAATTTAACGTAACTAGAAATTAATTTTAACATACGTTATCTATACACAAAAATACAAATAAGAAATTAATTTTGTCGTGTTTATGAAGCTAATTTTTTTTTTTCAGTATTTGTCTTATGACTTAGGTACATCGTATGACAGGTCTGACGTCATGACCTTATCACATGCCTAAATTATTTACATTTTCATTTATAATTTACCAATCATTACATAAACGCCAAACATGAATTTTGACTCCTACCTAATCTTTAATTTTTATCTCTAATGTCTAAACAATTTTACAATTTACGCCAAATAGATACTTAATTTTGAATTTTTTTCCATTAATTTACAATTTTAAACTTCATAGCGTTTATAATAAGGTACAATATCGTCCAAAAAGTGTTCCTAATTCGCATTTTCAATTGTTTTATACTTCGCACGACAGTTAAAAAGTAGAAATTGTATAAAAATAAGACTAGAAATACACCAATTGGAAAAAAAATACTTCAATTTTTGTTTTAATGAAAAGCAAGCACAGATTATTAAAACAGTTTTGAGTTTTTTTTTTAATTTGCATGTAATCAGTGCTGAAAGAACAACGTCAATGCCCACCTGACATCATGAGGCTATGTTGTTTGATATGCGCTGTTGGTTTAATTTTGATTAACATATTCCAAACATTTTTGTTAAATAAATGTATTTTTTCATTTAAATTATATAATAGTAAATGAAATGAAAATCAAATATTTTCAAACTAAAAATGAATAGATTTGATTTCCGAAAATACATTTTCTTATTTAACGTAAATCGAAACGATTAAAAAAAATATTTAAAAAATCACAGATAATAAAAATATTACTCGTTCAAAATATTAAAAAAAAAAATAATACAAATGACACATAAATATTTCAATGGATATGACACGTATCATGTTGATAATTATCCTTTAAACATCAATATGGAGATTCATTAACTATAATATTTAAGTACGTTTAAGTACAAGTATTTTTTTTTTGTATTTATTTGATTTTTTTTTTATTCGTTGTTACTACATAGACGACACGGAGTAAGCAATTCTGGAATAAGTATTTGCTTAATACATGTTATCTCTGGACCCGTTTATAAAAAATACACCTCTTTATATAACGGAGTTTTATAAAAGAGCCCTGAATTACATTACATTAATTACTAACTTACATTATAAGATACATGAAATTACTACTATGTGAATTATGAATTGAAAACCTGGCTATCCTGTCTAAGCTTAAATTACGATTAATAATTGTGTATATTTGACTAAATATTATTTTAAAACAAGCTGTTAATTAACAAAAACGATGAAGCGTTAAATCATAAACATTAACATTCAATAAGGATGATTAATTCAAATCAACAGCAATTTATATTTAAAAACTTAACAAATTCTCACATTTCCGACCTTGCACGAAGTGTGCACGAGTGTGCACGAACGTGCAAGTTCGGAAATGTTATTTAACTTTAAATAAAAAATGTAATGTAATCGCAAGTTGATAACGCGAATTGTTTTGATCTATTACGATATTAATCCATAAATAATTTATTTATTGTCAAATCGTTTGTATTCATTTTCGTTTTAACGGATTATCGAAATTTATCGATTATTTTCGTAATAGACCGTGAGCGTTTTTTTTTTGCCACGATTTGTTTATTTTTCGTCTTTTTGTTCCGTCTGAAACAGAATCGTTGCATTTGAATTTTCATCATACCACGACTTAACAACAGCGAGAGATATATATTCTGTTTATAATATTTAAAAGTCAATAAACTCTTTTCTTTTATTCAAAATGTAACATATTTAAAATGTATCTCCTGTGTAATTTTTTATACAATTTACAAAAATTTCCGCGAAGTCAAATCACATCTCTCGCTGTCATTTATTATTCAGTATGAAATAACGATGTTATTTTTTTTTTTTTTTTCAAAATCGATCAACTTATTTTCCTAGTAACAAAAATTGTAAAACAATTATTTTAAACATTAAACGCCAATTAAACTACAACATATAAGATTGTGTCATATCCATCGTCTACACCAACAGCGCATCGTTCTGTAATGTGATTATAACATAAACCAGTACTATTGATACTAATTAACGGACTAGAGAGATGTATAGTAAAGAAAGTGATCAAATACATCCCCCTAATGTCCGTTACGAGCGGCCGATCGGCCATTTACTGTTAATTAGGCTTTATTTTTTTTTTATTATTAAATGTACACAGCTTATCTATGGAATTTTTCATCGTAAAATAAATGTAGAAAAAATTTTTTTCATCTTCCTTATTTTCGTTTTAACATTAAAAAATGTAACCTTCAAAAACTTAAAAGTAATCTCTGACAACTCGCAGACACGATCTGTTAGTCTATTACTATTCCTTTTCGATGATCACAGAAAATACGTTTTGATCGACATTTATGTGAGCACATTAAGATCACCTAATAATCTTTTTAATTTACTCAAAAAGTCCTTATCTAATATTAAAATTTTATTATCTCGAAAATACGGGTTTTTTTTTTACAAATATTCGTCATGTATTCACATAAATGTCGATTGAATTGAACACTTTCTTGGAAACGTAACTTGCTCTAAATATCTAAATTTAGGATACTTGATCCGTGCTTTTTTTATTTTTGTACAACTCGGCAGTCACGAGTTAGTTCCTTAACACGATGGATTATTTATAACTTTAAAAATACCAAACGTCCATAAATTTTTTTCCATCTACTACGACCTAAATTTAAAACAATACCATTTATACAATATTCATAGGAACTTTTTTTCTGTTGTTATATTAAATTTATTTATATATTAAATTTATGTGAAAATTTTTACATAAATAGCGATCCGTTCACTTAATTTTTTTTATTGCGATTGTTGGAATTTTTTTTTTATTTTCCATATATATATTTTTTGTTTGTTTCGTTTTTTTTTTTGTAATATCAGTCGAAATATTTCAGTTTTGAGTCCAAATGTGAGATTTCACGTTTCCTAGAAAACATAATCGTCATCGGGTAACCCTTCGCGTCGTACCGTCCAATACACTCCAAATTATAATAAAACATCGGCCGAAAAGTTTTGTATTTAATAAATAAAAAACTCTTAATCGAAAATAATAATCAAAATATTATTCTCATAACGCAAAAATTACGACAAAAACTTAAACGAGTTCGGGCTATTGCATTGTGGTTTTTTTTTATTATTTACATTGAAATCTCATAACAGTGACCATTACATATTATGAAGTAAGTTATGTAAATGTTACTGTATGACGAAATTCCAATATTAATTCAAGAATGAAATAATTATATACGTTAAATCAGCTTACGATAACTTGACCTATGTTACGATTATATTATTAACTCGTTTCTTGCGCACATGTGCGCTGGTGCGCTCATATGCGCACGAATCGACACTTAATTATAATACACGATGATAATATTAAAAGAATTAATATTCGGCAACACTTGACATTCTTAATATGATTGCAAAATCGTTCTAGAACATTCGAAATAGGACGATCTTGCAATTTTTTCGTGAACTATTAAAACTATTGTTCGGGCAACTGTATACCATTGTATTGATGGAAGCTTATGGCTTCGTTGTATCATTTAAAAATGATTTGGGCTATTGTTTATTTATTTGATTAATGTAAAATGAAAATAAATATATTATTTGGGCTGTGTCTGAGTCCGTGTTGAAGAATGTCTCGTGTTTGTAGTCCATCCAAGACTATGTCCGTCGAAAATGGTTTCAGTATTCGACGAAGTCCAATTAGGTGTTCGTCGGTCGACGATGTCGTCGATTCAGTGAATAATCGCTATTTTTTATTATTACATATTTCATGAACAATCACTTTATTTATTTACATAAAGAAAAGAAAAATAACGGCAGTCTTATGAAAAAAAACATAATATTCAATATATTTATTTACAACTATACAAAATAAAAATAATTTGTAAATAATTAGATTTTTTTTTTTCGTCAAAAATAATAACCGTTTAATAATAAAATAAATTGTTATTTTAATTTTCTTTTAAAAAATAATAATAAACAGACGCATCAACATTGTCTAAAGTGCCTACGTATTTACAATTATCACTAATATGGCATTTAAATAAAATTATAAGCCAAGAAAAAAAAACAGATATTATATGAAAAAAAAAAGTAAAAAATTTCGATATTAATTTGAAAATAGAACATTTTGTGCGTTCAAAACTTGACTAGCATGAGACGTGTTATTGCGTGAAAGTTAAAACGTAATATGTTAAACGATTTTCTATAGAATAAAAATATTATTTGGAAACTTAATGCAACTAAATATTGCAGAGACTCGCTAAATGCGATAAAAACGTGCTTAAAACAGTTTGGCACATCCAAAAGTTTGTACTAAGCTAAAAAATACATCGTTCTGTGATAAAGCTAGTAAAAAATAAATATAATAAACCACTCAAACAACCAAACAAATATTTATTGAAGATTGCACTGGAACTATTCTCTACAGCTAATTATTTGTTCGGCGAGTTTTCGTTCCACTTTGTTCATTCGACTATTTTATAATGTAATATTTTTTTTTATATTTACACAAATATTTGTTTCCGCTAAACGCTCCTATTTACAACAGTTAGTTCTATCTAAGTTTTAGTATTATTCATAATATAATTTCATTCGGTATAGAAAAAACAAGTTAATTTCGTTTAAAGAGAAAAACATCACTGTTGTAATAAAACGAACTCAATTACTAATCAGAGGCGATTTCATTTCACGCTCCGTCGAAAATAAATTTCTCATTTTGTTTACCGAAAATAGTAAAAACTTAATTTTTTTTTTCTTCCATATAAATTTACTTTTTGCGATAAGATGTTTGGAACCGAAATCGCGTCGGATTAGTAATAGCTGAATTTTCATGGTTGAGGGTTTTGTTGGAGGTGGACAGCTTGCTGTGCGGCTTGCTGGGCAGCATGCTGCATTTGTTGCTGTTGTTGCACAACTTGTTGGGCCGCTTGGGCAGCCTGTTGCATTTGTTGCTGTTGTTGTACAACCTGCTGGGCGGCTTGGGCGGCTTGAGCGGCTTGCGCTGCTTGAGCCGCCTGTGCAGCCTGAACTTGAGCCTGAGCCACCTGCTGCGCGGCCACAGCTTGCTGAGCAGCTTGCTGAACTGGTGATGGTAAATTGAAACCCAACATCCTTGGATCGTGCAACCGCAAGGCCTGTTGCAATCTCTCTTCCTGAGCAATTCTAAACGCTTCCACCAATTCAGGAGATAACTGTCCACTCGCGTCATTCGTTGGAGGGAAGCCGCCATTGTGTCTTAGCGGGCTTGGACTTTCATTGCTATGGGCTGCTGCTGCTTGGGAAACTGCTAATCTTAGCGCCTCTGCTTGACTTCGTAATAGAGCTTCAGCCTGTTGGATTCTAAGAGCGGCTTCAGTTGGAGCTGGAGGTGTTTCAGGAGGTGGTTGCACTGGCGGCTCTCTGGCTAGTTGTTGACGCATAGCTGTAACTAAATTAGCAGCAGCAACTTGTACCGCATTTGCTCCTTCTCCTGGTTGAGCCATCATGTTAGCGGCAGCTGCTGCGATGGCTGCTACTCTTTCATCTCCGTATGCCTGGTGACCGTTATTTGCAGAACGTAGTAAATCAGAAAGTTTATTTACCGCAGCTCCTGCTTCGGATCCCGCTGATGACGAGAGACGGCCATTCGATGATGAATCAGAATGTGCTGGTGAAGGAGGGGCCAGATTGAGAAGGCCTGATCCTCCCGCAGATGCTGAAACGGCTGCGATAATATCTCTCTCTCGTCTTTCTGCGGCAGCTCTTGAGAGGACATACTGAGCAGCGAATTGATGTTTAGGTTCCATTCTCATATGCTCCATGTGTGAGAGAAGACCTGCAATTTATTGTATAAATTTACAGCATAAACTTTTATAAGTAGAAAAACTGGCTGAAATGAAAAAACGCATCCTAAATAAAAACTCAATTTTGAATATTAATACAATAAAAATTAAAGGTATTTGTTATTATTATATTCTTTATGTATCTATATACATATTTATATTTATTTATGTATTGAAACATTGACATGAATATATTGCTTTAACGGAGTCGAAATCGGAAGCAGAGATGGCCCAGTGGCTCGATGGCTCGTGAATCTTAACCGATGATCGTGAGCTCAACCCGGGCAAGCAACACTGAATTTTTGGTGTGCTAAATTTGTGTTCATAATTCAACTCGTGCTTGGCGGCGAAGGAAAACATTGTGAGAAACCTGAATGTGTCTTATTTCACTGAAATTCTGCCACATGTGTATTCCACCAACCTGTATTGAAGCAGCGTGGTGGAATGAACTCCAAACCTACGCCTCAAACCTTCTCAAAAAAGGAATTCCCACTTTCATATTAAAAACAGAATAAAAACATACCACTTTCGTGTGTGAACACGGCTTGACAGACGGAACATGGCCACATCCGCAGTCCGCTAGTCAGTTGTGTCTCTGGATGGCAGGCAAGGTGTTTTCTCAATGAACCCTCGTTGACGTAATGCTTCCCACAAACTGGACATGGATGGTTCGCAGTACGCCGCTTCGCTATATAAGGATCAACAGGTTTAGCTTGCGCTGGGTACGGTGATGTGGCGGGCGGACCTACCATCACCACCAGGAATGGGTAGGTTAGTGGGTTAGAGGAGGGAAAGAAAAAAAAAACAAACCGGTTAGTTCCATGTTAAAATCAGTTGAAAAACGACGACCCTTTTTAATCGCTGATTCGATTCAATTGACTAATAATAATAGTCATTCTTGATAAAATATTCGAAGGGAGCTTTTAATAAAAGTCGCCGTTGCTTATAATAATAAATAAATGATTCGAAATGACGGAAAACTAAATAAAACAAACTAAATTGACGGCATCGAAGCGGTGCCTGTTGGTAATGAAGAAAACATAGCTATAAGATATATAAACAAAACATGTTATGATAATAAAGCTCGCACACCATCCGAAGAATCGTTTGATGCAAGAAATGTTTGCAAAACAGTCTACCCTTCCAATAAAGCAGAAACAATAACAGACGATACCTCAGATGGCGTGCCTTTTACTATAGTTACCACTTAGATTATGGATACGATACGTTTTTTGTTATACCGTTGATTTTGAAAACCAACACCCCTCTTGGCTTTGCGTCAGCTGGAAGCTTTTCATTCATTTAATATTTTTGTTTAATTTATTCATAATGTGACACAAATCTTATTACAAACTTCCACTGACGTAAATTATAACTAAAAATCCCTTCTGTCTATCGTGTCTGTACGTTTATCAACGTTACGACTATATCTGATGATTTAAAGCATTCAGCGGATGCTTCTATACAAAATGACACTTGACAAAAGGGATAACTTAGACTAGACTTAAAATTAGGACCTTCCATCATCACCTAACAAAGGAACCTTATGTATAAATGATAGATGAAGTTCCTTTAAACGATAAGACCGAACAGCCAGAAACTTACTCGCAACGCCGGACGCGTTCGGATCCTTGTGGGTGTTCTTCATATGTTCAACAAGGGCTTCGCCCCCGAAAACGACTTTGTGGCATATTGGGCAAGGTGTTGCGGTGGCGCCACCTATCATGAGTGCCGCATGTTGCTGCAAAACACCAAGGTGCAGCTGAAGCTCCTATCCACCGGGCGGTGGCGATGCGGGCATAGTGCAAAGATTAGCATAATTGAATAAAACAAAATATGTTATCAAAGGGAATTTTGAAATCATAGTAACGATTTAAATTAAAAATAACGGCCAAACAGGAATTTTGATTTTTTTAAATAATATAAAGTAAATAAAATATAACTTATAAAAAAAACCCGTGCACCATTACATTTATAAAAAAAAAAACACAGTCGAAACATTTATAGAAATCATTATAGTTGGTGCTTATCACAATATCGATTATAATAATCTAATTCGATATTTTGTATCAACTATTTTCTAATAAGATAAAATCATTTGTAATAAATTTGCCAAACATTTAAATAAAGTTTTTCATAGTCAAATTTTCATCTTCGTCACGAACAGTAATTCGAAATAAGTTATGTTCTTCAGAGTATTTAAAAGGTCTTAAGTAAAATTATGAAACAATGTAAATTGAATCTTAATCATATGCTTATGTGAATGTTAGTAGAATTCTTCACAAAAACAACTCACATCAATACTGACCTTGGCAGTATGTGTTCTTAGACTGCTCTCAGTTGCAAATCCCTTGCCACAGATGTTACAATGGAAGGGTCTGTTCTTGGCCCTTTCCACCTGGGCATCATGGTTCCTCAGATGCTGCTGTAAATTGGACAGCTGTATGAAGGCCCTCCCACAGTCTGGTAGGTGGCATTTATAAGGTCTCTCGCCTGGAAAGAAGACAATATTATAGTTAATACGGACGGCATAGGTTTTAGTTTTGTGTTTGCTTACTAGATGGCGTTACTTCCTACACCTTTGAAATTTTACAAGAAGACTTAGTAGAAGAAAGTTGATTTAGGGATTAATAGTATAATAATAATATATTATACTTGTAGTTGTCGCTCGCGGCTTCGCTCGCTTATTGTAGGTACCTAGGTGTTAGTTATGAAAACCTTCCTTGAGGTTTAAGATTGATTCATACTAAATCGGATCGAATAAAAACATATAAATATATCTTATTAGAAATATAATTGCATTAATCTATAAACTGTAAAAGTAGACCTATAAAAATGAACATTAGTACGCTATCGATATATAATTAGGTCAATATTATAACTTGTAAGTACCTATCCAATTCGCCGGATAATATAACCAGTCACAAATAAACTGGCAATCATTTAAAGAGACCCGTTTAAATCTAACTAGTTCCACTATGATCAGAAAAAGTAGGATATTAAATAATCCTTGAATTACTCGTTCATCTCGATCCCTCTGATGGTTATTTTATGGCGAATGATACTTGACTAATGGTGTTTTAAGCACCTAGTTTGCCTAGGTTTTTAAACAGGCTGTTTCCTACTAGGACGTTTTATAGTCAGTGTCTGTTGCAGTGATTATGTTGGTTTATTTTTTAAACGATTAGATTAAATTTTGTAATGTTCTATTAAATGTTATTGAAACTTTATCTAGGCATAAAACAAATCTAGATATTTCGTTTTTATTTAAATTATATTCATGTTTTTAATACTTCTCTAATATTAATGGTGTCATATGACATGCTATGACACTAATATTACCATTTTTGTATATTAAAAAAGTTATATACATTTTTGTTGATATATATATTTATGTACCACCTAAACACCTTATATACTGTTGATAATTAATTAATGGTAACGATATAAGTAAGTCGTACAGACAATAATCAACTATAAGATAAAGGTGGATGAAATAGTTTTCATAATATAAGTACTGGCTACAGAAAGGAACGATATATATATAAGGAAACGAAATACAATTTTAACGGTTATTTCAATATTCCAAATTCAAATTAACATATTGTCCAATCTTTAAATTCGGTTACACAAACCGGTCAGTCACCGAATAACCTAAAACCCTCGTCCAGCCGCGACCTAACCCAAGATGACCGCGCTCATTTTTAAAATAAGACCATAATAAAACCAGCGCATACTTTTAGCCGTACTCCAAGCAAATGCATAGGTCATTGCACGCACGCACACAGACTAACATCGTTGTTACAAGGATCTTTTCTGCGGTGCTACGTCTATGTGTGTGTATTTTTGCATGTCTGAGAAGAATGCGCGTGCACACATGCATTTAAGAAAGATATTGTAGAATTATTTCCTAGATGCCACGGTACGATATACGAATATGACATACATGTAGCTATAAATCTTGTTTGTACTAACGGAACGATTTATATAGTTTGAAAACTTGCATATTGAATATGAATATGTTATATGTATTGTTATTTGTCATATAGGTTACATTTCTGTACTGGTATTTTGTTCTTTAATTTATTTATATATTTTGAATATAATTAAATTTGTTTATTGTAACTTTATGAATATTTATTTAAGTTAGTAAGCTAGTAGTACAAAATAATTACTGATTAAAACGAATTATAAAAAAGATATAAGTCAAAATATTACATATATTAAAACTTCAAAAACAATAAGTCTTAAAAAATAATGTTTATTTTTTTTATTGTATCGTAACTGTCAAGTTAAAATAGTTTTTTAATCTTAAATAACCTCTTTAGTTAATATTGCGTCCTTTTTATTACACAACCGTAAATTACATTGAATTTATTTTGAACGTAGAACATAGATATATTTGTCGGGCACTTTTAGTACAAAGTGAATGTTTATATTTTAAGTATAGCGACGGTACTTTTATTGATAGTAAATTTTACAAGGCTAGTTTATTAGATCAATAGATATTTCGTAAAATATTAGTTTACTTTATTGGTTAGAGATGTTTAAGACGGCCATTGCAAAACTAAAACTATAATATTTTGTATTTATCATAATTTAATTGTAACACATCAATTTATATAACCTTTTTTTAGGCATTGTGAATAAGATCTTGTCTACCATAATTATTAAAAAAAAAATTGTATCATAACCTTAATTTTTAACAGATAAAAAAATATAATAAGGATCAAACATGGCGGCATTGGTCGCACAGATTATCTAAAAACTAGCCGTTGTACAGATTAAATCTTGTCTAAAGCTAAATCTTCCGGGTTCGCTGTTCCCTATACTATTGTAGCTAGCCGGCCGTTTTTCAACTATACTGCCTACGCGTGAACGCGACCACGTTAACTTGACCTCTCATTTCTTATACGAATGCCTTTTATTGGTGTGAAGTGTGAAGGTGGTGGGGGGGAGAGGGGGCTCGTGTAATACTAGCTAGTATTGTATAGGTATATTTTTGTTATTTCTCTATGAATAAATGCAAAGGGAAAGGCGTTCGCCTTAGCACAGTTTGAACGATGTTCGTAAAGGATGGTATCTAGTTAGATTGTAATATTTATTGGTAGTAATTTTATTAAATTCACTTTGTTAAAATATTCTTTGTAATATTTATTTTGTTTTTTTTTTTTTTATTAATTATTTTATCAAATATATTATTATTATGAATATTATGTTCCTTTTTTAAATATTTGTACCAACGTAAAGTTACGATGTTAGAGTATACATTATTATTTCAAAATAGTATTCATTCATATAAATAGTACACAATATTTATTATCTATTATATTCAAAAAGTATGTTAATTAAACACAATATAATCTACGCAATTAATAAACGAATAGTTCCTTATAAGACAAAATCATTGAAAATAATTTATAATTTCTCTCTAATTGGTGATAAAATTTAACATAGAAAATAAATAGACAAAATGGTAATTACTTTCAAGCAACAATCGCGTAGATATCGAAATCTAGGCTCTCAGAGTCTAGGCGGCCTAAGCCTACGCATTCAATTTACATACAAAAGTACTTGCAGGCAATACAAGCATTACCTCTCGACTGCGCGTAGGACTGACATTCTTAGCCATGGATCTTGTATATTTAGAAAACGTAAGCTTCTTTTTTAATTTGGTATATATTCCGATATGACTATGAGCAAAGGTCTTTCTTTTTTCGGTTCCACGAATTACATTTTAATTTATAGGGAGGCCTAAATCATTTGTAACTATAACAAATTGTAATAGAAGATTTTAATTATTTTTTAAAATATTTTTAAATAAAACTTTTTTTCTTGAAAAGAAAATGAAAAAAAAAGACATTTTAAATTTCAAACGCAGAACATTCCGTGTCGATTTTAAAACACACCGATGCCGACGGCGCGTGTGTGTAGCGAATTTATTTTTGAATTTGGAACGCAATCTTACGCGCCATTTTGACTTGTATACGAATAATTCTTGCATGTTTTCTCATCCAATATTTCAGTTAGTTTTCGACGGACAGATTATTATCTTAACTTGTTGTTTCTTAGTTATACCTCGTTGGAATGACACGTCGTTATTGATTGAAGCGTTGAACATACAAAGGGAATAGCCTAACATAGAAAATCCGTGACGAGCAGTCTGTCCGTTTCTATTATCCGACTAAATTAGAGAGTCGATTTATAGAAGAGTTATAAAATTGAACAGATAATTAAAAACGCGATATAAAATATATTATAATATATCACATGATTAATTCAATATAAAATCTCGCGTAAAAGATATATAAGTACGTAACATTAATCGTTAAGCAATAAAACATTTTCCATTAATCCTCAAATAAATCGAGCTCCGATAAAATATTTCTACTTACATAATGCATCGGCGAAGCGAAATACATAACATTAATTTTGTATTAATCACGGGTACCTATCGGAAATTTAAATTATTGGGCATGAATTTGCGTGCACACACGGTAAGTGCGCCCCCACTCGCCCCCTAGCCCCCGGTGGGCGGAGGGCGGGGGGGTCACGCACCACCCCAACTATCCTCTCCCCCAACTATTTTGGGGTGGCCAGTGGGCATGAAAAAAATATAATAGTATTCCACCTGCGTCGGGCGGGCAAATGCGCTATCGGCTCGTGTATGCATAACGCCGCCATTTTGTTTAATAATAAAACGCCATTTTGTGTTGATATTAAATTTCGAATGTTGTTGAAAGAATTGCTAAGTTATGTAAGAGCAATAAAAGTTCAGACGACTGGCCCCTTCCCACGGTGTAAACTTTTATCCCGACTGGATACCTTCATTTTTTTTCTCGGTACTTTTTTTAATTTTCACCGCGGCGCTATCTTGCGAATGCTTCAGTGGTCAAATAAAAACTTAAGGAGTTTTCAAAGAACATGGAAATCCATAGAGAATCCAACTTTTTAATATTAATGATTTTAAAATAACGCTTTTTAAATGTTGCACGTTGTTAAGATATTAATTGTCATTGAAAAACAAGTGAGAAACGAAAACATGATCCATGCTGCATTTAAAATTAATCTAGATTTTATTTATATCCAAATATCTTTTAATTTATAATCCAAAGATTTTAAGAAAATCGAAAATTAATATGAACACATACTATATTTTACAATTTTCTATAGTGGGCCAAAGTTATCAATAGAATATTATATAATACAAAAAACATTAACAAATTATTATCTAATTGGTAGCTTATTAAAGTGACTAATCTTCAAAAATAAAAAACAATTTCACCAAAGAAAACAGAAGTGTATTAAAAATATATAGTTAAAAAAAGAATCCATTCGTAATCGAATTACAAAATAAAACAAAACAAATCTCCACTCCACACCGCTATTGTTCTGAACAGTCAACTTAAGAAAGATAGCCGGCCAACTCCTGAAAAGGGTACACGTTTCGAGAGAAGTAAAAAGATTCAACCGGGCGGAGAGAACGGAATAAAAAAAAAATAACCGCTTTGCAGAGAAAAATGGAAAAAGAACAAAACTATAGTTGGCGAGTTTTCCTTAAGTTGGAGGAAAGCGTCTCAGTTTACGTTAGGGCTGTCGCTAACGACTTAACTAATTAGTGTTATCTTAGTTCTGTATAAATATTATATGTATATAGTAATTGTTTTGTGGCTTATATTTTTTTAATTACAGATTTGATTCATGTATTATTAAAATGTATGTAGTTAAGATTATATACGTATCAATATCAAATATATATCACATTTTAATTAGGAAAAACTATAATTATTATTAATAACAACATTTTTGGTTAAGGAATATATGTAACTAGTGATGTTTGTACTATATACTTGGTGGTAATAAAGTTTATTTTGTAATAAATAATAATATATAAAGCTAAACAAACAATATTCATTTAATAAGAAAAATATTTTTTTCATATTTTCACCATATAGCGAATTCGTAACAGAAATTATTATACATATACATACATAATAAATTAAATATATAATCACAAAGTTCTAGACATAAAACCTTACCCAATACCTAACGAATTAAAAAAAACAACAAGGCTGTATGTTGCAATATCATAGTCATTTTCCAGAAAAAAAAGTTTATAAAGTGTCAGCCCTAGATAATCGTGTGAACAGGCCAGAATAGAGTCTGCCAGCGTCACTCTTCCAACGATTATTTTTATTCATGGTACGGGACGGAGTTTTCTTCGGAAAAAGACTTTTGCATCTTACAACGATTTAAAAATTAAACTCGACTAGAATCGTTTCCTTTGAATTAAGTTCTTCATAGCGAGTCTTACAGATATATTATTTTAGAATCTCTTTGCGACTTCATTCGAGGGCTGTCATTTTGTATTCCTTTTGTTTTTTTTTTTTTAAGAATGTCATTGTTGATTGAAGATATATTTTACAATGCCGCATATGGATGCGATACAGCATTTTTAGATTAATTCGATCTTAGCCCTACTAATACCTTAACTTTGAAACCTCTTCGACTTCAATACCACATTTCATAGGAAACCAAAAGTGCAACTGTCTCATATATAATATTTAAAAAAAAAATAGTCCCACAAACAGCATACGGCTTAGTTATTTATAGTAAGTATGTAGAAACAGCTTTATCAAGATTTTTCGCAATATGAATAATTTTCATACAAATACGTTATGAATTACAAAATAATATCTTAATTAGTTTATTTCATAATAGATTAGTATAATCATGTAAGACTGACTACGTTGTGTGTATCGTCATGTGTTTAACCGTCAGAAAGCAGTACGTAGACTACTATTATAGACATGGAAATGGTACAGGAGTAGAACCTTTACGTGCTTTCCGAGGCATGGCACTTACAAATATCCAGACTGCAGACTGATACTGACAGTATTTAGACAGCAAATCCAATAACTTCTCGGCACGACCTGGTCTTTGAATCCAGGACCTTGACATCTTCGGCCATTAATCTAGCCACTAGACCAACGAGCCAATTAAAGTGCCACTTTTTAAGTTAATATGATAAAAAATTTTTTATTGAAGACCGTTGCTACCTAATAAAAAATTGAATAAACATTATGTCAAAATAAGCTCCAAAACCTTCTCTCCAAAAAAGGAGTAGAGGCCTTAGCTCAGCAGTGGGACATTCACAGGCTGTTACTATGTTAAAATGGCGGATTTTGAAAGATTCTGTAGCTACAAACGACATTACAACTTTGACCGTTAGAAAACAAAAAACAAACCGTAACGCAATATTTCTATAAATCTTCCATACAACCCTTGATATTTATTTTTTGTCTCGTCAGAAACTATTATTCTTAACCCTTTGATTACCTGTTGTTTTGAAAGGGTCCGGTATGACGACTTATATTATTATTACTGTATTTGAATTCGATTATAATTACGTAATGAAAAATATATTTTAGTATGTGAAATTAGTAATATATATTGTACAACAAGTTATTTAAAACAAATACGAAAATAAAGAGAGTATTGATATTTGTTAAAATTTCAATGCGTTCTGTGATTCTGTTCAGTATTGTAATAATAAAATATATACGTATATATTATTATTAAAATAAATCTCAATTAATATTAATTCAATGTTGCATATTTTATTTTTATAAAAGGGTTTGTATATCTATTGTTTCGTTCAAGATCCAAAAAGGGTGACCTTTGATCGCATCGAACGAATTCCGGTGGACAATGACCTCAGGAAAAAAAATGGCCTGCAGCTGTCCAGGGCATTTGTTAGCCAATATGCCGAAAATAATAGTTTAACGCTATTATTATGCTAATATAGTGCGAAGCTATTATTTCACAGGTATAAGGGGTATCTTCGACCCATTGTGTCCGAATTTCTGTTTGTGGACGCGCGACGGGTTAACTTTTTGTACGCTTTGACCGTGGACGTTATAATTTGATTGATGTGTGACGGAAGTATAATAGCAATTTTATTTTAAATTACAGACGTTGGATGTTCAAAAAAAGAAAACCTAATATAAAAATAATATTATGTTGAAATGATATTTGAAATGCTTCCAATCAAAACATTTACAGAATAATAATAATAATAAACCGTTTATGTCAATGTTATGTCAAGGGTTTTAAAATTCGAATTGATTCCAAAAATAATTGCCACCATAATTATTCATCCAATTAGAATGCACCGCGTCTTATCCCGTTCGATTGTTCTAAAATTGAATTTTAATCACCGATTCTTTACTCACAATGGTCCCACGAAGAATGCCAAAAAATAGGGAAAATGTTGAAAATGCCTTTAAGAAATGGATTCGATTTTATCTGGCATCGGGGAAGCGAAGAGCAATTATCTCGAGTATCTTTTGAGTTTAAATTAAGTGAAAAAACTTAGTCGTTTTTTTTTAAATTGTTAGGGCGAAGGTTAAATTTGGAACGATAAAGAAAATCTTCTTTTACTTTTAATTTTATTATTATTTTAAACCTTCCAATAAATTATTTGAATTTTAGTTTTCTCTTTTACATTGAAATCTAGCTTCAGACTATAATTTCCTTTTATTGCTTCAATAATTTAGTAATACTAGTTATTTGATACAAATCACGGTTTTAATTAAGGTGTGTCCAGACGATCGGTTAAGTCCTAGTGTACACGATAAACAACTTAACCCTTCCTCGCTGTAAAGGTCAAAAAGGCCGCACGCAATGAAAACTACAATGTAGATACCTATACATATAAATCAACTATGTAATATATATATATATATATATATATAATCATAGAAATATATAATAAACACAGACACTTGTGTTTTGATAAGATTTTTAAAAATCGAACAATTTTCTTTTTTATATGAAAAAACGATCATTAACAATAATCTGTTAATGACATAAATGTTGCCATAAACAATTCATCAAACAAAATTTATACAGTTAAAGGTAAAAGTTGCCATAGTATGTAAAATAAAAATCAAATAGACGCCTATTGTATAGAAAACATGACCGTAATATGTCTGTGCATGTCTGAAAACCGGTAAGACGGTATTGCACAGCGCGTGTACCGTTAGTCCGCAAGTGATGCAACTTTTGATGCCTATAATAACATAATAGTGCACTTATCCGACCGGTGAAAATCGATACGTGTAACAGCCTTTATAAGTGTTCTAAAAATTGACATTTTTGACGTGTAAAATATAATACGCAATAGAAACTCCTTTGAAGTATATTTTACACACTAGCAACTTTTTCTCTTAATAAAATATTTTATTATTTCACGCTATGTATTTCAATTAAATTAGTTGGTTAATTTATAATATTATAGTAATCTTACTTTGTAATTATATATATTTAAAAAGCTTTTGCATTAAGTTTTCATCTGAATAAAAGACAAAAAAATTAGCATGTCATAACAAATTTGTAATGGCTGAACACATTATTCCCATTGTCTTTTCAAGAGCGGTAATTAAATTAAAAAAGTAAAAGCAACACGCAATCCCATTCTTTGTTAATTAAAGAAACGGCTTTAGAAGAATGAGAGACGCTTAAGTAGCAAGTTAGGAGTTAGTAAAAAAATAACAAAAGAATATCTTTTGTTTTTAAAACAGTTTGCATGTTCGCATCAGTTAACAATTTATTTTATAATTTCTATTCTCATTTCAAATTTACGATTTTTAAATTTGGAACATAAATTGAACGTTAGTTTTAGTTATAATTTAAACCAAGTACTTAAGTATTCCGATTACTTTTTTTTTCGTAAGTAGAGTTTAAAAGTCTCACGCACCGCACCTGTTACATTCAGATGTTCCCGAAATCCGGTAAAAAATCACTACGCCGATATTGATGGGTCAGTTCCGGTTTTTTGGTTATTTCATTAAAACACGATTTTATTGAGCGGATCGAATGCAACCATCTGTTACTTGTATTTATTTAAAAATAAATGGACTTAAGCTTTACCATACTATACTATTATGACTATAGTGTTATAATAATAAAAAAAAAAATAGTCGTTGGCAGTGTAATTCGTTTCAGTTGACACAAAAAATACCAATTAAAAAAAATGTGCCAATATTGTCGATGTCAAATTAATAGAACACATGAGTTATGGAATTTTATGTTAATATAAATATTCATACACGTGACAACGATTTATCTCGATGGTTATTTAAACAATGGTTAAAAAATGTATTCTAGAAGGTCTTATGTGCATGAATGTATTTCAAAAGCAGGAAACCTGTTTTTCTGTTGCGATATTGTGTCTAGCGTCATTATTCCGTGTTAATTGTAATGTAAAATCTGCCATCTTTGTCTCGCAGATGTGTGTGCGATTCGTTACAGTGCGCGGAGTTAAAAATGAATTCTTATCTAGATTAACAATATATTCTAGAAAATAATTGTTTTTTTTTTTTAATTGATGAATAAAGTCTATTTCGGTTTAAACCTCATTAAGTAAATCATTTCTATATCCTAATTGATACTGAGGAGGTTTTTTTTGTAAAGAAACGAAAAAAATACGCTCAACCCTAAAACGAAGCATATGGCATCACAAAGGGTCGGGGTCTCGTGGACCCGAAGAAAGAATAAAAACAAAGCTCTATATAATTAATATCAGCAATTAATTATATTCCTTGTAACGTAATAAAAGTAAGAATCCAACTGTTTGTTCTTATAACTCTTTTGTTTTTTTTTTATACGCTGATTAAATTGTTTTAATTTTTGTTCTCGGTTCGTTTGATACTTTGTTTTTAGTATTTTCATTATTGCAATTGTTTTGTAAAGAATAATTTTATTATTGTTTTGCGATTACGTAAATAATTATTCTGTATTTATGTTGAATTGTAAAATGTAAAATCTTTAATATTGTTTCATAAATTACTATTTGACATTACAAGTACACAGATTAAGCAATCATTGATAATAATAATAATGTTGTTATTGATGTCAAACTTTTTGATTCAAATTTATTTGTCTATGAAACGTTTAAGTGACGTTTTTAAATATACTTAAAATTATAGGTATAATGGTACTTAAAATACATTTATTTCGCTTACGCAATCACAAAACTATATTCATATATGTATGTATGTCTTCAATAAATTCGTTTTGTAATAAATTTTAGGCATCAATCGTCAGTAGGTACGAAGAAATTTGAAGAAAATTAAAAAAAAAAAAATAGACAATTAAAAAGAGGGTGAAGTCGTAAGTCCGATTTAATAACCAATCGAGCCCCCGACACCTTGAGAAAAAAGATTGAAGAATCTTCCACCCCCCAATATAATTTCCTAATCACCGAGCCGAACGTCCGGTTCCTACTAAAAAAGTCTTAGACGTCCTTGCTTCTGTCAAAATTCGATTTATATGGATAAGACTTTTGTTTTGCAATTATTGTTATTTTTTTTTTATTTTTCATTTATAAAAAATTAAGTTATAAAATAAATCATTTAAAGACTTTTTGAAAGACTGAACTTTTAAAATCGTAAATATATAATATATATGCATTAAATAGTGGGTAATTTTGTGTATTTCTATATGTAATAAATGTACTTTAACTGTATATATACTTGAGATTAAGATTCCAAATTCAAAAGATACGTCCATCATACTCCAACGATCACCATGTCAATATTTACTCGGTGAAAGAAGGCGACAAAAAATAAATTAGGCAAAACTCATTTCGTCTTGAACTCTCAACATCTGCGGCCCGGGGGTTGCAGTTCGAACTGTGAGTGTTCTTCATGTTAATTGTGCGTTATATCTATGTATCTGTACTACCTATATCAATCTTTAATGATAGATTTTTAGAAAGGCTATATAGGTAGGTATTTGAAGACTTGTGACTGCGAATTTGCGTCTAATTCTTAAGATGCAATTGATTTCTTGATCTTTGCAAGATGTAATATATCTTAAACTAGAAGTATAGTGTATGTTTAATTAAAAATGTAAGCTATAATTATCTTTAGTTTCATTATACAAATACACAGTATACAAATAACAGTTGTTTTCGTGTGAAGCATTTCATGTAATTGTATTTGTGATACTAAAGATCCTTTATTTAATTTATCCACAATAAGTTTATATAAAGCGTATTCGGCTAAATTGTATGTACCTATATATACATAAAAGATATGACATTTAATTATGTAGATTTTTTTAGCGAAAGTAATAATGTGTTTTGTATGAATTTATAAAAAAATATACAATATTATTTTATAACATGTCTATATTTTTATAATACTAATATTACATTCTTCACGTGCTCATAAGAATCGATAAGCATTTAATATTCAAGTACACTTTAAATAAAACTCCATAGACTTATAAAGAAAAAAATAATGAATAAGAAAATTTAATTAAACTTAAATGTTGCAAAGAAACCTTTCCTTCGAGAAGTTAACGTTATTTGAGATTTCCAGTAAAAATTTTATATGTAAGAATAACACTTAGTGTTAATTAAAAGATAACTCGAGAGCAAAGCGGCACTTTTCTAAAAAAGCAAGGGTTATGACTTTTCGTTTACTTTGAATATTACACGAACCGTTACATTTTTAATTATTTTAAAATTAATATAAAATAAATTATGCGAATAAAGTATCAAGATTGTATAACTGTCGTGTATGGAATGTCAAACATTGCAGTAATTATTTTGAAATGTTGCATTAATTATATGTTTTTCGCGTTAGTACGTACAATGTTAGCTCTAATGCCCTATTTTTAAAATATAATATAAACAAAAAAATGTAAGATAAAGTATCATGTACAGTTACACTATATTATATAAAACAAAAAAACGTAGAATACAGTGGAATGAAAACTGTGTCCAATTTAAAGGTAAAATATAAAACCAATTCCACAAATATAAAAAAAGTTCCACAAATGTAAATGTATGATATAATGTTAAATAAAGGACAGACAAGGGTAAGAAAGATAATAACGTTAAGGTAGCGTCGCTAATTTGTACGCAAACACGACTGAAATCAAATAAAAACCGATCACGCGAAACAACCTTTTTTCCATCTCGCCTTCTGTAAATAGGCTCTTATACTACAAACTGAAGATTTTGATACTTGATCTTATGTTTTCAAAGCAACAAATTTATAAATTTATGTTATTCCTTGAGAAGTTTACATGGATAATATTGTAATATTATAATTTCATACGCTATTCGTAACTGTAATAAGCGACTAATCTGTAATGGTGGATACGTCATTTTAATATAAGAAACTATAAATAATTTTGAGTCATGTATGTATCATATCGACGCGGAAACAAGTGGCTTAGTATAGTTTTATATAAAAGTGATATTATTAAAAAAATAAGGATGTCTTTTTTTTTATTTCCGAGATAAATCATTTGTGATTTGACCGCCACTAACCGTCAAAGGTGAACCGGAAACGCGTTACGTCAGATTGATTAATTACCTATATGCTATAATAATCTCAATCGAACGCCGATTAATATAATGTCATGTTCACTCACCCTTGCTATAAAATATCACTTTGTATCATCGCTTTATTGGATAGCAGAATATGTCCTATGATTTTTAATAACAAAAAACATTTTGTTTTTCATTTATTAAAAACGAAACAAATATTCAAATATCAAGAATGGTGCGTCAAACGAGAAGCTGCCCGCTTTTCTGGAGGGTGGAATAAAGACGCAATGAACAAAAAAAAATGACAGAAAAAAAGATAAGCGAGGGTCTCTGGACCAATCATGGAAATTACGACCATTTCCATAGGATTTTATTTATTTTACGAACACTTTAAAATGTTTCTTAAATGTATCTTAAAATTATTATTGATGGTAATTTATAAATTAATATACTGGTTTGCTAGGTATATCAAAATCACTTATTGGTAGGGTTAGAGCTGTTGCTTAGGTATCACTCATTCATAGAATATTCAGCCAGCAAACAGCAATAATTAACTGTTCCAGTTTAAAGGGTGAGTGAGCCAGTTTACAAGGGAAGGGATACACTTTACACATATATCATCTAAGTTCCTAAGGTTGGTGGCGCATTGATCTTACAGTTGCAATGTATATTAGCGGTTGGTGACTTTATAATGAATACATTAAGATGCTTAAAACATATTATCTTCAGATGACAACATCGATCATCATCATCTGAGGCGTTACAGCCGTGGGAGGGTCTTTGCCTGATCAAGGAGATATCTCCAGCAGGATCTTATCTTTGGCTTCCTCTCTCGAGATCTTTATATATAATACACTAATATTTTTCCACTATGTCACTTAAACAAGTTAATACTGAACAAGCCGATGTGTCGGTTGATATATAATTTGTAATAATAATTTCGTTTTATTATTTGTTTGTTAACAAAAGTGCATTTTACGAACCAATTATTATATAATATAAAAGTCAAGATTATTTCAGAACGCAATGAAACTAAAAATGAATTCGAAATGGTTTTTCGACGTTAAAAAGTTCGGTTAAATTCTCAACTGTTACAACGCCGCTCTCCCACGTGTATACTACTGACAGAATTCAGTTTAAAATACTTTGTTTTTGTGAAACTTTCCGATTCAAATTTTCATAATTTTCGTTAAAAAGTTATTTTTTTTTAAATAACATAATTAAAGCGTTACTTAATCAACATAAATATTTTAATTTATTTTTAGATATTTCGGTACTTTTATAATATCTTGTATCTCATTGGTTTCATATATCGATTATCATATAGAACTTATATGCATGTATATTGTATATGTAATACGGTAACATCATGTTAACATCCCACAGCTGGGCTATGTCTCATGTCCGTTTAAGATTATGGACTTATTCCACCACTCTACATATTTTCATATAATATATACATTTTCTCACAATGTTTTCCTTACAAAACACAAATTAAGAACATGATAATCCCGCAGTGCTTGCCTGGGTTTGAACTCATAACGGTTAAGATTCAAATGGTCTATCCACTGTGCCATTTAAATTTTGCCATTAATATATATAATATGTAAATATTTTACTTTCATTTTACTAACAAACTTTCGTGTAATCCTAGACGACTGTATTAGTCAAGTCGTCTTTTATGTAATTTTATTATGTGCGAGAAAATATTATTATTACATAAAATGTATAATGCTGTTTCTGAAGTAATGGGTATCAGCGCCAGTAAGGATATTAAAGTGTACAAATTAATTTTAAATATTAATATTTTACGTCAGCAAAACCAATTTTTTTTTTCAATAAGAGAGGTACAGTCTGGAGTAGGTACCACCTACTTATCATAAATATTCTACCGCTAAACAGCAATAATATTGGTGTGTTCCGGTTTAAAGGGTGAGTGAGCTGGTGTCACTGAAGGCATTAGACATAATATCTTAGTTTCTAAAGTTGATAAGGCATATGCGATGTAAGGCCAACATATTTTATATATCCAAAAAATAGATATAATTTTAAAACGTTATTTCAATCATATAATTCAAATTTTAAAGTCACAATATATCAAGAGGAGACCATATTTATAATTCAATTCCCAGTGGACCGGATTTCTTTCTCCCAGACAAATTTTTCCATTAAAATTTTTCGAAAATTATAAGATGGATTATGTGCTCAAGTTACCACAATTCCCAATGGTGGTTTAACGTCCCCTTACTTTTAACATCCACAAGTAAATGGATGAAGAGAAAAAAATATGGCGGACATTTTTATAATACCTAAAGAAAGTTGAAAATATATAAATAAGCATAAATTATATGGAGAGAAATGAATGTTCCTTAACTGTAGTTTTTTTATGGCATAGGAAGGCGGACGGGCATATGGGCTACTTGATGGTAAGTAGTCACCAACGCATAGACATTCCTATTGTATAAGAAATGTTAAACATCGCTTACATCGCCAATACGCCACCGACCTTGGGAACTAAGATATTATATCCCTTGTGCCTGTAATTACACTGGCTCATTCACCCTTCAAACTGGAACACAACAAAACCAAGTACTGCTGTTTTATATATATGTATAATATATACACAAATGATAACAACATACTACTACTCCAAGGCATATATAAATCAAATAAACCTCGGGTAAGTTGACTAGAAAAAGTTATATGTAGAGTTAGGGGTGACAAATCAAATCACCGATGTGAAGTGAAAATACGGCAGAGCAGCAGAATAGCTTTCGCATTTTAATTATTAATATCGAAGCACCAAACACGACCGATATATTATATAGATCAGTCTAATTCGTGTTGAGTTTAAATAAGCCCTTTGTGCGTTTAATACAAATGTTTATATTAACTTAAATAAATTAATTCTCTCTAAATACTAAATCCAATCTAATTACTAAAACAAAATCGAACACCGGCCATACATTAGGCTATCATTTATTCCGCAATTTAATTTAAAGGAAATGCATTAGCCGGCCACCGCATTGTGGTACGGTATTTCAGTATTTCTATCATCATTTTAATATTTAGTCATATATATATATACATACTTCGGTGTGGTAGTATATAAGGGTACAGAATACATGCGTTCAGATCAAGGGTCGAATCAATAGATGTTATATATTTTATTGTATAGGTAGGCGGACGAGTATATGGGTCACCTGATGGTAAGTGGTCACCAACCTTGGGAACTAAGATGTTATGTCTCATGTGCCTTTAATTACGCTGGCTCACTCACACTTTAAACCGGAACACAACAATACAAAGTACTGTTGTTTTGCGGTAGAATATCTGATGAGTGAGTGGTTAGTTTTAATTTTTAATAGTTCCAAAGATTAATCAAAATTATGTTACTAACTATAAATGTTTTGCATATAAAGAACACTAATTAAAAATGTACGCTAATTAAAGTTTTTTCTTCTTATTATTATTGCATATAATAAAGGTGTAAAGATAAATATATTATAGCTGTTTCAAAATCATATTAAGACGAAAGATTTGATATTGATATACTCATGCATATACAACCTGGAGTTTAACAATTCAAACTTGCTATATTAGCTTAAAGTGAACATATATCTACTCATTATGTTTCCATTTTATAAGGTAATAACTACCATATACATTCTTAGGAAAACTCACGTAATACTTTATGTATATAAGTATCATCATTACTTAAATGATAGCGGTGAATACATATCGAAATAAATAAATATAACAATAATAGAACCATTATACTAAAATCCCTCTTCAATATATACAGTATAGCTGAAGGTATCAAAGTATTTTGGACATGGAAATACATATTAAATGTAATATTAATGGAAATAGTGCATAAAAGAGAATTTCGAGCGTCACTGTATTTAGTATTCACGATCATATTACTGAATATTGTACATGTATGTAATATACGTGTTTATATTCAAAATGTGAGTGCAGAGCAAAATCGTCTGTATCTTGTTTTATATAAATACGAAAATAGCATGAGATTTTGTTAGCCGCGGGGTCACCGTCATCGCGACGCAATGACTGTATTGATTTCCCCACTCCCAGATCAACCCCCACATGTAGGTATATAAGTGATAGTTGACACGACACCCCCCAAATGCACAAATTCGTATCGGAACTGCTTAATATGACAGCGATCTCGTAAGTGTGGCTCATGGTATGTTATAAAACATCATTATATTAATAAAAACCGATGTGTGCGTGATGCTGTGTTAGTGTAAAGACGCGTTACACACCCACATAATTCATATATTATTAACACTCACTCACACAACGATCACCTATTTTTTTTTCTAACTGTGGGCAAAGATGTTATAATTGATTGTAATTTAAAAAACACTCTTGATACTTTTTAAATATTAAATCAGTTGAACATCTTTTTTGCATTATATTTTATTTTATTATACGTATTCAATTTTGTAAGGAACATTAGTGTTTGTGGATTGGTTTATTTTTGCGTGTCTGGATCCTTAAAACGCGGTAATCTTTTTTAACTTTATAATTAGAATTTGATAAATGAAATAAACACAGTACAGATAAAAAATACTAAGCTGATAATTGAATAATGTAACGGCAAGATGGCGCAGTGGTCGAAAGTTGAATGCGAATTAAATTCGTCGGTTCGTTTCACACTAAAGATAAATATATATGTTATAAAGCTTGAAAGGTTGTATCGTTAACACTACAATCAGATGCCCATATATTGTTTATAAATATTCACTTAATTCGACCCTTAGAAGCGGAATAATAAATAACAATAACAAAATAAATAACGTAAAAGTTATTATTAATTTTGAGGTATAATAAGTTAATTTGCAGAAGGTTCCATTTTTAAAATCAAATAATTATTTTTGATTTTTTTTTATACTTTACAATAAAACTTAAATGCTTGTAATATATAAGATTTCGTGCCCAACCTTAAATCACCTTTCGCAAAGAATCAAGTGATATCAGAAAATGTTATTAAAAAAAACTTCTCAACAGTTTCAAAGGGGATGAAAACTCTGTAAATTAGTAAAATACTTTCCACTCGGACAGTGAGTCTTTGTTGGCTGGCTCCGATTTTTAGGGTTACGTAAGAAAATCCGTTGATTGAAAAACGCTTGCAGGAACTTTAGCTGGAACTTTTGAAATGGAAATAAATTACAGATCTTATATTATTTCTTTTATTTAAAAACTAAAGTTAATGTTGAGAGCATAGTATATCTGGGTTGATTCATGGGTAGGTGGAATATGCTCTAAGCCTTGTCCTCAAAAGCTTAGTGGTGGGAAATGAATATTATTTTATTTTCAATATTCTTATTGTTAATGTTGAACATTGTATGCGATAAACGCTTCCATAAAACATTGAAAATAATTTAAAAAAAAAAAACAATCATATGATTATAATTTTAATACGATTCGGTCTTGACGATTTCACCTCGCCTCGTCTTTACAGTTTAATATCGAGTTTTCGCGCTTTCGAGCGTAAGATCTCAGCAACTTGTCAGAACACCTGCGCTTTTTTATCTGGACCTATGATGAAGTTTCGATTTAATGAGATTTTATATGTATATAATATATAGTGCTTCACAGAGCAATTTAGGCTATGACTACATAAAATGGTGGGGGGACAATTCTACTAACAAATTGTCACTTAATCGCTATCGAATCGAAGCGAAATCGTTGCCGCTTATCCGTTTTCCTATTATTTAATTGGTGGTAGAGGTTTGTGCAAGCTCGTCTGGGTAGGTACCACCCACTCATCAGATATTCTGCCGCAAAACAGCAGTACATGGTATTTTTGTGTTCCGGTTTGAAGGGTGAGTGAGCCAGTGCAATTACAGGCACAGGGGACATAACATCTTAGTTCCCAAAGTTGGTGGTGCATTGGCGATGTAAGCGATGGTTAACATTTCTTACAATGCCAATGTCTATGGGCATTCGTGACCACTCACCATCAAGTGGCCGATATGCTCGTCCGCCTTCCTAAACAATAAAAATATATATATATATATATATTTAATTTGATTATCGACTGTTAGTATAAAGGTAACCATAACGGTATAATTTTGTTAAAATATCGCTTCGGTTAGTCAAAGTTGGATCGTAATTGAATCGGAAACGTATAGTTTTCGTTATAGAATAGTAGAATTTCCCCTAGCATCATTCGTTAATAAGTATACAGAATATATCCTGGGACATTATTTACACACGGCCATCTGATCCCAAACTAAGCAGAGCTTGTACTATGGAAACCAGACAACTGATATACTACTTTTCTTTTGTAAATACATACTTATAATAGATAATTACACCCAGACTCAGGACAAACAGACATGTTCATGCACACAATATCTGTCCTGGGTGGGAATAAAACCCACGACCTGCGGCGTAAAAGGCAAGTGTCTTACCAACCACGCCAACCGGCTCGTCAAGAAGGATAGAAGCTTATGGTGCCTGATTCCTGTTCCACGGTAACGCCATGTTACTTGTTTTTTAACCGACTTCAAAAAAAGGAGGAGGTTATCAATTCGTCTGTATGTTTTTTTTTGTGTTTGTTACCTCATAACTTTCGACAGACTGGGTGAATGAAAAGGATTCCCATATTATTATTGCTAGGTATATTAAAGTGTTTCCTTGGCTTACATCGACTCCAAAAGGTAACAATAATTGTAACTACATTATCAACCGCACAACACATTCGTACCTACATATTGTTGAGTAGAAAATAGTAAGTTCATTATCAAATTATAGAAGAATACGCAATTATTTTTTTACTTTTTAGTGCTTATTAATTTGTTTTTCTTATGAAGTCGGTTTTTGTTTTGTTAAAAATTTTATTTATTCTTTATCTTCTTCCTACTATTGTTTTTTTTTAATATGTTAATATATATAGCGTTTATATATTCTTATTTATTTTATAATAACAATAAGTCAATATACATCTGTGTTTAACATTAAGTCCCCTTTAAATGAATATATAGGTAATATAAGCGATGCCAATCTAAGATGTTAATCTCGTACCTTAAGTAAGAATGACTTATTTTTAAGCACAATAGAGATGTCTGGAGAGAGTTTTTCAGACAAGCCAAATCTGATATGATCTGGTTAATGGTCTTTGTCCATAACACACACCTATACATATATTGCCACCGGAAAATGAAACCTTTAGCACTTATTATACGGTTTAAGATCAGTTGTACTAATAATGACAGTTACTGTCATTGCGTAGCTAATCAAGGGATCTAAGGCGTTATCCTTTACCAATACTTACACTGACTCACTCATTGAAACTGTCATACATTATAAATAATTAATGAGTGGATTGATCCACCACAGAACATAAATGTTTGTACGTTTAAGATTAGTGAACATTTAAACGTGTTTATTTTTATTTACATTAATTTTCAAACAATTATCGTTGATTATATTATTTCTTGGTTAAGATTATATGATAAAGTTGATCTATTGTTTGTATAATACTTACATTGTATTTTATTCATAACTTTTTATACTTATTAAAACTGGCATCCTCAATACAAGACTATTATATTTACGTATAAGTGTGTACCTCTTGTGAAATTAAAAAAAAAACGAATAAATATTTATCTACGCAATTAATGGAAAAAAAACATGTGAATCCAATAGATTTGTTCTCTGAAAACATTCGAAATTCAATCTATTAATGGCCCATCTTTGGGCTAAAGCTCTCCTTTGAGCAGAAGATACAGAGCTTGCAATAGTAAATTGTCAAAATGTAATGCAACATTGACCTATAATCTTAAGCAAAAACATGATTCAAAATAATGTGATATGATGTTTTTAATTATCTGTATTCTTTAAGTTTGTAGTGTGTCTGTGGTTTTAATATACTATTGTTTAATTAATTTAATAACTATCATTTATATTATGGACAGGATATCAATAATATTTATATAAATAAAGAAAAGAAAAATATTTAATTTATGGTTTAAAATTATTTATACAATTAATTATTCATGTAGTTCGAATATTCAATTTTCGAACGCGAACGAACACAGATTGAGTCTGATCTATGCGTACGAATTACTTAACTTCAATAATAATTACAGCGGAGTTAAATACGAATCGTCTGAAATACAATACCCTACAATTATACCTTATACCTGTAAAACCTGCCTTACGTATACGTCACCTTATCATTAGTAGGGTAGTATCTAATATACCCGGTAAGCATTGCATTGAAATTGTTTTAAAAAATATGTATATAACATTCGCGTTTTCTCAACGTCATTCTAATTTCAAACAAATACATTTCGTTCCATTTGTAAGTTCCAATTTTAAAATAAATAAAGATGGACTCCGAGGAGCCATTGTTATGTAAAATCGAAGTAATTGACGTAACGGACGGAGTTTTTACTTCGCCATTCTATTTATTTGAGAAACTTTTAAAATGTCTTCCTTTGATTAAGTTGAATAGAAAAATTGTGAGCATCGCTCTTTTGTAGGTTTTTGTTTACTTCTTTTTTATTACAAAGTTTAAAATAATAAAAGAAAATGTATTAATTTTATAAATATAATATTATAAAACATCAAATTTGAAAACGCTGGTACTTAATTCATAGTAACATAAAAAACAAAAAGACAATTTTGCACTACATTTAAACATCCGTAAAGTCAACATGTTAAATTTCAAAGTCACACTTCAACTGGCCGTCATATGGACACTACTGTAATTACGACAATTAAAAAACTCATTACGCACTGGCAGCCAACAATCATCGTGAACCGTGAATAAATATTTAATTACTACTGGCAACACTGCTATTGACTATTGTGTGAAAAAGTGTGGGAACATTGACAATGCTTTGTTCTATTTTTTTGATTTCAAAAAGTAATACACCTGGTTTTCAAACTATACATAAATATTTTTTTAATATTTACTTATTTAGTAAGATTAACTTATTTAAGAAATGTTTAAAACGGAAAAAAACATATAAGATGCTATTCCGCTTAATTGAATGTTAATTAGATATTACTTATCTATGCATTATTTAAACAAGAAAATATAAAATATGTTAATAGTCGCTTATATCTACATATCAATAAAAGTCGACATTGAAAAAAGATCCCACCGAATAACTAATTTAATTATATTGCGCATACGAATAGCCCGAAACGTCGCTATTGGCTAGTTCGAACATGGAAAAACACGTGAATTTTTTTTTTCTAAACCACGTAGAATGTACGTTGCGTAAAGCCGTGTTCTGATTGGCCGGCCGTCCGGCAATAGCAGACCATTGGACAATTTTTTTTCCCGCTTTTCACGTATACGGCGTTCGTAATTTTTTTCGCGGAAACTCCGGCCAATGGAACGAACGTAGTTTTAATTATAAAAGTTGTTCTAGTCTCGGATTGTTTTTGCGGCACGTATATGGAGGCAGAATAACGAGTTGCATGAGTGCTATAGGTATTTTATAAGGCCACTGCTATTTTAACCACGGAAATCGGATTTAGTTTTTACTAACTTCTGATGTCGTCGACATGTTAAAGAACTTATTTTATGCGGATACGTATGTTGTATGGTTTGTTAATTAGTTGTAATGTTGTGAAATGTATGTAAAGGAATAAATTCTATGCATTCGAAATTTGAAATGTTTCTGAATTTAGGTTTAAATACGCATTATTGCATTGGTACAGTAATTTCGTATCGAGATGTTTTTAAGCGCGAAATAGCTCGCGATGCGATCTGTTTTATAATGGCCGACCGGTTTAAATTTGGAATTCTGAAGACACATCCCGTATGCCGTGATGTATGCGCTTGCGTTTTATTAAATTTGTTTATTTACACTAGCTTCAGATCACGTTTTACCTTATGGATGCCGCGATAGACGATTGTTGCGAAAGCTTTTAATGGTTTGCGATAAATATAAATTTAATAGTTTTAGACTATAACTTTGTCATTCGGATACAATATTATTTTAAAGTAACTAAAAAAAAAGTTTTGACATTTATTTTATACGTCATCGTTTCTTAGCTAATCAATATTAAATAACTTTTTTAATCTGCTTTAAGTTGAAGAAACTATTTATAAATATATTGGTACATTAAAATTGGATTTTTAATTAAACCATTATTTGTGACGTCGATTTTCTCGGGTCAAAATTAGACTCCCATAAAGTGACCGGTAGTAATCTCTACGAATGAGACGCCAGTAATATCAATATTATTAGTAATAAATCTTATATATAATGTAGACTAACCTGTATGTAGCCGGGTGTGTTGCTGAACATGGCTCAATTGCTTGAACCGTCTGTCGCAGTATGAGCACTTGTACGGCTTCTCGCCCGTGTGAACCCTGATGTGCTGGACCAGCTGGTGGTTCGAGCTGAATGATTTCAGGCACTGCTGGCATTGGTGTGGTTTCACCTCACCACCCAAGCCACGTTGCAGCTCCCTCGCGTGCATCTGCATTGCGTTCTTGTGCATGAAGATCTGAAAAAGGGTGGTTGGCTGATTTATTTGGAAATTTAAAGAGTTTTTTTGGGGTGAAGAGATTTTGAAATTATTCCGTGCTTTCTTTACAGTATTTGGACTTTTATTTAATAATGACTTGAGATGTTATGTCTTATTAATCAATTAATTGGGAAAATAATTGAGATTATTATAAATCGGACCAGGAGTTTTTGAAATGCAAACGAAACTATCATCTTTATATAAAATAGTCTTATCTCAGGTGAAATTAGATTTATAGTTATAATATATTAGGATCATTGTATAACTTTCACGAAATATATATAACACGTAGGTAAATATAATTTTATACAAATGTCGTATGTATTTCAACAGATATTAGCTTGAATTCATTTGATAAAGACTTTTCACGAAAATTATTCAATAGACTGTAATGAAATTTTGCTTATAATTGAATGTTAATATATTTTTTCTGTTTTGTCAAAGTAAGCGAAGTAAAAAAAAATAGTCGCAAATCGATTACTTATATTAAATAATGATGTTTAAGTTAAAATGTTGTCTCTACATTACATATTGTACACTTCAAAATTATTTTATAACTAGCTGATACCCGTGACTTCGTCCGCCTTGCTTGATATATTATCAATGTTTTCTTATGTACGAAGGAAAAACATCAAAACGATCACAAGCAAAAATATACTTTGTTTAAACCTACATCACTCTACACCTTGTATTTTGTTTATTTTCTGTGTGCAATAAAGCTGTTTATTATTATTATTATTATCACTGAACACGCAGTGCATAAGCAAATCGTTGTTTCTTGAAACTTTAATAACTTTTTATTAAATTAAGATATCGCAGTACCTAATTTCTTTTTTGATAAGAGCAAAGTGTCTAAGAAATAAAATTGAGAAAATTTCATTGAAATCTATCCAGTAGTTTTTCCGTGATGCGCGCACAACTACAGACCTCTATCATTTTATTTATATAGATAATTAGTGTAAATCGACAATGATTGTGGCAAGACACATACATAGCCACAAGAAACCGCGTTCAGATAATCGAAATACATCAAAAAACGAAATCAACATTTGCTTTTGAATTGAATGACATTTTCCAAGATTAAAGTTTCCACCGATTACCAATGTAGATTCCATCGAGAATATATAATAATATTAATTGTTCCTGACTGTACTAGCCGCCATAGCGTTTAGACCCTACTACCACTAGTAGAGTATAGTATTTGCTCTACCGAGTAATATAAAAAAAAAGTTACTCCACGCTTATGAAAATATTTTATCGAGTGAACGCCTTCAATCAATCTTTTCTTTACATAATTATGATTGTATTCTATCGAGATTTAAATTAAGAATTGATAAAAAGTCATGATATATATTAAGAATTTATAAAAAGACTGATCGAGTGAGTGAAAGATACCCGCTATTTTTTATCTGTAAATTTTCACCAGTAGATAAGAATGAGAGCAAGTAGACTGCTATAGTATATAAGGATGGATATAAAGACATAACAGTCGGAAATAAATTTAATACATAAAATGAAAATGTGAACAGATTGGTTCACAAAGAAAAATAAACTAATAATAATAATGATCTCCAGACCGATTTCGGCCACGGCGGCCAATCTTAAGAGAGATTAGCCAACTGCGCAGGAGAAATTATAGTGCACAAGTGTGTGCGTAAATACAGTTGCACTCTCAATTCGATGGGATGGAAATCAGACAGAGCCGGAAAGAGTTCAGGTGCACGACCATCGATTTTCCGTGCTTTCCGAGACACGGGAGTGTAGAGATGAATTTTAATCACAAATTAAGCACATGAAATTCAGTGGTGCTTGCCCGGGTTTGAACCCACGACCATCGGTTAAGATTCACGCGTTACGAATACTTACCAATAATTAAAAAATATATAATCATTATTATAATATGGAAAACTATTGTTTAAAGTAATTACTTAGAATATAAGGATTATAATTTAATTGCAAAATTAGCTACTACTACATGTTTCGCGAAAGATCTTGGCGAGAAAATATTTCTTAGTAATAATACATATAATATTTATAAATGAATGAAATATATATAAATAAATGATATCGTATTATAGTTCTGTACGTCCGTGTACAATCCACATTAGGTGTAGGGTGTTAAGTTTCGCGCTGGCTCCTATAATTTTGCCATGGTAAAGAAATTGCTTTCTACTAGTGAGTCAGATAAGAGGGAATTATAGGGACTTAAAATTATTTATCGCCTCCGTAGTCCGTGAGCGTTATATTTTGATATGCGATGGCTGGTGGGATTTGTGCTTCATGGAATCATATATATTATTTTATTTTGTAATTGAATATCATTTGTTTAAATTGATTATTTATTTGATATATGATTGATAAGCAACAAATTAGTTTCTTATTATTATTCTCTTGATCAGAGTATATATTTTTAATTATTTTACTTGTAAATTGTCTTAATAGTAAATAATAAATATACCAAATAAAGTGTTGTTTTAAAGTATTTTCTCATGCAAGTGATTATTCTTTTAAGAAAAAAATATACCTATCGGTTCGGTATTTTGTTATCGTTGTAAATTGACAATTTAGATATACATTTACACATATACTTATTATGTGTTTAGTATTCATTGTGTTATTGTTTATACAATACGTCTATAATAAATATATTTTTTTAGACATGTTTTGAAAAAATTAATGATATATTTTTTTAAATTGTATTTCTTTTTTATTGAAAACTTTTTAATGGAAAAAGTTTTCTTTGGAAAAATGGAAAAGTAATAATTTAATTATAATATATAATTATTATTTTTTAATATGCGGAGAGCATTGTGTATGCCATTGAGATGATGGAATATTTGAGATTTTGTTTGATTTCGCAAAATATTTTTTATAAGTTTCAATATAAGATACGATAAGAATATCGTTTGTATGTTGCAGTTGCAGCATATTATAGTTATTTAATTAAACGCCATTTTTATAAATTTTCCTTAACAACAAAATAACATAACAACAACATTTATTTAAGAAATAAATTAAATTTTTAATTAACGAATTAAATTTAAAGATTACATAAACGGATCATTTAAGTATACACAAATATAAATTAATTACGTAAAATAAACAATTGTCGTTAACAAATAATGCAATCAGCTTAATCTTAGTTATATATTACATAGGTATATTTATCGAAACCTTACTTCTATGCGATTGCAAAGAAACGACTTCAGACACGCAAACGTACAATGTAGGCCAAGAAAATGTATACACGTTTTAACATTATTGCTATTAGAATGCGATATATTATTTTCACCTCAATCCTATGATATAAGTTTATACTTGAGTTAGTATGTACCGCTATTTATAATATTGTGGATTTTATTTATTGCTGTATTTATGGGTTAATAAATAAGAAAGGCTTAGCTAGAAAGTATTTATATAGGATGTGTTTTTACGACGTATTTTGTTTGTTTAACGTCATTATGAAAGTTATTTTAGTGGATTCTTTTAAACTAACTTCTATATGATTTATACATATTAAATTTGGAATAGAACTCAGAATTGAATGACAATATGGATGAAAAAGAAACGTTATGAAATAAAATACATATATATTAATTGATTAAGATAAAGATTTATGAACAAATAAATTAGTAAAAATATTACCTGTGATAAAATGGCAGCATTTTCAAACTTATTCCACACATCACAGGGCATCTCATCGCAAAAAAACGCGTGCATACTAAAACAATGTCTAATTGTAATGTAACGTAATATTAATCCGCTTTGATTGAGGAAAATACGGTATAAACATTTATTAAGTTGTTTTATATGAAATATTTTTAATTTCTTATCGCCTTCCTGTAATAAACGGCTATATTTTTCAGTAGACAACAGGAAAAGACGGACGCTGATTTGTTTGTATATATGTACTATATTAAGCCATGAGTAAGCTTGTCCTTTAATTTTTTTTTTATTAATAATAATATTGTGCTAGTTTTAAATATATTAAGTGCTAAAAAATATACGGTGTATACTTTAATTGGTCGACACTGTAGCCCTTTCACGCGTGTTAGAAAGTGGAACTAGAGGCTTTGATCACGCAACGAAGAAATTGCAAAGAATTTATGCTTTTGATACGCTATGATGCCGGGGTCTAAGGTTCTATTCCCGGAAGGCGCAACGAGAGATATACTCAGAGATTTATAACGATATCACTATCGACCTAACTGTTATAATGTTTTATTATAATCGTTTACAAATAAACCGGTTTATGTTAAGTTCGTGCCACATCTTCGCTCAGACATATCGCTAACTGGTAGAAGAAAAAAAATACAATACTATCGCAAAAATTAATTAAGTCAATTAGTTTGTACGTTTCCTTCAATTGTAATTGTTATTTTGGTTTCAATTATTTATGTACGTGTATTTCCTGCTCAATATTTTTCAATATATATACATAAAATAATAATACTTATATAATAAATAATGTTTATAAAAATATATTTTGTTTTTTAAGATAAAAAAATGCATTAGAAATTTTCAAAAATAATTTTTAAACTTTCAGACTGATGTCATTATGTTTTCTATACTTATATAATAAAGGAGAGTTTGTTTGATTAATTGATTTCTCTGAAACTACCAGTCAGATTGAAAACAGAATATTTTTACATTTAATAGCCTAAATCTTGAGGAAGATTACTCACATTAAATGAAATCAAAATATACTTTATGGAAGACTCTTGGAAGAACTTTTGAATTGTTATTTTACAAGATTAAATTAAATTTATATTACTTACTAATATACATATAAATAATATATATATCCGATAGGATTATGAGAAGGAATAGAGCACACACGTGTGCACTATTATAGCCTCAAATAGAAATAGAGAACGGAATAACAGATACACAAATCCGTCATTTCGATAATAAGCTACTAATTGTACACGCATAAGAGCATTACCCTTTTTTATACAATGTCGAGTAACATCGTCAATATTAACTTATCATAATACGGAACGTGCTCAGAGAACCCCTTGAAATTAGAAATATAAAAAACGACATAACAAAACCCATGAAAAATGCAAAGTTCATAATTTTTCCGTAAAATGTTCCGGCGTTGGAATTAAGTCTCTATTAAGGGCAACCCTTCCGATGTGATTTTTAACAAGATTCGAGCCTTGATAACTGGGGCTGAATTCTACTAATGTAAGAAAAATAAATATCGGTCCTCCAGGCCGATTTCGGCCACGGCGGCCAATCTCAACAGAGATTAGCCAACTGCGCAGGAGATATTATAGTGCACAAGTGTGTGCGCAAACACAGGTGCACTCTCTTTTCCTTAGCTCTCATAATCCGATGGGACGGCAATCCGACACGACCGGAAAGAGTTCAGGCGCAGGACCAACGGCTTAACGTGCTTTCCGAGGCACGGGAGTGTACACACTTCCATCTTCCAGACTCCGGGCTGCTACTGAGAATTTTCTGACAGAAAACCCCAATAACTATTTATTGGCCCGACCTGGGAATTGAACCCAGGACCACCGAGTCTGCGGCCTAATATCAAGCCACTAGACCAACGAGGCAGTCTACTAATGTATAACGATTATGACACGTTGCCGATTAAATTCCAATCAGCTTCATTCCAATCTTACTTTGACTTCTATATTTATTCGGATCGGAACTGAACCGATATTTTATCATACACCGGCATGTTAAAACCAAACTTAATTGTTAACTTTTATGCCAATCGTTGATAATTAAATTAAATAGTAAAACGGATAAACGGCAATGATCACGTTTCGATTTTTTAGACTGACTGACATTTTTTAGTAGAATTAGCCCCTGAATACGTTTCGATTTTTTCTAGATATTGTCTAGTGAACTTTCAAGTGTTGGATTTCCAATTGTACATACTTATTTGTAAACATCGAGCGGTTTCATCTGGGTTAGTTTTGTATTACATAATAAAAAATAAAAAAAAATGTTGTCTTGCTTCTTGAAACTGAAATAGTGATATGAACTTAATGAAGATAGTTGATTTATTAAATCACGGACAAGACAAACCAATTGTGTAAATTTGTGTAAATGTATACTTCATATTGGATTTTTTAATTTTTTAATAATGTGCATTCGCAACCACAAAAGGAGAACAGGTCTTAGACTAGCAGTGGAAACTTAACAAGCTAAATATTTTTTTTTCTTATCTATCATTTTAATGAGATATTTATAAATATATATACTAGGCACTGGTAACACCTAGGTCCTAGGTATTTCCGTAAGCCCCAAACATTTCAAACACGCTGACAACCGTCAGATCTAAGACGTTGTCTTTTGTGTCGGGAATAACACTGGTTCGCTCACCCTCCATAACAACAGTACAAAGCATTGTTGTATCATGGCAGGTATCCTATTTAGTATATATGTATCTATAGACTAATTGTTTGAATGTTATTTCATTACAAAGAAAAACCAATGATAATTTCTAGGTAGTTGTAATGGCTTTCGATTTGAACACGATCATCCTGTCCTAGCCCATTAATGAAATAATTGCTTTAATATTGTGGAAAGACTGCGAGAAAATCGATGTGGTTTTCGATCGCGACATGGAATAGTCTAACAAAACAGCGTAACTCGTCTTACGACGTTTTAATTCTGCGACAAGCATGTTTAATCGAATTTATTTCGTATAGAATAGTTTTGCAAATAATTAATCACAAATTCATGGTTCGAATTTCGTAATTCGAATGTAGAACAAATTCGAATATCCATTTAAATATAAAAACTCTTTTTATCGAATAGACTTCAATTTTATCTTAAAGTTATAAATAATGGTACACAAAATCTTTAATTAAGCTAAGCAATGAAAAAAGAAAATTTCACAAAAAATGGAAGATTTACAAAAATCAAAATGACTATAAAATATTTTCTCTTTTAAGAACTAGGCTACGTAAAAACGAAAATGAAACTTACAACAATTATATAACTTTCTGTGAAAATAAAATTAAAGAAAATACAAAATTCTTTTATACTTATGTTAAATATAAAAAGAAATCAGAAGAAATTCCTATTAAAATGGTATTTAATGGTATAAATTATACAGATGGTCAGGAAATTTGTGAATGCTTTAATAATTTTTTTCATTCAGTCTTTGTCCATCCCCAAAAACAAAATACACTCGTTTCATGCAATCTCATTTCTTACTCAAATCCTTCAATACTTACTTTACTTGACTCAGTATCATTTGATGAAGAAATTGTATTCAAAGAACTAAAAAACGTTAATATTAACAAAGGAGCTGGGCCTGATGGTATTCATCCAATTCTTATATCAAAGTGTGCCAAAGAGCTATTAAAACCCATAACCCTTTTATTTAAAAAATCATTATCCTCGGGGGTGTTTCCTGAATATTGGAAGCTAGCACTTATAACACCTATCCCTAAAAATAGTCAAAAAAACTTAATTACACAATATAGACCTATTTCTAAGTTAAGTATATTTGGCAAAATATTGGAGAAAATAGTAACATCGCATATAGTATACGCCATCCGCCATCTAATATCTGATAAACAACATGGATTCATCAAGTCACGTAGTGTTGAGTCGAATATGTTGACTTTTACTGATTATTTGTTAAACGCAATGGACTCCAATTATCAGGTAGATGTCGTGTATACCGATTTTTCCAAAGCATTCGACAAAATTAATCATGATATTCTTATGAAAAAGCTTGGAAATATCGGTATACACGGTAATCTGCTAAGATGGATAGAGTCATATATACGTAACCGCAGCCAAGCTGTTTGTTTAAAAGGGTATTGTTCTAGTTATTTACCAGTACCTTCCGGTGTACCACAAGGTTCGCATCTTGGCCCCGTTCTTTTCTCCATATATATAAATGATATAAGTAGCGTCCTTCACGATGTCGATCATTTACATTATGCTGACGATACAAAATTATTTACAGTTGTTACGCGTCCTGAAGACTGTTTAAAGTTACAATTAGGTTTAGATAGATTATCTCAGTATTGTAAAAACAACCAACTTTTTTTAAACGCTGAAAAATGTTGCCTAATGACTTACAGTAGAAAAAAGCAACCCATTTCATATAATTATAATTTAGATGGCAACTCTCTTTCGCGTGTTAAGAGCATTCGTGATTTAGGAATTATAATGGATCAAGAGGTTTCCTTTAAAGCACACTTTGATTTTATTATTAAAAAAGCGTTGAGAAATTTAGGTTTCATTAATAGAATAACTACACCTTTCAAAAAAGTTATTACCTTTAAATTACTCTATTTTAGCTACGTTCGATCAATTTTAGAATTTGGTTGTTCCGTATGGAACCCTTCAATTAAGCAACACATTGATCGCCTGGAAAAAGTTCAAAAGAAATTTATTAAAATACTAAATTTCCGTAACCAGCAATCGCATACCTCATATAGTTCATCTCTTAAATATTACAACTTGTTAAGTCTTGAAAACCGCAGGAAACTTTTTGACATGGTTACACTTTTTAATATTATAAATAATAAGATTGATTCTGCTAATTTACTTGCAAAAATAAACTTTATTATAAAAGCTCGACTTCCTTGTCGCCCCTCGAGAAATATACA
Organism: Nymphalis c-album; assembly: GCA_963151315.1. NCBI lineage: Eukaryota > Metazoa > Arthropoda > Insecta > Lepidoptera > Nymphalidae > Nymphalis > Nymphalis c-album. The sequence continues at coordinate 6,536,392 of OY720611.1, read as the reverse complement.
TGCCCTCATACCACCCAGATATCATAAAAACTACACCCGTAACAATTTCTTTTCACGTAGCATTACAACTTATAACAAAGAATTTAATGATATTGATCTTTTCAATAATTCCTTGAATACTTTTAAAACCAAAATCGCAGGAAAACTTCACTTATAATATATTAAACGATCTCTTTTTTTCTCTTTTCGTCTTTTTTTATTTATTTATTTTTTTAATGTATATTTTTTTTTTTTTTTTAATTTATAGTGACTAAAATGATTTTTTATATAATTTCTTATTTACTTGTTATCTATTTAATAGTTTAAGGTATGTATCATTTCTGTTTAGACGACTTTCACCACTGTTTTCAAACTGATGTTATTAAAATATATATATATTCTAAATGTATTCAAGTTTGGACACTCCTTGTCTTTATGTTACTTAGTTTTAGATCATTGTAATTTTAGATTAATGACTGTTTGTGTCAAAATAAAGAGAAAAAAAAAAAAAAAAAAAAAAACGCGGCGCGATAATTTCAAAATGAAATATAGTATTCGTTCTCCGCATAAATACTCGATAAAGATCAGATTTAACACGTTTAAAAATAAACATTGAAAAGAATTGAGTCAAGTTCAGAAAAATTCGTTCAGTGTCAGCAACACGGGTCAGGCTAAATATAATCTAAATGAGCTCGCTGGTGCGCATGCGTTAAAAAATAAAAGTGCACTTTATATCAACCAACGAGATATCTATAGAATGTTAATTTTTTTTATTGAGTGCGATGTAAGTTTTATGAGAAACTTTTACGGGGTTAAAATTTATAGAGAAATCATTAAATGCATATTTAAATTTGAATTATAATAACTAACAAAAGAAAAAATCCAGTAACTCCAGTAATAATACCACTTTACTATTTAGTTTCATTGAAACTAAGAGGATCTACTGATTATAATCTACATTCTCCTTAAAATGATCGATGGGATTGTCCTTTCTCCTCCTCCTTATCCCAGCGGTGGGATTTCCACGCTGAAAATATTCTTTTTTCATTCCTCTTATTTCAACGTAATTGTTGACTGATAGTCAATATTTAGTCAATATACGATACCCCACTAATTCATTGCATAGATGAATAACATAGCTCCTTAATAATCATCCTTCATACCTTCCCTATTAAGATTAATTATAAAAAATAACACTGTAACTACACTACACGTGAATTTCATTAGTATGGAGGAGTCCAGAACTAGGTTATGTGGCATCCCTCAATTTGAGCAAAGTTCTCAAAGGCTGAGCGCATATTGGAGCATAGTTCAAGATACAATATTCTTAATATCGTTATGTTATAATATCATATTATTATTTAGCGTAAACGATACCGCTTTAACGATTATTTTCTATTGTTTTTTTAGAGATGTAGTTTTTTTAATATGTGGTAAACTTAATTGTGAATTATTATAAAAACTTTTGTTAAATTTATTTACTACCTCCGACTGTGAATTACAAATAAAAAAAATACTCAAACCTTTAAAAATATTTTTAACGAAAGATAATAAGCTCAACCTGTTCAATATTTCATCATTATATGTATATAACTCTTCTATTTTACATAATATTTTATTATGTATTAATCTGGGCAAGCAATACTTTCCAAAGATTCAATCATAAACAAAACGTGTTTGAAACAAATGGAGAAATGAGATGATAATGTGTACCCTTTTTCTTTCTAAGAGAAGAATATGTTAATCGATAGGAAATGGCGACTTATTACGCCCTTCTCAGTGATTCCCCACCGAGGCTAGCCTACTGCACAGAATATATAAAAAAGCACAAATTTAGTCTTATCTCTCACTCTCACAATCCGATGGGATGGCAATCCGGTGTGAACGAAGAGAGTTGAATGTAACTAACGCTTTACGTGCATTCCGAGGCCTAACTGACTCTGACTGAAACTACAGACAGATACTGAAAGAAAATTAACAGAAAAAAGTGTGATTTTTATCGTTAACTGCCGTAGTAACTTTTTAATAAATAAGCACCTACTTTAAGACGTGTGATGTCATTGAAAATATTTAAAACTAAGCTGTCGGAACATATCATACAAAATCTTAAAACATCTTTAAAATTAAGTACATTAAATGAGTAAATAGCTTGTAATAGCTTAAGATCACTTAATTAACTTTAATTTATTGTTTCTATGTTGAAGTTGTGTCTTTTATGGAAAATAAAGATTTTTGAAACTGAAAACTGGACACGTCTCTCTGGACCAACGTTTGAAACCGGTAATTCAAGCAAATTTTTAATTTGAACATTTTAATATTTTTACGGTAGAATTCATGTGAAACTACTTTTAAAAGCTAGTAATTTTAATTCAAATCCGACCCCATGTGGTTCACTTGTCAACATATTCGAAACAGGTGTCAAAGTTACAATTAACAAGTTATCGCTTCCCGTGAAGTATGTAATTTTGTTGTTACAAAAACCACCGATACATAAAAGGGGTAATTTTTTTTTTATTATTACCCTCCTGACGTCTTTCGTTTGATTCTTTTTGATTGAATTATAATTTGTGTCGTTCTATTTTTAAATTTTAATAGCTGGATCGATAGCAACGAACACTAGTAGTTGTCTTTACATATAAGAATAGATTAACTTTTTTTTTATTTATTATAGAGCTATTCTAATGCTCACACGTCAAAAGTTAATAACCCACTTACGGTGTTATACTATTTTGGTGCGTATATTCTTGAAATGTTATAATTATTATGGTCAATGTAGCGTATCCCTTTCTGACATTACACGACCTTTTTCTGCGGTGAGTTTAATTTATACTCGAGAGAGGCACTACAGGACTAGCTTATAGGTATCATAATTATGTACATAATCTAACAAAATATATTTATAATGATTTTATTACCTTAGTATTTCTTTATTTATTAAAAAAAAAACAAACTTCAATGTCACAGTGGTAATAAAAAAAATTTAATGATGTCATATCATACGATGACACACGACGTCTTATTGAGAGAGAAAAAAATATATTTTTAAACAAAGTACTTATCGGTTCAAGGCGTGTGTTACTCATATATATCAGTCTTTAATAAAACTCGGCCTTGGCGTTAAGAAAATATAAACAAAGAAATTATGTTATAAAAATAAAATCTATATAGTTGTTTCTTTATATAAATATTATCGGTTTTACCTTTTAATGTTGTTTATAAGATTAGTAATGTGTCTTCTTCTTTCTTATATCGATTTAATGGTGATAGAAAGAGACAAAAAAGTTTCACAAGTATGACTATAAAAGCGAGTTTTGAGTACTACACACACAGAGTGGCACATTGATACATGCAGGTTTCCTCACGATGCTTTATTCACAGCCAAGCACGAGATGTTATTATAAACACATGAAATTTCAGTGGTGGCTTCGAACCCACAATATTCGGTTAGGTTCCAGTTGTTCTAATCACTGGGCCTTTAAGATTAATCTTAGCTTTCATTTGGTTATAATTGTCTTCGCGAATAAATTCCAAACCTCCTTAAGAAAAGAGGAGGCTTGTACCCAGGGGCTATTTATAATCTATTACCTAAGTTATTAATATACATTTCATTGTATTATAATATTTATAGTTTAATTAAAGTTATTTTCAGCAGAGTTCATCTCGTAACATGACAATTAAGGAGTTCTCGTTATTGTCTAATTGAATTTTTATTTCTGTAACAAAATTTAATTTTATAATTTAAAAAGTATTTTTTAATTTCGTTTTGCGTGTGTGATAGCGTTATGTTACTTGAAATGTTTCTAGCTTACAAAACACAATGAAGTTCCACTTATATAATTAATAATAAGATAAATTGATTATTTCAATACTGTTAGCACAAATAAACCACTAATAAAATATCTTCATAGAGATAATTTGAATATAAAGCACCTTATATATCGCAGCTTTTGAATTTGTACATATTGTTGAGAATATTTGATTTAAGACAGAGAAAAGTAGGCTATAAATGAATAGACCTAACAAGGATTGCTAAATAAATGATTCGTCCCGATTCATGGTATGTAGGCTATGCTATGTTAGAGAGGGACAGATATAGTCTGGTCAGATGACGGTTAAGATAGTACAATCTCGATTCTACGCCCACGATATTTTGTACTTCCTACTGAGGTACTGGCACATGGTGTACATACTTGACCTATCATATACAATCAAATCTCAACCTTATAATTAATGATTTAGACTTGATATTCCATCACATATTATTTGAGTTAAGACGTTTTGTTACGTATATCATTTAAAAGAATAACGCCAGTTGTAGACCGCATTATCTTTTTTAATTGGTCAATAGTATTGGATGGTTATTACTTCTGTTCATTGGTTTTAATCGATTTTGATTGTAACGAAACGTGTAATACAATTCGATTTAGTTTTTTATCAAAACGAATTAATGAATGAATTGAATATACAAAGAAATCTTGAACTAAATGTTTACATAGTAAATAGATGATTAATAATAATATGATATTTTGCTTGATTGGAATAATATAGTTTTAAATTAATGCATACGTTGGTAAATAGTTACATTCTTACACGTATGCGATTTTATATACATATAAAGATATGTTGTCTGTTTATAATTATTAAAGTGATTTTTGATATATTTTTTTAGAATACTTAATAATCAAAGGTTTGGAGGTGGGGGTTGACAATTGTAATAGTTTTTAAAACTTTCTGACTAAATAGAATTGTATAAAGAATCATTGGTCTGAGATGGCCCACTAGTTAGAACATATGAGCCAAAAAATCAACCACCAAATTTTCTGTTACAATTTACAATTCATACCACGAACATTCGTGTGTTGAATGAAAATCTGTCACCAAGCATCTTTTCTTGTTTTTTTTTTATTGCAAAGGAAGGCGGACGAGCATGTGGGCCACCTGATGGTAATTGGTCATCAATGCCCATAGACATTGGCATTGTAAGAGATGTTAAGCATCGCTTACATTGCCAATGCGCCACCAACCTTGGGAACTAAGATGTTATGTCCCTTGTGCCTGTAATTACACTGGCTCACTCACCCTTCAAACCGGAACACAACAGTACCAAGTACTGCTGTTTTGCGGTAGAATATCTGATGAGTGGGTGGTACCTACCCAGACGAGCTTGCACAAAGCTCTACCACCAAGTGAATCTGAGTAGTTTGGCGGATTAACCTCTAAAATCTCTCTTCAAGCGAGACCTAAGCTCACTCGTGAGACATTTAGAGGCTGATATGTGTTTCTAATGTGAATTATAAGTATTATATATTTTATACTTATTAATAAACTTTTTACTTTTTTTAAATATTTTTCTTCATGTTACAGTAACCACATCCGTTGTACATCTGTGTTATTAATAAATACTGTTTGGTTGTTCAGAAAAAAAATCTAATTACTATATATTGCTTAGAATTTCCGACAGTTTGTTTATAGAAATAAAACAAGTAAAACCAATGTTAATTTAATATCTTGACCCTAATTAAACGACAACAAGGCGCCAATAAATTTAACTAAGTCGACAATAACTTGAAAATCGATCAAATTACAAGTCAACTATTATTACGAGTACATTATAAAATACATGTAATACTATACGGTGAAGAAACGAGAATAAAAAACAACTGACCTATGTCAACATACGACGTGATTTCGTGTGAGTGTCGACAAGACTGTCTATGTGTGTGTATTATCTTTTAACTTATTTATTTTTTTATTTATAACATATTATGTTTACTTGTGCTCGCTTGTATGAAATATTCGAGGAAAACGCACTCGAATGCCTTGACTAACGATTTGTCACTTTATCGATATCGAATCGCAGCGTAATCGTTGCCATTTTTCTGTTACTAAAACAACGATCTAGTTGCGATTCGATTGCAGTCGGATCGGAAACATATCGTAACCGATATGAATTAGTAGAATTAGCCCACATGAACTACTATGCCCTCAGAAATGTTTCGTCTTCGCCTCTTCATATATACTTAGATACTAGAAGTTAGTGCTTGGGTAAACATGTACCAATGATAAATTTATTTTTCTTCTAGCAATCTTAACTACTAATCTATAACTTTCTAACGCAACCAATTTTTTATATTGAAAATCTCAGATTATATAATTATGCTAACGCAAAAAGTTGCGTTAGCGTTTTTTTTTTAATTTTATAAAATTTATAAAAATTCACGACAAAATATCAGACGGACATCGCGTTTTATATATAGTGAAGTCAGTGACAGCAGTAAAAGTATATCTGCGCAACACTGACCTATGTCAACATTATGATCATGTGTGTGTAAGTAGACGTGTGTGAGTTATTATATTATTTTCGTAAGCGAGAAAAATTGTTTTAGCAGAGTTGAAATTTCCAGATTACATTTTAATTTTCATTGTGTATTACAATAATGTGTTATGTATATTGTAATATAATATACTTTACGACCTTTTCGATCTTTGGTAAATTATTTCTTTTACAATGTTTATTTTTTGTTAAAAGTAAATTATTTTGATAGATCCTCTTGAACGATTTCATCAGTAGAAAACAGAGTGGTGTATAATTGTGTTCACCAGGTACACTGTTCCTTCACTGTCATTATCTGATTGAATTCCCATAAGACCAGAAAGAGCTAAGGCGTAGGTTCAGTTTTACGTGCTTTAAGGGGTATATTCCCCTTTCAACCAGAAATTTCACCTGTGAATGTGTAGTCAGTCAAGCCTTTATAAGAATATTATATTACTTGTCTTAAGAATAGGTCATTAATGACCTATTAATCTTAACGATGACGCAATTATTACATCAGACTAATTAAAAGTTTGAATTAAAAATATTGATTGCCATTTTTTGGGATAACTATTCATTATATTTAAAAGTTTATATTTTATGTATGCTATATAAAACAGTGTCTTATATATAGTGCGTTAAGATGTATTTGATATTTGATACAGTATATTTTTTAATGAAAATGACCGTTTTAAAAATGTCCCCGTTTAGGAGATAATCAAATAGCTTTTTTGTGGAATTGAACCGTACTTTAACTTTCATTAGACTAGGTATTGATTTTTTAGATTAATAAAATTGTATTCGAAACCATAAAATAACACATTGAAGATGCAAATATAGATAGATATAGATAGACTAGGTTTTTATCTATCTATCATATTTTGGGGCTATTATGATGTGACGCTGACCAATGATCTCTAAGACATACAAACAAGCATTGCCAATTATAATATTATATTGTAAGGATAGGGATATAAGAATGAAAGTTAATAAAGGACGAGATATCCGTATACAGTCTAGATATTTTTAAGTCCGTTTTATGTGTGTGTGTCTGTTTATGTATAACGTATCACACTTGTACAAACAATGACAGCGCATTCAGATAACCTCATTTCTTTCCGCGATAGCACTCACACAAACGTACATCTCGTAAAGACGTATACACACAGCGAAAGTTATCGGGTCTCCATAAAAAAGTATCTTTTCGGGATAAACGGAAATGGCCAATTACTGGTGTATGTTGATAAAGACATAAATATAATTGTAATTTATGTTTAAATGGATAGAATCATATTTAATTCAACCAATAAACAGATATATCAATCAATCGCGTCTATCTATAAAATCTAGGTTCAAAAGGTTCCAATAGTTCATTCGCTAATATTTATGCCATAATTAAACCTGGCTTAGATAAGTAATGACAACTTTATGGCCACCGTACCTTCTAACAAGCCTAACACAATAAAAATGTACATCAATTCCAGTACACTAACCGACTCGCCAATTTATTTCACGCCAAATTGTTATCTATTCCTAGTAAGATTGAAACCATAATTGCTTGAAATATTTATGAATAGAGAAAGAATTGGCAATATCCGCGAACGTGTTGTGCAACGGAGATGTGACATTTCGTATGAATTATTTCATTCGAATTTGTTCGTTACTACAATGGAAGTAGAGCTAAATTTGCGTGTTGATATTATAACAGAGGGTAATAGTGATGGGTATTGAACGATGATGCAATATCTAACAGTGTTTATCGGAGAAATGGGATGTGCCTAGAATTTTTATCGTTAAATGCAATGCAAGGCTTCGTTGGTACAATTTTAATATAATAACTACAAATACATATTATGCAAGTCATTATCTAATTATAGAAATAATATTTTCATAATTTATATAATAATATATGTATATTATTTGAAAATAGAACACGTTCAATTGCATATTTGCATACGAGACGAAAAAATTAACCTACAATGAAATAATATATTAATTTAATTAAAAAAAAATCAAGTGTCGCCTCAGTGCAGTGACCTCTGTATTACAGTGTCTGGTGATATCTTTGTTATTCTTATCAATAGCCCTGAAGGTACATTAGCCCTGCGTTTTAAGAACTAACATATACTTGTAAGTGGACGACGCATACTTTAATAAATACATTTTTAACATTAAATAGATAGAAAGAAAAAGATTATTAAAGATGTTAGTTTAAAAAAATCTATATCAATTTTACCACCCAGCGTGGTCAATTCTTTTACCAAATACCCGAACCTGATTTCAATTTCAAAACGGGTAACGTTCATACAGTATTCATGCGCGTGCGCAGGTCACGATCAAAGACTTGCATTTTTACATCGATTACCGCACAATGCAATACGCAATCGTTTTTAAACTTTATTTCCTTCAAAAACAATATTGTATTCGTAAACTTGATTGTATGTTAATTTATTAATTAAAACCTTTAAATAATATACTTTTGCTTTCTGTTATAAGTGCATACATTAATAATTGTGGGTATTTATGAATTCAATGACTTATATAAATTTTTTTTAGTCGAGAATTTGAAAAAAGAACCAAAATGAATTTAGAAGAGGAAGATAACGTAATAAAAGCTCAGTACCGTGGTCCACGTGTTGCCATAATAAAAATAAATGGGAGTCTGCGAAACGAGAAAGGTCGCTCACCTCCCTAACCTAAGACAAGAGCTACGCATCACGCACACAGCACTGTGGGTTACACGTTACACACACAGACAGGACACACCTACATGCAAAGGCAGCGCGTGCGCTGAACGAGTTTAGACAAACGGAAGAAATATTATTTCTCTTTTTAGGCACGGCTTTCGCGAACTCTATTCGTGCTCTCTTAAATAATGCGCAGATATATTTTATATTATAAAATCATTTGTAAAGTCAATATATGTAGACAAGGACTAAATGTTAAGTTTACAGTAAATTGAATGTAAGCATCGAATCAAATTACGTTATTTACAGTTAAAGTGGACATAGAGCGTCAAATATCTCGATATATAAAAGTAGGTACATAACATTTTGTTGTTAAAATAAATAACCTACGATTTTACCAAACATTCCGAGTAAGCTGACTAAGCAGTCCGATGATCCATTTAGAGAGAGAAAGGAAACCATGGTTTGAATTACATAGAGCGCACACTTAAGATTTTTCGTACGCAATAATATCGAATCGACTGAAAATCGTGTGTAACTCTGTAGTACGCGATCAGTTATGCTATAGCTAAAAATCTTTATATTTACAAAATGCGATACCGTTTGCGTGCATTGCTCCTTCGCGTGTACGTGTGTGCGTCTTGACCTACGACAACGTCTGTGTGACGCTTACGTAATTCTTTTTTTTCTGTTTTTTTTTTTGCTGCCTTTGACGTTTACACTTTGTCATTTTTATTTTATTTTTAAATAAACATTTTATTTAGTTATAATTAGGTACTTAATAATGTTTTGAATAATTAAAATCATATTTTTGAAAGTCATTATCTACTTTATATTATTATCATTACATTTTTTTTAATTAACAATTAAAATAGTATGAAATATATATTTCAAATATTTGTAATGTAGTATGTAAAACATATTATAAGATTAAATAAATATTATCATTATACCAGGATTATTATTATTGTTTATATTGGATTCCATGACAGTGTAATTAATATACCTATTTACAGATTAAATATAAAATATATATAATTATTTATATCAACATATTTTAGATTTATTTCTGTCTCAGAAATATCTTTACAACCCGAAGGGAACCTTGACGCATGGACGGACAAAAGAAATTTATTTTTATCAGAGCAAAGTGCGCAATAACTTGATATAAATAAATGTAGGTATAACGAAGGATTCAATAAAGGAATGTGTGTTATTTGTTTATTTGTACGTTCGCTTATACATATTAAACTATTAGATGTAATATGTAATCAGAATCAAAATATCATCTGTACTAATATCTGATTGTTATATATTAAAATGATTAAAATACACGTTTATTTTTTTTCATATTTATATTATAATAAAATCAAGCGCCTTAATTAAGTATCGTGCTTAGAAAAGGATAGTAAGTATAAATTAATTAGTTACACAATCAATATTTCAATATAAAGTAATTATATGTAAAATACAAAGCTCCCCGTTTCATTGCCTCGACTGGTGACAGGAGGGCTGGTTCATTTTTCGTTACGGAATAACGTTACAACGGGGCAACGCTAGCATTCATGCCACCAGTTCATGCCGTCATGATTTGTACAACTATTTTTGATATTGGTTTTTGTATATAGTATACATATAACATAGCCAAGCAGCAATGTTTAGTGGTGTTCCATTTTGGATGGTGAGTGAGCCAGTGAAACTACAGGCGCAAGGGACATATTTCTAAAGGTTGGTGGCGAATTGGCGATAGAAGGGAAGGTTAATATTTATAACAATGTCTATGGGTGACCACTTAAAATCAGGTTGGCCAACTTGTTTGTCTGCCTACCTAATCCAATAACATATAATAAAAGCCTCAATATATGTCCGCAATGTATATAATAGTGAAATAAATAGTATGAAGATAATTTATCGACTAATATATTCAAAATAATATTAATAATATGTATTAGGTAATGCAGCACGCTTTACAATGCAGTAAAACATAGAAAATGATTAAACTTGACTTGTTTTGTAACTGTACTCAGTTAATTATCTATATAAGTATTTATTTACAAAATAAAAGTAGTATATATATCAGTTGTCTGGTTGCCATAGCACGAGGTCTGCTTAGTTTGGGATCAGATAGCCTTGTGTGAATAATGTTCCAGTATGTTATGATTATAATTATTAATTAAAAAGAAATAGAAACAACGTATGATTTAAGCCTAATTACAACAGCTTACAACAGCTGTTGTATATGTATAAAATATTATCTAATAAAATATATGTATACAGATCTTTTGTCAAATATGTGTCTAGAAAAAAGGAAACTGAAAAAAAATATTTTAATTTAACCACAAATAATTTAATTTTACTTCATTATGGTTATTTATCAAAACGGTGTTAAGTATGACAACATATTATTTTTTTTAACTTATATCAACCACAACGATTTTTAATTAGCTAAAGTTTAATTAAAATATAATTTAAAATAAATATCTTTTAAATTCCAATTAGTTAACAGGAAGGTGACAATAACAAACATTATTTTTAAACCTCATTATTTTTTCATTACAAGTGTATTTTTTTTTATTTGCCTATTAATTATTTATTATCTATGCAAAAGTAAACACTAATTATATCAGAATTTATTATAATCCATGATTAATAATTATGTTAAGTATATCTGAATATGATTTGCAACAGTAGAGTAATAGTTTTTTTTTTTATGAAACAGTATAATCTGCTTTTAATTTAATAGTTATTCTCTTTTCAAATACATATAGGTATATAATAAAACATTTCCTTATTTTAACTTTTTAACCGCCTTTTTGATAATTTGAAATTATTTTGAATTAAGAACTTTGGAATCGTATTTAATTTATCGATTGAGATAATTTAAAAAAAATCATCATTAATTGTTCTTGTAATAAAAAACAATAGAGTACTTGTTACTCATTAATTTACTGAACAATAACTATTTTCTGTTTAGTGTATTTTCGTCTATTAAACTAAGTATTAATTACAAGAATCGAAATATTTTAATACCTAGTCACATAAAATTAATGTAGGTCATCTAAACTATTATAATAAAAAAATGAGTTTTTATTTGTCTCACGTATATATTTGCAATAATGTTTAATTAAATCAATATAATAATATCTGAGGTATGATGTATCATTTATATCTATAACTCCAACTGTGTTAAAATTAAAAAGCCAATAACCAAGCCAATAATCTAATAATAATATCACAAATTCAATATAATTGCAAATTCGAAATTCAAATTTAATAGTTGTTGTTTTACAATTTTATATACCAATTATGCAGCTTCACACATAGTATATTTGGATACGTCTCTAGGATTCCCTGTGGATATATCCAGTGAAACTCTCCTATCCCATAATACTTGTTATGTTATCTGTATTTATCTATATTTAAACTTAGAACTAAAGTATTAACCGCACAAGCGAGAGAATCACATAATTCCGTATATATAAAAAAAAAAACTTCCAATTTTAAAATATAGTTTTTTTAAATGAGCATTTAATTGCATATCAAATACAAAAAATAGGCGGGAAAAGAATTGTATTTACTTATAATTTTATATTTTTTCTTTGTTTCCTTTAAGATTGTAATGTATTTTTTGTAAGATTTGCAAATGTCTTCAATTGACATTTAGCGCGCTGAACTTTTCCAACTTTGTTAGGTTACTTTCCCTAACCGCAGGCTAAGCTTGCACACGACGAGTTAAATATAGCCTACAGATTATAAAAATATGTCAATAGAAAAAAAAAACGAAACGTATAAGGCAGTAAATCGTATAAAGTAAGTCTGTTCTAATTAATGTCGATATTACTTTCATTCAACACGAATAAATTCTTATCTAATAAACAAGTATCGATAATAATCATGATAATTTACCTGCATCGATTATCTTTCACAAATAGATCACCAACCAGATCAGAGTCACGCATCGCACACGAAACCGCGAAGCACAACACTAGCACATAGAAAAAAAAACAATCCAGAATCGTACCAGCGAACTTTCATATTACGTCACACGTTCAAAAACGCGGCAATGAATCATCATAGATTATAAAAGATACGAACTTTTTTTTTTTTTTAAACAAAACGTTTCCAGCCAGTAATATGTCTGTTATCGTCAAATAGTATTTTTCAAATGTCAGTATACGGCAAAAAATCGCTGTGCTCCGTCCGTGGCCCGTAGGCGTTGTGTTTATAAGTACTATACTTGTAGCATGGCATCGTAATGCACTTATGTGTAGGTACTCGCTAAGTTTTTTATTATAGTCAGTTATATCCACGCGGTTCCTTAGTTTGAGGCTTGAACGTTGTGAACGGATTGATATGTCTTGAACATTTAGTTACGTAATTATACATTTCTTTATACATTTTGTTAAGCAATTTTGTCTAGATCTTGCTTGAGTTATTTCTATCTTATGTAGCGTTATTCATAACAAAGATAATTCATTTGGAATATAATACAAACAGTTTCATATTTAATTTTTAAGTAAGTATAGTAATATAAAAGTTATCTTTTCTATTTATAGTTGTGTTCCGAGAGTAATTCTGTCTGTCTGTTTCCACGACGAATTGATGGCAATGTAAGTGGCTAGGGACCTTAATAAAGAATAGGCTAATTATATATATGCATATGTAATTACGGAAAAGAAATGAATACATTTTTTTAATGGAATATAGCTAGTGTTTTACTCAATATAAGTAATTTTAAATATAAATATAAATTGCCGTATATTTTAATTTGTTTCTTAAATCGTTAATAAGAACAACAAAGAATAAGGCGAATGTATCAAAATGACTCTATCACGATAGGATGGGCGAGCGAAATAGCGATATTGCAGTTTTTCATAGCTCTCTCTCACTCTGCTGGTTTTTTCCCGCGTTTCGTTTTTATAACTCCTTATTCGAACTCTTGACATTTTTTATGGAACTTCTAGGTGGTCTGTTTGAAAAAATATATAAACTGTTTTCTCAAATATGTTTCAGAAGTATATTTCGTTTAATTATATGTAGCATTGTTTTAAAATATTTCTTATTGATTCTGAAATTGTGAAAAGGACAGACATAACAACGAAAGAGCTATTTGCAATGCGTAGATTACTATAAAGATCGCCTTAATCAGATTTTATTTGGGAATATAATTTTAAAGTAAAAAAACATTAGGCGTTTATTTCTGTCGCGACTTCACCCACCTCTAGAAAGATGATGTTGTACATGGTATTTTTATGGTATTTTTTGTACCCCTGACAATATGTATGCAAGATTTTATGATGATGCCCAACCGGGGCATTTGTGAAAAAAACTTTCGGATTCATAATATTAGTATGTATTAAAACTATACATATGATGAATTATATAAATATTTTATTCTGTCATATTTAATATATTTACAATTTATATAATGCATTTGGTTATAAAGTATCAAACATATATTACATGTAGATGTTATCAATCGCACTTGTAAATGATATTTTTTTATGTTCCATTACAAAATGTTCCAATATTACCTATTCGAAAATAAATGCCTCAGACTTGATGAAAACCGACGAAAATAACTCAACGCTAATATATTTGTCTACTAACAGATAACACTTTTAAATCAAAATATTTTGTATGGAAATTAAAGAAGTCATATTTTCATTAAATTAAAAATAGTTTTGTTATATATATAATAATTTATTAGTTTTGTTGACTAAACAAATTGGCACAAAAACAAGAGATTGTATAGTTTCTATCTAAGAAAAAGGGGTATAGTTTACAATGACTGAATCCCAGCTAAATAATCTCTCTCGTCTTAACATATATATTAATCAATATATCGTAAAACATTCGTTGTTTAACAAAACAAAAGTTGCGAATAAATCTCAGTCTATTGTTTATTACTTTTAAAACGATTTTTTAATCATATAATTAGTCGCAAGATACCATGAAATGATTTAATAACATAAAAACTAACGATGTCTTCAATGAATCGCTATAAAAATACCCTATTCCTAGCTCTTAGTACTTAGGGTTCAACCGTGCGGTAAATGTCTAGAATTAGGTCGTAATGACAAGTTAGATTATACTGGCGATGTCTGAACTTTGTTGTCGATACATGGTTCGTTTTGATTGTTGGTATTTAAGGTTATTATGTAAGTAATGATTTAAGTTAAACCATAAACAATGACACGCTATTCTTTTGCTCGCTTTATATTTGTAATATATTTTTTAACCACCGTCTAGGAATCTTTAGTTACCTGTAAATATTGTCTTATATAAAGACTCACTGATATAAATAATTAAAAAATGATATTTATTGATTGTGAAAATATGTAGTTTGTTATTGACTCTACCAAATTAGAACACACAAAAAATAACCTAGCCTTTGCAAATCTGTGTCAGATAAATTTAAATTCTAGTGCTTATTTATACTCTTAGCTAAAAATTGAATCATATTTATTGACTTTTTATCTATCTAATAAAATTGAGTAGGTCAATATATAAGACAGTTAGGTATATAAGTAATGGTAAAAACGAATATAAATATATTTATGCGTATATTTTACAACGTAATTTATATAGCAACCTACATTAATTGAATCTGTTTTTATTGTTTACAAGAACACGCTTGTCAATAGTCTGATAGTCTAAACTTAATGTGGCTGTTACATATTATACTAAAACCTTTTCCGAAAGATGTTTCAATTGTTTTATAAGTTTTAGATAAAGTCTGATTTATAATTGTAAAATAATAACTAATTGTATCCCACGGCTGGGATAAGACATTTTAAGAGGGCATGAGTATGACCACCACCCTGCTCCAATGTGGGTTCGTGGATACACATGTGACTTTCGAGCGGGACATTAATTATAAACACAAATTAAGCCTGGCTGGGTATGTACCCGCTATCCATTATGATTCACGTGTCCACTGAGCCATTGGTTCATCAGTGTATCAATAACCGAATTATGATAGAAGTACTTTAAAAGTTGCAGAAATGAAAAACAAACTTGAAGTTTATTAAAAGTAACCCAATTACACAACATTTATATTTAGTGAGTATTTAGTGAGTAAATATCGTATTTTTGGTAGAAATAAGCCAAGAATTAGGTGGAGAGGTAAGAAACAGAATAGCCTTCGTTAGCCTCTTTTAATTTCAGCTAATTTTTATCTTTCGCTGTCGCCTTTTTTACTGAGCACGGGCCATTAGCAGCGGGCTCCTGTGCTTTACTAGTTTTGATACTTGGTTTTCCAAAATATATGATAATTATTTTGATGTAATTAATCTATACCTTATTATTTTCTATACTATTTTTATTTGTCAAAATGCATTATTATTATATAAATGTAAAGTAAATAATAAGAATGTATTTTCACTGAAACTAAAAAAAAAACAGATTTTTTTTTAATAATTTTAGTTTGATAGTTTAGAAAAATTGTTTCATTTTCTCTTTCGATTTAACTAAACAACAAATCAGCCTCCTATAATATAATACTCGTCCTCAAAATAAGAAGCAAGTATCAAGACTACAGCACCGTATACAAATGTATAAATCTAATTTTTGTTCAGTTTTTCTCTTATTCCGTCGCTCCTAGGGGAGATGTTTTCCCGCCAATTTGTAGTGTTTGTGAAAATTTTCGCATTAAACGGTCATGTTTCCGCCATTTTTACAAGTCAACCATTTCGTGAATGAAAATGACATTTGTTTTTTTTTTGTAAATTATACTGTGTATTAAAATATAATGCCTAATATAATAATTTATATTTTGTTTATTTTTATGATGCTTGGTTAATGTGAATAATTATAGTAATTAAATATTCAACGATAAGCAGGTGTCCGAAAAAACGAATTTTTTACGAGCAATAAGAAAGTTTTCTAATAATGTCGCGACAAGTTAAGAGTGTCTCACCGCTAATTGCGAAATAAATTTTCAAGTTTGGCCAAAAAACGGTTTTCCTTGGCGTGAGTTATGACGCTGAGAAAAAAAAAGATAAACTCTATAGAAGTAAGTTACAGGGTCTCTTAAGTTATGATCTTGATTCGTTTAATAGTATTTATTTAAATATAAATAAAATAGTAACTTTTAATATAATATATATAATTTGAAATATTTTGTTAAATTAAATATATTTTTCAAAGATTTATACTTACTACTTTATACTTATTATAACTATTTAAACGTCGCTCGAATTTATTTTAAGTTAAACAACACACCGAAAAAGTATTTATGGTCTGTATATATAGTATTCATTAAAATACAGATAATATTGCATATTAGTGATAGTGAACCTTTAAAAAAGCTGTGTAAATAAAATTATTCTGAATCTATTTTGAAATTTCAAACATTGGAACATTTTTAAAAATCGTAAGAAACTGATATAAACACATTAGACTTTGAAAAAAGAACTGTCGCCGATATTACATTCAACCGGTTTCAACCAGTTTGATAAAAAGTGGTTATGGAGAATCTTTCAAACCCTATTAAGTTTAAAAGCCGTTCGGTCATTAGAGCACTTTTTTTAAACGTCTTCGAGGACAATTTTTCCTCCCTCGGACACTTTTCATAATTACCAACCCACCCCAGCTTCTTGTAACAAGATGTTATACTCCAACCCGTTTAAAAATACAATTTCATTTTCTTAAAAAAGTCATTTTAAAAACCTATTCATTTTAAAAGAATAGCTATTATTTGTGACTTTGTTTGTAACATAATTCTACGTAATGTAACTTTTTTAATGTTCCATGTTTACATAATAAGTGACATTGAAATATATCTATTATTTATTATTTTCGAGAAAAATAATTATTAATAACAAACAGGATTTTTTTGGCAAAATAACCTAGGCTGTCTATCAAAACGTCTTAGTCACATATCATTTTATTAAAAATATTGTACCACAGAGTCATTTTAAAAAGTACATAAATAAACGGACTTACAAAAGAACCTACGCTTTCGATCCGTACATCATTAAAGACCTTTTTAAAACAATATTTATAAGAGGGACGCCGACGCGAAATAAAAAAGTAAACCGAATTGATTTACTATCGTGTTTCGAAAAAAAGTATTTAAAAAACATTCCGTGTGTTTAAAAGGGATAAAAAAATGAACTGAAACACATGTCTTGCCTGAATGGCGGACGTCAAAATCGTCTCAATTTCCAACAGAAAAACAATTGCGATTTGAATTTCAAATTTGGAACGCGGTCATTTTCTTAAGATTTTTTTACGGAAAGCCGAACGGTAATAAATCTTCAAGCAATAACGATAAATTCATTGCGGATCGACATGCAAATGTGGATTTTTTTCGACAACGCATTTAAAGTACTTTTATTATGAACAATAAAGATATGGAGCGGCTGGTTAACTTATCGCTAATAAATTTTAACAAGATATTTTTAACTTGTAATTATAGTTTCGCTTCACTCAAATTACTTTATAAAGAGACATCTATTCTAGAAACATATTTATGTGCATCACGTAATAAAAATAATTATAATTCATACACGTGCCAAATGCAATAAAAAAAACAAAAGACCTTTAATAAAGTGATCTTGAGCATAACGTCATAAAAAAAAAAAATATAAGTACGTGTCGTCGCGGTTCAACCAAAAATCAACTAAAAATAGTTCTCATTTTGTGCACTTTCCCGTCTTGTCCGACGTGGACGCTTTATTTTTTCACCTGAACCGTTTGCATGTTACATGCAAATGTATGTTTGTTCGGTAGTTTATTTCAGAGATTTCGGGTTGAAATAGTTTTTGTCGCGAAAAAGATCTATTTCGACGATAGCTTCGTACGAAGATATGTAAAGTGCTGTTACTTCTTTTACGTGGTTCAGATTCGTTAACAAAGAATTCCGATATGTACGTATGTATTTTAGAAGGATTTTAATAGTTTGTAGATTATATCATACTAAGGTGATATTAAAACAATCCTTTGCTTTCTTATATTAAAAAAAAAAAACTATGACTTTTTATCGGGGCCGTGTAATATGTAACAAGTATAATGCACGGAACAACGGATATACATCAAGTTTTATTACACTGTTTCGAACTGGACGTTCAATTTTATTTTTTATCGCAATAACTCAGCATAATACAGATGTTGCGTAAGTACAAGTACTTCCTGGGATACGAAACCACCTTTTACGCAGATGGCGCTGCCTCCGACGTAAGAAAAAAAAAAAAAGAAAAGAAATCGCGCGCGAATCTCGATTTAAATAAATTGTAAACACGCCCATGGCGTTTTATCGCGGCCAGTATTTTTTATCTTGATCGATTCTATGCGAATATGTTGCTAATGAATATTCAAGATAGACAGATAGGTCTAGATATTTTATAGTTCCTGTGAAAAAATCCTTTCCTACCACCCACTGCTAGCAAGGATAAAATCTCTACCATACGAGAAATTTCCTGTTTTTAAAAACCGTAAAGATTTAATACTTCTTAGCAATGTATATTTATATATGTTTAAAACTTAAAATTAAATACTATGAGTAATTGGTTAAAAACCAATACCCCACTTTATAAGGAGCTATGTTTTGGCGGCTATGTGTCGACGTGACAGTAACAAAACAATACTGACGGTATTCAAAAAAAGAACACAATATTTATTTATTAAAGGAGTTCTTAATAAATTTGAATATCGAACACGTCAAGCGCAGAGCCGCCGCCGCACGTCCCCTACTCTTGGAAGATAACAATACGCATTGAAACAGGTGCCAACTCACTCGCTGAAGTGTCGACCAGCATTCTTCTAGCGTTCTCTCGCTGATACTCTGGCCGGATCTCGCTTGTTGCTGTTTAAAAAGAAATAAAATATTTTTAGTATATTGATCTGCATAGTAAAATTTTCTCGATCGAGTTATAAAACGATAGTAAGGGCCGCATTGAAATGACAACTGTTACGTATCGCTTATTATTAAACATATAATTTGAAACTCGGAAATAAGATTCATGTTTCATTTAAATAACAATAAAGCATTAAAATAAACAACGAAAATTATCTAAGTTAGTATAAGCACAACGGAAAATATTCTTAAATTACTACCTTGGTTAAAAAAAGTATATTTTCTTTAAAAAGGCAATAAATAAAGATGGCTATAAAATAGCGAAGTAAATAACGGAAATTCATTCGATGTCTTCTTACTTAATTTAGTTGTTAGTCTTATTTTAGTTGAAAATATTAAAAAGTTATTACTCGCATCGTACCTATAGCTTTTTTTTTTCTTTAGTAAAATTTACAAATATACTCTTATGACTTATTCCACAATATAATCGAATCCTTTCGTTCAAATGTAATTGTGTCTTAACAACCAAAGACACTTTGGAATTTCTAATATAAGTAAGATAATATATATTTAAATCACTTTGATTTGAGTATAAAATATAGATTAAATATCAAATGTCAAAACAATGCAATTGTTAATTTTAATGTTTTTTTTTTTAATATGACGTCTGTTTGATCGAATATGAGAGAGAACGGACCTTTGCCTTTTCCCTCTAAGGAAAGAAAAAAGCGAAAAAAAAAAAATGAGAGAGAACGGAACGCATTTACCAGAATTCATCCAAATTGTTGTCATTTTTTATCTGTTAAACATTTTAATACTTATAGTGAATGCAACGATAAGCAATTTACTGATAATTATTTATTTATAATAAATGATATAAAATAGATACAAACAATAAATTACTATAATGCGTATAGCGTGATGTTAGTTAGAACAGATAGCTTCGGCCGTTGTTAATAGGTTTTTAAAAAGCGTATAATTTACATTGTTATATTACAAATATGGTTTTATTGATTATTTTTTTTATTTGCAATTAAATTTATTTGCATTTAATGATGGATAATATGTTTTTAATAATTCTAAGTTATATTTCTCAGACATTCTTGATAAAAACGTTTGTTAGCTTTATATATTATGTGATTTATATATTTATTACGATTATAACGATATATAATACATTAGTATTATGGTACTAAATAAAGAATTTAATCTAAATTGATCAAATCAAATAGGTCGCGATAATTTTAATTCAACACAAGTATGTATATATACATATTAACAACGTGTTTATGTACATAATATAGATAGATAAACGATTTATATATATGGTTTAATATAGAACTTTTATTTTATCTATGAAATGTTTTTTCCGTATCTATTTAGTTTAGATATAATAGTACCAGACGCGAATAGCCTGAAACCCCCCCTCCCAAAAGAGATATAGAACGAATGAATTGCCGTCAAGCAGACACAAAGAAGGAAGAAAGAAAGAAAGAGAAATAATTACATCGATATTGAGGCTATTCAGGAAATTTACCAATGCGAAGGGCAGCACGTTGCGGTCGCCCAGCGGGGCTTCCCCGGACGGCGACTGCTGCGGCTGGAGCAAGAAGTTTTGATTATAGAACGTTTAATATCAATCTAATACATTATACACTATGAAACTACAATATCAATAATATAATATATTTAATCAAAATACAACACTTTTAGATTTGAGGGTAGATTGAGATTTAAGACCTTGATATTATTGTTTATAAGTATTTATTATTTTGTGATATTTAACAATTTAATTCACAATGAAATTTAATTTTCTTGACGTAACTCTAAATGTTAGGTTTATTTCATTGTAATGTGACAGTTAGTTATTTTTCTAATATATGAGAACATGTGTGATGCAATGTATGTTAAATTGATGCAATGTTCGAAATTTGAAACAAATTCGAAGTTTGATTTTAAAAAAAAACACAATTTTCTTTAACGTAGCTTACTACTGCTCTCAAGAAAAAAGTCTTATGACATATGGAAATATTAACACCTACTTCAATTGTGTTTTGAAACCACTTATATATTATATAGCTATACTTGAATAATATAAGCATTATATTAACTCACACATGCAAATAAACCAACACAACAAAATTTAAAAAGCGAAGTTAAGCATTACATTAGCGCAAAAAAATATGAAAATCTTTTTTTTTTAAATCACACATATTATAAAAAAATATTATTTACATCGACATTATTGAGTGATGATAGTAAATTTACCAGCGCGAAAGGCACAAGGGATCGCTCGCTCATCGTCGAATCTGCGGATGGTGACTGCTGCTGTTGCTGTTCCGTTCCAATGATATGTAGAGAACGCGTGGAAGAAAGAGATAAATGTTATAATGTATAAATCTAAAATATACTTAAATTGGTGTAAGATTTACTGACATATTTCTTACTATATTATTCTATTTTTTATGCTTATAATAACAATTTCCATGGCACTAAAGTTTTTATACTAAGTGTAGTCCTTTAAACAAACACAAAAATTTCACCCATTCATAAATACATCTGTACATGAAAAACAAACACTTCAAATCGCAAGTGAGCGCCATAAAATAATAATAAAACAAGTTTTAATTAACCGTTGATTAAAAAAAAAGTAACCACAAAAGTGCAACTCCGCCGCGTCGAACCGTTAAATCTCTATTTACGAGAAAAAAAAGTGATGAATACGAAATATGAATATCGAGAACCGGTTCCAAATTTGAACAATGTTTAAAACAAAAAAAAAATTGAAACAGGAACAGATTCGCAGTAACAAATAACTGTCAACACCCCTTCCGTGAAACAAAGCGCGGCGTAGAAAAATTAAAAAAAATAAAATCACAATGAGCCCCTAATCCGAGCCGTGGGAAACCGACAAATGCAAGGTAAGCGAATCCGAAACTAATTTAAAAAGTAATATTCTTTTGTCTTCCATTTTCAAATTTTAATTTAAAAACACATGCACTGCAGTTAACATTTATTACGTTCGAAATTGACAAATTTATTTTATTTTATTTTTTGAAATTATAGAGCGGCGATCAACTATTTGGTAACAAAATTTCTGTTAGCCGAAACGCCAATCATAAGGCATATGTTCAAAACAAACATTTGTTTGGACAAATGAAATATAATTTAAAAAAAAGATAGGAATTCGAGTGTTGTCGACATGTTGATCAGAAGCTAATATCGAAATAATAGAATTATCACTGATTATCGTAATTTACATATCCTTTGTAAGACCGGATGCGACATAAGGACAAAAACGATTTAATAATAAGTTTGACGCGCGGCCCTTAACCCTTTCTTAACAAAAGCTTTACAATATGTTGCCTTTGCGTCTTGTATCTTTTTTTTTTAAGGAAGTAGGGATCATTCAAATTTGGAACGAGTTTTGTAAGACCTCTCACAGGTCAGTCTATCGATATGTTTTGGAGAAGATAGACGTTCGTTTTTAAAAATTATTAAGTCACATTATAATTTTAAAATATGAAATGAAACTCCAGTGTTAATTTGCAAAATAGTTTAAAAGTGCAAAGTGAATAAATTTAAATAAACACAAAATGGCTTAGAATGAAAAGTGTCAAGTTAATGTCATTTTTTTTGGATAAATATTTGCCGGAAAAGAAAAATAGCTAACATAAACTAAGATGTTTATTATCGTTGGCCGTTATTAGGTTGCCGCCGGCAGGTATTAGGTATTAGTGTGTATTATGAAATAATATAAGTATATATGAATTTATGTTCTTCTGTCCTGAGTTAGTTAGATTGTTTCCTGTTTAGAATTTTTTAGACAACAAAATCTTTTCCAAAACATATATCCTAACTGTAAACTCCTAATCAGCTTTAAGCTAGTTCCATTATTATCTTCACCTACACAACAGTTATCACATATTAATTATTTTGACTCACCTGAATTTCACTAACGAGTTTCTCGGTCAGGATCTTGTGGTCAGGTGTGGCAGACGGCTGAGGTGTGGGAGGTGCTGGACCAGGTTGGTTGTGATCCACCTGTTCCTGTACTGGTGAACCTGGTCGGCTTCTGTTCCAGAAGTCCTGCATCTTAAACCTCTGGGCCTCAGTCTGCAGCGCAGGTATATGCAGGGATAGGGGGGCGGCGCGAAGATCTAGTGCGCTGCCTCCTGCGGCCGCCTCGTTGCCTTCTGCAGCCGTCATCTTAAAGGAGTTGTGTAGCCAGCTGGCCACAAAGTTGTCTTCCTCCTTAGGCGGCTCCAGGAGCCGAGGGAACGGCGGCGCGGCGCCCGGCTCGAAAGCGCCCTCGCCGCCGACCGCCTCGCCTTCCTCCGCTATTTTTGGTACTTTTGCCTCCCTCGGTGAGTCCTCTACTTCCGCCTTCCGATACTCATGGAGGTCCCTGTACCTCTCCTGGAGCGCTAGGGATATGTTCTCATTGAAGTATTTCAACATTAATTCCAGTTTCGGGCGTATGGTCACAACGAATTCATGCGATGTTGCGCGCCGCTACACGACGGATCTGCAAAGAACGAGTCGTTTAGTCTTCGCGCGCGGCGGTTATCTTTAACTTCGCGAGGACCGGTCTATTTACGCGGAGGGATCGGAGGGAAAGCGGAAGCGAGACCTCCTCGAGGCGCGGGCGGGCGACGACTAACTTCTTGGTGGAAAACTTGAGCGCCGCGACGCTTTCTTGCGGGGTGGGGCGGACGCGCGCGCCAGCCGAAGACGCCGCTCCAACTAGCAAGACGCGGTGCCGCCCCCGCCGCCTTAGACGACGCGAAGAACATCCCCACCGAGGCCGGGCGCACGCGCCCCGCGTTTTTTCCGCGGAAAAATGTGTCCGGTCAAGGAAAAGACGGTCCGGCCGGCGGGCGACCGGCGCCCGTGTGCCCGCCGCGGCGACCAGCGCTCGGACCTTACCGAAAACGGTGACGGACCGCTCGGACCACGGCCGAAATAAGAACTATTAAAAAGGGCGCGAAGCGAGGGTCGCCCCTCTCGCTCGTCCGACCCCGACCGCTTTCCACCCCTGTGTTAGAACGGGACGGGTATCGCTCACGATTTTTTTCTAAGCCGCTATTAGTGAGGGAGGAAATAGAAAAGAATGGGTTCTTTGTGATTTTTTTCTTATTGCTCTGTCTCTTTTGCTCTGAGGGAAATTGCGTATTGCCATCTCGGGTCGAGTTTTTAAGTATTTCTTTCCGTTCCGCCTCCTTTACTATTGAATTTTTTTCGTATTCAGGCGGAGCTTAGCTTATGGGGTTTTAGCCAACGGCCTTTTACTAACGCGTTTTTTCCTTATTTTACCTAAACTTCGAAATTTTATGTTTTACACTGCCCTTCTTAATCTACAATAAATCGGGATTACGATACTGTTGTACTTAAGTAAATTCATAATAGCAACAGACAAGATTTATCAATAAGTAATATAATTGTAAGCGTACTTGACTTTCCAAACTTTCTAAGTCCCTTAAAGAATATTTTCGACTTAGAACAGAGAAGCGAACCTAGGTTCTTATCTAAGATGCCATGTGTTGTAACGAACCCATCTCGAGTTTTCCGAAGGAAAACTTTCCGCCGCGCTACCCCACGAGAGATGGCGTAGCGAGCTACGAATTGCCTACGATGTTTGTTTGCGATTAGCTTAAAAATAAACTTACACTTTCAGAAACAAAGTAAAGCGTATGGTATTATGTTTGAATATATTATGTATATAATATATATATAAATGCTAGTTTTAATGTAACGTAAGGTAATTGTAAGTTAAACAAAAAAATGTAAAAGTTACAAAGTATCCTGGGACCTGAACAATTATTATAAGAAAATTTTCTTAAAAGTAACGAAAAAAACCATTTTTTTCATCCTTACTATGAAGTTATCTGTGAATCTTATTTGCCTTGTTATTGAAATAAAGATATATAAATAAAAACGTGTTTTTCTTTACTACGCCCAACACAATTTCTTAACTACTTAAAAATTTTTTTATGACAAATACAAAGTACAGCTCAGCTAATTTATTATTATTATTATTAAAAGCTGTACACTGCAAATGGATTTTTCAAAATTAATCTCCCACGGGTGGTAAATAAGGGACGAAAGCTTGTTAGACAAAAACGAATATTAGCTCAAATGTACGTAAAAATAAAACAATAATGTTTAGTATTAATCTTAACAATGAATCTTTAACCTTATAATGATGAATATGAATATTAATTTCTTTGTTCTGTATTAAATTCATATTGACTATATTATAGAAGATTGATGTTAATTTTTATACTGGGCAAAGTCTAAAGCTAATGAAAACTTTTTTTTTTCATAGGACGTGCATATGGGCCACCTGATGGTAAGTGTTCATCAATGCCCTTAGACAATGGCATTGTAAAAGATGTTAACCATCGCTTACATCGCCAATGCGCCACCAACCTTGAGAACTAAGATGTTATGTCCCTTGTGCCTGTAATTATACTAGCTCACTCATCCTTCAAACTGGAACACAACAGTACCAAGTACTGCTGTTTTCAACAAAGTAGTAAAATATTACATTAAAAAAAAATATATATATTGTAGTTTTAATGTCTCTCAATAATATAAAAATAGCTCTCTTTCGACGACACAAGAAACAAGTACAAGCGAAGACAGAGACTTACTCAGTATATAATTGACGAGCCCAACTCATTACAGCATTAATATGCACATACAAACAATGCTAGCTACATAATGAACAGGCGTGGCTACAATGTATGGGAGTGACTTTTTTTTTCACGGTTCGTAAACACAATTGTTTTAAAATGGACATTACAGTACGACGATTATAATTACGTCATTATTATGAATGATATTTATTTACATTATATTTAAGAACATATTTTTTTAATGTGAATCGTTATTTCAAAAAGTTCGAATTTCAGTGCAACGATTGTATGACGTGTATTTGCGTGAAATTGCGTTTTCACTATTGTAGTAATCATGTTATTAAAATGATGAAACAAGGTCCAGGTTCGTATCTAACTTTTATATGAACCCGTGTTTAAATGGTTCGTATCAAAATGGATCGTTAAAATTATTAAAAATACGTTTTCGAATTATCTTTAAACTTAAAACAAAATAATAATATAACATAAAACATTATATCTTAGTTAATAGATGTATATTACAATTATTTATGTTTATTTTTTTATGTAACTTATAAAATAATATGAGGCTAATGTATGAACCCTAACTTAGATTAGAACCGTTTCACGTAAGGGTTCATATCTAAGCAAATAATTTTAACCCTAAGCTTTGAAACGAACCCTTTCTCGATACGAACCATCAACTAAGTCAAGACGAATAAGCATTGTCATTAAATCAAAAAATTGTGATAATGAAAATAAATTGAATCCTATTGGGAATTGTTCTTTTTTTATTTATTTTTTGTTACTACAAAATAAGTATAATTAGTAGTGTATTTGAATTTCGATAAAATTACGTTTAAAATATTTATTGGGGTGTTCTAACTTGTTGCAATTATCTTCATTTAGCAATTATTAACAATTTCATAGAAAACACTAAAGTTCGATCTCACCGAGTTTTCAATAGAATCGTTAGCTAATTATCGAAATACATATATAAATAAATGAAATTATTGTATTATGATATGATAATATGATATATGATAATGTACTTACTTATAATATAAATTCGAGTGTGAGTTTGTTTGTTCACATCTTAACTACCCATCCGATTATCATGAAATTTTACCGACACGTTACCAGGCTGAAAAAGAAATAATATCCGACAGCCTCACCCCCCTGATACGCGGACGAGGCGGGTGTAATCTTGTATTAACATTAAATTAAACTAGATAGTAATTATTACAATTTTTGACAATATTTTATTAGTTTGTCATTACACTTTAAAGCACTCTCTCAAACTATTTTCAAACCATAATTAACCGACTTCATAAAAAGGAGGAGGTTATCAATTCGTCTGTATGTTTTTTTTTTATTCCTAGCGTTTGGTAATTGTAATTAATCCTTGTTCGTGTTTAGTGTTTATGTGATTACATAATATATTGATAATGATGTGGTCATTCTCAGTAGAAGAAATCTCTTGTAGGTAGGAGATGGTAACATGTAGGAGGTAGTCCACCGCTATAGTGTGCACGCGCACACCTGTGACGCGCTCTCTTAACTCAATGGGAGGGACAATCTGACTCGACCTTAGAGAGTTCAGGTGTAGGACTAGTTTTTTTACGTGCTTTCCGAAGCACGAGACTGTAAACTTTGCTACCTTCCAAATTTCTTTGTTCCTGAAAATTGAACACAGGTCCTCTGAGCTAGAGTAACGAAGCAGCCTCGTATATTATACACTATATACATCTTTGACTATTTAATATACGCCCAATTAAATTGGATAGGCACCCCCAATTGGGAGTGAATCGTGTTTCTTTTACTTTGTGACTTGTTATATAGCAAAATGAATATTATTTATATTTGACGAAATTTTTGTAATTGAAAACAAGTTTTGTAAACTTATGTTTATTAAGTTATTAAATTAATTCAAAACATAATTTGTATTTTTACAGTTGGTGTTTATTACATTATTTACATTAATAAAAAACTCTCTTATCAATAACTTTTGTCAATCATACCATAGTTTTATGATATGATATAATAATACAATTTAAACACCTATATTTTCGAAAAAGTACCATCCAATCCAAAAAAATGCCTCGATGGCCCAGTGGTAAGAACGCGTGAATTTTAACCGATGATCGTGGGTTCAAACCCAGGAAAGCACTGAATTAATCTCGTGCTTGACCGTGAAGGAAAACATCGTGAGGAAACCTGCATGTGTCAAGTTTCATTGAAATTCTGTCACATGTGTATTCCACCAACTCGCAATGGAGCAGCGTGGTGGAATAAGCTCCAAAAACCTTCTCCTCACAAAGAGGAGAAGAGGTCTTAGCCCAGCAGCGGGACATTTACAGGCTGTTACTTTTACTTTAGGTACTTTTACCATCTAATCAATATGGTCAAAATATTTTTCATTAATAAGTTAAATTATCAATTTCTCAACCTTTAGTTTATTTTAATCCCCGCATCTGCTGTTAGTTTATGATATTCGTATTTACAAACACAACAGGCATACGCTAATGTTAAAGTAATATCCGGTTACATAAAGTTCGAACGTCTTGTACGATTGACCCTACGCACCTTAAAACCACAATGGTATTCAAATGTATGTAGGACTGCTGTACGACTACCTACATCTATATCAAAATAAAAATAATTTACATCATTTACACAAAGATGAATTTAAAAAAAAATGGTTGTCTGTAAAGTCAGTTTACGAACGATAGTTTAACGTGACAACGTCATAACAAAACATTGATGAAATGACTGCAATCGAGTGAAAGAGAGATGCGGCGCAAGTGTCAATCAGCGTAACGGGACAATGAGCGTAACGGGACAACTTTTCGTGCATGCAGCCAGCGTTCATCGATTTACTAGATGTTGTCACGTCAAAATTGTGTATATAGTTAGTTAAAATTGAAATTGAAAGAGTTCTAAATTTAAAAATATCTTACTCATAGACTTCCAGTGACAAATTAAAAACATACTAATAACAAAATGAATGGACAGAGTCGCGTACTTGAGGGAGAGGATAAGCCGCGTCCATTGAGGAACGAACCGACAGCTGTTAGCATTGTTACATTTTTATATAGTATATAAATTGTAATTTCATGTAATTGTATGTATATATGAAAATGAAATCATTACAAATAATTATGAATTCATCTTAAATGAATTACTTAGTTCGTGAAAACTTATAGGTATCAATATTGTTTGTTAAGTTTTAATTTACAATTAAACGTCAAATTTTATTAATATAAAATAGAATTTATTAAAAAACATTTGATTATTATCGATTGGTCAAAAAATTACCGCAGCTTGGAAAGAAACGCTTGAGACTAGAAGTTACGAAAGAATATAAGTTGAATTAATGGTTTGTTTTAATAGCAATTATTAATAGCTTTCTAGTATTATATGTTATTTAAACGAGCCAGAGGCGAGTTATGATCTGTAGAATAAGTTAGTTTTATTACCTTTGCACTCAAATGCTCCGTTTTGGCTCTGTTCTTGTTTAGCGTTAATATTGTCCTATCTATAGTAATATATAAAGCTGAAGAGTTTGTTTGTTTGATCCGGCTAATCTCAGGGACTACTAGTGCAAATTTAAAAAATATTTTTGTGTTGTATAGTCCTTTCTAGTTTCTAGGCTGATTATTATTCATTATATTTTTATTAATTATACGCGGGTGAAACCGCGGGGCACAGCTATAAAATATATACCTGTATACGGTATAGTCAGATGTAAATTGTAATAGAGTTAATATTGATAAGTTAAGATTGAATACATATTGATTTGAATTTATTTTTATAGTAATTGCAACGGAAGATAACTTTTTATTTAGATTAAAATATAATTCAATTGGAATAATGAGATTTTTGTGATCACATAGACCTGTTAGTTCAGGCGAAGGAGGTTCAGCTATATGTGCTTTTCGTAGCTACATCCCATCTCTGAGCTTCTGTGAATTTCTTAACAGAAAAGATTTAAATTTTATAAAATGTATTAAAACAAAAATTGTGTTGCTTCTTTGTCTTGCGCTCCTGAGCTATTCATACAGTTCAATTAATACTTTTAAAAAATGTTGTCCTGACCTAAGATATAGGTACGTGTTGTCCGTACATTTGGTGTATATTTCATGATTATTATGTTTAACAATTTTCTATGTGCTATTTTGATGTGTGTATTCTAGAAAGATTAAAATTGTAATGGTCAATGTCGCATATCTCTTTCTGATATTTCACAACCGTTTTCTGCGGTGAGGTTCGAGAGTGTTCGTACAGAATATACATAGAATATATATAGTTATATACATATTCTATATATCGACATAATATTATCAATTAATAATTGTTTTTGTTAAATGGTGTTACTATAACGTTTAGAAGCGAACTAGTTTTGATATTAAAAATAAAACTGCTTATAACTTTTGCATTTATAGGAAGCTAAGCCTAAGCTCCCTTTATTTTATCAACGATAATAAAATATATCAATCATTCAACTAAAGCAGATAAAAAAAAACAATAAAAGTGCAACATGAAAGCGTTTTCATTACGAAATTGGTTCCATTAAAAAAAATTGTAATCGTTTGACCCTTGACAGTATGCAAATGAGGTCTCAAATATCTTTACAAGGGCGCTAATTTTTTTTTGTTTCTACCTCATACCGGTTCCGACCGGTTTTTACCGGTATTGTTTAGATGGGATTGTCCTTTTGTTGTCTATGAGAACTAAGATTGTTGATAAAAGATGTTTTGTTTGATTGAATTTTGATGTGTTTTTGTTGTTTGAAACGTGAGAACGTTCTAAAAGATAAAGATAGATAGCACTTTGTATAATGCTTTTCTATAAATGATAGTATTTAATTGTATTTTTACGTAATATAAGTAGAATTATTAATGTGTAACAGTGAGTTTCTTTGTGATTTTTCTTTCATGTCGACAGATAGATACATAGATATAATTGTTACGTCTCCGCTGTCATGCTTTGACTTAAATCTTTTAAAAGAAAAATATAACTTATTATCATTACTTCTGAATATACAAAAGAGGTTTTAGTAATTAAGTTTAAGGAATAATACCTAAGTTATAATTTCAGTAAAAGAAAACTTTTGAGAAATCTAGTTTAATTTTTAATTTAATGACTAAATTTTAGAAATCTACTCATTAAATATTATTTTTAAACTTGTTTGGTGTTACATCGAATCTATACTAATATTATATATACGAAAGTAAATCTGTATGTTACACCTTACCATACAACTGAACTGATTTTAATGACATTCGGACAAGGAAGGACATAGGCATTTTACCCACTGAACTCCCTTCCACGTACGAAAACTAGGTTATAAATAAAACAATATAAAATATCAATATGCTGAATCAATTTCAAATGTAAGACATCAATTACATACGGTAAATAAAATATTCAGTTTTGATTGCAATTTTATACTTGAATTAGTATTGCCAGCTTTGATCCGATTAAATCATATTTTTTATTCATTTTATATTTTATAAGACATATAAGCAAGTAAAAAAAAAGAATCATATTCTACGTCATCTTGAGTTTTATAGTCAGTCGTGCAATATTTTAATATAAAGAAAACTTTTGGGGGTAGCAGATCTATACGCGTTTACAAAAGCAATCAATCGATGGAAATCATAATACGAAATATTTTTTTTATAAAATTTATTGAAATTATAAAAAAATAGTGAAACAATCAACAAAAAATATGTTTGATAGTTGTAATGAACTGGCAACACTGGGGCTGCGATGAAAAAGTTATTTGGAAGAGGGCTAATGACGCCTCGCTCACGCACCGCAGCCTATTTTTAATCATTTTCGGAAGAAGGGTTAGGGTTACCAGTTGTGGAAACGACTTTTGTAAGCTTTTATAATCATCTGTTATTTTGTTTTTTTAATGTTACCAAGTAGGTTCTTACGACACGTTATTATCTTAGGTATTATATATTTACATGTCGGTTTTTTTCTTAAATTATAACTTTTTAATTTTTTAAGTTAATATTGCCAGTTCATTAATATGTTCTTAATATGTTTGTTTATAATATTAATACAGATCACATATTTTATAATCTACATTATTAAAAAAACAAATCATTTAAAGTAAGTTAATTTAAAAAAAACTAGATCAAATCCCAACTTAAATTTTGGAAATTGTCATATTAATTTTAGGCTTAAGCTTAGGTATATACTTTATCATGAGGTCTTGTATTTGTGAGAAAAAGAAAGCTGAAATGGTCCATTGGCTAAAACGACGGTTCTATGCTATGCGTTTAATTTATCTCATGCTTGACTATGAAAGAAGACATCGTAAGAAAATCTACATGTGACCTATTCCACAATAAAAGCAGCTTAGTAGAAAACCATATTAGTTTTAATAACAAAAATTATATAAACCGTGAAATATACGCGAGGTGAATAGACGTAATGTTGAAGCCACCTCCAGCCATCGCTGACGGTAAACGTAAAACGTTATTGATGGTACGATTCCGTGACAAGTGACACGCGTAACGGAGACCGTGGGATCGATAGCCGGCGGAATGAATTTTTAATTTACTATTCAATGTTGAATAGTATTTCACCGAACTTACCTTTGTATATTTGTCATAATATGTGTTGTGTGTGCGTGTGTGTGTGTGTGTGTGTATGTGTAAATAATTGCGTCTGTGTTATGGAACGCTGATGCTTGGTTATTTAAAAGCACTCCTAATTTATTAGAAAAAAAAGATCTGTCACCTATACTTATTAGTACTTAAGTAATTTTTTATTTTATTATTTTTTACTTTTTATTTTGTATCTAATTGTCATTTTGTTAAAATGTCCCAAATAAAAGTGTTCTTTTCTTTTCTTTTCTTTTCTATATTTTAAAACCTTCAATATATTACAAGACATATAATTTATAATGCGAGATGCCTCAATCGATATAAGATCGCCATTCAATTGTTAGTTGTGTAAATCTATGCACTGAGCTTTCACAAATTAATTATGGCTAAATTCGAAAAACAACGTCAACTAAATTGCAAATTTCTCGTGGTAATCTACATGTGCACCTAATATCGGATATATATGTGTAAGTATGTCAAATAATTACGAAACACGCAAAATGAATAACAACATACTATCAACAAAATATAATAAGTTAATTTGTTTCGCTCGTGATCATTTAAAGTTATTTGTATGAACATATATTTATAAGAAACAAATTAAACCCAAATGTATCATTCTTATTTATGATAAACATTAAAATTAAATAGTCTTATAAAAAGTTAACTTGGTAGTAGAGCTTTGTGCAAGCTCGTCTGGGTAAGTACCACCCACTTATAAATTATTCTACCGCAAAACAACAGTACTTCGTACTGTTGTGTTCCGGTTTGAATGGTGAGTGAGCCAGGTACAAGGGACATAACATCTTAGTTCCCTAGTGGTTGGTGACGCTTTGGTGATGTAAGCGATGGTATACATCTCTTACAATGCCAATGTCTATGGGCGTTGGAGACCACTTACCATCAGGTGGCCCACATGCTCGTCCGCCTACCTATGCCATAAAAATAAGAAAGTGTTCTACCTAACTATAATAAATTATTATTTAAATACCTTGCACGGTATAAAGTAACAGCCTATGAATGTCCCACTGCTGGGCTAAGGACTCCCCTCCTTTTTTGAAGAGAAGGTTTCAAGAATAAACTCTCTTTATTTAATTTGTTTTTTTCGTTATCTATTTTTATTCCAACCATGAAGTTCTCACCTAAGTATCAAATAATCATTATTTTATATGACTTATTAATGCTATCATTTTTTTAGCATTAATAAGTCATATTATAGTGATAAATAAATTAAACTCCATACATTAAAAAAAGATAAAATATAAAAAACCAATGACGTAAAAAAAGCTCCCCAACTCTACTCGATCGACCGTTAAACAGAAGCCAAATATCAATTCTCGAACGTTTAAACGGATAAAAAAATAATAAAACAAAAAAAACGCACCCTGTCTAAATATTGCGTGTCAAAGCCCACAGCTCTAAACGTTACCAGGAAAAAAAAAGGAAAAAGCAGTTAATCTTGACACATTTGCTTAGAATTTGAAAAAAGAACTGGCACAAAAAACCGCCCCCTGCCATTAGGTCGACCAATAAAAAAAAGGAAAAAAAAACCATGTTAAACAGCGTTTGAAAAAAGAACGACTTAATTGGTGGTGCGCGTGCCGCCCTAGTTTTTTTTACGCTTCCATTCAGTAACTTTTTTTTATTTAGCCGTGGGGTGAATTTTTTGTGACAATTACGCCGGCGTTCAGCCGACAAATTATTTAAGATTATAACCTTTTAAAAGCTGTTAACGCTGCATAATATAACGTTGTAATTTATGTCGGTTTTAAATTAGTATTTTGTCGTGTAATTTAATCGTAATATTGAATAAAGTATATTATTTTTTTGTTTTTATTGTGTAATAAATTGTAATTTTAAATTAAGAACTTTGTTAAAATGTCTTCTATTGCGTGAATGAATTCTTTTTATGTAATTCAAAGCGTTTTTTTTTCTAGCTTTACAATTCGTATTATAATAATGTTATGTCTATTTCACTTACCTAATATTTACAAAGAGTAGTGTGTTTTAACATTTTATGATAACACTTATAGATAATGAATTAAAAGTAGAAGATAAGCAAAAATGTTATTCTAATAAGTCGTAATAATTAAATAATAGTGACATCTGTTGTAGAATAGCAACAAATAAATATGTTTTTTAATTCCAATTAGATTTATTTAAGATTTTTTTCAACTAAAAAAAATTAAACTCTCAACTACATTTAAGATATATTTGTATTTGATCTTGAGAATAAAAAACACTATTGTTTTTCAAACAACAAAACATAACTATCTGTAAACACTTCTGTTACTTTGATATCGAAAAAGGTCACTCCCGAAAATAAGTTAGTAAAAAAAAAATTAAAAAAATATATTGCACAATTATGGAAAATTACCTTAAACGTGAAAAAGCAACCGGCCCGCGCCGCGACAACTTATAAAATTTCCATTTAAAACACACTGCTCATTATCTTTTTTCTAACGAAAAAATGCAAAAGTAAAGAAACGAAACATCTAAAAAACAATTATTTATTGAACGAAACTAAGCTTTAATCGGATATAAATAATAGTTAATTTAATTTGTCGCGAATTTCGATATAAGCCCTTAATGAATAATATGCGTTCAACTTCTTGGACTACTTTATAGCCAATAGTGAGGGGATAGTCTTATTCGAATGTCTAGTCGAAATCTCGACTAAGGCATTTCTGATAGGAAACAATACTAATAATAAGCTACATTTATTACTCATAAGAAGCAAATTTTTTCTGTAATCTTTTTTGGTTATATTTATTGCTTCATTTTATAGTCTATTTTTTAATAATTTTGAAAATTTAATCAAGTCAATTATATTATTAATAATGTTTATCTTAAGTAATATAAGATTTCAATAAAGAAACACCCAGATTTTATAAGAATATTCAAACATGTATTGATAGTAATGCAGAACCTATTCAAAGACTAAGATAAAAATATATTTAAAACAATACGGGTATAAAAAAGCAATCTGCAATTAAAACTTTTGAACTTAACAGAATTCACACAGCCATGTTGCTTCATATTAACTTTCTCTGTTTTGTGACGAATGTTCAATTTGTTCACATTAAGTATAAAAATTAACTTTAAATTATTTGATATTTATATATTATGTATTCATTGCGTATTATTAAATATATATAAATGGGTTATGTTTGTAACGAAATTAAGAAACAAATAGACGACTGTTTATAAACAACGTGTCTTGTCAAAATGATGTAATATATTCAATCGTATATTTCTTGTCATTATTTTCGAGTAAATAAATAAACTTCAATTTAATTCCGACTACAACAATACCCTAGTCATGATCTTAGCTGCACATTGCCGGTGCAGTGCATCACTAGCTATGTATGTGTGCGTTATCTCCTCTGCTACGTATGTAGATAAAATTTTGAAAAATTCTCAACTTTTCCGCGATAACCCCGCCCGGGCGCGCAGAAAAAAGCTTTACGGACGCATGTGTAGTCGGAGACTACGTTTAATTAATTTTAATTAATCATAATATCGTATTTTATGAGTTTCAATTGTTTTTCTTTAATTGATCGATTGTTTTTGTATTTATTTAAATACTACATTTACATTATAGTTGCATTGTATGACGCATCAAATAGACACAAAAAAAAACTGTATTCTAATTTTGTAAAAACTGTTTTTACGTTTGCGTGTTGTGTGATTGTTTGTTTGTTTGAAATTTAACTTTTCTAAGAACGTCTAATATTTACATTTATTATTATTATTTTATAAACATACTTTGCCGGAAGCAAATATAAGAATATTTAAACTGTCATATTAAGGGATACGAAGAAAAAAATGTGTAAATCAAAATGAAATCACTTATAATCTAGCCGGCTAGAATCATAGGTACAGAGACATAGCATCATAGGTTCCGTGGTTGGCGGTGCATTGATGATGGAAGGGAGGTTTACTGTTATTAGTGTCTACGTCTAATGGGCGGTCACTTATCATAAAGTGGCCTATTTGCCTTCATGCTTTACATAAAAAAATCATAAAACATTGATATATATTTTTCAACGTGAGTTATATTTATAGTCAATATTATGTATCGATAAAATATATTAATTATAATTTATGATAGAAATAATAATAATCGAAAACACATTTGCGACTGTGACTAAGGATAGGGCACATCTTATAAATAAACGCTGTGACCGACAAGTATTTATTATTTGCTATAACGTTATCATACGACATAGTATGCGTTACAGGGTGTCTTTGTGAGAGTCTAGATAAAGTCCTATCTTTGCCTAGATGCACGGCGACTGCTATAACCTGGCTAAATTGAAAAGCACTTTTTAACTATTGAATATAGTTTCAATTAAATTATTTTTATGTTACCGGTATTAATTATTATTAAATTATTTGTTTTTTTGTTATCGAAATGTTACTTTCGTGACTGTGTGTGTTATAATTAAAGTTGTAATTTGTGAAAAAACTCTATAACCTAATATTAAATTTTATAAAAATTTGTTTTCTGTGATTTTTTTAGCTGTGTTTTATATATGGCGTGCATTAAATATAAAATAGGTAAATATTTTGCTTGTATATAATGATATTACTTATATAAATACATAATTAGAGATAAATATTAATCAATAGGAATAGACGAGACATTTATACTAGAATTACTTATTTAATGATATAAGATATAATAGTATATTTATTTGTTTTCCAGTAATATTTGAGTTTCCAATAAGTAAATAGTTCTTTTTATAAGTAATAAATATGAATTTAAAATAATTGTATTTATGATATTCTCTCGGCCACGGCAGCCATTTTCAACAGACTGCGTAGAAGATATCGTTCAGAAGTGTGTGCGCAAACACACTTTCTAATTTCTCAAGTCTCATAGCTGTAGGATAGCAATCTGAACAAGACTGAACAGAAAGCAGTTCAGGGCTATCGTCTTTTTGTGCTTTAAGGAAAGTAATTTTTAGTGTAAAAAAATTCAGGCTACTCCTGGAAAAGCCTTGAAATACTTCAAGCTTTTGGTCTAGAGATAGATTAGCAGAGACCGAGTCTTTGTTTATAAGCTAGTCAGTTGGAAGTTAGCTAGTTGACTAGCTTTCGTCTACGGGTACACCCACGTGTTTGGAGGAGACACATATTAATTAGTAGCCTATGTGTAAAATCAGGATATAAAAGATCTATATTCTAAATTTCCAAAAAAAAGTTTATCGCTTATGAGGTGTTCGCCATACAACTGGGGCACTAGGGACTAATTTCCCGGGAGAGCAAATGGTACAGCCATTTGCTCCACCTGATGGTAAGTGGTAGTAGAGTTCAAACGCAACGACGGCTAGTACAGTTAGGAAGCACTAGCCGCCCCCGCCTTGCTGGCCCGCAAGATGCCTCTTCACGCCTCGTTTGAAGGAACCCAGGTCATAAGAGGATTAAGATATTCTTTACCAGCATTTACTATGCTTGTAAAACAAACGTCTAACATAGCCCAGTGGTTGGAAAATGTTAGTTTTTACCAACAATAGCAGCAAGAAGCGCAACGTTCTGTTCACGTGATTCATTTGTTTTTTTTAAATCATTTCCTGCTTAAGTGTGGAGAGAAATTTAATTATTTATTTATTGGAACATTAAAAAGTTTTTTTTTTATAGCATAGGCAAATGAGCACAAAACATTAAAAGGTGAAGTCTTAGCCGAGCAGTGAGATAACTACAGACTGTTAATTTTGACTCTTATGTCATAGTTAACAATTTCTTTACTAGCTATTGCCTGCGTCTTCATTCGAAAAAATGAATGTTCGTGTTCTGTTACTCGTGATAGCCCACACTCGTTTCTAAACGGTTTTATTTAGCTTGCCCTGTTTCAACGTTTTCTTTTTTTTTGTCTGATAAATGCCCAAGATTGATGTCGAGTGTGACCTGATGACTGCTGAATTCTTAGCTTTTAGAATATTATCTACAATATAAAAAATTTA
This sequence comes from Nymphalis c-album, assembly GCA_963151315.1. NCBI lineage: Eukaryota > Metazoa > Arthropoda > Insecta > Lepidoptera > Nymphalidae > Nymphalis > Nymphalis c-album. Next base: position 6,497,397 of record OY720611.1, on the reverse strand, counting down.
ACTTATAAAAAAATATTTCATTTTTTATGTGATAAATTTATAAAATACCTACTGTTTTACTATATGATTATGATCTATTTTTTTATTAATTTTTACAGAATGTTATGACCTCTAAAACCGCAGGATGTATGAACACTCAGTGGAAAAAAGGCATTATTATTCAGAGGATAAAACACATTTTCCTTAAGATGTACGAATGTAGCGTATTGCTTTCATTTTTTTTGGTAGGCTAAGTATACGACACTGTTATTTCGAATAAACTATAATAAAACTTATATGTATGTATATGTCATTGTACTTTATATATTTATTTATTTATACAAGTATAAATAATTGTTGAGTAGAAGTCAGAACAAGCTCAATGAAGCAGCGTGGTGGAATAATCTCCAATATAAAATAAATGTGGGATATTAAATTTTTAAAATGTGAGCGAGCTCCTACGCATTTAACTTTGAAATTTATTATTTTTTTTACTTTCAATAATTCTATAAAATAATTATCTGTTCTTTTCCAGGGTACTACAACATACCGATTAATTAAAATGACTTAGAAATGTTATAAGAAAAGAAAGAAACGGATTTCCACCATAAGAGGTATGTAAGTAAGTATTGCGTATTCATTAAAAATGAATCGTTATTTTTTTTTCACAATTAGCGAATATAAACTTAAATACAAAAAAACAGCAGCTTTTATAGCCTTCCTTGTTTGAGGTTGGTTTGATATTTCAAAATATATGACTTTATTAATGTCTTAAATTAATAAAATAAGAATTTTCAATTAACTTTTAACTATTTTTCTTATTATATTACTTGTATAAAGTGCGTTGCTCATATATGCAAAATATTCATCAATTATCTGCAAAATTACTCAAAGTTTTATCATGCGGAAGATTTAACGAAATCGGCTTAATTACCGCAGTCAATTAATAAAGGAATTTTCTAATCGCGCGCCTGCGCCGTAAAAAGATTTATCTTGCGCACACGCAGCCAGCGACCTCTGCCGGTAATTGGAGTAGATACAGCCTAACGGGGTGCCGCTTTTTGCTTTAGATAATGGAAAATGTTGTTTAGTCTTAAAAGGCATGCACTATTTTTTTATTTAATATATACAAGCAAATCGTCTAACAAAATTTTTGGGGTCATATATTATATACTTATATTATATTATTATTACATAATACGAATTTTTGTTGCGAATCGGAATTATTACTTACATTTATTTAAGTTATGTTCGTTAATTTATGACATGTATAGTAAATACAAATTATTATTTTTAATTAGTAGAAATTTTTTACAGTATCTTCATTTTGTATATATGTATTTATGTATATAATATTTGTAGCATCTGTCTCGTTATTTAACTGGCTCGCATATAAGGCTGTGGATGCTGAGTATTCGCTTTTCAAAAATAAGTGATCTATTTTCTTTTCATTTTCAAGATAAAGTTCAAAATGCGTAGGCTTTCTTTATATAAAAAAGGGTAAGCGGACGAGCAAATTGGTCACCTGATGGTAAGTGATCACCACCGCCCATAGACATTGGTGTAGCATGAAATAGAAAACTAAACTGTTATATCTCATGTCTGTAGTTACACTGGCTCACCCACCCTTCGGACCGGACCACAACAATACTAAGTATTACTGCTTGGCGGTAGTTTGATTGCATTGAATTGACAATACATTGTGCCTGTACTCTCTTATCCCATAGGATAATGAGACTCAAGAAATATAAAGCGCGCCAGTGCCGCATAGCACATTAATTGTAAATTATTAAATCTCGTTCAATCTAGCAAACAAGCTAGCAATCAAAAGCTGAAGCTGATTTTCTCCTAAAAGCTGAAATGTAAATCTTCTTTTTTTAAATAATACCAATTAGATACATTTACATAGATTAAGATGTTTGCTAGTTTTGAATACGGGCTCTTTGGCTAAGAATTACGTTAAATTGTCGCCCCTTCTTAATTATATTATTTATAAGAATCAGAGTAATGTAATAAATATTTGTAATAGTCATATTAAATAAACTCTATGTACATAAAATTTGCCACACGAACAAATTCACCGATACAAACTTGTATAATATATAAATAACGGCCAATCCGGATTATGACTCAACATTACCTTACGTTAAAACGTCAATCTGTTACAAACGAGATAAAGAGAGATGCTGTCAAATGTACCACGACCAGGCTAAGTTTAGGACACCTGAGAAACTTCGGGCATTCCATGTCCGTTAATCACAATTAATCCAATTAACCAAAACCTTTATTTAATATAAATCTTAGAACTAGAATTTATATAATAATCGTACATAATATACATTATTTATGTAGGGTCATATAAACTATTTAGTATAATATTAATTTTATAAGAATCGTATGTGAATATTAATATGTTAAAACAAAAAAAAAGTAGCAGAAAAGTTTAATTTTGATGAGGTCATTGACATTCCCGAAATTTGTTTACTAGTATGTGACGTCATCGTTGAATTAAGTCTATAATAGATTATTCATATAAAAACTGTTAGCCCTTGGCGTCAGTGAGTCTATTTGTTAAGTATAATATTGTATTGCTCCATACAGATGCGGTCTGGGTGCATTATCCTGACGATTGTATCCACTTGCTCCGCAGAGCATGTTACACTGCCGTTAATATTTATAACCATTTGTGTTAACACTGCCATTGAAAGTAGTTACATTTAGTATATGTTTATTTGACTTATAACCTTTAAATACATTTTCAACCGTATTTAGAAATCACATTTCGTGATTTTACAAGTAAGAAACCGCACTCAAAGCTTACAAAACTATAAAAGATTATGCATCAAAATTAATACTAAAGATTTAATGACGGCCACTAATCAATAATTGAATTGAAAGTATATCTCATAATTATAATGATGAAACGAATATATAGACATATTTCAAAATAGTTAAACTGTTATATTACATTCAACATATTTTGCATAGATGGTAGGTAGGTGACTAATATAAATTTACGCGTACCAAATCTATGCCAATACTGTTGTCAATCCAAAACAAGCCTTAAAAGACATAGACGATTAATTTATATATGTTTCAGGCACGCCTGCAAGCAGCTTTTGATCACATAAATACAACCTCACTTCGAAATGTCTATTTTCAATACATTATCGATACAGCATTACAAGTTAGCTAGAAAATAAAAAACGGCATTAGAAAATCGACTTAGATATAACAGAGAAAAAATAAATCATCGTCCCACGCACGCGACCTAGCCCAACGGACACACGCAGAGTGAAAAGGACAAAAAAAAGTCGGAGCAGGAAAAAAAGCATCGGGCGCGAATACACCCGAGGGGAATGAACTGCGAAAAATAAGACGAAAACGTTCGCCCGCGCACATGTGCGTTCGGCCATTTTTTTCTCGTCGTCCCGCTCTAGCGCCAAAAATGGTCGCGTACCGGGCGTGTGCGAGCGAGACGGGAGAAAAGAAAGCGCGAAAGAGTTGGTCGTCGTTGGTTCTGTGCGTCGCCGCGCGCGCTGCTGAGCTGGGAAACCTCTTCCTGTTTAGACGTATTCCTTACCATTTTGGTTCGTTCTCCATTATGCGCTTATGTTAGTTATTTGCTAGATTAACGGAATGCTTTATTGCCGTAACAGTATTCAAATGAATGTTTCCCTTAATTATTCTACTATATAATGCTTTTTAATATACGTTACACCGTGTCTTATATTATTATATGTAAATAAAAATCATTATAATATCGCGTATTTATGATCACGTGTCCATTTCGAAACTAGTTGTATTAAAATAAATTAAAAACTAATTAAATAATGCAGTTGTAATGTCTTCCTACACAACGTGTTACTAGCTGATACTGTCTCGATGCAGGGCAAATTGACCTATAATAGATTGCAAATAAGGGCTAGGTTTCATTTAGGTATTCTAATGAATCTGTCGGACGGTGATTTAGCGTTCTCGGGGGACCTTTTTAATTGATGCCTTTTTCTCGGCATGTTTATAGCGTAGTTGTTAAGGTCTAGTTGTATTTTACATAAGTTTTTTTTTTAAGATTAAGATACTGGCTAGAAATAAAAAAAATACCATCATGACAGTGATTTATTAGGCATAAAAGATAGTATAATATGGTTTTAATGCATGTAGGAGATGATGAAATGGTAGCTGTGTTGTCGGTCGAAAACTAGGCATACAATAAAAAGCCATACGCGAAATTAAAATTTTTGAATTTGGAATTCAGAAAAATAATAAGTATTTGAAAAGTAATCATAAACAGCATTAAGCTTATTATAAATAATACTAATTGCATTAATAAATTAACAGATGGGAAATGACGTCATATTATATATTTCAATATCGAATTAAATTTTTTAATTTATTTTTGATCTCAAAACAAATGATTGTATAATTAATAAATGTTTGTTGTAATAGATATTATATAATATTCTCCTTAAATTACAATCTTAACTAACGTAGATCATCGGCGGAGGCATTAAATTGGCGTAAATTTTTAAGAGCGCACTAAAACTCTCCTGCTACTTTACACTTCCTTATTCAAATACTAATTGGCGTGTATTATTATTGACTCTAGGTTTTATTATAAAAAAAATATTAACGACCTTACTTAGCGTTGTTTAAGTAATGATGTGTCTTCTGTTTTCGAATAGGATAGTCACTTTCCATCAGGTGAGTCTCCTCGTTTGCCCCCTCTTGCATAAAAAAGATAGTTAAACAACTCCTAAGCAATGTTTATAATATCAATACTGATAATGTTTTTACTATGAACATACGAAGACGAGTTTTTTATGTTATCGGTAAATTGTCACCATTAGCTACGTTGTAAGAAATATTAACCTTTTCTTACATTGGCAATGCGCCACCAACCTTTGGAACTAAGATGTTATGTCCCTCGTGGATGGTATCTACTCAGACGAGCTAGATTTTTTTCAATTCAGTTCTGATTTTCAGCTTTTTAAATATGCCGTAAAAACAGAATCGCATTAGATTTTAACGGTAGGGCTGTTTTTTGATCAAATTCGAAGCCCATCCTAGAAAACGGTCGTAAAAATTCAGAAATTGATATGCGACATTGACCATAATAATTATAATATTTTAGGAATACACGTATCAAAATAGCATATCAACATATTAAGTCGGTTGTCAATATTTCACGGGTGAGTTATGAAGTGAGCCGTCTTGACCGTTTATCGTAATATATTTTTTTACACTAAAGACTTTTTTAAGCCTTAAATGGTTAATAAATAAATTAACTGACTATTAAGTTTTGCAAGCATTCCATGAGTATAGTCCTTTTTTATACTAACATATCAATAGACGTGTTGTCGGTGTCTTTGATGTATCCTATTTCAATTGAATTTATTTGTGACATAGCTGTATGTTTTCATATCCATGCCACATAATAATAATAATAAAAAAACTTTATTTGTCATCTGTGATATATTCATTTTTGTTTATGTATTTGTATTTACAGTCAGTCGACTAGTTTGCATGTGAGTATATGATGAAAGATTAAATCATTTTGGCGTGATAGCGTAACAAATAAATACGCATTCAGTATCTTCGTAAGATTAATGCTAAAAGTCAAAATTAATAAGCTAAAATAGAATTATGCAATTGTAAAACGTTGCAGTAAAATTGGTCAAGTGGCTCTCGAGACTATCTCACAGACGGACCGTATCAATTATTGCCGTATAACAATTATATAATTGCAGTTTATTTATGTAAATTATTATTTGATTAAAAAAAAAACTTATCAATGATTGTATTGTTCGATTTTCAAAAAAAAAAAAACAATTAAATAACAACAATACTAACATACTTATAAAATGCAAAAATGACAAGATATTTATCAACAACTTTACTTTAAAAGGTACCTTAAGAGAACAGAAGAAATTATTTATTAAGTGCATGGGCACAACTTTACCTTCATAAAAACTGCATGAAACAGAATGAAAATCCCTCATATATAGCCGTCTAAAATCAAAGAACAACTAAGTTGAACTATGTAGACGACACTTGGATAAGAAGAGCGTCCGGAAATAGTATGTAGGTTAAAATCAAGAACATCATTTTGAAGTACAAAGCAAAACCTTCCCGGTTTAATTGCACACTCATTACGGTACCCACGGACTGGTATAGCTTTTAGGGTTAAGTGCGCGAGGACCTTAAGCCGTACTTGTGTATCACAATTATTTGGTCTAAAATATATTTATTCATTATTTTCTCTTTGTTAAAATATGTTTTGAACCGGTTCGCGTGGTTGGTAAGACACTTGCCTTACACGCCGCAGGTCGTGGGTTCGATTCCCACCCAGGACAGACATTTGTGTGCATGAACATGTCTGGTTGTCCTGAGTCTGGGTGTAATTATCTGTATACGTATGTATTTACAAAAAAAAGTAGTATATGTAAGTATATCAGTTGTCTGGTTTCCATAGTACGAGCTCTGCCTAGTTTGGGATCAGATGTGATGTAATGTCAGGATATTAATTTTATTTATTTAATTAATTTGGATCAAAACAATACTTATATACTATTTTATATAAAACTAGCTGTGCCCCGCGGTTTCACCCGCATAATATTAATGAAAATATAATGAATTTAAATCAGCCTAGAGGAAGGTTCCTCGATAAAAGTACCTACTATATAACACAAAAATAATTTTTAAATTCGAGCCAGTAGTTCCTGAGATCAACCGGGTCAAATAAACGAACTCTTCAGCTTTATATATTAGTGTAGATTTTATATATATATTTTTTCAATTTTTTAATTTAAAAAATATCTTGTATATTCGATTGCATGTCTATAGGTACTTATTGTAATCGGAAAACTAAAACCTCGAGCTCTTTACAAAACATTTTATAAAGTAACAGATTAAAAATGTTGATACAAACGAAATCACACCCAACACACACATCCACACTTCAACTATCACCCGTATTATTATAGGAATAAAGTCTAGAGTAAAAAATTGTGTTTATAAAAGAAATATAATAAGCTGGACCTAGTCCGTGCTTAGCCTTGCCTAACCTGTTTTTTCTCCATATCGCCTTACCTATTCTAACGTAATAGAATAACATGCGCAATGTCAATTAGCCTTTTTATTTAAACACGTGACGAAAAAAGTATTATTTAAACGCAAATACTTTTTTAAAAAAGTGAGTTTGGCATAAACCTTCTTTTTATTTTTTTTTAAATTATACAACATGTAAATGTTTACTAATGTAAATCTTAAGTATACATATGTATTACTTACTAGCATATTCTTAATTTAAATTCATATATAATAACTTAATGCTTATATGAAATCATTCATATATATAACTTTATAGTTTACAAAAATATATGAATTAAAATAATGAGTAAAATATTTATGTATTAGGGTTAGATAAAAACATCGCATCCGCTGTTACGAAATAACTAACTAACGAGCGTTCGAACTAAAACTCGAATCTTAGGCAATATAATTAGAATGGGATGCCATTACGGTAACGGTCCCACAGATATCCTTAAATATTCCTCTCACATCGAATATCTTAAACCAATTCTCGAATTTAAAATGTAAACTTATGTTACATTTCGTAAAATCTAACATAGCAGCCTTCAAGTAAATTTTCAAACGAATATAATCTCTATTTCTTTATATATACGGTTGTTATTTATCATAATCTATTCGTACTAGGTATCTGATCCCCACCACATAGCTTCGCGTGAGTCAACTTGCGCGGGCGCAATTTTGCAACCGAAATTCTACCAGTTTGAGACAATGGCATTATTAGGCGTTAGACGCCATTTTGTTTAGATAATTCAAGATTTAAGGCACATCTATACATTGTTTTATCTTAAGCTAAATAGATTAATATTATGTTTTCTATAATGTTATTTATTTTGGAAATTATTATCTTATAACAGTGGCATTGAGAAGTATTCAGTTATATTTTTTATATGTTAATAATATAATAAATAGCCTTTATAACAATAAACAATACAATAATAAACAAAACAATAAAAAAAAAACTTACTGACTTGTTAAGTTAATAAAGTTTTTATAGATTTGTGCTTAACTCGAGGCTTCGCTCGCGTCATAATTATGAATTGACAAATTACAATTTTCATAGCTCTTTCTTAAACAATGAAGGATTTTTATACAAAATTTTATATCCTTTAGTAACAGTTATGCTAATTAGGGGGTTTTTAATCCTTCCTTTTTGCTGACCCACTTTGTAAAAAAAAAAAGTATGCATTCAGTCAATCAGACAGTTATTCTTATATAATTATATGTAATAAATAAGTAACTTAAATCAAATATTATTATCACGATTAATATTTTAACATTACATTTAACAATAACAATTAAAATATAAGTCACATAATTATTTCACAGTTTCAGAGTTCCCGATTGATTGGACGGCAGCAGGCGCAGGAGCATTACGATTTTTCCGGTGTTTCACTTCCGGAAAACTTACTACATAATATAGTGCAAAAATATATATTTTTTAAATTATACAAGCAATATAGCTTTTCGGTGTTTAATTCAATAATCATAGTTTTTACAAAGTGATATAATATAATAGTTTTTTTTTAATTAACTAGCTGTGCCCTGCGGTTTCACCCACGTATAATTAATAAAAATGTAATGAAGAAAAATCAGCCTAGAACCTTCCTCGATAAAAGGACATACAACACAAAAAATATTTTTTAAATTCGAATCAATAGTTCCTGTGATTAGCCGGATCAAACAAACAAACTCTTCAGCTTTATATACATATTAGTATAGATTCAACATTACTGTACATTATTTTTTATCATTTCAGAGTTATTGAATAATAAATAAACATACTAACTAGCGTATTTACAATAATCAAAATTAAAACTCTATTCCAGTATACACTTACGAATCGTCATTTTATGAGATTAAAAAAATATTTTATCGCGAACTAGCCGGTAAGAAACTGACTTGGTCACAAATCAAATTACATAAACTAAAAACAATACTTATATATAAAAATAAATGAATATTAAATCAACTTTTATTATCTGTATTGTATGTATGTATGGAGTAATACCTATGCCTTATTATTGTTTTTGTTTTTTGATGATAAGTGCGTTTTGATATTGCAAATCTATTAACTATGGCATGTTATTAGTAATCTAACATTTAGTCAAATTTATATTTATATAGATATTATTTATTTTGAAACGATTGATTATTTTCCATTAGATGACTAGTCTTTATTTAAAATCATGTTTCATCAGTGCGTCAAGATGTTTAAATATAGAAGGACTATGAAAGTATTATTACACTGGCAAGCTAACGCGAGTTTTTAATTTATCTTTTTTTGTAATGGTATATTGAAATAGTGGGATTTTCTTTGTTACATTATATCTGTACAATCAAGAGAGTGTATAATATAATCTAATTAAGTTTGTGAAATGAATAAGATTAAGGATTGCATATTATGATAGTTATAAGTAGATACATACATATGTGATTATAAATAAATGATTAATTATTTTTTGTTAGATATTGATTTTACTTAACCATTATAACACTATTTTATTTTAGTTTATTTAAAACAATATAAGCTCGTGTATATTTCGCGCCAGAAACGTTTCACTCAAATGTTACAAACACGTTGCACCTAAGGTTATCTTTGACGTAATAACCTTCATAGTGATAATACATAAGGAAACCAAAGATATCATGTAATTAAATAAAAATACAATATAATATGTTTGCGTGGGTTACTTTAAACACTCGTCTGAAACATAGGATGTACGAAAGAGCTGGCCACTATCGTGTTGTTTGTTTGAACTGGCTGAAAGAAGGGAGTCTGGTGTTGTTAGGCCGAGTGTTGACAGGCGAGGAAATAGATTATGTAATGTGGAAATTTGGAAAATGTTATAATATGTTATGTAGATGGGACGATGACCTAAAACACACTAAAACCTATTGGCGGCGTAAACTTTTATTAGATTTTTATTATAATGTCTAAATATATAACATTTTTTCGTTCGATTTTCTGTGCAATCGATATGAAACACTTAATGATTCAAAAATTTGATTCATCCCGTTAAATAGGTGCTAAATTTTGTTTTGTCATGTTTTATATAATAATCATCAAACTAATTATATATAATATTATGTAATAACGAATAACAATTCAGTGAAAGTGATGAAACTAGTCAAAGGGCTTACACAAGACATTAAGATTTTAATTTCGATTAGAAAAGTATATACGGAATTATTATTTACAATAATAATTTATCATCTGTTGTACTAGATTAGGACTTAGGCTCGCCGATAATTAAATCGCCATATCTTTTTATGAATTGATCAAAAAACTACCTTTTCCATGACATAATAAACTTCGAGCGTTTATAAAGGACAAACTTCTTAAGCATACATAATTATGATTATTAAGGCTTTCAATGATTGAATCGATCGAACCTTCTGGATATTTGAATTTTTTTGACGTGACAACGTCTTATAAATTGGTTTGCCGGGTGACACTTCAAGAAACTGCGTTACGCTCCGCTCACGTTATGCGCTCACAATGAGAGCGAGTGAGGGGCACGCGTCCCTTCCACTCGGGCATGGTTAGCCCGCCTAAGAGCGAGAGAGACAGACATAAAAAGTGAAAGGCACGCGTCTTCTTCCTACTATACGAATGAATATTCACATTAAAATTATTTTACCACTCAAAGTCGTTGTCACGTAAAACTTTCGCCCGTATACCGACTTTACAGGCAACCAATTTTTTCTTTGTATATCTTAACATAAAGCAACATTTAATGTATACTCTATACTAATAAATAATACATTAAAAGTGATACATTACTTTAAATGTCGTTTAAAAGTCAGATCCAACTATAGAGTTGCTTGAAATACTGAGGCCTTAAGTTTGACGGAGACGCGGCACTGATATCAACTTCCACGTTTCTTAAATATTCAATACTGCTCAGTGGCCTGGATAACTGAAACTTCTGCTCGAGAGCATCAACTTTGTTTTATAAATTAAATTTTTATGTTATATTAATAATATGTATTATTATTTGTACAACTCTGTCATCAGTTGAAAAAAATCATAAAAACAAATTGTGAGTGATGGTGGCAGCACATTCAGCTTTAATGATTAAAAAAAAAAAATTAATGTAAATATTACACATTGTGTGTTATATTTGTCACACGAACCTCGTTAAATTATATGTATAGGTTGGATTGGAAACAAACAAAACTCAAACTCTGAAGAAAACACGACTGAATAAGTTGAGATTATTATTTTTATTTAATAATTATTATTTTAACTGTTGTAATGTTTCTTTGTGAATTAGGTTTAATTCTTGTATTTTATTTTCAAATTTAAAATTAGGTTAATACAAATTATATTTAAGTTAAGATGTAGCAATTAACAATTTTATAACCCTGCATGTGTGTACCCCGCACTAACAAATTCTATTTTTGAAGTTTAGATCGGTAATGCGCGCTGCAGTTTTATGCACAATTTTGCGGCCGCCGGATGAAACGCCCGCCATTTTTAAATTTAATTATAGAACCGAATCGCAGGAAGCGCGTTCTATTTTCAAATTTTATTTATTCATCTAGGCGGAGTTTTGGCCACTCCTAGATGAGTTAGAAAAACATGGCCGATTAAAATTGGATTAATTTATGTTGAATTTGTTCTCAAACACATTAATTACTTTTTAATTTTTTCATGTAACATATTTATAATAATAGCTTATTTATTAGCAAATATCTACTGAACTAAAGAAATACAATAGGTAGTTATTTATTCTGAATACTATTTATTAGACGTGATCTGACTTGACTTTAGTTATAAATAAAATTCCCTCGTTACTTTATAAGTTCAATTCAATAAATTCTTTGCGTGACTTTCAATTTTGCTAAGACGCAGATACGCTCGTATAAATGTTATCGTGATGTGACAGTATACCAGTTTTTATACTTAACCGTAGCATACTCTGTGTCTTTAGTATAAATCAGTCATATCTTTAATGTTGATTAATTATACCTCTAACCTCTACCTATCTATCACGAACTAGTATTAAATAAAATACTATGAAAGTAGTATTTTAGGTTAGCTAAGTCTAATTATTAAAAAAAGCCGTTAGGCCCGCGCCTGAATTCTTTCCAGCCGTGTCAAATTTGCCGTCACATTATAAGAGTGAGAGATTAGAGTGTGCAACCATGTTTGCGCACACACTTGTGCACTATATAACATGCCCTGCGTAGTTGGCTAGTCTCTCTTGAGACTGGCCGCTGTCGGTCAGGAGGACATCTTCATTAAATTTCGAAGTTACGAGGACGGATAAAATGATGGTAGGTGTTGTCATTTACAAAAATAAGGGTTCCGTATAAATTTACGCCATTCTTTAAGCCAAAAATGCCAACCATGGAATGTAATGTGTTTTTCTCATATCACTACGTGATTTTTTTTATTGCATAGGAAGGCGGACGAGCATATGGGCCACCTGATGATAATTGGTCACCAACGCCTATAGACATTGGCATTGTAATGTTAACCATCAGTTACATCGCCAATGCGCCACCAACTTTGGGAACTAAGATCTTATGTCCCTTGTGCCTGTAATTACACTGGCTCACTCACCCTTCAAACCGCAACACAACAATAGCAAGTATTGCTGTTTTACGGTAGAATATCTGATGAGTGGGTGGTACCTATCCAGTGATAACTAAATGAAGCAATAGACGTCTGGTGTCTTTCTAGCAAAAAATAATTTGAATCGCGATGGCTCACTGGTAAGAAGAGGTGAATCGTAAGCGATGATTCCGAGTCTATCAAACCGATGCTTTCTGAAGGGCAAGCATCACTGAATTTCCATGTCTTTCATTGATATTTATAATTCATTTCGTGCTCGTGAAAACATCAGGAAACCTGCATGTGGAAGATGAAAATATAGGCAGCTCCAAAGCTTCTCCTCAAAAGGTAGGACTTAGGCCAGCAGTGGGTCATTTCAAGACTGTTGGTTGAGGAACAATTTATGAGTAAGGATTTATCTACCTAGAGGTTATTACACATAGTCCCACTGCCGACATTAAATAAATACTAATTTACAAAAGAAAAATGATGAGTTTGTCATGTTATGTGTAAGTTAGACTGTTTTTTGATAGGCTATACAACATCGCGATACCATGCAAGGAGGGAAAATATTTATCGTGTTTTAAATTTATTATGTTACTGACATGGAAATTAAGATGTCTTTTGTTTTTTCTATTACACTGGGTCACTCACCAATGAATACGGAACAGAGCAATAAATAATATTGTTATTGGGTATTATTCCAACTCAAACAGACTGTGTTCAATAAAGTTATATAAATTATCTTTTCCTTTTAAATAGAATTTAAGGAAGACTTAACAGATGTAACAGAGAACAAGTCTCGTGTAGGATATGTGTCAGCATTCCACCACTTGCAGATATCCTCGATGATTTTGAATATCGTGGATCGTAAATTTTCTTGAGAAAAATTTAGTGAATTTACCTAACGAACTAGGTCATAGGTACAAAATTTGACATTTGATTGGAATAAATATAAAACACGAACTAATCGTTTATCACAGTTTTCACTATATTAGGAAACAATTGAAAACAGGTGACCTATATCATTATATATAATTGCGTCATCGCCTTCCCGATCGCGATCTTTTTATAATTAAAAACCGAGATCTGCATTGCCGCCAAGTGCAGTGGGTGCATTACAAAAATACCCACTAAAATTCAAGGTTGGATCGGCAAAAATAACGTTGGATACTGGCGCTCATGCACTTGAACGCATCTTTGAGATCGACTGGATTTTATACGGATTTTAAATTCAATCATAAAAATAACAAAAACACAAATAAAAAAAATGTCCGGACGCGCACTCTTAACATCAATTTGTTATTTATACTTAGATACAAATACATCTTCTACTTTTCTTTTTTAATTACGAAAACACATACATACATATATACACGCATACACACATACCCGATGTATACAACAGGAGACATATTTAAATATAGAATTGTAATATCTGGATTTTGAAGTCTTTTTGAGTATGGTTTAAAACTTGTACAATATTTGAAGTTCTAATATAAATTAGTTTCAAGCAGCTATTCTAAGATTACAGATATAAATAATAGATATACACACTATTATATACTATTTTTGTTTTGCGTCAACGTTTCGAAACACTCTGATAACAACAATTTCTTATCCAGACTTAATTAGACGCGAGATGAATTGATCAATTTCATCGAACGGCAAAAACATCGTAATTGAACCGCACTTTAATTTTAAATTAAAATAAAAACCAATTGCTATAATATTGTTTTAATTTCGGTAACTGAAATATATGACGTACTTTTCGGACACTTTTTGTTTTTACAGTTTTCAATTTGTTTTGCTTTTAAACAAATTAAATTGAAATGGAACGTTGTTTGTTTTTAATTCATTCTTGTAATACAATCTGAACATCTTAATCGTTTTTTTTTTGTTTATTTAATTTTATTTAAATGTATATGATATAAACACATATATTATGTAGATAGGTATATATGATTTGTTAAATATACTGTCTTATAGTATACCAGAGAACACGAATATGGATTTAGAAACCTGTATCATCCGAATGGAATGAACTTAAAAAAAGAAGGCATTCTTAAAAACAATGACGTACGATGAGATAAGGGCTCATATACACTATCCCTGATATAGTCTACATGATTTTCACATAGCAAAACGGAGAAGCTTGTCAGTTAAAAATACATTTGTAAGGACTGCCATACACTTGACATCTTTTAGGTACAATATGCTCTTTATATAAAAACGCCTTATAGATCGAGTGGCTAGCATGTAGAGCTGTTAGAAGGTTCTGGTTTTAAATCTCGGATCTTAACGAGAGTTCTCGCAACATATATTTGCTATGTACCTAACATAGTTTATAGTATAGCAACAAAGGAGAGTATGTGTGTTTTTTTTTTAAATATTCTAAAATTAGTTTAAGAGTTTCTTGGCGATTATACTCGTTGCCCATTTTATCGATTTCAAATATTTATTACTGTTTATATTTATATTCATATCTAAAGTGCTCAAAGAAGCTTCTTTCGATAAAGCGTTAGTTTTATTTATTAACAGCTTAAATCCTGTCGCAGATCTCAAGGTTCTTGGTTCAAATATTTAAAGTTTAAGTAAAATGTTATTTAGATTTTCTGGCGAACATTCTTAAAATCAACCCGGAAGTCTGGAAGTTAGAAGTGTGTACACACGGGAGTACGTATAACCTTAGGTCGTATCAAATTGCCGTCCCATCGAATTATGAGTGTGAAGTGAGTGAGTGCATCTGTGTTTGCGCAAGACTTGTGCAATATATCAGTAAGACATAAACATAATTAAAACTCTTAATATAAAAAAAAATATCATCCTATATACAACTAAGTGATAATATATATAGATAGGTCAACTTTGTGATAATAAGTAAACAGATAATATAGTTGCGGAAATACTTGATGAAATTTATGAAATACTTAATAATGTACATATCTAATGAGTGACTATCTTGGCGCGTAAACAAAAAGTCGTAAAGCCAATATGCCAACATACAATGCCAATTTAAATTAAATTTTATATATTTTTTCAATATATGTCCATATGTCGACTCATTGTTACATAAAAAAACATATATAAATAATACTCGTACTCGTATATTTTATATATCCAATCGAATGTTACCTTTCACAGTATATACTTAGTACTTATGTACTTTACATTTGTATGTATGGTATATTAATTATTATTGGTACGATTAGTAATCAATTTTTCAGCAAACTCTAATACAAATATAAAAAAATCATTGTTTTGACAATGTGTTGACGGTAATAATATGTATTATTATGTATATAGCTCATGTATACACATGATTTGAGATTGAGGTTGTTAGGGGACGCTATCACAATTTTTAGGTTAAATTCACGAATCTAACAAAAAATCTACGTGTTTCAAATTGACCCAAACTTTATAATATTTATATTTTTGACAGTAACACTTTATTTATTATTTTTATTTATTTATACATTTTTAAACTCACCCTGTATATTTTGGCACTGATAGCATCATATTGCACTTTGTAATTAATAATTTGAATTTATTTTAGTTAGTAACAATAACTAATACTTTACAAGTGAAATCTTTATAAGTTTTATAAAAAACTATTGACCAATGGCATTACCGAATATTCTAAGTTCACTCACACATCGATATCACAAATATTCTAATATCACTAACACTACGAACGGAGACATCTGATTGGCGCGGGCGGCGGTTCTCTTTAATGTGTTATGCACATTTTTACAAACATCTATTTTTACGTTACTCAGTTTTTATACCGCTTATACCAGGAACGGACAATCTTAATACTTAAAATTTTGATTTTTAATTTAGAAAATTAAATCATAATACAAGTAATAGAAATAATAATATTTTACTACAACGAGCCTAATAATACTTTAAAGACAATCGTTGGTTCGCTTCAATATAAAACAAAAGTAAACCAGTTTCCAACGGTACGTAACTCTTTTTAAAACGTTCTAGAACGTTCCATTTCTAATACTAACTAAAAAGTAAAGATATTATCATACCAAAAGCCGTGACTCTCACTGTGCAAGGAATCCGTTTTGTATTTTAAATGGGACTTGATACTGTTAAGCTTTCATGTTTTATGTATAGCTGCGCCCTGTTAAGTCTTTAAGTCATGAACATCATATCCTGTATTCACTTCCCACATTTTTAAACGGAAATGTTAATACGGTTTATTAGTTAAACGAAACGAGAGGCAGTTAAAATAACTTATTGTTATATCATAATATATTGAATTGCCGATAAATAGTTTTATTTATATAATTTTTTATATAAAGTATTTAAAATTGTAAATGCTTCAGTCATTAAATAACAAAGTTTATTGTTTAAAAATCTCAATTGTTAATCATTTAAAAATTTGAAACATAAATATTTTTTTGTATATAAAATGTAATTCAAGATCACATTTTATTTCATTAAATAATTAGTAGTTTTATTCAATTTAAAAAGATAAATGGTTATCAGTCATGATTAAATTATAAAATATATTTCAAAGTATCAAAATGGTTCGGTGCAAGTACACTCCTTTGTGTTTTTTGGCACAGCCGCCAAGCACTGGTTTATGTGATGCATCAGCACGTCGTGAAAGACGAACACACTCGTAAAATGCGCTTGTGTATGTGCAAAGAAAACAAACTTACCATCTTTTAGAGCAAAATCGATGTTAATGCGAATATATTTATTTATAAAAGGGTAATTGATTTTATTTATTACAAACGACATGTTTTTTATTTAAATTTAAATTCGAATTAAAATGTCTTTGGTATTTTGTTTGACTAAACAGAATATATTTTTAATTTTAAACTGACTTTAATCCCATAAAGCCTAGTTCCACATTTTTTTTTATTTGGCGGTATTTATTTTTATATAAACCAATTCGGATATATTATGTTTATGTATAGTTATTTTCATAGTGATGATTATATGTTTACTAACATAGTAACATATTTACTAATATTATAAATAACAAATGTATGTCCAACGTATGTCTGAACAGATTTTGATGAATTTTGATACGTACATAGAAGGCAAGGGAAATGTGAATACTAGTTTGGTATAATTCTTGTCCCGGGATATAAAGAAGCTTATAAATGCTGTTGAGACTGCTTTGTAATCCCGAAGTATTGAGTTCACTTCCCGGGTTGGGCCAACAAAAAGCTATTTTTTTTAATAAAGCCATGGATCCTGTGTCTGAATTGCTTCGGGCCATAGTATGGAATAGATACTGCAGTTGTGCTTGCACACACACTAGTGCACTTATCCTGTGCTGCGTCTCCCTTGAGAATGACCACTGTGACGGTTATCAGTCAGGATACATCATTTGTATTTAAAATTTTCTTATAATTCTTGTAGAGTACAATTGCATATTAAGATAGTACATAACCAGGTGTAACTCTGGTTTTGTTATGTAATCTATATAAACTTAACGGAATCTAAGTGCCACAATGCTGGGCTAAAAACTCTTCATCTGTTCGAGGAGAAGGTATGGAGCCCTACCACGTTACTCCAATGCGAGCACACGTGGCAGATTTTTATACGACACATGAAACAGTCACAGATGAATTTAAAAAGCACATTTAGAACATGAAAATTGTCATTTGTTTTTTTAGCCATTGGACTCTCTCGACTTTTATAACTCTTTCATTAAATATATTTTAATTTAATTTCTTATTATTAATTATTATTATAGTTATGGGATGTTACCCGCTAGTTACACTCATACGATTTATGTCGCAATCTATTTCAAAAACACTACTTCTAGAACAATGGTTTGTTTGGATAATAAACTTAAAACACGCCAATTGCAGGAAAAAGGACACAATAGAACATCGGTCTAACTTGTTAACTATTCTATCCATAGATAAAGAAATTGTAGAAATGCCATTTTATAATATAATAAATACTATATTTATTCGCACTCATAATAAAACTTATGCAAAAATATTTTTTTGCGTAAAATCATTAAATTATCATCTATTAATGACTTTAGTAAATTTTATATAATTACTTTAGACAGTAGTTTAGGTAGTAGATAAGAATGATCGTTTATATTTAAATTTCGAATAATTATTATGACGTATTATAATATAATGTATGATTAGAAAAGCGAAACTATTTCGTACAAACTCACTTTGAAATGAATTGTCGATAAACGACTTTAGGCTATTTTGATATTTTTGTCCTCTACATATTATAATTATTAAAGTCAATATCCCATATCACTTTCTGATACTTTACGATCTTCTGCAAGTTTCGAATTCACATAGAATACTTCAGCTGTTGAGTACCAGTTCTGGTACAGTGCTGTTCTAAGATTCGAGATTGGAATTTCTATGTCGTGGAAATGTTACAAGTAACGAATTTAAAATGTAACAAATAATTGGATACTATATGTATGCAATATATACAATTACTAGCTAGGTAACGGGTTTACATGATGAGAATTCTAATAGATTCAAATATAGAACAACAGCTTGTAAACGTTCCACGGTTGGGCAAAGGGTCCTAATAAGGGTGAGGTTTTTGGACCAACACTCATGGTTATTGGCGCTCTAAGAAATTTATAATTTCTTACATCTATCCTATGTAACACCAACCTCGTCATATCATGTCCCATATTTCAGACTTAACATTCAATGATTTTTTTTATTGCATAGGAAGGCGGACGAGCATATGGACCTGCTGGTAAGTGGTCACCAAAGCCCATAGACATTAGCATTGTAAAATATGTTAACCATCGCTTACATCGCCAATGCTCCACCAACCTTGGGAACTAAGACGTTATGTCCCTTGTGCCTGTAATTACACTGGCTCACTCACCCTTCAAACCGGAATACAACAATAACAAGTACTGCTGTTTTGCGGTAGAATATCTGATGAGTGGGTGGTACCTATCCAGACGAGCGTGCACAATGCTCTACCACCAAGTAAAATGATTATTATATTATTAATTAAAATTATTACGAAATTCATTATTAAATTAAAACCGTATAAAAATCGTACGTGGGAGAATTATATGTCCAATTAAAATGCTCTCAAGGAATCAAGATTTTATCGTTCTAAACATAACAAACGGCTTAGAGTACGACCTAATACTGTTAACATCTTATATTCACTAAGGCTTGGTACACGCTTGATGATATTGGTTGTGAAATGTGACCAATATTTGGACAAATATTAGAACCAATGTTGGTAGTTGGTACGTTTCTATACTAATATTATAAAGAGGAAAGATTTGTTTTTTTGTTTGATTGTTACTATTTAACTCAAAAAGTACTGGACCGATTTTAAAAATCCTTTCACCATTAGAAAGCTACATCTTTACCGAGTAACATAGGCTATAGTATATTTAAAAAAAAAATAAAGATCCCTACCTAAACTGGAACAATGTAACTGTGTACAAAAAGTTGTTAAAAAATAGTTTTTAAATTTTCGCGGACGAAGTCGCAGGCAAAGTGCTTGTTCCAACATAATTATTTTGAAATAAAAGTGAAATTTATATCAAATTAACAGAACAGTTCTTTGCGTTAGTTAGCTTAGTTAATAAGAAAGTTTAACTGGGCACTACAGTCATAAGGAGTGAAGAAGGTAATCATAAACGTCAGCTAATCTGGCAATCTGTATGAAACAGACATGTATATTAGAGTAAGTAAGGTCCTAATACAATACAGTACAGCTATACTGTAAGAACAAAGCAACTTAGAATACATTGGAAAATCTCAGAATGTGATATGCGACAATGACCTTTATAATCCTTATATTACTTGATACCTTTTGTCTCAAAATAGCATATCAACATTTCACGATTGAGATGTGAAGTTATTCCTCACATAATAGTTTTCTTTATAATTAAATTTAATTAACCTTTGATATTAACATTACAAGAAGTCCACCATTTTTTCAAGTTGACCATTTTTACCATTATGTTAGCTTTGGCCGTTGTAATGCGATGGACAATCTTGCAACTGAATCTTGACTAAGTGATTGTACTAATGCCATTCAATAACATAATTAAAACTGAAAAATTTCACATACGGTTTTTTATCCAAGAGTATCAAGTATTGATAGAATAAATTATTTTTTTAAAAGTTACAAGACCTCAAAAAGGAGTGTTATGTAATCAGGACTCATTTATGTATGTGAGTTTCTTTATTCCACTATAACCTTTTAACGTCAAATAGATTAGGATGTATGTGATATCGTTAGAATATTTACAACATCCTGTGTAATGTGACGTAGCACGTAACAATTAAAAAAAAAGTACGTAAATGTCCTACTACTGGGTGAAAGTTTCATCTTCTATCGAAAAGGTATGGCGCTTGTTCCATCCCCTTGCTTCAATATGGGTTGGTAGATGAACACGAATTTCATTCTACATTTTTTATAGCATAGGTAGGTGGACTAGCATATGGGCCACCTGATGGTAAGTGGTCACCGACGCCCATAGACATTGGCTTTGTAAGAGATGTTAACCATCGGTTACAATGCCAATACGCCACCAACTTTGAGAACTAAGATGTTATGTCCACTGTGCCTGTAAAAACACTGGCCTACTCACCCTTCAAACCGTAACACAGCACTACCAATTACTGCTGTTTTGCGCTAGAATATCTGATAGGTGGATGATATCTACGCAGACGAGCTTGCACAAAGCACTACCACCAGTAACAAAAAGTTGACATTTCTACAACGATTTCTATCATCGAAATGATTTTCAACTCAACTATGATACTTGCTTGAACCCATCATCTTCAGTCACCACCGACGTATTCTAACCACTATGCTATCGGCTCACGATATATACATATTAAATAGCATCTCCTTAGTTTGGATTATATATTGAATTAATTAAAAAAGCAATATCGATTCAATGTTACGCTAGGAAGTTCCCGTTACAAATACTAGTTACGGGTATTTGAGATGATTTATCTCATCGCGGTACAGTTGTCGTTAATATTTTTTTATAATATTTTTGTAAAGAAATATGTCTTAATGGAGTTACAACATTTTTCCAGTCCAGTGTTAGCTTTATTGAAATGTATGTTAATTTGCGTACAAGTCGCGATTGTCGATCCACTATTGTATGTTCCCATTGTACATGGTTATTATATATATTAATATATTTAGCTTATTATATGACTACATTACTACTACTTTTTATTTGGATGAAAATATAGATAAAATTATTTCCATACAATTTATATTAAGCTTATTTAATTTTCTATCGGTCATAATCAAAAAACTAATTAATGTTATTATATTGAATTAGTAGTAACTTATTTATCTATGAATCGATATAGTAAGAATCAATTTAGTGACGCACATTTGAACAATATACAAATTCGTTTTTTTTTACTTTATTAATTATAATTTAAACTTCTATTTATATTTACTAACAATAAAATTATGTACTAAATGTTTTTTTTTATCAATATTTAATATATCTCTATGTCATAATATAAAAACTTTCCGGACAGACATTCCGGCGAGGTGGCAACCCGACACGACCGGAAAGAGTTTCCTCGGATCTAGCCACTAAACCATCGAGTCATATTAACTTCAAATCTCATCTATGTGTAACTTAAATATAAAAACTAAATAACAAAAGAACGAATCACGACGTATATACAATCATTGTGTACAAAGTTTTATATATTTTTTCAATAAGCCGTGTCCTTACAAATGTTACAATGGAAACTGTCAACACGTTCATAATACATGCTCGAACCGTACACTATACAGCATATTGCCTTTAAAATCGCATTACGTAAGTAGGCGCCGAGCCTTTTATATTCTAAAATACATATATATACATATTATGTACATAGCAATAATGTTAGCCTTAAAATTTTTCCATTTATTCGCATGTTATTTTATTACACGAGGAAAATATAATTATGCGATATTAACAACAGTTTATTTATGTTTTATCTGTGAACGTTTATGTATTTCGTTGTTTTTTTGTTTGTCTGTAGTTACATGATTCTATTTTTAAATTTATGTTCTATTAAATTGTTTTAAATTGTCATAGTGTTTTAATATGTACAAACATTATGGAAGTTCGATTTTTAAATATTAATATTGCTCGTTTACTTTGTTTGTCAATTATTTTAATATACAATGTGCAATTGAATTAGTACGAGAAGAATAAAAACTTTTTGTATAATGGATGAATTGATAAATTCTGTCTAATATACTTATATATATATATTAACTATAAGTCCCTATCGAGAGACATATATATTACCGACTAAAAACAAATATTCTCAATTGGGTAGGATTATATTGTTCGTATTTTATAATATATAATTATAAATAATAATGTATTGTTAGCGAGTTATGTGTACACAACAACGAATGACCAACTCTAAGTAACGAGATAAATATATAATTGGAAAAAATATATAAATTATTCAATGTGTATTTAATGTAAGACATCGTTTAATCTACTCTTTTGATATTAACCAATGTCATATATTATGAGGGACAGTATATAAACAAATATAAGAAAATTGTATTTTGACACTGAGTTACTTGAAAGTTAAGGAATTCGTATCTTATAACAAAATAGAACTATATTTTCGCTAATACGATTTTATTAATGTTAGTTTTTAATTAGTTTTCCATATATTTCTCCAAATTATTTTTTCCAAAGTGCGTATGACTACCATATATATATTTTTTTTAATTTTTATATTAGTAGCTGTTAGATATTTATTATATTTCATATTCTATTATATGTTTATAATCGATTTATCATATATTTATTATAATAATAAAATTAACTTTTGCTTAAAATTTATTATTATTTTTATATAAAATTATGTGGCATGTGTATTCTATATGTATCCCACAAGATAAGCATTAGGCAGCATGATGGAGCGATGTGTAGGATCTACACAACGATACTTAAAACGTAATTATTTTCATACAATTATTATAATTTTTAAACAATTGTTTTGTTTTTAAAATATTTTCTAGAAATATTGCGATTTTAAATAACGATTTCGATGAAATTAATAATCTGTTGTCAACAACTCGATATAATAAATCACAAACGCTCTCGATAATTATGTATATTTTTAATTATTATACGCAGACAGGATAATAATTTAATCGTGAACAACGATGTCGTTTCCGCTACAATATATAATTATAAAGAAAATCTTTATAATTTGCGACGATACAATCTAGTTGGACTTAAGATCTTTTTGACTGCAATTACGTGATAATTTATTTTCAAGTTCTTTTTTCAAAAATTCGAAAGTTCTTTCGGAACATATTATTAAATTTTAATATCAAGAAGATGTCATTGAGAAAAAGTTAATATTTGTTAACGCATTCCATTTACAAAAAAAAAATCGTAAAAAATCTGTTGTTTATGATTCAACTGCATCATCAATTTTTGTTTTTAAAGTCACCAATAGAAAATAATAAAACAAACGAGGCCGTTTAAATCACGTAATTAAAATAGGACATACCGATGAATGTAATTGAACTTTGTCTTTTTAGACTAAATGGTCTAACGATCAGATTCAACATGGACAAAATAGACAGGAATTGTATGAGATAAAATATTATAAAATTATAAACTATTATTATTAGATAAAATTATTATATAATAACCTGGTGATGATGAATGAAATGACTGATATCAGTGACGGTCATTCACAAAGGAATTCTATTCCTTTACTCTCCCATTTTGGAGCGATGGAAAGAGATCAGGTGAAGTGTAAAGTTTACTTGTTTTTCCAGACTTGACTCCAGACTGGTACTGAGAATATTACATCAGAAACATCCAACATCCAACTTGACTTTATATACTGGACACTACCAACAACGAGGCATTAGAATCGAATCCATAAATGGATCAAATAATTTCTTGTTGTAGCTAATATTAAGGATTTCAATAGCTTTGTACAATCTACTAACAATAATTAGTAGTACTGTTTCAGTGTAAATGGTCAGTGAGCCAGTGTAACAGATAAGGAATATAACTTAGTTCACAGGGTTAGTGGTGCAATTGTTATATTGTACTTGTCTAGCGGTGACCATTTACTATTAGCTGGTTTATTTCCACGTCTGCCTTCCTAATATAAATAATATAAAAAAATGTTATGTCTCTACTGGTGTAGGTATGGTCTCTACTCGGTTGGTGTTGGAAAACAGTGCGTTCTTTACTGTTAGTATAGTAAAGCTCAAAATACTTCCATAGGCTGTTCCAATAAAAAATGGATATATGACAAAAAAACATCCTTTATGATTTTTTCATAATCTATTTTTTTCTCTTGAGAAACTTACAAACTAATTCTGCTAATCTATACTAATATATAAAGCTGAAAAGTTTGTTTGATCCGGTTAATGTGAGTAACTACTGTTTCGAATTAAAAAAAATATGTCTTGTACTGCCGTTTTATCGATAAAAATCTAAATTGATTTTTATTCATTATATTTTTATTAATTACACGCGGTTAAAACCACGGTGCACAGCTAGTTAAAAATAAAATAGATATATGAAAGTAACCGCGTTTTATGTTTAATAAAGACAAGTAAATTAATCAATTTTATGTGTCAATAATTTGTTATATGTACACAAGCAATAAAATAATATCGACATAACTATTCAACAATAATTTAAAAATTAAAAAGCGCTTTTTATTATTATATCTGATTATGACACTACAAATGTTATTATATATGTAATAAATTGTATTTAATAATTTAAAATTACACGTCGAAAATTATTGCTAATAAAATATCTTCTTATATTATTCAAATGAAAAATCATTAATAAGACATATGAAATCAATCATTCATATATAGACTAAGACTTTATAAGAATTACATATTCTTGAATATTATATGATTATAACGAGGTTGGCGTGGTCGTGGGTTCGATTCCCACCCAGGACAGACATTTGTGTGCATGAACATGTCTATTTATTTTGAGTCTGGGTGCAATTATCTATATAAGTATGTATTTACAAAAGAAAAGTAGTATATGTAGTGATTCAGTAGTCTGGTGTCCATAGTACATGCTCTGCTTAGTTTGGCAGTCTGTGAATAATGTCCCAGGATATTGTATAAAGTTTATTTACTGGCTCGATTCCTTTTGGTTCGAGTGACCATTGATATTATTTTACTTCTTCGACAATATCCTGCCAGGTGTGGGATACATGATTTCGTATTAATTTTTATAATAACTGGTATCCTATTATATACAGGGGTATAATATTTTATAAAAGAAATATATTTAAGATCCGTATTGAAATCTAAGTTGTACCGCGTATAAAAATATTAATATTTTATTTAGAATATTTTATCTGTTGCTTAAAATGATGGAAATAATTTATTATAATAATAATATATTAATTTATTTAATTATATTTTTAACTTAATGTGAAACTAGTTTACCCGTTCCGGCTATAATAAGGGTAATAAATTTATAAATAATAAGGGTTTAAATAAAACGTTTCTAACGTAATAAATATAACTGTTTTAATTCAACGACTTGAGCCGGCATGTTTTTTTTTCGACATATTCAAAAACCATTATTCAGGCAGTCTCTACATAATCTTAATGAATTGAACACCTAAACCTTCCTTATAACCACAAAACCTCAATATTTTGACATTAAAGGAACGTCGTATGGAAAAAGATGAACTCTTTCTTTTCAAATTACTGAATAATTATATTGAATCTCCATTCTTACTTAACAATATATTTATTAGATGTCCTCGTATGCAAACTCGTAAAAAATTTTTGTTTGATGTTCCCAAAACCAAGAATAAGTATGTACGCAACAGCTTTCTTTATAGATCGTGTATAATGCACAACAATATATTCAATGATTGTGATTTATTTTATTTGTCGTTAAAAGAAATGAAATGTAATATTAATTTTCAGTTTAAAAACATACTTACAGAATTGTATTAATTTGGTCACATTTTATTAATTTTAAGTAATCCATAATCTTATATTCAATTGTTATTTTTTATAAATTGTAATACTATATATTTTTTTATTTTTATTAATATTTATATCAATCTGCTATGTAATGATTTTGATCTAGTTAATTGTGAAGACTTGATTGGTTTATTTCTCTGTAATGTGATAATTTTTTGTATGTCTTTTATAACTGTTTGTCTTCCTTAAAATAAATAAATAAATAAATAAATCACTGTCTAATGGTAAAGATTGTTTGAAATCCTTTTAGTAGTTTTGGAGTTAATCGCGATCAGACAGACAGACTCAACGCGGGGATTCTATTTTATAATATGTAGAGATAATCCCAAATATATCTGTAGCTCATCTTATATGAAAATCTGAAGCCGTACAACAGCATTATTTCTAGTACCAAAGTTGCAGGGCAATCATATATAATATAAAAAAAATAGTTTTCGAAATTACAATAATAGGTTTAAAAAGTGACGATAACGCTCTAATAAAAAAAATATAATTATTACAACCGTATTCTAAGCTAATGAATAATATTTCGTTAAAATAAATTTATGTATTTAAGAAGAATTTAATTAGAATTAAATTATTCCATCTAATGTATTTTATAAAAGTGCATATTATATTATTATATATCATTGAAACGATGAAGAAAATTATAATGCAAGTAATAATATAAAGTACATATTAATAATCTTATTTTTAATAATAAATAATCGCAGTTTCGTCGAGTTGTTGTAGCAAATTATGATAATTAAATATTATTTTAATATTTTATTAAATAAATTTTTTTGCATTTATATTATAATAATAAACGTCAATTCGTTAACGTGTCATATATAAGTCACGTGTGTATGTTTTAATTAATATTTATTATAAGGTATATATTTTTTATGATATATTTTTTTAGGAAACATTGTTAACTTTAAGAAATTCATGAATCGTTGATTACTTTCTTTTATACAACACGGCTTATTTACTTATAACAATATTATGTTAAGTAAAAACTATTTAAAATGTACTAAATATTACCTATATTAAAAAAAAATATTAAGGAATTATTCAAAAGGAGTATTTCTCAAAGAAGGTCTTATTTAATATAAATTCTTATATTCAGCAAGAATAACACCTATTCTATTTCATATAAACAATTAAATTACTGTAATATCAATTAAGAACGGAAAACTATTTTACATAAAAACATTTCTAAATAAAGAAAATGACTAAAGACAAATATATTGCCTGCGTTTTTATTAATAACGGCGCGCGTCATTTATCTAAAATTGTAATGTATTTAAATAAATTAAATAATATAGTATGTACAACACTTAACTGACCTTCGTCTTGTCCAACACTCAAAAGTCCAAATTCGTCGATCACATATCAAACTATCGTCTATACTTTTCGCATTTTTCGTCACAAACCAATATGGCCGTGTCAAGATAAATGCGCGCCAAAATCTTTATCGACAAAAAAACGCACACTTTTTACGACCGTTTCGTAAATTTACATTTTCTTATGGTTACGAAACGTTATTTTTATTAAATAAAAAAATTCAAAGCGTGAAATTCGAATTTTTTAAAAAGTTTTGATTTAAAAAAAAATTTAGTCACATTTTCGAATATCGAACACAGTTCCGCACCGTTGTATTTCGGGGATGGTTGGCGCGTTCTCAATTACGGAATTTCAGTTCGAAATTTTCGAAATTTGCCGGTGCGTTTCCATTGTTTTGCGGCGTAGTGCTGCGCGCAGGCACTTTCAACACATTATGATCTAACACTGGCCGACTCTCGATTGCAGAACATACTTATTCTAAGTCAACTTACATTCGTTCATATTTGCCTGCGGGGCGTAGGGCTGTGCTAGGACATAGACTTAGCCCCACTTCCTTTTTGCATACGTCACTTGACTTGCAACAGTATTTTTAGAATCGATTCGATACTTGTTTGACACTGTAATATCGTTAATTTAATTGCTTTTAACAGTTAAGGAGACTAATTACGCATACCTTATCCATATGTTTTAACTAGAAAAGAGATTAAAAAAAGTGACATACAACTGTGATTTTTTAGATATGTATTCATTATTTCGTCTAGGATAAAAAAATTATCAAATTTTAAAACTAATCCTATATTATTCAAAACTTAATTTTTTTTAATAAATTATTTTCGTTTATAATATCGTTATTTATAATCAAGTTTCTCTATTAATTAATAAAGTTATTAAATTGTTTTATTACGTTAAATCATAAAATTGTCTCATGAATATAAAAATATATTTTTTAAAAATAGAATGCGTTCTTCATGTCCAACCCTAGTTTTGGCGTAGTACAAGAAACGTCTTGCATATAATAATATGTTTTAGCCTATATCGAAGTTACAGGCAACGGGGAAGGAACGGCGCGCGCGCAGCTTAGCTCTCTCGCAGCGCTATTTTTAACAATATTGTAATGGTTGAAAAAAAGTCGCGGAGAAATGGCTTAGAGATTTATTTTATGTTCAATGCTTTATTTGATCATTGAAATTTAATTTATTTAGTATATAAAATATTTTTATAATAATATAATTACTATTTCTTTATTAAGTATTTAACAAGTTTATTAAAAGTTCAAATTTTTGATTAAAATTGTTTAGGCTTTTGAGAAACATAAATAGGAGATCTATTTCACAATTTATGATATCACTGTCACTAAAAATAATTTCGATATTATAAAAATCATCTAATGTTAAAATCTAACGGACATCACTACGCTATTCCGATGCAAGACGCAACACTATTAGTTGTATGCATCGTGCATTGGCCTGTACTGCCGCGTTCCTACTTACACACAAAGCGACATAACTGCAACATTCGCAAAAATTAAAACCAACCTCATATCAAGAACAAAAGGCTTAAAATCGCTCAACATATCATGTTAATATGCGTCGTTTGTGTTGTAAACTTTTTTAGAAGCTAGTTCTTATACTTATTTCACTATGAATTTTAGCTATAGTATTAGGTATGGAAAGAATCGCTTGTCTGTAGGCGTAGGTTTCTAGGACGCTGCTAGAAATCTTTGGTATAGCGGTATAATTAGGATGGGCTCGGTCTGTGGAGGGATTTAATAAATGAATAGCTTTTTTAGTGTTAGTATTTATTGTATGACCTTAGTGATTTAATTTAGTAGTTTAAGTTTATTTCAAATAGTTTTTTGTTTATTATTTGAAAATATTCTCGTTATGTAATTTGAATATGGAATATCGTTTTGATATAATTATTTTAAAATCTCTTTTTTTATTTCTAATTGAATGTAAGAACTTCTATATAATTTTTAAGAGTGAATTTAATTTAACTAAGGAAAAGGTTTAATTTCAAATATGGGTAATTTTTTTTTAATTAAAAAAAATGGAGTTATCATTGGCTCAGTAGTTAAAAGACGTGAATCTCAACAAGAGGTAGCGAGTTCAAACTCAAAAAAAATGTAATTTCCATGTGTTTAATTTGTGTTCATAATTCACTTTATGCTCTTTGGTGAAAGAAAAATGAAAATTCCCTCATTAGTCGGATATATACACATAACTAAATATCACGTTATTTTTAAATACACAAACAATTTTCAGCAAACGTCTTACTTTAAGCAACTTAATTGTTTCTCAATTACAAAACAAAAATGTCATAAATAAATTAAATAGAGATTTTGAACTGTTCGTGTTCGCGTACTTATCGGACTTGTTTTTCAAATATAATTAAACAATAATGTGTTACTTTACTTTACTAACGCTTCATTTTACTAACAAGACCGAAACCTGTCAAATAGTGAAAGTTTAATTAAAAACTTTCCAATCGCTATCGTTTTATGCGCACACAGCCTTATATATTGACCGTATTATATTTTTTAATGGGTAACATTTTTATTTTGTAGGATTTGTTGCATTTTTCAAATATGGAATGTGGAAAATTTTAATCGAAAATTTATATAATAATTCAAAAGAAAACATAAAGAAAAATATGGACATATATACTTTGAAATAACTGTTAAAAAAAAAACTTTGGGTATGATAAAATAAAAATCCTTTAGCTATATGAGGATGGTTCGTTTTACTTTGTAACTGTGTTTATCGTTTCAGTGACAGATTCTTGAACCATACAATGGGTACCATTCATTCACTGACCACCTTGTCAAATATCAATTGTTCAATTTACTGTTTAACTGTTAACTGGTTATCTCAAACCCTCAATATAATACTTTAAAAATATTATAAGTACGTAAATGAGTATAATATAACTAATTTACATTGCGTTTTTTAAATTAATAACACAAAAAAATTGTCACTCCAATGTTCAGTGAGCCAGTTATAAGCCAGCCAATTATAAGAGTGAGGGAAATAAAACTTTAAGGTTAAGATTTGCATTGCTCTATAAATTATCGACTCTTACACTGTGTGATGTGACTTAAAAAGGGTATTGACAAGCGAAATATATACTTTGAAATTTTCTTCGCCCACGTTTTGCACTTTAAAGACTTACCGCATTTTGCCCGCGGGCCACATGAGTAACTGACCGCGGCATCTTAGTCATAATAAATTAAATTTTCGTTATACTGCTACTTAAATTATATATATACTAGTTTAATTCGCGTTTTCGACCACGTCTGAGGAAGGGGGGGGGGGGGGGGGTCATGTTAGGTGACCTATATCCTTGTCCTCTGACAACGTGCATGTCATGATGATACTCGTAATGACGTGACGTTACGACGTTTATGCGTAAGAATCAAACTCACTTCCAAATTTATATATATTTTTTAATTATCATTACATTTTTAATTGCTAATACTGTTGGAAGGCAGAATGTTTTTTCTAACTTGTAGGTACTTTACCTAATAATCATATGTTACCATATTACTTGTTGAGCTTTATAACAAAATAGTAGGAAGAAACTGCATAAACATAAATATATATTTAAAAATTTTCAACACCCACTCGTTTTCATTACCTAACGAGTTACCTTGTTTTACCTGCGGGCGGCTTGCAGACTACGAACTAGAAACGTATTAAATTAAATAATTAACTAAATATTTTCAATAACTAATAATAATAACTTAATGTTTCAATTTTGTTTGATAAATCGAAATTATGTAAAGTAAATAATAAGTATCCCACTGCTGGGCCTCCCCACATTTTGAGGAGATTAGTAAGAGCTAGCTCTACCCTGCTACAATGCACGTTTACAGATAAGACAGACTTTTTTTTCACCGAGCTATATAAACACAAAATAAGCACACGAGAATGTGAACCTACGATATTCGATTTGTATTCTTGTGTTCTAAGCACTGAGTAACCCGGCTATATATGTAATGATTATTATTATCTTGTTTATGATAATAACTAGGACCGGCTTGACGTGTCCCTTGAGGCCAACCATGGCTTACATTATATAATCAGAAAGAGCCAATAAAAAAAAACAGATAACAAAATAATAACTCATTAATAAACAAACATCTATAACCCTATTATTTTACTTGGTGGTAGAGCTTTGTGCAGGCTCGTCTGGGTAGGTACCACCCACTCATCAGGTATTCTACTGCAAAACAGCTGTACGTGGTACTGTTGTGTTCCGGTTTGACGGGTGAGTGAGCCAGTGTAATTACAGGCACAAGGGAAATAACATCTCAGTTTCCAAGGTTGGTGGCGCATTGGCGATGTAAGCGATGGTTAACATCTCTTACAATGCCATTGTCTATGGGCGTTGGTGACCACTTACCATCAGGTGGCCCATATGCTCGTCCGCCGTCCTATGAAATAAAAAAAAATAGGGTACAGCCCACTCATCAGATATTCTACCGCTCAACAGCAATACATAGTGTTGTATTCCGGTTTGAAGGGTGAGTGAGTGTAAGAGCAACACAAGGGACATAACATTTTAGTTCCCCAAATTAGTAGCGAATTGGTGACATACTGAATGGTTAATACATTCTTACACTCTTCATTCGAAGGTTAAGTTAATGTTTTGATACCAAATTAATAAGAAAATAATATAATTATTATAATAAGCTCCAAATTGTTGGTGGTAGAGATGCAAGCTCCGGTGTTCCGGTGTTCCGGTTGAAGATTGAGTGAGCCAGTGTAATTTCAGGCACAAAGGGACATAACATATTAGCTCCCAATGTTGAATGCGCATTGGCAACGTACGCAATTATAAATTATTAATTTAATTATAATTATACGTGAACATTTTTATACTGCCAATGTCTAAAGGCGTTGGTGACCACTTACCACCAGGTAGCCAATATGTTCGTCCATCTACATGCCCTATAAAAAAAATTCGCTATCCTTATCTAACCCTAATAAAAGTGCAGACTATTATCTCATTCGAAATCCGATGGGACGCCAAATTGAAAAGAGTCAGTCAAGTGACCAAAGGGTGTACGTGTTTCCAGTTGTTTTTCATATTTTCATTTTGATTTGTAATGTAATATGTTTTAAAAAAATATCTATTAAAACAGCTTTAGAATAATTTAAGCGAAGCAATATTCGATTCAACGCAAAAAATAAAACTTATTATGGATAAAGTAGTTTTTAGTGCTAAACCCGGAATCGAACTCGGTACACCGTGAAACCGTGGCTCACGTCGCCACTCGATCAGTACAAATGCATGCAAAACATCGCACGACCGCCGTAATGTAATAAGACACATTTTTCTTTCACAAAAACATATGTTCTTAATGGTGTTAGAAAATTGATGTGAGTTCAACGAGGCGCACGCACGGATGATGCTCTACTTCGTGTATGTTATTATATTATATTCATAGATTTTTGAATATAAGAGTAAAACTTCTATAGGTACGGTTACTAAGCAATCTTAAGTTTGTATTTTAGTGCAAAGTTTTTATATGTAACGTATGTGTGAAACG
Source organism: Nymphalis c-album (assembly GCA_963151315.1). Lineage (NCBI taxonomy): Eukaryota > Metazoa > Arthropoda > Insecta > Lepidoptera > Nymphalidae > Nymphalis > Nymphalis c-album. The sequence continues at coordinate 6,463,876 of OY720611.1, read as the reverse complement.
TTTCTGACATGAGAAGCTTTTTGGTACATTATTTAGTATTATGTAGCATTCTTTTCTAATATTCGTATGTTATGTAAGTAAAAAATATTGTTTGATAAAATATTCAAAAATAGTCCCTTTTGATTTTTAAGTAAAACTGTCTTCGTTGATTTTTTAACTATATAACTAACCTTTTGTATTCCATATGTTATGAAGCCTTTTATAGCCTTCGTGCTATCGTCGAGTAGTAATTTCTATTCTATCTAAGTTTTGATATAAAAGTAACACAGAGAACACAAGTCTAATATCTGGCTATACTGATAATGATTATGTAACAGCAAAATCGATAGCTTCAATAAACACAAAGATCATATCATTTATTTTAACTGGGGCTAACATTATCATTAAACATTTATCATCATCAAATCAGAACAATAGCTAACAAGACTACAATATCTCACAAACCACTATAAGGATTTAAGCGAAGGTTAAATTCCACTACAGAAAATAAATAAACATTATCTATGTCAATCGCTTTTAGTAAGAACAATCATATTTCATTAATAACTCAGTATTAAAAATCATAATAATATTATAAGCTGGTAATTTTGTTTGTTTGTTTTTTTGCTAATTACTCATGAATTGGTTTTAAATTGAATTGACATTTTCACTACGATTTAGTTAGTTTCAGTGAGATTATGTTAGTGTTTTGATTTACATTATTTCAAAGCTATTTGTGTGATTTAAGTTATAATAGTTACTTATAATATTTTCACTTAACTAAAAACAATACAAAGTTTGGGTAAGTTTTAAATATGAACTCCAAAATTACACTTCAGTTTATTCATACATTCTATTTCAGACTTTCAATTCACTGAGTAATTACCGCTTTTAAAACTAAACTTAATTTACTCGCATTATCTTTATCCTGTTACAATTTTTCGACTGTTTTAAACATAATCGACATTCCAATCTGACAGGTTCCCACAATTCAGGCAATTGTAAAATTCTATTACAATTTAAATAAATGTCACGGACATTATCTTGTTTTATTAAATGCTATCTCTTACTGGCAAGCTTTTCTTGGTATCAATTAAAGTTTTAACAATGTTTTTACATTATATGTCTCTCAAAAATATAGAGCAATGTATTAAGCCTTTGTAATGTATAAAGCTTTTATTTATCATATTTGGATTAGTTGGTAAAATAAATCCCTTTTTAAATATTAGTATATATTAAAATTAATGTATTAATATAAAACTAATAATAACTATGATTTGTTTTATATGGCTGGTAAATATCGAATATAAAATTTAAAGTCCTTAACAACAAAAATAATTAATTTACCTATTATGTATTGCAAATAATAATCATACAAAGGTTTCAGCATTATGTGTACACAGAAAGGCTTACAGATTTCATTACAACCAGACCAGTGACTTCATACATGCTAACACAAACAAATGAACAATATTTTCCATTTCAGAAAATAGGTTTTTTCCTCATTATCTATAATAATGTCACTCACGAATAATCTTTCCGAATGAATACGCATTCCGTTCCATTAGTGTAAACAGCAACTATTAAAAAACAAAAAGGTTTCAAGTCGATTTTTTACTTTTATATCAAAAAACGGATAAATGGCAACAACCACGCTTCGATTCTATTGCGATAAAGTGTCAATTTGTTAGAAAATTTTCCCCCTGATTGTAGATTTTTCAACAATCAACAAGTAATTGTGACGCATATTTATTCATTATATTCAAGTAAAGCATACTCCAATACAGTCGCATTATCTAGCTGCTCATATTTTTTACCGCGCATTCTTCGTCGCTGCAAGCATTGCATTCCTTTGACGCAAAACAAGCCGATACGAACACCACGTACTATCATCATATAAACTTTGCTATTTTTGCATATTAGTTTTAATAGGATAGAATATTTTAATTAATATTAATTTGATGATTTATTTTAATGATTTGACCGAGACGGCTAAGTGACTAGAACATGTGAATCATAACCGATGATAGGGTTCAAAACCAGGCATCACTTCATCACTTGGTGGTAGAGCTTTGTGCAAGCTCGTCTGGGTAGGTACCACCCACTCATCAGATATTCTACCGCAAAACAGCAGTACTTGGTACTGTTGTGTTCCGGTTTGAAGGGTGAGTGAGCCAGTGTACAGGCACAAGGGTCATAACACTTAGTTCCCAAGGTTGGTGGCGCATTGGCGATGTAAGCGATGGTTAACATCTCTTACAATGCCATTGTCAATGGGCGTTGGTGACCACTTACCATCAGGTGGCCCATATGCTCGCCCACCTTCCTATGAATTAAAAAAAAAAAGTCATTCACGATTAAATTTCATGTGATTAAGTCTTTATAATCCATTTCTTTTTCGGCATTGTAAGAAATCGAAAGGAAAACCTGCTTGTTGGATGAACATCTGCCACATGTGTATCCACCATACCGTATTGGAGCAACATGGTGAAACAAGCTCCAAATCTCCTCAAAAACGAAGGCAGATTCCAGCAGTGATATATTTACTGGCTGTTTACTTTATGGTGATAAGCTTGAGTAGATTTCTGAACGGTATCAATCAATCAAGAAGCCGTTTCTCTTACCCATGTCAAAATTTCGTATTCTAAAGACCGTACTGCGTTCAGTCAAAGAGGAGACAAGGAGGAGCCAATGTCAGGAGGTATCTCTTGACATAGGCCCGTCTCCTGTTTGGAGCTGCTGTTAATTAAGATTAACAGCAGCTCCAAACAGGAGACGGATACATAAAAGATAGGATGAGATAAGTCTCATCCTATCTTTTATGTATTGTCTTCCACTTTTTGTTTTACCGTATTAATGATACCAGTCTGTTATTTGGCTCCAATTTTGGGTACTTCCTTAATAGGCAGTCTATCTCCACTTTAGTTTGTTAATCTTTAAAATCAAATTTGTTATCTAGCTTTCACAACCCGTTCCTTTATTATTATAGCAACGTATTGTTGTGTTATGACTTGGATGATAAGTAAAGTTAAGTAACATCCATGAATGTCATACTACTGGGGTAAGACCTCCTCTCCTCTTGAGGAACTTGTTCCAACAAGTCACTATAATCCAACTTGATAATGGATGAGTAAGACAATGTAATGATAATGAACAAAGGATAAAACATTTCATATTCCAATATAAGTAATAAATTATATTTCATACAATACTTCTCCATCAACTGGAGTTTTATCATCAGGTCTGTTGCCTTCCTCCTCCATGACTGAAGCTAAGAAATGAAATTGAAAATTGATTCTCCTTAAAATATTTAAAATATATAAACAGCTTTCATTGCCCACAAGAGTATGTTCATGTTGTATGTGGTAGGCGGATAGGGGAACCTATTTAAAAACTTTAGGCATCCTGATACTTTTTTGTATGTATAATTTATGCAGTATTTTAAAGCCGAATAATGTATCATTAATCATTTCACGTGTTCTTAATAATTAGCCAGCTTAATAATATATAAAAAAGCGTTAACCTAAAATCTTAAGCTCAGATGATTCAGTAGTTAAAAACAAAACCTCAATCCAATCGATGAGTCTAAAATATTTAATCAATACGTATAAACAATCTGCGGTCACGCCGAATCAGCTTTAGCAATAAAGGGCTATAGATTATTAACCCTAAAAGCTTGAATATTTAAAGCAAGAGGTATCAGACATCACTTTGTAGTTCTCTATGAAGCGTATTGCTTCAATTAAGGAAAATAAATTTAATTGTCACAATATATGCAATTAAGTTCTAAATATACTAAGTCTAAGCATCGATGTACCTACTTGAAGTTACCGCCATAATCTAATTTATAGTAATTTTAAAAAATCTTAAGGCTTGCTTAAATTTAAGGCTGCCTTAAATATGCTTTGATCTATGTAGTACGAGTATGTTCTTAGAGTCGAAGACTATCTTCCATTAGACGCTATGTAGTTTTTGTTATGTATATAAATAAGTCGATGTAATAAGTACATATCGTTATAATAAGAAGCCGCATTATTGACTTCAAGTCCCTTCAATAAAAAGCGCAGCGCGCATTAAGAAACGACAGGGGACGGTGTTAAGCAGCAAAGAATTGCTTAAATAAATTTCATCCGACCAATCATAACCTGCACGAGATTGGATATCTACCTACATATAAAATTTAAAACCGTTTAATGAAAACCCATCAATGTTCCACTAAAGCCCGTCCATAAATTCCGAACACGCAGGCGGGGCCGATAGAATTTAATACAAAATCCGCTGAAATCCGCCATATTGATATATACATTTTTTCCCCCACCGACCCCCCCACCCTACATAATTGAGCGTTGTGAAAACTATCACATTGGTAAATGACGCTCCCCTTTCCTCCCGCAGTTTTCCGACTACCCGCAATCAATAATTTGGCTGGGCAATGACTGCGATGACTTAGGCATGCGCAGTACACCCCTCCCGAGTCATCGGCAAAACCTGAACTTGACTTGACGAAAACGAAAGTTAGAGGCGAATGTTTCTATGCCATTCTTGGCATTGGGTACGCATGAGGTGCCACCTAACGTAAGCTAGACAATATTTTGATACATTTCCGAGTCTTGAACACATTCAATGACAATCGGACACGCCTTAAAAATGTCGTCGATGACGAAAAAAAATATAACCATAAGAACAACAGTTATGAAAAACGATTTACTTAAATCTTAATGATATGACAATAATTTTGAAATTAGAAAAATAACGGAAACGTATTTAAAATTTTCTGTAGATGATGATTAAAACACTGATGCTTTACACGAACCCCATGAGAGCGAGAGAGACAGAGATACCGGTTATTTCACTACAGATTATGAGCAGGACTTTAATAATGATCCAACTAATTTCGAACAAGTAATTTTTACATAAAGTAATACAGAAATAAAAAGAGATAAAACAATCATTATACAATGTTACATAAATGCTGATACTTACCTATCGTGGAAACTTTTGATTTTCGTACTCAGTCTGGGTATTAAGTCGCTTGTGGAGAAGTAGTTAATCTTCTAGTTAGAACTGCGTTCTATCTTCTTCTCCACCTCTTGATATTAGTTTGTCAGATTTGTTTTTTATTATATTGTCTTTATTTATTATGTCTAGTTTATTTTTAAGCCCGTTCAATTTTATATATATATTTTTATATATTTACTCATATAAAACGTTACAGGTATAGAAATAACAAAACATTTAACTAAGTCTTAACTTTAATTTATTTTTAATTTTGTACTATTAAAGAAATCTAGAAGTCGTTTCAACAGGTAGGTAAACTTGGTTAATTTAGATTTATTTTTTGTAGATTTTTTGGCGTAATTTTATCTTACCTTTTTAATAATAATTTAAGGCCAATTTAAGGCACGAGTTTTGTTTTTGCTTAATTTGCTTTCATCTTCCGTATAATCTGAATCGGTTGATGAAATTGGTCGAAACTTTTTCCAAAAATTATTTGCCAAAAGTCTCAAATATCACTTAGCCTTATGTTTAGGTCCAGAGTCACTAGATTACTTTCACTATAATATATATGGAGAGTCTGCTTATAAAAATCAAAGTAAATCAATCGAAAAGTTCCAAAAATAACCAGTGTTGTTTAAATGTACTTAAAAAACTCAAATTCTTAAATTCTCTTTTCTATTGTTTCCTTATAATAACGGTTGATATAAACGTAAAACTTGTTCTATTGCGAAAAAACGTGTTTCTTTATCGTCAAATGGCGATAGCTGTTATTTGTTTCTTTCTAAATTTCCTTTTGCTATAAAATCTTGGCTGTTTTCAGCTTCTTGCGCATTTAACTTAGTTGTTGCTGCATCTATGGCACCACGATTTCCTTCGTGTGTTTCCCATGGATTTCTTTCTTCGTGTAATTGTTGCTGGCTGCTCCTCCCGGATGGTTGTAGATCTTAATTTGCCCTTTTACAACAAATCCGAGCTGAACTGCCTTTCAGTTGCCTTAACACTAGTTTATAGTTTACAGAAATTAAACCGGTTTGCCGATCTATTGCAAGAGTTCAAGTGTTGCTGAATACTATTGGTTAATAAATCACTTAAAATCTAAGATGAATATGTGAAAAAACTGAATATCGTCTATTGCATAAAACTATTCTTGAATGTGTCAGCGGGCGGCAGCGATGACTCTAACGCATGCGCGTAATTTCGAAATTTTTATTAAACCAAAAGATTGGTATTTTTAAATTTTCGATTTTTTTTCTGGATTTTAGGCCGTTTGAAATTTTTTGTAATATTTTTTGATTTTTTTTTGCGCGGTTAGTTTTTTTGCGCGCGCTGCGTAGGTGGTAAACACGCGTCGTCATCAGGCTCGCTGGCCACACTGATGTCGGAAGGTTGCATTGCTGCTGCAATGGCCCCATCAACAGGGGGATGGGTTGCACCTCCCTCCCTGGGGTGGCCCCATCCCAGTCTCCCGCGTACACCTCGGAATCATCAAATAATGATTTTGTGTTTATTATAAAACTCCATATATATGCCCACCCGTGCAGCCTCTAGTAGAACCTGACCGAAGAATTCAATTTACAAATTACACGTTCAATGTGTGAGTGTATTTTGTACGGTCGTTTAGAATAAACTATTTGCTTGTTATTAATTTCAACTGAGGTGTTATCAACACGCGATCAATACCACGAAATTTATGTACATAAAGATTATATATACAAAATGGAACTTTCTGAGTTACATAATATACTGGCGGCCGTTTCGATAAGCTTATGTTAACTATATACTTAATTATAGGGTAATTCCTTGATTTTAAACTTTTTATTTTAAATTAAATTAATTACAATGAAGAATGACGGATCGAACCGCCTCTAAGGAGTCGCGAAAGCTGATGATCTCAAGGTGTTGCATTCAAAACATTGTGATTCTTTTTTCTATACACATAAGACTCATTTTCATAAGTCACATGTCTGTCTATCACGCGTACTGTGGTCCATACCTAACCTGCCCTAACAATTTCGCACTTATTGGGTTAGATGGACCGATGGCGATTGTTAACATGTCGATTAAAGGTATGAAGTTCAATTCCGGAGTAATTTTTGTGTATAGTAAATTATTGTATTGATAACATTATTTAATTTTGTCGGTTAATAACTGAGTTACGCTTATTTTATATGTGGTAAAAACGTTTTATTTGTACTATCGTATTACGTCACCCTTATGTTAGGAAAATTATTGTATATGGTTGAATAGTTTAACAGTTTTAGTTTTTAATTTAAATCACATGAGAATAACACTTGAATTATTAAGACGTATTACTTAATAAAGATTTATATAGATGATGAAAAGTGGAGATAGTATTCATTGAATTCAGAAATATAATTCAATTGTCTTTTATTATCAATGTAACTTGAGAATGAGTAACTTCTGAGTTTCTTACCGGTTCTTCTAGAATCTACATTCCAAATCGGCGGTACCTTTTAATTTTGATTTGATTTGAATGATAGCTGAAGTGACTTCTTGCGGCATCATCATGTTAGATTAACTTTGAAGATAAATATACATATTAATTATATAACATATCTGGAAGTACTTTTAACATAATCAATACGTCAAATATATATAGATATTTTTTTAAGCATCGAATCAACCTCGTCCTCAGAATCTTGGTACTAGAATAAGCGACTGCTCGTCTTCAGATCGAAGAGGATCTTTATTGTACAACATTCATATACTAAATAGCTTTTAATTAATTCACTTTTGGAACATGTATATAAAATAAAAGTTGCGTTGTGATGTCATAATTTTTTTTATAAATAATATACATATTTAACTATTTCTCATTTTCGTGCAATTCTTTATAATATATTTTTTAAGCAATTATTTATATTTTTTTTATTATGTAATGCAAAAAAACATTTTTCAACAGATAATGCATACATTAAAATATTATGCCGGGGGCCTATTCATTTGTGTATTACAAATAATCCTGGATCAAACCTATTCGAATTTCTATGTGTCATTGTTAATACTGGCTTTATAAGTGCGGGTTTTGTTCCTGAGTTTTTAATTGATTGAAAATATATATTAGGTAAAGCTACTTTTTGGGAATTTTATAATTTATATTAATACTTCATTAAATTGCAGTAAGCTCTGTGATTTTATACTACTTCTAAACATTTACATACAAAGTCCTTTAATTAATATAATTAAAAAAATATATATAAAAAATTCTTTGATAAAAATGTATACTTTTTTCTTACATACTATGTTATATTATATATTTATATAAAAACAATTTGATATTTTTTATTATTTTAATTTTTAGCATTAATTAATCTGATCATAATTATAATGCGTCAATGTCGGAAGATTATCTTTCCAATTGTTCTCGATGTTTCGTTGAGCCTCGTGAAAATATACGAATATTAACTGTTTCATTTGCGCTTATTAAGCCTTATGTGCTGGCTCGGAACAGTGACGATTGAGAAAATACCATGTCGAATAAGATTATACAAACAAATTCTATATAGTCGTAGAACACATTCGAAATTTAAAAATAAATTATTTCGTTATGAATTATTTATTATTTAATTATAAGAATACAAATTGCGCTGTTGTGGAACTCGTTCGATATTTAAAAAATATTTTGCTTTTGTTAATATGAGTTCTATATTATTATGTGAATTCGTAGTGAGTGTTTGTGACTAAATTAAAACTCAATAAGCGTGTTTTAAACAGTTTTATTTGAAAGTTTTTGTTCTTAAATAATAAAGCTGTTTTAGAACGCGATTACAGTTTTCTATGTAATTTGTGTGTATAGAGTGATTTTAATATTTGTCCTTGCTATGTTATGTATTACGAATTAAGATTTTAATAAGATAATTGTTAATATTATTACGTAATGGCCGATTTTGATAACCGATTATCACATGAACAAAGTTTAGCACTTTCGTTGTATTTATTGTTCTGTGATTTTTATGTGAAATAAGCATATAAGTTAAGTATATATTATGCAAATAACGTCCACGTCTGTGTTGGAAGTAACGGATAATTTCTTTCATGGGTTCCGCAGTTTCGAAAATCGTTTAATATAAAAGCAATATTATATTATTTATAAATCTGTTCCATATTCAAAATTCTTGACAAATATTTTAAAGAATATAAGGCTCTAAATTCAAATAAATCTATCGTGATATAGTGTAATGTTAAATTTAGCTTTATTTACAGTGTGCTTTGGTTGAAAATCGTTAATCATCGGAATTCGACTTAGAACTTAATTACACTTAAATTTTATTCTTCTACAAGTGAACAATTTTGTTTAGCTATTGGAAGCTTAACATGTCATATTAATACTTAAAAAAGTATTTTCATTAAAGAATCGAATTAAATCAATATATTTTTTTTTTATTTATAGCCATACTGTAAGTTACTCACTGCCTCTTATTTATTTGGTATGTTTAAGTGATAAGTTTCATCCATGTCAGGCAGATATTTTAAGATGATATTTTCCCGAAAATTCACATATTTTTTTTATATGAATTTTCCCCCCATCCCCCATTTCCCCCCTTAAATTTGAATTTTTCTAATATTCTTTATTAGTAGTTATTATAAAAAAATCTTTGTTTTCATCTAATTAGTAATTTTTGACTGCGTTGATAATAATCGATTATATAAGTATACAATAATTGTCTATTTGGTGATTTTTTTATTTTATAATCTATGATTTTTCTATATGTGTTCAATGCATATATGTGTTTCAATTTTATTATATGTGTATTGTATAGCTTACACCATACAAACATTCGAGCCGTAATTGCCCATGCGATCCGAATTTGATATGTCTTGTGGAGTTGTGATGTTAGTTAATGTGAAGTTAAGTTTATCAGTACAAAAAGGTTTGTCGAATATCTGGTGGTTGGTAGCCAACGAGAAACTACCACCACCGAACACTGCGATATTAAATTCAGGTCCGCGTCATTATGGAATGTGTTAGTGTATAGCAGTTTTTAATTTTAGACCGTGTGCCGCCATTTTGATCAAAGCATTTGCGCTTTTGTCGCCGTAAGCTATGCGTTTAAAAATTTTAATAATTTACTTTACCGACTGGACCGGTCGTTTATCAATAAGGCGTAATAGCAGGGAAAAGCGGGTAGTATTCACCATGCTTATACACAACGTAGGGTGAAACAACAGTGCTATAGGTATCCTAGATAGTTTTTGTCTCGCCATCCCGCTCTAGCACTTGCGCAGACTCGTCATCATCATCATGACTCCCCCCCCGGGTGAGGGTGACGGGGTGCACCCCCACACATCAATATACAGCAAACAGCGTAGATAAAATAAACCCATACGAATGCATTTCTGTGTACGTATGCAGCGACGCGTACACACACAATTGCAAAATATAAACGCACACACGTAAATATTTATACAAAATTGAAGGCAGATAATTACATTAACATTATATACTATATGCACATATATATGTGTATACGTGGGTGGTTTTCGGAAAATGGAAAATGTTTTTCGGGTGATTTTTCGGACGAAAATTTTCTGTCGATACGCGATTTAAATGCCGGTGTCGGGGCTTTCGGCTGTAACATTTTATTGAACGTTCGTTTTTTTTAAAAGTGCAAAATTGATGAACGTTTTTGTTCGCGTTTATTTCAAAGGCGGTTGTCGAGTGATTAAAATGGAACGGAACGTTGAAAGGACACACTTAACGATATTAGATAGTTTTTAAACATACCTACTATGCCCGAGGGATCAATACAGCAGCCTCATGGCCCTCATTTAAATAATTCTCTTTGTTTCCGCGTTATACAGATACAAAATTAATAAAAGATAAATTTGTCTATACCCACTGCTTTATTTATTTTTCTGATAAATTTTTATATTTGATTTATGTACGTATGCAATATAGCTATCTATTTATTTAATATATATAAATATATATATTTATATATTAACTGATTTACTAACCAGTAATTATTGTTAATATTGTCATTAGTAGTCATAATTTCATTTTGAGTTGATGAGATAAAAAATAACAATGAAAAAGGTACCATTCCAATTATGTATAATATAAAAAATGTTGGTAGACTTTAGTTAAATTCCACCATTAATTAAAATAAATTCTCCAGCCAATATAAACTGACGGTCACGCACTGAAACGACCATCGTGACCACAGTGACTAACGCTTTGAAGAGTTATTGGGCTAAAATACACATACAGATACAAACATAAAGGGAATTGTTTTCAGGACAACAGATTAAAAATAATCGAAATTTTATTCAAGTACTCGTCAATCAAATCAAATCATTAATGTGTTTTATTAATATTTAATCTGTTACAAAACTAAGTAAAAATCACTGGTGAAATTAGTTACAATATGGATTTATGCATAAATATACACTTATAAGTGTATATTTATGCATAAATCCATAATAAATAACAAAAATAAGTACTTACATGTAATGTTCTTGTAATTTTGTTTGTTTTATAATTTCCAAAATGGTAACTCTAAACGGTAACTTAATCTATAGGTATTGTTTAGGGGTCATCAGTTATGCAATGTTGTGTCTTTATCTCACAAATGTTATCATTGATGATAGAAAGAGAGACAAAACATTTATGCAACGTTTATAAAGACTTACATTATATATATATATGGTATCAAGCCACACTTTATCAAACATGTTATTAACACACAAGTAATAACAAAAGAAATATTACTGGTCGAATATCGATGAAACTTTTGCATTATGATAGACTAAATTCTACATTAGAATATTCGTTATAATATTTAACTTATTTGAATTCATAATTTTCGACTCAATAATTACCCCGGAAAAACAGACGGACAAAAAACAAAATGGCTGCTCAGATTTTGGTAACGTGATAATAAAGCCTAGTATGAATAAGATAGTTTCCATGGCTCTAAAATCGTATGCTCTTTATCTGACACGTATGTCGCGGTGGTCGCAGACAGGGGCTGTCAATCCAATGAATATATAATATGGCCTTCGTTCTCACTTTAAATCCCTACGTCATCTGAATATATACCACCTATATTACGTTTATCCAACCTCTTTCTCTTACTTCCATATAAGAGTGAATAAAAAAAAGTTAACATTCAATTTTTAAATTTGTTAAACATTTAAAAATATTATGTACATATTACAACTTTTTGAAATTGAATTTGTTATTTATGTTCTGTGGTAATATAATAAGTGTCTTTCTTTCCATGTTTGGATTTTTAATTATATACTTTAACGTTATTAGTTTATGTAAATAACTTATGTAAATGTAAAATTTGTGTAGTATTTACATAATAATTACATAACTAAATAATTGAGCGTGGGTCAGTCTGCGGTCAAAATAGTTGCAAGCCCCGTAGCGAAGTGTTTGTGGCGCAGTTACCTAAGTTATATACGAAAATCAAACGCCGTAATGACTCAGTAGTGGTGATTATATTATAGTATGGGATTCGAATAAAAAATGCGATATTTAGTTTATGTATATAATTTTGTATAAAGCAAATCTTCCTAATAAATTTTATCGTTTGATAATGTATTTTTGTTTTCATACTATACAAATAGTGCAATAGTAGTTATAGGTATAGTTGCCTCTTAATCCCATAATTGGGCTAAGCCTTTCAATTCTGCCTGGGCAATTCTTTGGAGGAGGATGCTTGGAGTGTTGGATTTTTATCCAACACATTTGCTTAACTATGATTTCGTTCACCAATAACGAGATGAAAATGGGCGCAATAAGTATGTAAAAAAGAGTGCCCCGGGTTCAAACCTGCAAACTTATATGAAGACGTCTTCTAATCACTAGGTCATCTGGGCTCTATATTTCACTATGAAAAGTATTTGAGTTCAAATTATATTTAATACTAACGCGATATAAGCGATTTCTATATAATTCAATAATATGATTTCGGAACTACTTACATATGTTTATATATATTTTAATACAATATGAAATGAAATGTGTACCTGAGACGTCAAAAGTATTAGGTAAAAACGGGTAAAACTGCGAAGGGTATACCTATATAATGATATTATATACCTACTAAAACCTTGTTCGAAATGCACTGCATCTTCTGTACTTATATATATATTTAGTAGTTTTTTCAGCTACAGATTACAAACACCATTTAACATATTAGTATATATTTATATTGCTTATATGCCTGTATATATCCTAATCCATAGTCTTATATAAGGGCTTGATACATTTATATAAACGCCGGGCACGCGCCCGCATCCAAAACCAAATGACGACAAACCTATAAGACGACCATGCGACACAGCACCGCTACCACTATCACCCTGAAAAAGAAAACGTAAATTTAATATAACCGCCATAGTAGGCCATTGACCTCATCTGGGTGACCACCCTCGTACAGCTTCGTAACGCTATGTGTTGTTGTCTCGGCGAGAAGGGTGAATGAATCAATGTTAATTACGGTGGACATTGAAAATTGACAGAAATTGCAGAAATCACACGCCATTGATGTCTAATGTACATTAATATTGACACATAGAGACGATGATAAAAAAGAGAAATAAATTATTTTTAAAGTCTGTCTTTTTTATCGCATAAAATAGTTTTCTCTTTTTAAAACTAACGTTTTTTTTACTGTCGTGATTTTTTAAATATATATATGACAAGAACAATTTAAAACCGACTAAAATTAAACTTATAATAAGGTCTTAAAACAGTATTGCTTAATATAATCAAACAATAAAAGATATCAGTACAATTAATTTCTAACGTTATCAAATGGTGTTCAACAATTGAGTGCACTGGAAAGAATAAAATCAACAAAAAGTTTTTAATACCAATCACAGATTATATCACAAAATATGGCAGACACTAGTCTATAGAATTCACTATTATTTGTCGGTTACTAGTGAAAATTAACACAGTACTAACCGGAGCATTGATCTATTGAAACCTAATAAATCTAGACACAACACAATACGTAGTGTTCACAATCAAGCGGAGTGATAAAATCGATTGTTTGCGCTCCATGCCATGCCTCTATCATTTAAATTGTAAATATGCATCCTATTGTATACTCAATTTATACACCCTGTAAATCTTCCTTTGCTTAGCAAATCCATCGTAGTTTAAAAAAAACAAAAGTGTTCGTTCAAATTGTGTGCTCGAATTTTGAATTTAACTTTTTTAATTATATAATTATCGTGAGTTCAATTTCTAAATTGCGAACTCAATGAACAAACATACGGGCTAGTGTTTACATGATGCGTATACACACAATACTAAACACATAAAGACCTTTGACGAGTTTTAACCAGTTAATACTAGTTTTTAAAGGATCATAGTCGCTTGACTCGGTTCGAATTCGTATAGCTTAAACGGTTGTTCTCACCTGACAAGCATCGCCGTCTTCGTTTCCAGCGCAGAACATTCTAGAAGTAAGCGTGTTGTTGTACCAGGTCTTATCAACCTTTTGACATTCTTGTAAAGAAACTAACGGTAATTTTACTTGCTGTAATATATCTCTATAGTCACCCTGGAATATAAAAAAATAAAATTAATGATATAGTTTACGTAAATATTGAAAATAAGCTGTGACAGTAAATCCGATGTTTTATACCAGCTAAATTTGTATTACTTACATATTGAATATTTAAAAAATAAGACAGACCGACTGACAATCAAACATAAATAAAAGTAACAGTTGATAAGTTTCAAATAGACACATTAACTAAAAAATGAAGTAATTATGAAATCACAGACACTTTATTTTATTATTAGTTACTTTTGCATAGATTACAAATTGGGTGCCATGATTTAATTATAAATAAGATTTTACTATTCATATAATTATTTATCAAGCTAGTGTTATGTTCTTAGGGCGTTGTGTGGGTCATTCTAGAAGCGAAGAGAATATATATCTACACATATTTATTGAAATAAATGTTGCTTGGAGTTTCAAAGCAGTACTGATAAGAAATAATAACAATTATTCTGAATATTAATCATATTATAAATCCGGTCAATTTTAAAAAGCAACACTTTCTCACCATTTCTTCTCTTTACAGGCTGTTTTCCGAAACGGTGGTAAATTTTAAAATATTGATTCAAAAACGATTTATTGGAAAGTTAACTTGACTAATATAATAATAAATAATATTATCCTAGGATATTATTCACATGCGGCCATCTGATCTCAAACTAAGTAGAGCTTGTACTATGAAAACCAGACAACTGATATACTTCCATATACAACTTTTCTTTTGTGAATACATACTTATATACATAATTCCACCCAGACAGGATAAACGGCTCTTCAAATTACTAAAATACAAATGTATTGATATGAATCAAATCAAATTATTTGATTCATATCATAAACTACATCATAAGGGACATCGTTTTTGTCGGTAAATTGGTTATTTGGAATGGTTATAACATTATGAGTAAAAATAGAGAGGCCATATGTGTAGTAGTAGGAACAGCCTGTGCATGTCCCACTGTTGGGCTAAGGCCTTCTCTCCTTTCTTGGAGAAGGATTTGGAGCTTATTCCACCACGCTGCTTCAATGCGATTTGGTAATTTGAACAAAACAAAAACTGACTATTTTCTACTCATCAATATGTAGGTACGATTGTGTTGTGTGGTTGATAATGTAGTTACAATTATTGTTATTTTTGGAGTCGATGTCAGCCAAGGTGGGTTTATAACTACATAAATGTAAATCGTCAAAAAAACATACACTCGAATTGATAACCTCCTCCTTTTTTTGAAGTTGGTTATTAAGACACATGCGGGTTTCCTTACGATGTTTTCCTCCACAGTTAGGCATGAAATGAATTATAAACACAAATTAAGCACATGAAAATTAAATGGTGCTTGCCCGGGTTTGAACTCATGATCATCGGTTACGATTCTCCCATTCCAACCACTGGGCTACCTCGGCATATGTGTAAACTCTGCATAATATATGTGTTTGCAATTACTTTTTTACTGCAAGGGTCATCTTGCAGTTAGCCTACTGTGTCTCCCTTGCGACCACCTTGACCAAAAATCGACGACATGTAACCTCAAAATATCAGCATGGATCCAAACTCCTACAGCGTTAGTCTTTATACTATATTAATGTCTTTAAAGACGTCTATCGCAAAAGACACAGCTATTAACAATAAATATTTTATAAAGATACACGACTTTTAATCTCTTAATACCTTTGTGTTCTTCTGAATCCACTTCCCATCCTATCCTGTATACCAGACAGGACATTGCATTAAACGAAATATTAATTTATTATTGATCTCTCCACGTCAGGGAGCACATTAAGCTGTCATTCGGTTATCATTCCACGTTTGCTGATTTTCGCGAAAATGTTTGCAATAATTTAAATTTTGACGAATACTTTTTATATCAATAATTCATATCCTCCTTTTATATGCAATCGAAAGTTATGAATGCTTATCGAGTACACGTAAAATAGATCCTTAAATACATAGCAATAAGATTTATATTTGTTTAATAAATAAATTGCTAGTATGTATTAAAACTTTGACCGATCAGTCAGACGTCATAAGCAGGACAGGATTAACTCGTAACTACGGTTCGGATATATTTATTTAATGATCAGATTTTGATTGCGAAAAACCTAGCAGGTCTGTCTGTAGCTGAATAATTAATCTTCTCAAAGTACGAGTTTTTGTTTTGACTATGCTGGTTGCACGGCATTATGTAAAATAATAATAACAAAGAGTAATAATATTAAATTTTCTTATTTTTTTTATTGCATAGATTGGTAGACGAGGATATGGAGCACCTGATGGTAAGTGGTCACCAACGTGGTGGAGATGTTAACCATCGCTTACATCGCCAATGCGCCACCAGCCTTGGGAACTAAGATGTTATGTCCCTTGTATCTGTATTTACACTAGCTCACTCACACTTCAAACCGGATAACAGTACCAAGTACCTACTGCTGTTTTTCGCTAAATTATTTCGGTTATTTATTTATTTAAAAATATCTGATGAGTGGATGGTACTTACCCAGACGAGCTTAGACAAAGCTCTACCACCAAGTGAGTTCCTTAATTAACACAAAAAGGGTGTAGACCAAGCTTATCTGGTAGTAGAATACTATAAAGATCTATCTAGGTGACTAGGTTTGATTCACCTGGTACTGCATATAATTGTATTGCCGTGTTTAGATTTGAAGGGTGAATGACCTAGTGTATTTACAGATAAACGATTTTACATCTCAGATTACAAGATCAAAGTTTACAGATGACATTAACAGTGTGAAGTGCCCTTTATAAAATTCTTGCATTTTCAAACATGAAGTTGATATAGTGATTGCTTTTTAAAATATATTTAAAAAAAGAACTCAAAGTTACCTTCTCCTCGGAATACCCCCAACCAGACACGGTTATATGGTCACCACATTCTCCATTACTGATAGTAATATTCTTCACCGTTTCTCCATACCGTAATTCTCTGTATAATTCAAGAAGCTGAACATCATAATCAAACGAATGCTCTTTCTTATATAAAGGATGTACGAAATGTAATTTTATTCTTATTTTTGGACCTTTCAAGCGATATCGGCTTCCAACTCGAATGAAATCACTTTCAGTTCTGTAACGAATAATGATTCATTAAACAAATATTGACTCCTGATTAAATTCCTATTTGTGTTAGAGGTCGTCAAGTCAGGAGATGGGAAGATGACTTGAAACAGACAGCGGGACCATTCTGGTTGAGAGTAGCAAGGGACAGGACCCATTGGAAGGAATTGGAGGAGGCCTATGCCAAAAGGCACACCGAACTTAGGGACCTCTTGTAACCCTATGTTTAGGAATAAAAGGCTTTATTATTATTATTATTGTGCAGGAGATTTATTATAGAAGTGTGCGCGTGACAACAGATGTTCTTTTACCACAAGAAAAAGATTGAGCGCATAACCAACCTACTTTCCGAGAACTAAATAAAAGTGTATCGCTGCCAAGTTAACGTCAGGCTATTATTGAAGTTATCTTGCAAGAAAAATGCAATCATTATGATTGACCCGACCTGGGCTTTTTGGGTTAACTAGCTTACAGACAATGAGTTAGCTATGAAAGTGGTGAGGAGGAATCATCATTAACAATGATGTACCTTGTCCTAAATTCTTTGCTTATTCGCGCTGTACAGCGTTGACATTAACTGTGATTTGTATTGACTGAAAACAACGCCATCTAGTGATAATCATCGGACAGATACAAAGACGACTAGGTGTATTTAGAGGAGAAATAGAAGTGCTAAATGTTATAGGGGATATTTTTCAGGTAAAATTAAGGTAAAAAAAATAACGAGGGTAAATAATTTAACTCGTAATTAAGTTAATAACGATAAAACAACTGCAATAATTGTACTTACAAACATTAAAAAACATTGTCTTATATTATATAGGGAATGGAAAGTCGGTTGTGACTTTACAAAGACCAGGGTCTAAGGGCAATTAGTGTTTTCTTAATTTTATAAACTATACATATAATTCAAACACACACATATATATATACTATTTATAAAGAGTAAAAAAACTGTTCATTAGTATTAAAAAATATGTTCTAAGGCCTTCTCTTAAAGAGAAAACTCGGAACTTATCCACCACGCTACACTAACACGGTTTGTTGGATACGCGACGTTCTTTGAGACGAAACATGCAGGTTTGATTTATCTTGGTTTGCTTCACGAAATTTTTTTTCACCGGTAAAGATGGGATTCATTAAAAATATAATGTTCTTAACACATTACAATATTTATACTCAGGATTGAACCTCTTTTTGGTCTTTGGTTGAGACAATATGGCACTGGCACTGGATAATTGTAACAAATAACTTCATTAATCTATACTAATATTATAAACACTAAAGTAATTCTGTCCTTCTGTAACGCTTTCACGGTTACAGCACTGAATCGATTTTGATGAAATTACTTATAAAGCAAGCTTAATTATAGAATAGAACCTAAATTCTTCTTAGGGATTTCCCTTAGACGAATTTAGGCTATTTTCTATACCGCACACCAGCTTCCCCCTCCCCCCCTGATACGGATAAAGACGCGAGATAAGCTTAAGTTATAAATATTTAATGTCCGTCCGCTTTGATAAGAAAATTAAGCAAAATATAGGATGTGATTAATTTTCCATTATCAGGTTATAGGTATGAGGTAGCCGTCGCTTCACATTCAATTCAAGTCTAGGCTTGATAGACACGGGTTATTTCGGGAAAACACTGAGTCCAAGATTGTTTGCGGTGATTGGAAATCTCGCTGAAGCATTGATAAATCTTAAACAATATCTCGCAAAGTTAGGCTTCATTTTGATCCAATATTACATATACGTGTAAAAAAGCAGTTTTTTTTCCTTACAACAAAACTTGGTTAAAACAATATAATATGTATAAAGTCACTCCTATAACAAAGTTAGTAGACGTTAATGGATAGTTACTTAAAATATGAAGACCTATAATAATAAAGTTCTACTTGTATAATACTAATAATAAAGACTAAAGTAAAATTTTACTAAATTATGTATCCCCCGAAAATCTTCAACTTTGTCCAATCGTTCAACGAGCATTCTTTACCACATCATCATCATCATCACAGCCAGAAAACGTCCACTTCTAGACAATGACCTCCCCCCAAGGATTTCCCCCACAGCTGGTCTTACGCTATCCTTATCCAACGGCATTTAGCTTTTTCTTAACACAAATGTAAAGAA
The DNA here is from genome assembly GCA_963151315.1 of Nymphalis c-album. Classification (NCBI taxonomy): domain Eukaryota; kingdom Metazoa; phylum Arthropoda; class Insecta; order Lepidoptera; family Nymphalidae; genus Nymphalis; species Nymphalis c-album. Next base: position 6,444,137 of record OY720611.1, on the reverse strand, counting down.
GTGATTGGCGTTCAATAAAGTATATAATTCCAAAACGATAATTGCCGTACTACCAATATTATAAGTATCAGATATTCTACTTGGTGGTAGAGCTTTGTGCAAGCTCGTCTGGGTAGGTACCACCCACTCTTCAGATATTCTACCGCAAAACAGCAGTACTTGTTATTGCTGTGTTCCGGTTTGAAGGGTGAGTGAGCCAGTGTAATTACAGGCACAAGGGACATAACATCTTAGTTCCCAAGGTTGGTGGCGCATTGGCGATGTAAGAGATGGTTAACAGCTCTTACAACGCCAATGTCTATGGGCGTTGATGACCACTTACCATCAGGTGGCCCATATGCTCGTCCGCCTTCCTATGCAATAAAAAAAAAGTATGTGTTTTTACCCGCAATGTGCAGCCGTCAAAATCCATTTCTTATTCAGCAAAACCCCACCACATATGTCACCATAGTTCACTTGATATGACGCCTGTTCTATATCTATATCTGTTCCACCTAATATGCTGAAAGTATAATTATTATATGACGTGTGACCAAGTAACCAAGTAAGTTATAGTAAAGGGAATTAACACACACTTGACTGCACTTCCGTTTAGCTTTATATATGTATATCAGTATATATGCTTCCAGACATTTATTGTTTATTTGTAATTTTGATATTAAAAAAAGTTTATTAAATATTGTTATAATTGTGTCTATCTTTAATTTGTTAATATGTAAAGGCATCGAATTGATCGTTTCTATTTTTGTTATCTGTATTTTATTTTATTTTTTTACTTCCAAAATAATCACTCAGATCGCGACCGTTTCCTTCGTACTACGTACGTACTATACTTAATCCATTCTATCAATCAAAATGTAATCTAAATTAAAGCAAGAATTAAGTTAATCATTTCAACATTGTGGGTAAGTTGGCGTTCAAGATGTTCACTTGCAGGTTTTACTCACGATATATTCCTTCACCGCTGATTTGTAAACACAGATTAAGTACATAAAAATTAAGCAGCGCATTTCCGTATTCGAACCCGTGTTGTTCGATTGACATTGACTTTGATCCACTGGGCCATAAGAGTTATTTTCTATAACTACATCTTAAAATAAATAGAAATGAAAATAAACTATAAGTAACTAACGAAATTCCACGGTCGATCTTTATTACTACAAGAAATAACGTGAACCACTTAAATATTTTCATTATATTATATCGAAGTACATAACAATAATCATGTATTTTTAATTGAATTCCGTATTATTTTATCAAATAAAAATAATCAATTCATCTATTATTGCTTTTACTAAATATATATATAACTTTATATTTTATATTATTATATGTTAGTTTTTTATATTTATTTATATAAACAGGAATTTACCTCGATTTGCGTGACGTCATTGGATACAATAATATAAGTGCCTACTCTAATCTGTAGTATTTTCAAGGAATAATTAAAAAGTACATTATGTACTAAAAATACAACTCATTTTTAAAAGATAGGCGATTATAAAATATTAGATGACATAGGTCATAGACCATCGAATCAAAATATTGTCAAATCCCTTCTTAACGCCGCCTCGAAATGCCCATCTCTATATCATTTTTTTTATAGCCCGGGAGGGCAAATGACTCCACTCTACCTGATGGTAAGTGGTAGTAGAGTCCAAACGCGACGACGGCTAGTGCATTCGGGAAGAATGATGTGCACTAGCCGCCCCCGCCTTGCCGGCCCGCAAGATGCCTCATTACGCCTTGTTTGAAGGAACCCAGGTCATAAGAGGAGGGGAACACGTGTGCTGGTAAAGAATCTTATATTTTTAAGTAACTGCCTCGATATTTTGTCAGTCACGACGTTGCGTTATATACATAATATATAAAGATGACACATTGCTGCCAATATTAAAATTGCAGTGAAGACATAAAATATATTTATATTACCATAGACAAAAAAACCATAAATTACATGTGCGTATCCTATTGACCATTGAAAATGTGCGATTAGTTATAGCTGTTTGTACTAAGCGGGTACACCTTCAGATTTCTCTTCGAATCGAATAGAATTTCATTAAAGAAATAGAATCATTGTTACACTTGGTCTAGAACCAAATATGGTTGAGCTGTCACAAAACCATGCCATTTACGTCATGAGTTACGAACAGTAAGGGACAAGAAATAAGTGCAGTTAATATATATCTAACTAGATATAAAAGATTTCAAACAGGGTCATTGACCGATCGTAATCATTTTGCTTTGGACATGTTTTGGCTTGTATTATTTTGATTATATAACTAGAGATTTCATCAATTCAATGAAATTTGATGCTAATGAAAGCTAGTTTTTCATAACTAAATACCAGTTTTGACTTTTTAACAGGAGATCATATCTTTGGCAAACTTTAAGATAATTCTCGATACCTATTTGGGTAACACCACGATTGCAGACATTGTTTTTTATGAAATTTATTATTGAAATTTCTCTTAAGTTTTATTTTTTTCTGACACAAATAACTTTATTTACTCAACTACAAATACAAATTTAAATATCAGAATTTTTGCATCAAGAAGCAAAGAAAAAAAGAATAGAAAGCACAAAACTATCAAAGAAACTAGTGCTTACGATTGATAAGGATGTTAGATAAAAAAAAATGAGACTAGAACCCACCGCTGGTAGCTCTGTGGTGGTCAATTGTTATGCCCTAATTAATTAAGTAGACACGTTAATGATCATGTTTGGCAAATTTCCAATATCTAAACATCAATGCATAATCGTAATAGCTTTTTCATACATATATTTGATTATCCATAACCTATATATTTTAAGGTACCACATACTGTTTAATTTTTATAAAACCTACCTACCATAACAACTTAGTCACAGTAAATCTTGTAAATCTTACCTTATTAGAAGAAGCCGAGATGGCCCAGTGGCTGTATCGCGTGAATCTTAACCGATGAACGTGGGTTCAAACCCGGGCGGGCACCACTGAATTTTCAAGTGCTTAATTTGAATTTATAATTCATCTCGTGCTTGACGGTGAAGGAAAACATCGTGAGGAAACCTGCATACGCTCTAAACCTTCTCCTCAAAAAAGGAGAAGAGGCCTTAGCTCAGCAGTGGGACATTCATAGGCTATTACTATATTAAGAAAATATCTTATCTAATTCAACTTATTACATCATTGGTTTTATTGGGTAATGTTAGGATATAGGGTAAGGGTCAATAAAATATGATCAGCAAACGGATAAAAAATAATGTTTAATTCTGATTCAGTTTAATCTAATGTAATTCCTGTAACTTCTTTTATCCAGGGTCTGATTTTAGCCACTTTGCTGTAGACGCCGAAAGAGCCAGGAGTAGCGCATCCATAACCAAACGATACCATACCTAAAAGCCTATCATAGGCTACAGCGGGTCCTCCTGAATCGCCCTAAAAAAACATTAGAAATTTTAATTTATCAATATTACATATTTTACCATTTTTAAATTTACATAAATGTTAAAATCATATATCTAACCTGACAGGCATCTTTTTTTCCTTCGGAAAATCCTGCGCAGAACATTCTAGAAGTCAGACTTCCTCGAAAATATGGAAACGGTACTAGCTGACAGTTCTCTTTCGATATAATTGGCACTCGAACCGCGCGTAAAACATTTGAATACGGACCCTGGAATTGTCGAAATTAATAATTGTTTATACTACAAGAATAATTAACCTATTCTACGACCTTTATCGTAAATGCCACGTCATACTTATCATGCGTAAGAATCAAACTAAGTAGCAGAGGATTATTACAAAGCATTTGTTCCAACCAGAAATGATTCATTACGTTCGACACATATTTTGCAATAATGCAGCGTTATGTCAAATATTATAACTAGTAACATTTTAAAATCATTAAAAATAACATTGGTAAGAAAATTTAATACGTCAAAACTTGATGTGGAAAAATCAGATTGTCATGTTTTATTTCCAATAAAATATTTACGTATGATGAAAAATTATAAACAGATTACAAATAAAAATATCATAACAGCATAATGACAAAAATGCATAGCATTTCTTCTTGAATTGCAACTGCAACTGTGATTAATCAAAAATGGCAGGAGCCAACAAAACTACGGGATAAATATTGCAAAATCTTGTTCACTAATAATTTAATATTTCACTTACATTCTCTTCAGTATTACCCCATCCAGTAACTGTTATGACTTTACCAATCACCATATCTTCCAAGTGTGCTATTTTAACTGGTTGTACGTTCTCATCAAACTTCAACGGTGCAGCGAGCTCCAGGAGTTGAAAGTCATAATCGAACGGATGGTCTTTATTCTTTGCTGTCCACATTGGATGTATGAAGTTTTTTCTTACTGGTATTTTATGGCCCTGGTTCAAGTATTTAGAACCCACTCTTACATATGGTTTCTTTCTATAGATTAGTATTACAACTATTAATAGATACATATATATTGCATTTATTAATGATGTCCTTATTAGTTTCAATTTTATAATAATACGTACATCTATCACTTTGATTTTGTTTTTCTAAATCATGCATTGATGGATCTTTAAATATGTTAATTTTTTTATTAACTTACCCACAGTGTCCAGCTGTTAAAATCCATTTCTTGTCAATTATCGCTCCACCACAATTAGTGCCATACGCGGCATGGTATGGATACAAATTGATATCAACCTCGAAACCACCCACAATTTTATCCTCGCCATAATTCTCTGAGAGATCTTCACCTATCCTTTGAGGGCTACTATCTTTATCTGATTGATATAAGTTATCGCGTTCTTTATTATAATCGAAACTATCAATGTCTACAGTATCCGTTGCCTCGTCGTACTGCTGTATGTCCAGTTTTAAATCAGCATCATTATTTTTCTTATATCTCGACCATAGATTTAATTCTTCATCGTTTCTCTTTGTGCCTTTCAATAATGGTATAATAATTATATCAAATTCTGAAACATTAATGTATTTATTTTAATAATTCGCTTTATTATACTTATGCTGTTAAATATGTATTTAAATGGTTTTACTATTAAAATCAGCCGGTATTATATTATGTAATATAAAATATATGAAAATGATATATAACATTATAAAAAATTTCAATCACACACTTCACATTACATTCGATTTAATACTGAAAGCTTTAAATTAGTCGGATCAATCAATCATGTCGTACGTTGAAAGAATTAGCCGTGAAATTAATAATTTGTTTTTGCGTGTCGTACGTAATAGGTAAGTTGACACCACTCGTGTTTCATTCCAAATGCACTTAATGAATACAGCCTCCATTTTATTAATAAATTATACTAGAAATGGTAAACTGCCGAGATAGTCTAGTGGTTAGAATGCGTGAATGTTGTGATGATCGTGGGTTCAAACTCGGGCAAGCACCACTGAATTCTCATGCTTAATTTGTGCTTATAATTCATCTCGTGATTGACGGTGAAGGAAAACATCGTGAAGAAACCTGCATGTGTCTAAGTCCACTGAAATTCTGTGTGTCGTTTGTGTATTCCACCAAGCAGCATTGAAGCAGCGTGATGAAACCAGCTCCAAATCTACTCCTCAAAAAAGGATTTAGGCCTTAGTCAAGCAGTGGGACATTCACAGGCTGTTACTATATACTATACACTAGAAATGCTTGCATTTTAATGTATTCCATTTATCCTCGAAATCCATTCGAGCGTATTTCTACAAGTCCTATTTCTAAAACTACAATTTGTTTATAAATAATGTATCTCATCTCAGCTACACGCATCATTTTGTTTAATAAATACACGTGGTCATATTGTTCAACATCAATATCTACTATCAACACCCCTTAACACACGATATAACTTTTCTTTTGTTTGTATTTTTTTTTAAATAGGCAGACCTAATGGTAACTCAAGTGATGGTGAGAAATATTGACCTTCAAAGTTTGAATTTTCGCGGACCATATTTTAGTTTTTGCGGATAACTGGTGGTCCGCGGACTACCGGTTGGGAATCACTGCTAGTGGCTAAATGTAAGGCCTCAGACTCGGTGGCCCTTGGATCAATTTCCAGGTCGGGCCAATGAATAGTTATTGGGTTTTTCTGTCAGAAAATTCTCAATAGCATCCCGGAGTCTGGAAGTTGGAAGGGAGACTCCCATCGGAAAGCACATTAGGCCGTTAGTCCTGCACCTGAACTCTTTCCAGTTGTGTCGGATTGCCGTCCCATCGGACTATAAGAGCTAGGGAATAGAATGGAACCTGTGTTTGCATTTTACTATCTCCTGCGCAGTTTGAGATTGGCCGCCGTGGCCGAAATCGGTCTGGATGACATTACTTTATTATTATGATTGGTTATACATATTACTACGTTCTAGCGTAACATAGTTTAGTTCACATATTAACCACTCAACTAACTAACATGAAACTTTGCATACGACGTGCATGCAGAGATACAGAACAGGACATATGGTACTAACACGTGCCACCGCGATCGCGGGCAAAGCCACGCGCGGAAATCAGTAATTTAATAAACATGACGTGTATAATTTAATACATGGTATAACGTATTGTGCTGCCATCTAGCAAAAGTAGTTGAAATTACACTATGCCATATTTTTCTAGCGACATCTCTTATTGCCAGCAAGAACAAAGCCACTACTATAAGCTATATTTTTTGTTTAAAAAACATAAACAAAAAATATGTTTAATAAAGTTCCTATTCATTAAAATAATTATCAATTAAAACATATATTTAAAAAAATACTTAATTAACTAGTGCAATCGTTTTAGCTTAGAGCGCCACCTATTGTCGAATAGCTTGTACTAATATAAAAATTATAACAAGAAGAAGTTACGGTCAATTTGAAATAATAATTATGAATGTTTTGTTTTTAATTATTTTGTAAATAAAATTATTAAGTGAATTTTTAGAACTTCAGTCTTTAATAGAATACTTGGGTACATAAAGAAGTATTTCATGTTCCGACTCTTGTGCCTGGGATTCCACTGGCTCATACGGTTATGGACAGTCTTACAAGTAAACTATAGTGATATATTTTTTTCTTTTTTATTATTTATATAAAACAACAAATCCAGAATTTAGATTACATCGAAATAACTAATAAGATTAGTAAATAACCGCCAAACAGCAATACTAATTTTTGTTGTTCCCATTTGAAGAGTGAGCCAGTGTAACTAAAGGCAGTACACACGTCTTTCTCCGAAGGTTGGTTTAAGAAACGGTTAATATTTCTTACAGCGCCCATATCAATGGGCAGTAGTAACCACTTACCATCAGGTAGCCCATTAAAAAAAACATACTCTATATCAAAAACAAAGAAAGGTTATTCCATTAATTACTATCATTAAATATTATAAAAGTATTATAAAGGAAAGTAAATCCTGTTAGATTTTTTTCTTATAGGAAGGCTCTTCTGTCATATTCCATTCTCAAGTACAACTAACCAATTCTCTAAGACATAGTAATACGCAAGCACTGCAGTCCCTATTCCATACTTCTCATAATCGAAGCACCGAAAATACTTCCAGCGTAGTACCAACAGCTTTACGTGCTTTCCGTAACACGGCGATGAACACACTACTAAATTCCAGCAACATAAGCTATAAATAAAGTAAATAACCATAATAAATAAATAAAGAATCATATAAGTATCATTATAAGTATGTATATTTTTGGGTACTATTAATTATTAATTACCGCTTCATGGATATCTGTTCGACCTAAAGATTGACTGGCAGAGAATGCCTTCAGGCATTAAGTTCGCCTTTTGTTCCATTTCCTTTGTTGTGGTTAATAAAGTCTTTAAATAAATAAATCACAAAAAATAAGAAATAAAATGAATATATATATTTTTTTTTTATTGCATGGGAAGGCGGACGAGCATATGGGCCACCTGATGGTAAGTCACCAACGCCCATAGACAATGGCATTGTAAGAGCTGTTAACCATCTCTTACATCGCCAATGCGCCACCAACCTTGGGAACTAAGATGTTATGTCCCTTGTGCCTGTAATTACACTGGCTCACTCACCCTTCAAACCGGAACACAGCAATAACAAGTACTACTGTTTTGCGGTAGAATATCTGATGAGTGGGTGGTACCTACCCAGACGAGCTTGCACAAAGCTCTACCACCAAGTACAAGTAAAGAATATAAAATTGTATCCTCACTTTGTCACCCACATAGGGTAGCGTACGGATTTAAATAGTGCGAAAGCCTTAAAGGTAACTTTGAGCAGCTTTATCAAAAGCAAAACTTAAATAAATAATAAATTATTTTTAAACCAAAATAAATAAAAATAAAACGGATACTTACAACCGCTTTATGAGTTTTCGGATAGGGGTCCACTTTAAAATTTTATTTACAATGAAGTTCTACATATTTTATATAAATAAAAACATTAAAGGCTAATTAATTAGTCTTTGGTTATCAAAATTATAATATTAAAATGCCTCGATTAAAAATTATATACACTTAACTTGTATTTACAAATTGTGAAAATGTATTAAAATAACATATAAATTATTTTCAATTATACAAATCTATTTAAGAATTTTAAGTAAAATGTATTTAAGAATTCGTTTCGTGCTGCTGTGCTGCTGCTGTGAGCTATGTTTATAGCTCGAGGGTATACTATAGCTAGGTTCGATCCAGACCTTATAATATTATCATACACAAAATCGCACACATTGGTGTTTCAATAGATTATAACGCAAGAACCGCTGATGTCCGAATATCTTATACTCCGAGTGAGTGAATAACTAATAATTTGTTTTTTATCAATTCCTTCGTATATTATGGTTATGATCTCATAGTTTTCCTTCAGACTTCATTCGGGGTACGAGAATCAAATTTCAAAGCAAAGTTTAGTACTCGCCCCCAACTCGTTACTGCAGAGAATACCAATTGAAAAACTAGCCGAAAAATAATATGTAATTTTATTTATATTTTATTGACTACCAATTTTTACATTATTATGTTCACATAAAAAAATAACTAAAATAGTGTATTGTATAATATTTAAGTAAAAAAAACATGTGTGCAATTCACACGTGGTAGAACCTTCGAAAATTTTGGCACTATGCCTTGGTAAACACGAGTGGGGGGTACGAAGCAGAGCACAAAGAGAACCACGATCTTAAGAAACAATGTATAAAGCTTTCTATCTCATTTTCTCCCAAGTTAAATCTTATGACTTTATGTGTCTGTCTCTTTTTACTGTCGCTTTTTCGTTTCATCGACTTTCAAATCACAACGATGCTAAGGAAGTTTTCACTTCAAAAACCTGTACAATCAGATGTTTCCAATAGCGTTATATATGGGACTCCTCAAAACCAGTATGACTACATGATGAGTAAGCCAGTGTAATAACAGACACAAAGGACATAACATCTTAGTTTCCAAGGTTTGTGACGCAGTGACAATGTAAGTAAGTATGGGCGGTGGTTGCCACTTACCACTGGTGGTAGGGCTCTGTGCAAGCTTGTCTGGGTAGGTACCACCTACTCATCAGATATTCTACCGCAAAACAGCATAACTTGGTATTGTTATGTTCTGGTTTGAAGGGTGAGTGAGCCAGTGTAATTACATGCACAATGGACAAAATCTTAGTTCATAAGATTGGCGGCGCATTGGCGATGTAAGCGATGGTTAACATCTCTTACAATTCCAATATCAATGGGTGTTGGTGACCACTTACCATCAGATGGCCCATATGCTGATGTAATAAGTTTAAGAGAACGGGCAAGAGCAGTCAAAATACGAAAGAAAAACAAACAAATAAAATCTTTAGTATATAAACATAGCAATGATCTATCTACCTGTATATTCTAATAATAATTCACACAAAATAATATATTTATTATAAAAAAATATTATATTCTAAATTGCAACTTACAAGTCGATTAGAGTATGACATTTAGATATTATTATTATAAATTACTTATTAGAAATGCGTCTTTGATATACCTGGAAATGATTTCACTGATATTCAATATGAATATTATGTTACTTATTAGAATCATGTCAAACATTTAAACAATCTTATTTGATAAAAACATAATAACGTATTTATTTCCAAATTAATAAATGGTAAAATTTTCAAATACATTTCCAAAATTTGCCGTCGATTCGTATCCCGAAGTTATCTTAAACATCCTCAACAAAAGAATCTTCATCGATATTTCGAACAATAACCCCCCCAAGTAAATAAGCCGTGGGGGATGAATATATAATGAAATTTTGCCCTCGCCGTCCGTTAATCAAAAACTGCTGCAGAGCGGGCTCTGGAAAGACGTAAGAAAATGGAAATTTTCCTACCCTCCTTTTTCCTGTTTACCCCCCACTCGCCTCCGAGAGGTCGGACACCCTCCTTAGGTATAGATATATGGAGCGAGCTTATGTTAAATAAAATGTATTAGCGTTTTAAATTTAACATAAATATTTAAATAAATACAAGTGTACATATCACTTCCAAATTCAAAAATTAAAATTTAATTAAATTTATTAATATACAAAGTTTAATAGTTAATTATAGCTACCTAGAATACATAGAAAAAAAACACAAAGGTTTGACTTCAGTGTAAAATATTTGACCTTATTGTATTAATAAATTAAATTTTCATATTACGATTAACAATTACATTAATAGCAAATATTAGATAATAAATTTGCCTATAGTTTTTCCAGAAAATATTTCTTTAGTTTTTGAAATACTTTTGCGCGTTACCGTAGCCAACATATATATCACATACATATAGTATTAATCACTTCTCAAAAGTAACAGCCTGTGAATGTCCCACTGTTGGGCTAAGGCCTCTTCTCCTCTTTGTGAGGAGAAGGTTTTGGAGCTTATTCCACCACGCTGCTCCAATGCGGGTTGGTGGAATACACATGTGACAGAGTTTCAATGATATTTGACACATGCAGGTTTCCTCACGATGTTTTCCTTCACCGTCAATCACTTCTCATAACATAATATAATATTTATTAGCACGATGATATGTCACAGTCATAAGGAACAGTGGCAGTGTTGAATTGTTGAATTATTTTTTTATAATACATAAAATGATAAGCGATTGTGTACTATTTAATAATCCATCAACAATGATGTGCCTTTCAGATATTAATCAATAATTTATTTTTAAGTCCACCGTTAAACACCCAAACCCAACATACAAATCTTTGTATTGATTATGATTTTTAAATTGTAACAAGTTAATATAATTAAATAAAACATACAACATTTCGTTTCTAAGCAGTTCATATTATGGAGTCGTTTCGTATCATGAGGAAAATACAAGATTAGTCATAGCGGTGAAAACAAAAAAAAAACAAACGAAATTAATAATTAAGTTTATGTGAATATTAAGATCAAAATCACAATACATAACGAATCAATTTTAAGACCTTTTAAAATTGAGTAGATTTATTTAACAGAAGCCTTTTCCTTTCACCTCGCCTCCCTCCGCCTGCATTACGCCGCCAGCCGAATGCAAATTTTATAACACGACGCCCGTTTTCTTATAGGCATTGTCGTAAACCCGTCCGTACTCGCTTCGCCTCGGTCATTTGTTCTGATTGTGTTTCTATATACCTAACGTCTACAATATATAACAAAGTTAATCACGATAATACATTTTGTATAATATACAATATTTAGCAATAAGAAATAACTTAATATGACTCGTGTAAATAAAATCTTGTTGAATTGCCGACATATAAAATTTGTCTGTACAATGACTTTGTTTATCTAAGTTAAGCACAAGAGAAGGTGAGCTCAATCGGATTGTAACGCGTGGTATTTAGTTAGTATCCAGCTATTCTATCCACTATAGAACTATCTGCTCTTATCTTGTTCTTAAAAATTTAATGTCATTATATATTAAAAATATATAAAAGATCATATATAAACACACGAGGACAGCTCCGTGTGCTCAGACTTGTACCAGCAATATAATAAGATTCCCGCGTACTAGCCACTGGGTTGTCTTGGCTATAATCTATATATATATATATATATATATACATATATAATCCAATCGCACAAACGATGCGTCAACCTATCTTTTTCCAAGAAACCGTTAAACGTTCAAATTGTATTCAAACCTTAATCTTAAGCAAACATAAAAGGATCATCAGTGTATAATAACCATCGAATTAAATAGCCATTTGTATTCCTTTTTTAAACAGGATAATATAAAAAAAATATAAATATTACGACAAGGTATTATGTCAGATGTTACTAAGTTATCTGTGGTAGTATTAAGGTCCTGGCATGCCAAGACTCTGGACGGAATCGTGATTGTAATAATTACACATAAAACACCCGCCAATAACACGAGTCGTTGCCGAATTCCGAATTCAAAAGTACATTTTTGTTCTACCTGCCTCCCTCAAGATAAGTGTAATAAAAGTTCTCTAATGCGAAAACTTGGTAATGTTATCGGGATACGTGATCTCGCCTTTTCGTTGAACGTGGAACGTTTGTGGAACTAATGTTTTTCGATTTTCAAACTTTTGGAAACAAAAAAACTTAATTTGGTGAATCGTGATTGGCTGAGGATAACTATTTGCTTTTGAATGTTTATTTAATATGTTAAAACTATTTAAAAATTATATGATTTTCAATAAATTATATGATGTATCGATACAAAAAAGGTAGTAAATGTTGACAACGCGGTGACCATACCAAGAAAGGAAGAACACATCATGAGCTGATTTTCTTATTTTACTTGGTCGTCGCTTTCTGCAAATTTCTCTTCGCAGGTACCACACACTCACGACATAAATATATATGTATATATGTACGATACATATATATATATATATATATAAATACGAATTGTAAAACTGCTTGTTTTAATGTCGAAATCCAAACTGTAACTGACAATTATGACCAGAATACCAGTTTTAACACATCATAGTACAAAAGGGTGTAAAAAATTTCGCTACAATAATTTACAAAGAACTGCAACTAATCAATTCGCAACACATACTAATACTAGAAATTATACATAAGCTTGTAATTAATTAACTCGCTTCTTATTAAGAACCAATTTTCATCACTAGAACTATCTCTAAAATATAAATTAAGTAATATTAAATATTTCGATTCGTGAAACGATGGTAGCACCAGCCAGCCAAGCGTGCTCGGCAAATTCTTTAAGGCATTATCCCCTAAGTTATTATCGGCTCTACGGATAGCTACGTACGATTTGTCGTTGAGTCTCTCCATATGATACTTTTCATAATTATAATTAACAAATTTATATCGATGGCAACTCTAAAATTATATCTTTAACTGGATCTTGATGGATGATATTCTTTTCCACAAAAATAAAAAAATAAAAAAGACATAGTGATTTTGTTTATTTAACTATATATGTTTTGTTTATTTTAAATTATTATTTATATATAATTATGATGTTTTTATCGCTTCCTTATCTGAAACAAAAAAAAAAAGGTTTTTGTCATTAAAATAAACTATTAAAGAATTCAATCATTTTTTATTATTATCAAACTTCATAGTTAACGTTTTCTTATTATCTAAAACACAACTCAACGATACACATCTAAATGGATCACAGACAAATCACATTTTTATTACATAATATAATCGAATAACTGAAGTTATATAGGAACTCTTTTTGTTTAATTTTGCTGTATTTGCCTGTAATTACACTGGCTCACTCACTCTTCAAACCGGAACACCAAAATACCAAGTACTGCTGTTTTGCGGTAGAATATCTGATGAGTGGGTGGTACCTACCCAGACGAGCTTGCACAAAGCTCTACCACCGACTAAGTAAAATAATTCTTCTATATATAAAATCAAAGGACTTTATTTAGCCATAAAAGACTCAGTGTCGTTGAAGAACTTAACATAACAAAGTGAAATAGGATGAAATAGAATAAAATCCGCATTTAATATCAGCGCGTAGGTCCACTATCAGAGGTCCAGGTAAATTTTAATTTCCATGCAAATGCAAGACACGGTTGGTTAATCTAGAGCTTAGCTCTGGATCGCGTTTAATGAAGCCCGCTTTAGATATTCTTCTAGGTTTTAAGCGATTTTATCAAATCTAATGTATGGAAAAATCCACTTGAAGAATTCCAAATAAAATGTAATAAGTTTTTTTTTTTTTATTGTAATGATTGTAACGACTTTGTTGACATTTATTTTTTATTATAAACCAATTTTACAACACAAAGACATAAGTGAATCAATTTAAATAATACAAATTTGTAATTGATAATGTTTTTATTCTATTTTTAAAACAAAATTTGTCGAAGATTAATCGAGAATTTTTTTAGTCTGTTATTTTTTTTTTTCAATATAAGATGTTAAATTATCGAACTAAAAACAATGAATGATGTAAATGGATGATTACAAAAGTGAAACACAGACGTCAAGAATAAAATTATTATTATATATCTACACTTAATACTATACAAAATAAAAAAGACATTGACATTGACAACAAATATAACTATGACCCTCTATATAAAAAAAAACCTATAATATATAAATAATAACCAGAAAATTACAGCAGAAGTCTTGAGGTATTCGCGAAAAGATATTCGGTGGAATTAAAACAACATTCGGAGAGAAAAGTGGTTCCCCCTCCGCCCTCTCTCCACGGGGGGGCCAGTCGCAAGATGGCTCCTTTTAAATGGGGTGGACGGTGGAATAAAAGTGTGCACCTTGGTGGGTGGGGGCATTCGATTTGCTGCGAAATTTTAATTGGTTGCTTGGTGTGGTATATTTTTTCTTTTTTTTTTAATTTTATTTTTATCGTAGGGTCTGTGCGATATAATATACTTGATCTGTTGTAGGTGATTGTACTTGTGTGTATAATAAGATTATAGTTAAAAGTAGACCTAAACATTTTAAATTTAGAATAATTACTTTTGGAAAATAAATTTTCCAAAATAGTAATATACATATTATTATCAAATGCCGTTTTTAAAAAATTAGAATACATCTATTAATATTCTTATATTTATCTAATGAATTACGTCATATAGCTTTTTCTCAAATATTTCGTAGGCTTAGAAAGAAATACATTTAGAAAATACGTCATCAGCTTTAGGATGAGACACAAATATTACAATATTTATTTTCGTGCAAGGAGACAGATGGTACATATGGTGGTATGTGGTCACTTTTCACATTCTAAAAGGGTTATATTTGAAAATAGAATAAGAAGCATGTGAAATATTATGATTTAGCGAATATTTATGAAAGTTTTCAAACATCTAAGGAAACTTAAACTTCAGTACACATGTGTTCTAGTCAAGTTTAGCCAAAAACAGACTTTAACGATATAAAATAGAGTTGAAAATTGTTTGCCATGTTAGTTAACCTTTACAAGAATGGGTAACGTACGTTGATTTGAAGCCTTGAAATAAGGTCAGTGTGATAAACAAACACATGTTAGGTTACACACACGCATAAATATTAAATAAACAACATTGCCTATTTTTCTCAATTGTTCTCGTTTCTGGACATAGATTATATTCGATAAGGGATTTTTTTTTAAATTATAAAAGTAATTTGAATTTGAAGACTTCAATAAAATAACATTAACACATTGGTTATGGAGAGACCGAATGAATGACCCAGTGATGGGCAAATACATTCAAATTTAAATAATGTAAAATCTTGGTTTAAGAGCATAAACTTATAATATAGAATAAAACTTTTCTTAATGTAAATATTGAAGATGAACCTGTGTTTGCGTACACACTTGTGCACTGTAATTTGTCCAGTTGGCTCATCTCTTGTCATTGGCCGCCGTGGCCGAAATCTGGATGACTATTATTATTATTATTGAAGATCATGAGATCCCTCTGTCTGATTTCGACCTGAGATTAGCTAACCGCACAGGACATATTATAGTGATCAAATATTCAGTCGCAGACCGCAGTGTCTATTCCCTCACTCCCATTATCCGATGGGATGCCAATACACACCGGAAGACCACGACCGGAAAGAATTCAGGTGCATGACCAACGACCTGACGTGCTTTCCGAGGCACGGGAACACATTCAAACTTCCAGGCACCGGACTTATACTGAGAACTTTCCACGGAAATATGATCTGGGATTCGAACAAACGACCTCTGAATCTGCAGCCTATGTCTAACTACTAGACCAACGTGATTACCTTGGTCTAGTAGTTAGTATGTTATAAATATTTTAATGCTGCAAGGGCACGTAAAGTAATTAAAATGATTACATAATATATCATAATTTATGTAATCTAATCGCATTTCTTAAAGAAATGTTTTCGAATATAATATGGTTAAACTAAATGGTTTGATTATATAATATATGAAAAAAAGGATAACACAGACATTATTTATTTTAAATTACTGATTATTCTTTTTCACGCAAAAAAGATTATTTATATCACCATCTTTTTAATATTATTATATTGTAAACCTATAAACTCTCAATTGGTCATAAATAAAATAGTAAAATTATATAAATATTAAAATCAAAGAAATATAAATCTTTGCTGAATTTGATAAAAAAATAACGTAAAAATTGCGTTCTAAATTCAAACTGCGGTGCCCGTTCCAATTCGTCTTGAGATGACTCTTGCTTTTTTATTCCGCCATAATTTCGAAAGCATAATTAATCGCCCGCCGCCCGCCTTAATTGAATCACCCCTTCCCCCCAACGTCCCCTAGGAAAAACAACCCTTTCTTATTTTTCCTTGTCCCCCTTGCAAGACGATAAATCCTTGGTAGAGACAGCGGGAGATATCTTGCAAAGTTTTTGCTGATGAGTAAAATGTGTCTACATCTTATGTCAGTGTAATAAGCGTTATTGTCGTTTGATATTTCTTTAATTTGTTGATATATAGAAGTCGGTTTTTAAAACAAGAAAAACCCTACGCAATTCGTCATTCGAATTCCGCGGGCGTATAATGGTGCTTCCATTTTGAAATCGCGGCGTTTGAATTTAGAACGTTATTTTGACTGGACTCTAGAAAATATTTGAATAAAAAAAAGAAACAAATTCCCATTTATTACAAATATTTTTTATAATTTATATTCTTGTCACAATTCACGTGTCTTTGTTTTTTTAAATACTTTTACATATTTTGATACTGAAATAGCATCAGCCTAACAGGCAGCCTGGCAGGCATTTATTTTATACAAAGATATAAGTTTTTTTTTTATTGTATGGGAAGGCGGACGAGCATATGGGCCACCTGATGGTAAGTGGTCACCAACGCCCATAGACTATGGCATTGTAAGAAATGTTAACCATCGCTTACATCGCCAATGCGCCACCAACCTTGGGAACTAAGATGTTATGTCCCTTGTACCTGTGCTCACTCTGTAATTACACTGGCTCACTCACCCTTCAAACGGGAACACAGCAATACAAAGTACTGCTGTTTTGCGGCAGAATATATATAAGTTATTGAACATTTTATCTTATACTTACGTACAACAACACAGCGTATACGCTGATAATATATGATTCAACAATATATTGTTGAATACGTACAACATCAAAATTCTGGGAGTTCGAGATTTTTTTAATTATTTTCACTAACTTTATGCAGTAGAAAATATTCTTTCAAATGAAAAGAAAAATTATAACATTACTTAAGTTTTGGTAAAACTAAATTAGTAATAGAATATGTAAATGCCACATCGCAAACTGTATAAATATAAAAGTATGGACCTGAAAACTAAGAAAAAATATCCTGCTAATCCTGTGTCAGGTTTTTAGGTGTACCGGTATTATATTATACTTTATAGAGAAATCTGTAGATAATGGTTAAAAAAACACAAAATAATTATTTCCGATGATTTTGTTAAAAGTATAATTTAAAGGAACAAAAATACCTACTCTTTCAAAAAGTTAATAATAATAAGATGCGATCCTACCGTGACGTACCACCCTCGATTAAGACGGGGTTTCGTTTTTTAGGGGCACCATTGCCCTCCAAGGCGTCACCACTCAAGGCAGACCTCCGGGTCCCTTTTTGGTTCATCTTATATACGGTTGACTAAAATGTGATTCATATGAAGGGAAGGTCAAATTAGAATTGACGCCTTGGAGGGGAAAAGAAGAAATAAATGTACAGGGGGTATTTTAAATTGCTAAGAGCGACTGCTTCAGCGATTTGTTTTGTTTCTTCGAATAATTTGCATTTTACTTACGTAATTAAAAGTAACTTTTCCAATTAAAAAAAATATTGGGACAACATTTTAAAACACTTTTTTATTTACTGTATGT
This sequence comes from Nymphalis c-album, assembly GCA_963151315.1. NCBI lineage: Eukaryota > Metazoa > Arthropoda > Insecta > Lepidoptera > Nymphalidae > Nymphalis > Nymphalis c-album. Next base: position 6,425,859 of record OY720611.1, on the reverse strand, counting down.
GTAGTCTATTATATTCGAAATTTAATATCTTAGACTTGGTAAGAATCTACGACTTTAATTTTGTATTTTGTAATATTACTAGTTGTGTAATTGTAAAATGTAAAGTTGCTAGTGATTCAAATAAGGTTTTAAATGTGATAATCAAAGATGAAAATTGTATATTGACTTTTTCTTGTGCCTCTTCACTATTGAAGGTTGGCCGTCATCTCCTCACATACCTGTCCTTTGTCAAAAGACAAAGTAGTGCAACGCCCGCTAGCCTTGTATATCGACCGTATGTATAGTCCTTTAAAAGATTTTAAGTTATGGTTAAATATTTGTCACTAAATTATTACTTGTTTTAATATTTAACTATTATGAATGATAATAATTCTTAAGGACTTAGTATTACACGATCTATACTAATTAAAAAGTAATAAGAGGCTTCACAGCAAATTTACCAAAAACTTTGAAAATCCATTATTAATTTGGATCCCTTGAAATCACCCTCGCACCCCCATAATGTACACCATTTTATATAAAAGCCCTTCTAAAAATGCACTCAGACATTTAAAGATATAATTAAGGGGGTGGGCACACCCTTAGGGAAATTCGCCTTCTTTTGACGTTTTAAAGACCCCTTTTCTTGCCCTTGCATCAAATAAGTGTTTTAATATAGGAACGATCTAGATAAGCCTAACTAATCTACATTAAAAAAAAATTAACAAATTAATAAGCCTTAATTTGTTAATTTTTTTTAATTACTAGCCAAAATATTTAACAATAATTTTCTTTGAACTTATTGTTCGGCTGATCAACCTTCGGATAACGCGAGAAGATTAAAGTCTAATTTGAGTAGATCATATTTATTAAGAGCAACAGCCTTACAAACGTAATGAAAAATGTTGAAAAGAAAATGTACTCGAAACAAGTCGAGAATAGTGCCTATTTTCTTCTTTTTCTTCTTGAAATGACAAATTAAATACAGTTTGACAGTAATTATTATAATAAATAATAATCTTGTAACCTGTATGTATTTAGTGATAATGTTTAAGACTCTAATTGATACTAACTTTTTTATAGGATAGTTAGGTGAACGATCGTTTGGGCCACTGCATAAGGCTAAGTGGTCACCCTTAGACATTGGCAGTGTGGGAAATGTTAACTATCACTTACACTGGCTCACTCACCCTTCAAACTGGAACACAATAACCACATGTACTGCTGTTTGCTTTAGAATATCTGATAAACGGGTGGTACCTACCCAGGCGAGCCTGCACAAAGCTCTACTACCAAGTAAAATAATTTGATTATAAAAATATTAAGAAAAAAATATTTAATATAAAATTAAATAAAATCTATATTCGGCTCTTCTATTTATTTACATCAATGTTTATTCACCCTATGATCGTTTAAGAGTATATAGCTCATAATTACCGAACGAATATAGCCCAAAGTTTTATAGTACTTCAGAGAAACATCTTCAGTTATTATTATTCTTAATGGCTTATTTATATTTTAATTATCAACATCAACATATTTAATGAAAACACATTTCTTTTCTCAAGATAGTTTATAAAGTTTTATCAGAAAAGTAATAATAATAATAATAAAGCAAAGTCAATTAATAAAAACGCAATCCCAAAACAAGTAATAATGTAAGATATAACGACCGGACCTTAATTGAGAGAGAGAATAAAAATTCCCATTAAAACGACAACAAGCACAACATTTATCCTTCAAAATTGGCGGGTAAATTTCCCACGTCACCGACGAGGGACGTGTTGAAAAAAGAAACAGTTAAAAAGGCGGGAAAAATAAGGAAAAAGCGAAGAGAACCGGGTATTATCCATGTTAATTCCCGGGCTAATTTAATTCACGCCTAATTCTATTTGCCGAGCAAAACGGGGAGGTGATAATTGTAGGACAGTTTTTTGTGACAACGGACGAAGGAAAATGGGGATATTTTTTTTCAACGTTAAGTAATCCTTTCTTTTTAAACCGTGGGAAATTATCCTTTTGTATAAATACGACCTTTTTCCACTTACCTTTTTTAATTTCGTTTCACTTTCACTTTAGATTTTTAGAACGCGTTCGATTTTACGTGTCACAATGATCACCGTTAAAGGTAAAATCAAAACTGACCAACACTTTTGTTAGACGGTAGGCGACATTAGTAATAATATTAGAAACTTATAACCCTTTTGATTTAATACCGGTTTTGGACAAAACACGTGAAAGTGACCGGCGTGCCCCAGGGGTCAGTTTTAGAGCCGTTATTGTCTATTTTTTGAATAGGACTGGTCAATCTGGTTTCGCTGACCCTTCCTTATCCTTTTTAATGTTTTGTAAGTGTAGAGATTTCAATGTGCAGCTGCTACTTTGGGACTGGTTTGGTGACGAAACGATTTCGTTTACCTACGCTTTAATATTTTTAGATTATATAATTTGAATTTGCTTTTCGCTTTTAATTGCTGTTACTACAATATACTATTAGGTTTGATTTTATTAGGCTGTTAATTCAAACACTTATTTTACTCTTTCTGTCATTATTGATTTGCCATTCGAAAGACAAAGACAGCATTGTCTAACAACTACCCGCTAAACAAATTTTATAAGTAACTTATCATTTTAAAACTTGATAAAATTACATTTTACAGCTGGCAATTCACAAAGCATTACGTTGCTATAACGTTGTATTTGATGCATTCAAATAAGCAGGAAACGGTGTATAATTTGAAAAAGGCTATAATAAACAATTTATAATGCCCGCCTATACCGCGCTCTGTCATTAGATACTTGATCATTTTAAAATTACAGTTATTTAAATTGTAACATGAATTACCAACACACAAAATGATATTCAATTATATTTAAAAATAATATATGTAAATGAATTAGAAATAATCTAAATGTACATACACATACAATTATAGATTGACTATGACGAAAAAGTAGAAATTGGTTATATACAATAAAAAACACTTGGTCCCTTAATTCTCGTCTATGTTAAACTAGCTTTATGCCTAGGCCCACAAGGCACCGGTCTAGTCATGCGAGGGATCCCATCCAGCCAATAATAATATGATTTTACTCTAACTACTTCGTAACGGACTCAGATGTTAAATTACCTAGGGACTTCCTTCGTTTCATTACTATACAGCAACTCAGTATCACTTTTTCTTCCAGCTTAAATTCGACGAGTAGCTCTTTTATTATTTGAGACTCATATTTTTAATTAAAAAAATAAATTTCTATGATAGCTACTTATGCTTTGAGCACAATCGTTCGCGTAAATTCAAGCACGCGAGTTCTCGATAAAATTAAATCAAAAGTTGTCGGTTTTTATTGATTATTTTACAAATTGAACTCAACTCAACTGGTACCATCTGATTAGGTTAACTTTCTCGATTTAACTAGTTTTTGTCAGGCTTTTAGACGTAACGTTCTGCTCATGTGATATTATTTGCAACGTTAAAATGCGAAATATTGTTTTTAGAATAGCCCTGCTATTCAATAACATGAGTGTTATTACAGGGGAAATAACATCTACTTGGTGGAAGAGATTTGAGCAAGCTCGTCTGGGTAGATACTACGCACTCATTAGATATTCTATCGCAAAACACCAGTACTTTGTATTGTTGTGTTCCGGTTTGAAAGGTGAGTGAGCTGATGTCATTATAGGCACAAGGGACATAATATCTTAGTTCCCAAGGTTGGTGGTGCATTGGCGATGTACAGTACGGTTAATACTTCTTACAGCGTCTATGTACGATGTTACCACCGTCACATTAAGTAGACCACTTGTTAGTCCAACCTTTTTAAAAAAAAGTAATAACTAACGAATGTATATTTCATTTATGATATAATTAAAAAAAAGTCATTAAGTACATAATTAAATTGAAAATTTAATTAAATAAATAAATATGGAATTTCATTTATAAAACTGATAAATAATGTAGATTCGGGCGTACTTAAGTCTTTAAAGTACGTTAGAATAAAGCACATTTTAATTTCCATAATAAAAATATTATACAAGATCTTATAACTGTAATAAAAAGCTAAACATTTTTACGATTAATATAAAAACTCATTGCTCGTTTGGTAGCTGATGGATGACCGGAACAATCTGGTATAAACGAAGATTTGTTAAAAAAATTCTAAATTTGAAATCAATGAACCATTACGTAACGAATATCAATAAAGAAGCCAACATTTTTTGTCCTTTTCCAACCCTTTCACGCCACATGTCCTTTCTTTGAACACAAAACGTGACTGCGAATAAAAAATGTATAATACTTTAGCTTTAGACCGTTGTCCATATGTCCTTTTGTTGATTTTTTAATAATAGTCGATAGACACACATCAATGCAATTTGGTTATGGTCAGCTTAGGGTTGCCATGCTTATATAATTTTATAGGAAATGTTTGTATATATTTTTTTCAAATTTATTATAAAATAAAAGGTCAAAAAATTATCAATTATAAAAGAGGTTTTCAAATGGATAATTAATAAATATGTAATTATTTATATAATTACTTATGCGTATCAAAGTATTTATTATATAAACCTATATTAATTTCGAAATAGAAATGATATATGATTTTAAATTTAAAGATGTAATATTTATTTTACGCTGAAAATAATAACTACAGCCACTACTTCATGACGACCACGACCGCTCTGCCAAGAGTGTGTCGACTAATAATAATAATATTATATTAAAATCATCTTGTAATTCACAATAAAATTAAGTCCAGCAATATGTTCTTTCATGGATACCGGTTTAAGCCGGTTGAAACCGGAACCGGCTAGATCCGGTTCTGACCAGTTGGTCACCGCTGACCCTTTCTTACACTATTGTTTGGGGTCGAAAGGTCCTTGAGCAGATGTTAACGTAAGCTGATAGGTGTTAAATTTTTATCTGAATATTTTTTTTTTATTTTACGTATTTATAAAGATACATATTTTTGCGTTTTTAAAAATCATTGTTATTTTTTTACTGTACTGTACTTGTTTTATAAAATAATTATTGTAGTGATTAAGAAAAATTATTAAGTTAATATTATAATACTTATTAAAGCCGTCCTAACACAAAACTAAATTATCATAGAGGTATCGTGTCATCAACTTGTTATAATACTGTATTTTTTTTTACTATTTTCATAATTGTTTTATTTGTATACTTGTAATCGTACCAGTTGACTACTTGAATGTAGTTGCACTGGCGCGCTCACCCTTCAAACCTGAACATAAAAAATACTAAAGATTGCTGCTTGGTAGTACATTATATGATGGGCGGGTGGTACTTACCCAGACTTGAACTAAGTTCAACCACCAAGTAAGAAAGGTTCAGGTTGTAATATAATAACGAAAGCGCCATCATACCATAATCATTATTTAATAGCATTATGTACAGTAATTAAAATTGTATCATTCTTTTAAGTAAAAGAAATGCTAGACGCGAGAGTGTGTTTCAAACGATTAGTTGAACAGATAACATGTAAGCATTCTAAAAACTACTTCCCGAGATCGATATCAGCGATGAGCACGAATGTTAGTACAAAGTAGGCGAAATGTAAATGCGGACTTTCCCAAATATCTCGGTTGTTTCGCAAACAATTTGTAAGGCAAATTTTTAGTGTGACGTCGCCCGGATTTCCTTCGTCGAGTTAACTATTCCTCTCGCCGGATAACCTGTGTAAATCTTACATTAGTACTGCTGTGTACAGTCGCAGGGGATAATGTCACGCTGGAACTATTTTTACTCTGTGCCTTTATAATATTGAATTGTCTGGGGCTTAGGTTCAGACATAAGTCAGACATAAGTAATAAGTGACACGTAGATGAAATATATCGGTAATAACAATTGTCGAAAGTAAGTACTAGTCACTAATGTGACTCCTGTCCTAAAATAAATTTATTTAATATTGATCATAAAGATTTTCGGTTGTATTTCCTCTGTATGTAGGGTAATAGCGTAGCTTAATATGTTTACCAGTATAATAATAATAATAATTAATAATTTATATATAAAAATGTAAATATTAGAGATCAATTATTATTTTTATTACTATAGAGAAATTTTAGGCTCGAAAATATATTGTAGTTTACTAAAAATATATTATTTTTAACTTTGAACTTGAATTACTCATGAAAAATCAAATAGACGATAAGCAGTTTCTGTGTATACCCAATCTGAATAGCAACTTTGTTTATGAATGGTCAACTGGTAAAGCTTGTGCTGATGTTTCATGAATTTGCTTATTTAATTATTTTATTACAGATATTGCTAGATATAGGACGATATAAAAAATATACATTTTTAGAACTACAAACTTCGCAATGTCGAATACAAATGCGAGTTAATTTAAAACAATAAGTGTTATTATATTTAAAAGATCTCATGCTTCGTGCCTTCGCCAGCGCCTGTACCGCATATCTGGGGAAGGCTGCAATAATTCGCCGGTGTTTTCGCGAATTCTTCCCGCGCCACACACTCGCCTTCCGCTCGCATACCTCCGCCGCGCCGCTTACACCCTGGTAACTTTGTCACGATACATTGTACAAAGTTGTACAAATTAGTTTTTTTTTAATTAAATTCATTTCGTATTAGATTTTATTTAGATTGTCTGTCTCAATACAGATTTTTTTATGAATATGGTATTGTCACGTCTTGAACGATCTTAAATTGGTATTTCTATCCCCTTGAATACCCCAGGACCACTCAACTACTCATGTATAAATATATCGCAGATAAATCTTTAATTGAATTCATCCTATTTTATTTGATTGAGTGTAAATAAAACAAAAACTATACTGTATACGAAAATATTAAGCCTAATATCGAATATAGTATAGTTGAGTATTTTTTTTTTTATAATTGACATAACTATCAGTCCACAAAACCATTGATCGCATTAAATCGTTAAAAAACTATCAAGATATTTCGAAAAATGCATCGTAAACAGCAGGTGATCTGTCACACTAAACACATGATCGTTGTGGTTTCCACAGATTATTAAAGTAACAGATGATTTATCAAAGAGGTTTTAATGTTAATTTTATAAAGCACTTAAGCGTATAAATCTTTGTTATTGGTTTATAAAAAAATTATGTTTTTTGAATTAGCTTGACTCTTATATACTTCGATTTTTTTATTGGCGTAATGAAAGTTATAAAAAATATTACAATCAGTTTATTTACTGAGACACAATAGTGATTTTAACCTCACTTTAAAACTAAACATGATTGTTAAAGCCGTCCTTATATAAATCATATTTATTTTGTTAGCTATTTGGCAAAAGTATTCTACAGTTCAGAAATAAATCTTTAGTATTAATCTATGACACCATGTCTTAACAAGGTGTCAAAACATAAGTTATTCGAATCAGTTTATTGAAAGTTAAAGAACATCCTTTTGCTTATTAAAAAAAAACAACTTTTTTTAACATATTTTAGACCTTAAGCCATTGTAATAAGACGCAAATGTGAAACGTCTATTTTGAACGGTTCTAACAAATGGTGTGACATGTTGTCGAACCCAAGATTTATATAAAAGTAAATAAGGACGAATATTGCTTGCATTATTTTCAATTTTTTTTTGTCAACTTTCGATTTTCGAATTGATTTCGATAGTTTTTAAATAAATATTGATATAAGGGTCGGAAGTCGGTGATTTATAAGAAAGTGGTGGAATCGATTTTATGGTAAAAAGTGTATCGATAGGAATTTACGATTTACGACGGTTTGAATTAATACACATGCTGTGATCTGTTTTGATATTTATTTGAAGCACTATTTAACTTTATATTATCATTTGAATAATTAACATCATTCGAAATTTAAAATAATTATTTTTACTGATTATAATCTGTATATGAATAGGTTTTTACATCATTGCACTTCAGGAATGATTAAATAAACAATAATTATAAAAAAAATATTATAATATCACGTTATTAATGCTATTGTAAACATATTATTATATTATCTTTGAACCGAAAGAAATGTATCAAAATTAAAGATTTAGATATTTTTTTTGTTACTCTGTCACGTCCTACACGTTTGACCGATCGTCATGAAGTTTGCATATACGTCGTCAGGGGTATAGGACAGCACATAGGGTACCTAATACTCCCTTCTTCCTCCTAAATCCGTCAAAGCTGTAGGCGGAAACTAGTAGTAAAAAAAAAGTTTTTCGTAATTATAATATTTACTTTTATTAAATAAGACTTGCTTTAAATTCTGTTGGCATAGTTAAACTTACTCCGTAATTGTCACTATAGAAAACCTTTTTGCTTTATTTATAGTAAAAATATTTTTAACAAAAGGACTTGATACTGGTAAGTTATTACCTCTGAAAAAAAATATGATTTATTAGTTATAAATTATAATGAATAATCTTGCGACTATGAAATTAAAGTATTATTTTCACTTGTTCTTGTGTACTGGGTCACTGACACTTAAAAAAATCTGCAATATAAAGCCTCAATATACATAATTATGTATTTTTTTAAGTAAATAAGTAGCTAATACGGCTACACAGTGCATCTGTTAGTATAATATTATTCACTAGATATTCTACCGCAAAACAGCAGTACTTGGTATTGTTGTGTTCCGGTTTGAAGGTTGAGTTAGCCAGTGTAATTACAGGCATAAGGGACATACCATCTTAGTTCCCAAGGTTGGTGGCGCATTGGCGATGTATGCGATGGCTAACATCCAGTGTCAGTGTCTATGTGCGTTGGTGACCAATTACCATCAGGAGAAAAAACAAAGAAAAAAAAATTAAATTGGTAATCTTAAAAGAAACTTCATACTTGAAAAAGAAGAAATATTCCCGTTATATTATGATGAAACGTTTCTTTGGTTATTATCTAGAAATAATAAAGTTAATGGCAATTAAACTCTAAATAAGATACAAGAAAATTATCCGCTTCAATTCTTCTCAACCTAACTATATACAGCCTCCAAGCTCACGGACCCTAGCCTCAGCTATGTAAGTGCAATTTAAAATGTAAATTACGGAGCAAAGAAGTAGGGGCCCCTCGCCAACTTGGAGCAGCCTGTATACGACCGTTTCAAGCTATAACGTTCAAAACACAGCTTATTGATTTCGCAAATTGAACTTTATTTCAAATATGTTTAAGTTGTTTTTTGTTTAAGCGATTTCTCTAGTTACAGCGTTAATGTTGTTTGAAGTTTTTTAAAGAGATAAATTTAATGTTTTACAATATAAGTTTTATGTTAACGCATATAAGGTTGATTTTAGCTTAATGTTAATGTATTGGAAATAAGACGTTCTAGTTATATTTTTTATATTTCTTCGCAAGTAAAGGATTTGTTTTGCAAGAAAATGTGAGTTAAGAAGCGGACGCCGTCTTCGTAGTTTAATTTATTTCTAAAAGGATATTTAATTATCAACGCCTTCATTACTTAATAACATTCAGTATTTCGTTTTCATTTTATATTTTTCTACATATGAAGCTTACTTTAGAAAATGAATAACATCTAGTCATGCTGGCAGCCCGTATGGTACCACCCGATCATCAGATATTCTACCACTAAAGAGCAATACTGAGTATTGTTGTTTCAGTTTGAGCCAGTGTAACATACAAGGGACCACATTGTTGTTATTCGTTGGCTATGAAAAGAATGGTTAATAAGTCTTACAGTGCCAATGTCATTGTCTATATTGGTAACGGTGACCATTCACCATGAGCTGATCTACAAGTCTACCTACCTATTTCATAAAAAAACATCTCATAATAATATGATTTTTGTGGATAAAGTTCGTATATCGGTTCCAGATTAATACTTTGTCACTGTTTGAAGGATTGACATTAGCGTGCGTCCACTCGTGACGTCAGCCGCCGACGTCGAGCGTTACGCAGGTAACTACTATCCCATACATGTCCATACATGTCCAACTGCTATCCCCTACATGTCCATACATGTCCAACTGCTATTCCATACATGTCCATACATGTCCAACTGCTATTCCATACATGTCCATACATGTCCAACTGCTATTCCATACATGTCCATACATGTCCAACTGCTATTCCATACATGTCCATGTTCCATAAATTTCACAACCATCCGATAATACGCTATAACGCTGTACGTAGTCCCATGACTCTTGGGGGCCTATTCTAATACTACGTCACGTTACGCCCCAACACATAGATAGACCACTAAGCAGAACTCTACGTCCATAATAGAGCTGAATGTGAGCCTTACATTCTGCAGCTGACTTTCCGCTAAATGTGAACGTTCCCTTAAAGTTAACACATTATAAATTTATATATTTTTACATAGAGAAGGGCCTTCTACTTTGTATCTCTCCACTGAGTGACTGCAGACAATATCACTGGTATTTACGTGTATCAGGAAAATCAGGTGGGCTTTGTGCAAGCTCGTCTGGGTAGGTACCACCCACTCATCAGATATTCTAGCGCAAAACAACAGTACTTTGTATTGTTGTGTTCCGGTTTGAAGGGTGAGAGAGTCAGCGTAATGGAATATTTCTTACAATGCCAATCTATAGGCGGTGGTGACCATTTATACACCAGGTGGTCTCTTACCCCGACCACCCACCGTTGTATTAAAATATATCGAAATAATTTCATATCCGTGACATCTCTGATACAAACTAACAGCCTTACTTATGAACGTCGTCTAGCGTTTCTTTAGTAAATCACTAATCTATCTCTTTCTACCATCATTGATTTGACAATCGAGAGAAGAGGACACATTGTTTAACTATTAAAGCCCTATATTTTGTCCCTTTGCCTGTTACAGTCTTAAAAAGCACAATGAATATATAATGTTAAAAAAACATATTTCATCAACAAACTAAATGCTTATATATAAAATGTTCAAATCCTAAACAGTAATCAATTGCATTTACGAACAAACAAACAGTCACTCGATACGAACCGATCGAGATGCGAAACTTTATAAACGAGTAACAAAATACCTACTCTCCGTATCGTAGCAACGGAGACCATTCCTTTTTTCTCCTCCCGGGGAGTGGGGAGTGATGGGGAGGGGGAGGGCCGAGAAATGGAAAACTCGGGAAAATTGTAGCATTCTTGAGGCGACGCCGCTCACACCTTCTTAGCCAGGGGTTGACAACATTTATTGTTATATTCCTACCTGAAAAGCATATTTTATCGATTTTACAACATAAAAAATGAAATAATGCATGTGTTTTATATAGTGTCAGTATGTTTATAATATGGCACACAATATAACTTATAACAAATATAAATGTATGTAATCAAGCATAAGCATATATGTAATTAAGGTATTGTTAGTCTTGATTACTTATATATATATAAGTAATCAAGATTTAACAATGCCTTAATTACATATTGCCTGTTTGTATGCCTTAATATACGTACATATAATGTGTGTATACAACATATGTATTTAACAATTTTCAATTCATTTCAAATTAAAGTAAATTACTGCTATTTTAACTTTTAATTATATTCAACTACTATCTAAGCAACGTAAAGTTTAAGAAAAGGTGTCGCACCCCTGTCTCAGCGTGGAACGTAAAAAGGAGCGCTGTGTCGGACGTACCCCCTCCCCACCCCAGCGCTACGGACAGCGTCGCTGGGACGGACTCGGGATGCTGTATTAAAACAAAATGCTGGTTAAATATAAAACACTTTTTCGAGTAGAATTTAAAAATCGAATTTACAAAGTTTCTGTGAGTAACGTTTCTAATGTAAGATATTTTTAAAACAAAACCCCGAACGTATACTTTCCCTCAAGTAATTTTAAGTTGAAATTTAAATATTAATATTACAATGTAACAAAATGAAAAGAACATAATTTTAATTAATATATTAAACTGCACAGAAAAGTTGCCACTTCAGTACAACATACGGACATTATTCTAATCGCTGTAAAAATATGACACTTGTATAAATTAATATAAGGTGTAAGGTATAAGGTCCAGACCGATTTCGGCCACGGCGGCCAATCTCAAGAGAGATTAGCCACCTGCGCAGGAGATATTATAGTGCACAAGTGTGTGCGCAAACACAGATGCACTCTTTTTTCATTAGCTCTCATAATCCGATGGGACGGCAATCCGACACGACCGGAAAGAGTTCAGGCGCAGTACCAACGGCTTATTATGCTTTTCGAAGCACGTGTACACTACACACTTCCAACTTCCAGACTTCGGGCTGCTACTGAGAATTTTCTGACAGAAAAACCAAATAACTATTTATTGGCGACCTGGGAATTAAATGAATACATAAATTATAAGAATAAATCTGTTGAAATATATTCCAATACGTCCCTGGACTACGTCGCGGGTTTCACAGCGTTTTACATATTTCTTAAGTTCATTGTGAGCCGCATTGAATCAGATGTGCTTATTGTACCCGAACCACAGCCTCCTAAGATATTATATCTTATTTAAAATGTAGTTGGAAAACATACTGCGTTATTTTGATAGCCTTTGATATTTTTTTTTTTTACATAACCCTCTCTTTTAAGGCCTTTAGTGAGTTAGTAATTAACTTTATCTGCAAATTGTAATATATATTTTATATGAATTTCAATAAAATAACGAACTTTTACGGGAATTTCAAGCTTGGTGCTTGCGTGCTTGCATATAGTTATATATATAAGAATTGTAGCCATGCTGATGCTATTTAATTCATTAAAGAAATGTACATATTCGAGTAGTTTCCACCAACCCGCATTGGAGCCGCGTGGTGGAACAAGCTCCAAACCTACTCCTCAAAAAAAAGGGAGAAGAGGCTTTAGCTAAGAAGTGGGACTGTTGCTTTACTATATATAGGCTGTTAATTTACTTTAAGTAGAGTTTTGTTTTTATTGTATAGGTAGGTGGACGAGCGTATGGGCCACTTGATTGTAAGTGTTCACCGACGCCCATAGACATTAGCATTGTAAGAAATGTTAACCATCGCTTACATCGCCAATGCGCCACCAACCTTGGAAACTAAGATGTTATGTCCCTTGTGCCTGTAATTACACTGGCTCACTCACCCTTCAAACCGGAACACAACAATACAAAGTACTGCTGTTTTGCGGTAGAATATCTGATGAGGAGGTGGTACCTATCCAGGCGAGCTTTCACAAAGCTCTTAGTCACTGGGTATTAAAAACCATTTCGAATTTTTAAAAACGATAGTTATAATAATAAAGATACCAGCGTTTTTTTGGGCATATTCACCATCACCCATGGTCACCAGCACTTCTAGAAACAACGTCTTAACATCAATACGCTGCCAACGGTAACTAACTAAACCCGTGACGACATACATAATTTTAAGTTTAATTTGTTTTCATTTTCTTTATTTATGTGTGCAATAAAGATATTTATTAATATTATGAAGATATTTTCTATTATCGAAGTCCTACTACCTCCGTTGTGTGTGTTGTTTATGCAACATTAACCCGAATATTTAAAAATAACCCCATGTAATTAGGTCGTAGCGTATATTCATCTTACACTAACAATAGCTTCTATCTTAGCCGTAATTTCTTAAAGCTTTTTGCATCATTTACGCTGAGCAAAACAAAACATTAACCGTCCATTTACAGGAGACCTCTCGATTTTCATGATCGACCGTTTTCTTATGAACTCGTCCGTTGGAAGGATGGTTTCGAGGTGTCACTTTAAATTGGTTACGTATTCGCTGACGGAGCACAAACAACGTGACGTCAGACGAGATAAAACATTTTTCATTTTAAGTAAAAGTATAAAAAGTTTAAAGTGCTTTATATATTAAGAGACTTGAATTCTCTAATCAAAATTCAACTTTTAATGTATCTTGTAAAAGTATCAATATGGATTTAGTATTTTTTTATTTATAACATTTTATATAAATAATATTGATTTATATCAGATATAATAGACTAAAATGATTTTTTAAATATTTTTGTTAAATAATGGTAGATGGTGCCGCGCCGTATAATAGGTAATAAAAGTATCGATATCAATAATACAAAGACTCAACCCTAAGCTAACATAGGTAGGTCCATTATACCCTCGCAATACTAGAACGTATGTCGCAAAATTTATCTTACAAACTTTGCAAATTATTTTATTCCGTTGTAAAATATTTTGATACATAATTTATAAAACCTAAAGATTATAAAACAAACTATATATAATAATCATAATTAATTTAATTTTTTTTCTAACCCACTACCAAACATAAATTAAAATATTATGAATTGTTGATTTTGATAACTCGCAAATATCCATATTGACTTGACATTGGCAGTTATTTTGAGATTACTGACAAACAAATCACAATTTGTGCATATAAAGAGACATTACATTTGACATGATAGGCTAATTAATTATTTATCAGTAAAATAATCGGTCATTTAGAAGCCTTAATACAATCGTACTATGCGTACTTTATTCGCCCTTGTAATTTATACTTCACAAAGAAGTTTCAACTACAAAAATACTAATTCAAGTACATTTATTTATACAAACTATATCTATATAAAATATGACCCGAATAATAAAAAAAACTATAAAGTGAACTCAACCCTAAACTGCCGCGGCACATTGTACCGCCATGATGCGTTGCCAAATTTATGTTTTTTGCCAACTAGGCACCTTATCTCGTTTTAATGTTCTGCGCATTATTTTTGCGTCCCGGCTACGGTCTTGGCAAGATTTTCGTGTTTATAAACTTATGAAGCTTTGGTTGGCTTTTAAACCGGTTTTGCTGAATACGGATTTTCAGCTGCTTTTGATAATTATCATACCTAACTAAAAAGTATATTTTATTAATGCTTTTAAATATTTAATATATATTGATTTTAGTTCTACTTTATGTAATGTTAAATATTAACATAATTTTATCCCAATATACACTTTTATCTAACTTGCACTTGGTGGTAGAGCTTTGTGCAAGCTCGTCTGGGTAGGTACCACCCACTCATCAGATATTCTACCGCAAAGCAGCAGTACTTGTTATTGCTGTGTTCCGGTTTGAAGGGTGAGTGAGCCAGTGTAATTATAGGCACAAGGGACATAACATCTTAGTTCCCAAGGTTGGTGGCGCATTGGCGATGTAAGAGATGGCTAAAAGATCTTACAACGCCAATGTCTATGGGCGTTGGTGACCACTTACCATCAGGTGGCCCATATGCTCGTCCGCCTTCCTATGCAATAAAAAAAAACCGTTTATCAAATCATTGAACAATTATTATTGATAATCTAAAGAAGTAGACCCCGACTATTTAACTCGTTATTTATACGCATCGGATAAATAGCCTCCGTAAGCTAAGGAAAGCTAAAGGAAGGTTGTTTTCATTTATATAATACTAGCTATGCCCCGCTGTTTCACCCGCGTATAATTAATAAAAATATAATGGACAAAAATCAGCTTAAAACTTTCCTCGATAAAAGGACTATATATCAAAAAAATATTTTTTAAATTTGAACCAGTAGTTCCTGAAATTAGCCCGCAAACTCTTCAGATTTATATATTAGTATATATATATATATATATATATATATATATATATATATATATATATATATTAAGTAAAGATTTTGAAACAAAGGAGTTGGATCAATGCATAAATTAAGAATATGAATTCAAATCTGGTTCAAGAGCTATAATATGCTCAATCTGACTATATTTCACCTTGCGCACGGCAATAATTTCCAATAGTTGTTTATTTGGTAACTATCATCGAAATAAAAGAAACAATTCAGTCATCATTGTTAGACTTTAAAACATCTTAATGCTATGCTTCTATTTCAATTAGCAATTTTCCAAAATATTTCATTTCATAAAAATATACTTAAAACAAAAGAAAATCAACAAAAAATGTTATACGTGTCGCATAACTGAAAAACCTTTAATGTACTAAGTCTAATGTACTAATAATCTAATTATAACCGAACCCTACAACGAAGCCATTTCAAATCCAAGCCAAAACGACCCTCCGCGCATTTTTTCTTGCGGTTACACAAGCGCGATCACGCACACAGCGATACATTTTTCCTCCATCGCCTCTGTATGAATAAATGCGAGCGTACAGACACAGCACACGGTCGCGCGACGCGCTTGTGTGCGTGCTAGCCGCTGCCACCATTGGACACGGCGCTATTTCTTTATTGATCCATATTTCTTCTTCTTTAGACTGCCCCGGTTACCCCCTCCTCACCCCATGGGAGGTGTTTTTCTACAGTTTTAACGAAGGACTCAAAATTTGCAAAGGAGTTAGGGGGAAGAAAGATTATTAATGGTTTTTAAGCTGTGTAATTTTCGTCGTAATGTTTCGAGTGTCGAGTTTTTGTATCTCTTTGTTTTAGACGATACTAAATTTGTGCTGTTATAAATGTTTCATGATAAGTGTTTTTATATTATATGACGATTATTTCTATATAAATATAAGATTGTGATATCAATCACAGCAACCTAATTTGATATAGTATTTATCGTTCTAACTTCTAGTAGAGGTAAAGTAACAGCTAGTAAATGTCCCATAGATAGACAAAAGATTTATTTTTTCTTAAAAGGGAAGTTAGTAGCGTATTACACCACGCTGTTATATAATAATACTTATGTAATATATAAATATGAGGTTCTTGTAATATCTTATTATTTAGATTTGGTTTTTAACTAAATTAAAAAGTCGTTATTAGTGAAGTATTCTTTTGTCTATTTTCAACTAAGAAAACAATTCACCATTCTATATTCAAAGAGTAAGTTATTTTTAATAATAATAAAAATCGGTTGTAAAAGTTTATTAATGCAATTTATTTTTCAAGTCAATTTCTAATTTTCAAGTAAACCTCACAAGCACATTTGGTTCGACATTTAACAATTTTAATTTTAATATAAAGCTATCTTTAGAAATGTAGAATCTATCGAGAAGAATCGACAAAAACCTCAAGACGTACTCTTTTGATATTAAAAAAATGTACATGTACCCATTATGTATAAAAATATGTTATAGTAACAGCCTGTGAATGTCCCACTGCTGGGCTAAGGCATCTTCTCGTCTTTTGAGAAGAAGGTTTGGAGCTTATTCCACCACGCTGCTCCAATGCGGGTTGGTAGAATACACATGTGGCAATTCAGTGAAATTAGACACATGTAGGTTTCCTCACGATGTTTTCCTTCGCCGTTAAGCACGAGATTAATTTTAATTAGCGTATTATTATATGTAGTCAATTTTTTTTTTTATTATTAGTCACATAATCGTGGTACATGCTTTGTGGTAGATTTTTATGCAAGCCTTTCAAGATAGGTACTATCTACTCATCACATACTCCTCCGCGAAACAGTAATGCTTAGTAATTGTTATGTTCCGGTTTGAAGGGTGAATCAGTGAAGTTACAGGCACAAGGGACATAACATCTTTGTGCCTATGGCAACAACAATGTCTGTGGTCGTTGATAACTTACCATAAGGCCTATTTGCTAGTCTAAGCCTATTTATTTAACCCTTATTTTATCTTATCATTCAGTAACCAATACTATCTTTGTTAAAATTAGTAAATTTATTATGAGAACAGACAATGAAAACTATAAACGTAATACGTAATTCAAATTAAAATCAAATTCTCTAATCCTTGTAACACGGATTATATCGAATAGAATTAAAAAAAGGATAAGAATTCAAAGAAATAACACAAACATAAAATATGAATAAAAAAGCGATAACAAAAGCGCTGAACGCTACAATTCATAAAGAGAATCACGTCGTCCTCAGAGAGCACTCAAAAAAATTATTGACAATATAACCCGCCACTTATCTTTAACAAACAGCGACTGAAGCGCTGAAAAAGAGAAAAAAAAATCCCACAGCAATCTGGAAAAACAACCCTAATAATTTAGCTCATTACTAAATGCACGAGAAACATATTCTGCCTTAACCGTCCCTATAAATAAAGGCGATGGGGGTGAGGGAAAAATTTTATTATCCCTACCCACCCCCTAAAGGAGAAATATGAAATAAAATGAAAATGTAATGGGGAAAAAATACTGAGTGCGCGCGGCAAGACAAAGGGATGGGAGACGCTGGCTTAATATGCAATAGGACTTTCTACTACCTTATCTAAATAAAACAAAATAAGCAAAATGAGTTATTTAATGATAAAAAATCATTTATACGATTCATGAATAGACTATATTTTTTTCTTATATATGAAAGAACTTTTACTTAATTAAAATGCTCTAAGCTACCTTCTACCAGTCCGATTTCGATAAGTATTTTGAATTAGATTTTTGTTTAGGCGGACAAGCATACGGGCCACCTGATGGTAAGACGCCCATAGACGATGGCATTGTAAGAGATGTTAACCATCGCTTACATCGCCACCAACCTTGGGAACTAAGATGTTATGTTCAGGCACAAGGCCTGCAATTACACTGGCTCACTCACCCTTCAAACCGGAACACAACAATACTAAGTACTGCTGTTTTGCGGTAGAATACCTGATGAGTGGGTGGTACCTACCCAGTCGAGCCTGCAAAAAGCTCTACCACCAGTAAAGATAGATCACGTTAAAGCATAATATATTAAAATAAATTAAGAGTATTACCAGCATCACTAGAAATGGAAAAGTTAGCGCTGAAATCGCTCAATAGTGCACGTTCGAATAGCAAACACCGCTGAGTTTTTTTGTATGACGAATGTGTGTTCATAATTCATCTTAAAACGCGGTAAAAAATACATACGTACAAGCTACTAAAAGCAATACTAATACAAATTTCGTTAAAACACATCTTTGGATTGTAACTAAGTATATATTTATTGATCTCTTTACAAAAAACTTCACTGACAAAATTCCATTGCAATAAAGTTATCTATAGTTTGACTAATAGAAATTAAAATTTCAATACAATGAAAAATAAACATAAGTCTACGGAGCTACGGCGGAAATTAAATTATATAACATCAATACAATCCCTCTCCACACCAATACAGCCGGTAAAGGCGGGAACAGACAGCTCGAGCCTCCGGCAACGAAGACACGATTCTATAAATTGTTCCTTATCACAAAAATATACCCTTATTTATATCCACCCTATATCACAGCGCTTGCTTTATAGCCTTAAATAAAAATAATGTTCGAATAAAACTTACATTAGACAAGAAAACCAACAAACTTGAAACCAGTATTTTGTTTTAAATATAGAATGAGTTCTAAATTTGAAATATGTATAATTTAACGGTAATTAAATCGAACCGTTGTTAATGTAAAGGAATGTGTTTGAATGTCATTCAGTCATTCACGAGCGATTGACCGAACAGATTGTACTGAAATTTGGTTATGAGGATAACGTTAGATACTTTTTAGTTGTATTAATTAAGCAACGAATATTACACTAAATGAATTTATAATTAGCAAACATTTAAGACTATATAGATGTGTGTACTATGACCATTAATGTCGTAATTGAGTGTCTAATTTTCTAGGCGGTATTTGTCGGTCGAATCTACATTGGCATTGTAGAATTTGTTAAATAATTTAAAATTGTAATAGATTTTAATAAACAAAATTGTTATTTAATATTATCATTATATTTATAAAAATATCCATTTTTATATCAACCCTTGATGAATTGAAGCGAAAAACCCAGTCTTCAAAAGAACCGTACGCAGGTAAAAGAAGTCGAGACCCTTGCAAAAATTAACCCGAGATGGGGGCGGGGGGCGGCCCCCGTTGAAGGGGGACTAAGAGCATTTTTCTCCCTTATATTAGGGAGAGGCATTGTTACCAGTTTTTGTTCTTCAGTAAGTGAATTTCGCAGATAATTTTATGTGAAGTTTTTTTTTTGGTCGAGCTTAGGATATTAAGCGAGAGCTTTTATGGATTCGGTGAGCTTAATGTATTAGTTGATATTTTTAATTATAATTTATACATTTGACTTTTTACTGTGAAGCTTTTTACTGTTTTATTATGTAATGATATTATCATATTCGTATTGTTTTAGAATATGAACATAATATGCCATTATTTTTTATTTTTGTTACAGATTATATTAAAGTATAATTAGTTTTTTGAACGAGCCATAGCCATGTGCAGCAACCACATCCAAATCGTTTGGTTCATCAAATGGTTTGCAAGTGTTATTATTATTTCACATTGATTTTTCTCGGCAAGAGAAACTTTCTTACTTGGTGGTAGAGCTTTGTGCAAGCTCGTCTGGGTAGGTACCACCCACTCATCAGATATTCTACCGCAAAACAGCAGTACTTGTTATTGCTGTGTTCCGGTTTGAAGGGTAAGTGAGCCAGTGTAATTACAGGCACAAGGGACATAACATCTTAGTTCCCAAGGTTGGTGGCGCATTGGCGATGTAAGAGATGGTTGACAGCTCTTACAACGCCAATATCTATGGGCGTTGGTGACCACTTACCATCAGGTGGCCCATATGCTCGTCCGCCTTCCTATGCAATAAAAAAAAAAATTAAAAAAAAAGACACAGGCCTAAGCCCACTTGGCTTAGTTGGCTGGCCTTTAGTTGACTGTTTTGTTTTTAGTGTAAATAATGTAGACATTTTCAGCCACGACGGCGATTACCAATTGAAATTAAAGAACTCCGGGAGAGATAATATAGTCATGGGAAGGCGAACAGACTATACCGGGGATTCAGGTACAGACCAATGGCTTTTACCGAGGTGTTTATGGAGGAACCGGAGTCTACCTTCCATCTTCAAGCTGTTACTGAAAATTTCACGACAATTTTGAGTCGGGCCAAATATAAACCAACAGTACCTTTGCCAGGTCGTTGTTGGCCAAAGATGCCAAATTATAGATAGTATTTACTATATAAGAACATTATAGAATCGGTAGGTATTAAATAAAACGAGTGATGCCGTGCAATGTTTGAGTAGATGTTCGACTGTCAGTTTTCATGTTCTAGGTTATGAGACATCCCAGATATAACAGTCATAACATCTTAGACGCAGTCTTGTGACTCAATTCAAATCTGATGGTTAGTGGTCTAGGTGGTAGGTAGGTCACCAATGCCAATAGACATTTGCATTGTAAGAAATGTTAACCATCGCTTACATCGCCAATACGCCACCAACCTTGGGAACTACGATGTTATGTCCCTTATGCATGTAATTACACTGGCTCGCTCACACTTCAAACTGGAACACACCAATACTAAGTATGCTATTTTGCAAGCTAGCTTGGCAAATTCATTCGTTAGCCGAGTGCCTAGTTTATAAAAGCATGAAATTTATATTAACTTTTAAATATAAGTTTTCATGTCGATGTAGTTTTTCTATTTCAGACTATATTCAATTCGTCCCGTTCAGAGCGAATATGAACGTTGAACTTAAAATTGTTAAGTTCTATTTAAAAACTAATTATGCATGTAAGTTTACTCGTGAAATTTATAAATGAAAGCATTCGCTGGGACTTGTTACGTTTCATATATTAACTTTCTGACTATGTAATACATAAATATTTAATATATAACGATTATTAGTTAACAATTCGATATGTATTTGATATTTTCGATAGTATTTAAGCGTTCTCTATTATATTTACCGTTTAAAGTATGTGTTGGTTTATTTTAAAGTAATATATAATTAATTTCTTATTTATTTTCCTTTCTGTTGTTTTATTTTATTTTGTCCTTTTCTTTGCTTTTATCAAAATATCATAATTTTCGGTAGACGGTATGACGTGAAAGAATAACAAACAATCTACTGCAAATGCATTATAAATTAGAATGTTCATAATAAGAGCGTTCTGTAAAAATAATAATATGTGAATAGAATTACTGATACAACCATATTTAAGGCTTTTTCATTATTTACGTATTTTTTAACTAAATTCACAAAAAAAATTCGTACGACCCACTCTTGTAATTTATTTACAGTTCTTCGTATGATATCAAATCTTAAAGAAGTTTTTGAGGAAATAAATAAATCTATAATACATGTATAAAAAGGACCCTGTCTAAAATTTAAGATAATATTCATAAGCATATATAAATAAGGTAGGGGGACCAAAAACACCCCCCCTCCAAGTAGCCCTCATAAGTGGGAGAGGATACGCGTCAGGAACTTCGGGATTATGATATTTATTTTTGTAATTCGTGTTATGTTTCGTTTTCACCTTACATAACAATATCGACATTTATAATTTTGTTTCGACAAAGAATAAATAGATCTTTTATGACCCGTAGAAAAAAATAAAAGGCTTGAGTTTTATAATAATAATAATATCCTGGGGCATTATTCACACACGGCCATCTGATCCCAAACTAAGCAGAGCTTGTACTATGGAAACCAGACAACTGGGACATATACTACATATACTACTTTTCTTTTTGTAAATACATACTTATATAGATAATTATACCCAGACTCAGGACAAACAGACATGTTCGTGGACACAAATGTTTTTCCTGGGTGGGAGTCGAACCCACGACCTGCGGCGCGAAAGGCAGATGTCTACCAAACACGCCAACCGGCTCAAATTTTCTAGTTTTATTTTTATTTATTTTAGGAATACATACAAGCAAATTGGTCATGGTCATAATAAAAACTATTTTCTTCAGAAACGCTGTAATAAATGATACTAATTCTGACGCCGTTCTTTATCTACGAGGCTTGAGACGCAACGATCTTTATGTCTAAATTAACTAGTATTTTCTCTCGCTTCAAACCACCACATAGCAATATATAGTACAACTGATTAGCAATATAATTATATCTTAATAGTTTTATCTTTATTATCAATAATTTTTCTAAACAAAGATATTTTAAAATGATTAACTGTTACGTAATAAGGTCATTGCACTCTTTTATATATTGTTTTTTCTTTGTTATATGTGTGTGTAAGAAATGCCACAAATATTAATTTAAACAGCAGTATATTATGTTGTATTCTTATATGTTATATTCTTATACTATTTAAACAATAGTATAAGAATATAATAGGGTAATGTGTGTATTGCTATTTTGTTTCATAAATGTAAATTCATAACTTCCTAAATTGTGTTCTTGACATGTCAAGGCGTTGGAACTGGAAAACTGGATCAGAAACATACGATGTCTTATCTGATGTTTACACAAAAATACAATATATATATAAAAAGGGGTAGAAGAGGTTTCTTTTGATATCAATATGGCTATAGCCGCTTTCGAAAAAAATACTAAATCTTTTAGCAATTATCAAATATATTATAAAACAGCAATAAATAGATGATGTATTCCAGTTTTAAGTGTGAGTGAGCCAATTAAAAAACTGGCACAAGGGTAATCCTTGCGAACTAATGTTCGCAAGGTTGGTGGCGTATTGGCGACGAAAATAATTGTTAATATATCATTCAGTTCTCATCTATAGACGATGTTGACCTTATCGTCAGGTTACCGTTCGCATGGTGAGCTTAAAGTGAGATTCTTCTTAAAACAAAATCAGATTTCAAGAGTGCCAGTATAAGATAATTATTGAGTGCCAGTATAAATTAAAATAATATTTTCAGTATTTTAATTTCACTATTTGAATATTTCAAAACATTTCGTGGCTAATGTTGAATCTACTACATAGTAATAAGAACAGAAATAAACAGTAATAAACATATTAATTATTATTTTATTATCTATAACTTAATAAGTTATTTTAAATTCTGTCTTCAATATGCATTGTCTGTAGCAACAGAATGAAAATTGAAAGAATGAATGTATATAAATATAAGCAAATTAGTCTCTTAAATAATGTCTACTGAATGATAACGAAATCCATGGAATGGAATGGCTTTGGACCAGAAAAATCTTTCAGATTATGAATGTTAATTTAATAATATTATATTATAAACCGAATCGCTGGCCAGTATTTAACGCAGTCCCAACCCGAGCACTCGAAAAAGGATCAAATGCAAGGGATGCCATTAATTTTTTTTTTTCATTAAAGTTTTTAATATTAATGCGAAAGTATCATCTCGGAGCGCGTCTAATTATTTTTCGTCCATTCCATTTTACGGACGGACGGATTCGTGGTTTTTTTATATAAAAAATCTCAGGTGTATTAAAATTAAACAGAGTTTTATACGGGTTCATTTCGAAAGTATTAGTGCCGTGTCGTTGATTCGGAAGATGGACTTACTCGGTTGTTTTTGTAATACGTATCGTTATTATATTAATATATATGTAATAAGTTGTTGTGTCTGTATATGAAAATAGAAATCGTAAATGATTTTATTTCATACAGCCCATTTTCCATATATCAAACATTGTCACTTCAATCAATGGAACTGAATGCCTGTAACTTGGTTTAATTTTTTTACTGACGTTAACTATAGTTTAGTTTGTTTAACTAAGGAATTTATTTATTTTTATTTATATAATTTCTTGTACATAAAGGTGTGGATATAAATACACTCAAGTTCTGCCAGTGTGAAATGTTTCACATCCAATAAAATATAGTCTTATTGGAAGTATCCTAGGGAGCTTGATTTATAACCTTACTCGTAAACTTCTACTAAAATAAAATATATTTTGATAATTTATACCTAAATCTGCCTTGGACAATTATAACAGAAATACTAAAATATTGACACATTAACATTCTATTATATTTGGTCTCATATAATATAATATTATAATAAAGCTTTCATGTAATTGTAATTTCCATTGTGGTATTTTTTGCCTGCGTAAACATTGTTTTGAGATTCAACCGCCATCTAGTAGTGAGTAGCAAGACTATAATATTTTGTTAAAGAATTTAGATAATAATATTTTTTAAGCTATGATTGAGTTAATAAATTATATATTTTCCTTATAGAAGATTTCACTAAATTTAATATTTTTATAAACATAAATTGTTGTCTGGTCCTGCCATCTATTGTCCAATAGCAACACTTACTTTTTAATAAAATTATGGACATATTTTAAGCATTCAGGTAACAAACGTCAGAACGGGCTTATAAACTATAATATTGTTCTTATGATTTTTATTAGTTGAATAGTTCAACATGAAGCAAATACAAACAATGTTGTCGAAATAAAGATATATTACGTTTACGGTTTTATTAATAATAGATTTTTCCATAAAATATCGCTATTCAATAGTTATTTTAAAGTATACTTTGTGATATGGATTTAATTTTATTAGTTGCAATATGCAAAACTCACAATAATAATGTAACTCAAACATAAAAACATAATAAAATATTGACGAGTAAACAGAATCTGGGACCAAACACGGCCGACGGACGGGCAAGTTTTTAAAGGATTTTCAATATCAATGCCGTTTTCATTTCCCGGCTGTGGGCCCTTTCTACCTTTAGAGTTCTGCAGGTTCATTTTCTTTACAAAAATTACTTGAATTGGAAAAAAAATAAAAATTATGAATTATATTTAGACGAAAATGTAATGATTATTTTTCCAATCATAAAAAATCAAATGAAACTATGGATTTATTTATAAATGAACACTTATACTCAAAGACTTCAACGACTCTTATTCATTTAAAATACATATTATGTTGTCCATTTATTTAAAATTTTAAAAGAATAAGAAGTTATTATTACCAATTAGAAATGCTTCGAAACTGAAATAAAATAAACCAATTCGAATATAAAACATTAAAAAAGCCTACAGAATTCCTTTTTCAAATTAAAACTCGCAGCTGTCAATTTTTTTTCACCGACCTTTTACAATTACGCGCCGCGCGACTGAACATCACTGGATGACGCATTTTTAGCCGTTTTTTTTTCATTTATCCTCTTTTCAATTTATCTCTTTTTCCACAGACAAGCGGATTTTTCGCTTATTTGCTCGCTTCATTGGCTTGTAAGTGAGATGGGTTGGAGATTGTTTTTATGTTTTGTTTTCGGCGTTTGAATTTGGAATGTGGGTCGTATGTTTTGATTATCGTTTGTACTGCGTGTTTGGCGGGACTATTATAAAATAATTTTGCAGTTGTAGTGTCATCTATTAACGAATAGAAGTAATTAACATTATTAATGAGAATATTACATTAACATGTAAAAATAACCAGTATTCTTGTAATACTCTCTATAAATTTATAATTTATTTTAAAGTGTATGAAGTATCAATTAATGTTATTATTTTCGAATTTATTTATGAGTAAATTTGCGACGCCACTATCTACAGCGCCATCTCTTGGTCAATAGCATTTTTATAAAAGCTAAAAGTCCAACAAGACGCTACACTTACAAAATATACGTTTCCAGTTAGTCCTATTCGATTAAACATTTATTAGATTAATAAAATGCCGCCAGTATAACTTTTTTGTTGGAATCAAATTGTTGGAATTTGTCTTACTATTTTGTTGGAATTGTATTATATATTTACGTTATATATTATACTGTACAGTTGTATACTTTATTCTGGTATATTATGGTGTTATGGCTTAGTAAGTACCAACCACTCATCACAATTTCTATCTTCAAACAAAAATATTTAGTATTTTTTCAATCATTTAATTTATATATTATGTATTTTTTATATTTAAAATAGGTAGGCAAAGAAATAATGAAATATTTCCCAAGATGGTGTATTGACGATGAAAGGAATTGTTAATATTTTTACATCGCCATTGTTTATGGGCAGTGGTAACTAGCCTACCATCACGTGCTAAGAAATAAATGGAAAAATGCAATCAATAAGTCTAGAACCAATATCGCTAGAACACTCGAAACATAACCGAAGAGCTATTGAAGAGGATTTGGCCATGCGCTGAGTTATCCTGCTTATATGTTATATAACAAAATTCATCTCGTTTTCCAGGAAAACATCGGAAGGAAACCTGCATGAGCCGATTAAAATTCTACCTCTTGTGTAGAGCTCATTAGAACAGAGTGGAAGAACTTCCAAATCTTCTTCTCAAGAGATGAAGAGCATTCCTTTATCCAGCTGTGGGCAATAGATAATCTATTTACATTTTGATAAGTTTAACCGACTGAAAAACCGACTAAAAAAGCCGAGATGGCCCAGTGGTAAGACGCGTTAATCTTAACCGATGATCGTGGGTTCAAACCCGGGAAAGCACCGCTGAATTTCATGTGCTTAATTTGTGATTATAATTCATCTCGTGCTTGACGGTGAAGGAAAACATCGTGAGGAAACCTGCATGTGTCAAATTTCATTGAAATTCTGTCACATGTGTATTCCACCAACCCGCATTGGAGCAGCGTGGTGGAATAAGCTCCAAAACCTTCTCCTCACAAAGAGGAGAAGAGGCCTTAGCCCAGCAGTTCAGGACATTCACAGGCAGACTAACCGACTGAAATAATCGTGAAAATTATTAAATTAATTCAAAAATATTCCATTTTTAAAACGATACCAGTGTTCAAAATGAACACGAACAATTCCCAGTGATCATTAAGGTAACGTAAAAACTCCCCCACGTTCCCGTAGTCTTCATTAGGGGTGTTAGGAAAATCGTTTTTTTAAGTGGCGCCTCACTGATTTATTGTAAGAACAAACGTACGGGATAAGTACGTATGGAAATGGACTTTGTATATTGAATATTTTTCGCTCTTTGTAAGTGATATTAAATTTTTATACGTTTTGATTATTTTATTTCTTTATTATAGAAAAGCTTAACAGTAAAAAAATATTCAGCGATTATATTTATTTATAATATAAATACAATAGCCACACCTTTAATAACTGTAATTATGCCATGATAACGATTCAGCAATGCCTCGAATACTTCCGTATGAGAATATAGTATATTATATTAAGTATATATTTTTGACAGGAACATCTTAATTACAAAGGTTGGTGGTGCTGTAAGTAATGATTAACGTTTCGTACAGAGTCAATGTTTATGGGCAGTGGTGACCACTTCCCATAATAGCCTTGAACGTCTACCTCCCTATATAATAAAAAAAAATAGTATTTACAGTAAAAAACAAACAAAATAGTATTTCCTTACTAAATATCAGAGGTCAAAACAACGTCTTAAAGACGTGACGTAATTTCTGACGATTTCTATATTACAGACCTTAATTTATAGTTTTAAAAATATAAAGATTTTAAAATAATAATTCTGAAAAGCAGTAAAAACTATTACTCATATTACTTTTTGCTCTCTAATTGTTCTTTAATACTAAATATTTAATCGTCTGTCTGTCTCCATACGAAGTGCGTTTTTTTTTTAACTCGCCTGTTAATCGGTTGTGTTACGGCGGTTAATTTAACGCTAGCGGCGAACCGCAAGGCGTATGTAATTATTTCATTAAACTTTTTTCAGTGTATTTTTTATTGAATATCATTTTCCTTTTTTTTTTGAAGCGTGAAATATATTTTAATAATATTGCTTTTTTTTATTTTATATTTTATTGATAACTTAAATTGCTCTTTTTTAACACAGATAAAAATATATGGTAAATATATTTTAAACGCGGCTTTTGCCATAAATGGGTCCAAATTTTTATGACATGATTTTTATCAATAAAGAATGATATTTCATGCAATATTGAGGAGGATACTTCGAACATGAAAAAAAAATCAGGTAGGTCATGTAGGTTAGGTTATGTTAGGTTATTTTCAAAGCACACGCCAGAACCGAAATGTCCCATGTTCACTAGTCTAAGACAGAGTAGGTATCGTAACTAACTCGATCGAGTCTTGAGACATGTCGGATTCTCGATATTGGTATTAAATGCAGTATCTAAACCGACTTACCAAGAAAATAATATAAATCTGATCCTTCGCTTGAACGCAATCCAATCGTATCTCATTTTTTAAGCATTATGAGGGTGTGCGTGAGTATTTGCGTACAAGTTCACATTTACGCCAGCAATGTCCAACTATAACCAACATATTTGGCCAATATCTTAGAACAAACGTGTACCATCACGTTAATGCTGCCCAACCCCGTGAAATAACATCAAAGGAAACATCGAGTCACCTCAAAACACAAAGAAAATAGCTAAGGCGTCTTTTCGCAAGATTTAATTAAAACGATCTCCCTAAAGGGGTGGGCAAACGGTGGGGGTAGATTATTATCATAATATTTAAATAAGACATCCTCTGTCTTATAAGATGTTTTGTTTTATGTGTATTAGGTAAATAATGTATATTCTGATATTTGATGGCGTTAATACTTTAAGATCAAGCTTGAGAAATTGTTGAAAAATTAATTCAATTTTAGCCAAGATTTGAACACATGAAACTTTAACGACGTGATTTATTCTCTTGTTGATTAAATAAGTAATAATGAGTACAGTTTTTCTCACTCGCAAAAAGTATTTGGCCAAGTAATTTGTGATAAAGCCGATATTATGTGACTGTCTCGTTAGTCTTGTGGCTAGAAATCAGACAGCTGAGCCCATGTCCTGGTTTCAAACACTAGGTCAGGCCAATAAAAAGGTTTTTCAGTCAAAAATTCTCAGTAGAAGTAAGTCGCACATATGTACTCCCGTGCCTCGTCGATCACGTTCTGCGTCTAGCAGAAGCAGCACCGAGTCTGTAAGTGGTACTCTCGCGGGAATCACGTAAGGATGATAGTCCTGCGTCTAGGGATAGGTCTAGTCTTATCCGAGATAAGTCCTATTTTTTATATAATATAGGTAAGTGAACGGGATAGTGATCGCCACCGCCAATAGACAATGAAGCCATCAGTAATATTAATCCATACATTGCCAATGCGCCACCAACCTTCAGGACCAAGATGTTATATCCCTTTTGTTTGAAGTTACATTGGCTCACGCAGGGCTAGAAGTTGTATCAGTAGAAACGCAGTCCAGTCTTTTTTTATGACATTCCTCTCTTTCTCTTATACGAAGTTATTTATTAATTAAGTCTATTGGACAATATAAAAATATAAAAGAACAGATAGATTATAAAGTATACAAAGGCGGCCTCATCACTTACTCTATTAAGGATTATGGTAAGAACAACCGATATATTACGTACATAATATATGAGCATAGCATATAACTACGCACTACGCACAATATACTCTAATGTAAGCATATAATACATATACACTTATTAATTAATTTCTTTTTTTTTGTGTTTAAGCAATTGGCGTTAATTTCTTAAGCTGTCACCGAGTGAGAAAATTCTAGCCAAATAATTGGAAACTTTTAACGTAGAAAATAAAATAATTGGAGACTGTTACACTTAAATTATCACTGTATAGAAATAAATACAATACATATTGTTTAATGTAAACTGCCCCCTAATGGAACGGAACTGGCCCCTAAGATACTGGTCGTCATAGTTAAGGGTGGTACAGTATCTTTGAACGTAAATACATAAACTATATCAATAAAGACTTATTATTATTAGTCAATAAAATATTTTCGAAACATATTCGTATATTGACAAAAAAAATAATGTTATGTCCCTCAAACCATAACTCATACCGGAACGCAGCAATTCAAAGTATTGTTGTTTGCCAGAAGAATGATTACGTTCCGTGCTACGCTGGCTCGGCGTAGCTAACCTCAGAATCAATTCACCCCCCACCCCCGCGCACCTATGGACAAATACAGGCAAAACCGCGGACCACAATTCTACCTATACTATAAATATATATATAATTTTAAACTTTAATATTTTTTTTGTAAAATTATTATAAATTAGAAAATAACATATAAAACACAATAACAAGAAGTGAATATTAAATTAATTATTTCGTTGGTTATTCAATTACGAATGCTATAGATTTTCAGTCACATTTCGAATAATAAGACATAAATGGCTTTTATCTAACAGATGAATGGATACGTAAAAAGTGGGGAAAAAACAGCTATGGCGGGATGCCCTCGCGATGTAAAGAACCCCTAAAACTGGAGAAGCACCTCAAGGGAGGTACGATCCAGTGCCTTTAGAAATGTTGTATCAGTTCCATTTTTTGTGTAGTTCGTTTTTTTCAATCTTTTTTAGCAATTTATTATTTTACATTAATTATTATATCTTTTATTTAATCAAATTATAATTATCATTTAGGAACAAGGGAAATAACATCTTAGTTGCCAAGGTTGGCATTTCTTACAATGCCATTATATAGGGGCGTTGGTGACCACTTACCATCAGATGGCCCATATACTCGTCCACTTAACTATACAATAAAAAAACATAATATATTACATTTAATGCCTCATTTCATTTCCTTTCATATTACCAGCATCATTTATATCACCAGCATCCACGTGAATTATTTGACGTGTGCAAGACTAAGATGGTATAAAAATGCAATTTATATTTTCTGTTTTAAAGAGTTCAGCGCTACTTCTAAAAATAGATTTAATTAATCAAAGTATGCAACGTTGTTATCTATGCACTTTTGTCATCTCATAGGTAGTTCATTGATCCCTTTACTAAAAAAACCATGGGGGCAAGAATCAATAAACTCTTTGAAGGCGGTTTGGACTGCCGCATCGGAGTTGAATTTTCCACTTTGGTCTCCGGCCGTCCACGGGGTTGGTTCTGAAGGTCGAAAGAAGGAAGAAAGGAAATTTCCAGAACGAAAACTTTGAAACCATAAACGTACCGTGCTTTCTTTTGGAACACCAGCGCCGTACACATCATTAATCCTTCAATCTGTTTCTGCAGCATTGATGCCACGGTAGAACTCGTACTCGTAAATATGCCGATATTTCCTGTTTTCCATTGTGCGGTAATAAGCGACGCCAAAGAAAAAAATTATAAGGAAAAACAAAATGAATGTTTTCAAAACTCAAATGTACCAGCTTAATGAATTTATAAATTTGAATTTGGAATTCTTAACCAAAGAGAAGATTTTTCAGATCAAAGTGGTCAGTACGACAAAGCGCTAATCTAAACTACTTTTACAATAAAGTATAAATGTAAATATAGAAATAACAAAAAACTTTTTATAAGTATAAAAAAAACAACTCGTTGAAAAGCAATTTATTAGATAAATTAATTAATTATCTGTACAGGTGGATCAATACCGCCAGCCCGTAGTACATACGAGTAGGAAATGAACCAACATAATTAAATTCCATAACTCAGCGAGCGAAATCTTAATAAATTTATAAATTTTCCATCCGAAGAGCTTTTCTTACAAAGCGGGCGTAATTTGAGACTCACACACGTAAAACTGTATATACATACACGTACAAGCTCGTGCAATTTAAGATGAATAATTATGTGGCAGCGCTTCGTACGCTCAAGAAACAGCGGCTGAATTGTATGGATATACTTATTTTTTTTAATTGATGTGACAATTGAAATTTAGTCGACGACTAATATTTTATGATTATAATTTAAAATTGAAATAGTTATATATTGCTGGATTTCATGGTTGAGTTTTAAACTAGAGACTTTATTTCGTGACCTATACTCGTTTTGTTACTGGTTACAATATTGTGAGTAGTCAAGAAAAGCTATTTTAGTTGACATAACCGATACCACTCATTCAATTTTACTGAGAATTATTTATACCTACCCCGAAATCAGCACTATTTTTTATAATTTTCGTATAATATTTTTTATATATCTTAAAATAGTTGTGTAATAGTAATTTGTGCTGAAAGTGGTTTTAAGTTTGCGATAAAAATGACCCTATATTATGTATGTACATAAGGGTAAACACTTGAACATGTGAGTTGGTACGGAGACAGTCCAAAACTTTAATTCTGATGGCCTGTCTTGTTTCTATCCCTTAAACCAAATGTCTTGTTCAAGTACGGGATAGCAGTCGTGTTCTCGTGCTTACGCTCGGTTATTGACGAAACAATTTCATAGATGGCGCTGTCCAATGCTCTGTAATGTCATTGATTCACTAGATTTATTTACTTTTACGTTATTATTATGTTTAATCCTACTTCTTTCGGATATTCTGATCTCTTATGAGACTCATTATAGCGCTTGTAATTATTTCACTATACAAAGAAAAGTTACTAATCGAAAATTCTTTAATCAATTTAAATGGCAGAATTATTTGTAGCGATATATAAATGATATTTTTTTAAATGATGTAGAAAAAAACGATTTCTAACGTGCATAGACATCGACTACTACGCGGAATATTTGTTGGGACTTAAGACACTTCGACATTAAAAAGTAAAAAAATCGACGTCATATCCATACTAAGCTGTTCCATCTCAAGAAGGGTACCCTAAGAAAACACATACTACACTTATTTATCTACGGACCCCCACTCTTTATGAAAGGAATGATTAATGTCTGCCGGCATTAAGGCCCTAACGAAGCCCCCACCCACCACCAATTATTCGCACTTATAAGAGTTTTGAAACAAAGATATAATGTTCTAAGTTATACACTTTAAGGACTATGTATTAATTAATTATCATAATTATCATTAATATTGTTATAATTTAATTGATATTTATTATGTATTATTTATGAATGTATAAGATTTTTATTTGTTAGTCGTTATATATAAGTAAACTTTATTTAAGCAAGCTTTTCAAATATTTTTTGAATAGTCATTTTACAGATCAACTTTAATATATAAGCAACTACTGGCTACCTAGATTCTACCGAGGAAAAACCGACAAGAATTACATTTACTAATAATATTACGTCATGTAATAATTAAACCATAATAATTGCTGTAATTGTAATGTAGCGCTCTGGAAAACCGACTGAGATATTTGTTGCGCGAAGTATTACTACATATTGATGGCCCAAATATAATTATTATTATACAACAATAATAAATTTTATTTATCCTGTATGAAAACGAATGCTGACTCCAACATTTTTATCTTTTACAAAATACTGACTTATTAAGGTATATTTGTAAATAAATTAATTTACTAATATTATTTAGATATTTACAATAAGTTTAAATGTAAATTTATTATCGATGAATAACTGATAGTGGATAACGTTACTTTTATCAAATGTTCAAATTTAAATAAAAGCACAAGATGTAATGTCTTAGATCCCATAGTGGACGGCATTTGGACGAGAAATGGGGTAAAGTGGGGGGATAATGGGTACATTTAGCTGTGCCGATATTGATATTATTAATATTAATATATATAAAGATAAGGTTTATTTATTAATTATAAATACTTACTAAATTATTTCACTATTTGAAAATGGAACGCAAACAAAACGAAATCATTTACATAATTATATTAGTTTTAACATTATCATGATTTATATGTATATTACTTTTATTATTTAGAACTATTTCGTATATTTATTTTTAAATTTAATGTAGGCTATTTAGACGTATATTTAATTCTAAGTACTATTATAAAAACACATACTGAATGCTTTTCAATTCGTTTTAAAATACAATCTTATTTTAAAGTAATCATTAATCTCATCAATTAAGACATTAATAAAATAATAATTAACTGGTGACAGGAGGGCTGGTTCATTTTTCGCCCAGAGAATCGGAATTGCGATTCAAAGGGGAAATACTGCTAGCATTCTTGCCACCATTCCACGCGGTCACGACTTGTATAATAATTATTTTTAATTTTTATTTGTATTTAGTTAAGGTTTTAATGTAAATAAATATATTTGGAAGAGACTTATATATAATTTGAGTAAATAATAAAATATGAATAAAATATTTATATGTATTATTAGAGCTATTTATATGTAGGTAAGTTCTTTAAACTTGAGCTTTTTATGGTTGGCAAATACGTTTCTAACTTTAAACCTTTTTTGTAACATACTTAATTACAAATGTTACATATGTTTTCGTGTAAATAAATAAAATTATTAAGTAAAAATATCAGGTAAGTATGGTACATATGGGTATAAAAACAAAATACCTTATACAGCTCGTCTTAAATATTAAGGAAGTTCATGTGATAATCTTCAGCGGGCTCCCTAATCAATCCTTCAAACACACGCCTTATCCGTGTGTAAGACGTGACACTAAGAACGTGAGGGTTTTTTGCAGGCCTCCTTCCTTCGTCGTTAATTACTCGCGTTACGTTTTCTGTATACAGGATGTTCGGTTGATTGAATTAATCAATTAAATTGTGCTTCCAATCGGGCTTAACTACAATTCTCATGCGTTATATGTTTTTATAATTCAATTAACAGATTATTGAAATAAAATTTATAATAGCTGTTTTTTTTTTACTGTCAAACGGCAAGTCCTTTTCACTTTCATAAACACATTATCAACATACGAAATATTGTTCTTCACTTAGACCTTTAGCGAGCGAGGAAGTGACTTAAAATAAGATATAAATCTATAAATACGAAAGTAAATCCTTCTGTTACGTTGTCACGACTAAACCACTGAACCAATTTTGATAACAATTTGTAAGTAAGCTTGAAATGGAAGGATAATAGGCTGCTTGCTCCCCCCCCCCCGACTCCCAACCCCACGCATGGTTTAACTAATTTTATAATAATAAACAGTATATATTACCATTAATTATTAACATGTTTGTATATTTAAAAAGTATAATCTGTCATTACCGCCAGTACACATCTGCAAGACAGGGTTACGCGTTAAGTCAGCGTCGCAGAAAGTTTTTGATAAAGTTATGATTGCAGTCAGTTGTCGCTTATTTAGTTATGACGTAATTAAAGTTTGCACGTCAGAGGGAACGTGTTTGTATCAAGTTTTATAATCTGTGCTTTTATATGTTATATGTGTTTAGTTGCGTGACCGTTTACGAGGATTAGTTCATTAAATGTTACAAGTAAGTGGTTCAGTAAATGGTACAATGTTTTTGATAATTTTTATTACATTATACTTGATACATTATTATTTATAATAAATAGTCATTTTTTTTACAATTTCAAAATGATATACTAGCTTTTTTATGTGTTATAATTAACACGCTGTATAAGTGGAGTTCGTCAAAGAAACCTTAGGCCGGGGTGGGTGCAATTTATCACTGGCGTATATTAGTGTGGTGAGCGGGCGGGTGGGTCAGGACACGCCTCACTTCGACTTGATTGATTTTTTTAATAATTCTCTTATCGATATTGAAATTAGAAAACTATACATAATCATAACATTTAAATTAAGAACTGAACGCTTCTCGTATATATCAACTTTTCGACTTATTAATATATAATAACTGCTTACTTCTTATCTATAATTGTTACTCTACTCTTTTATTGATTATCGCGTTTATCTTTTTTTTTATTATATAGGTAGGTGGACGAGCGAATTAATCACCTGGTGGTAAGTGTTCAGAAACGCCCGTAGACAATGGCATTGGAAGAAATGTTAACCATCGCTTATATCGCCAATGCACCACCAACCGTGGAAACCAAGATGTTATGTCCCTTGTGCCCGTAATTACACTGGCTCACTCACATTTCAAACCGGAACACAACAGTACCAAGTACTGCTGTTTGGAGGTAGAATATCTGATGAATGGGTGCTACCTACCCAGACGAGCTTACACAAAGCTCTACCACCAAGTAAGTATAATACATAGACAGTTTTGTTCACGGGATATAAACTAACACTGTCATTGAAAAACCTCTCAACTATATAATATGAAGAAAGGAATAAAATTATTTATCAAATTAAGCTTATCGTGGTACAAAGCTTTTTTTCTAGCTGTATACGGATTGATTACCCATCCCCATTATGTTAAGTGGGTATATAGGACTCAATGGACTCAGCGCTAAATAATTTACTACCCATTAAAAATGAGCGATAACATATATATCATTAGTTAGTAGATTAGAGCAGGTATAGGTTATATAGTTTGTATATAAATAGCTATTTTTTAAGTATAGCTAATAATTATGTCAACTGTGAAACAGTGAAAACTTAGGGCGTGCGGTATGATATAGGTATCTATTAGCGCAGTGCGGGGTAGATCACTAGGCTCGATATTGTTTGTATGAAATGTTAATAGTTTCTTTAATATTAACACTACTTTATCTATGAAAATTAGAACGAGTATTTTGGTAAACTAAACAGATTTATAAAAAAAAATAGCTTGGCTTTTTTAAATTTCGAACAATGTTGATTAACATATGGAAGCATTTCTTTTCTTAAGTTTATTCAATTAGACAATAATTTGAAAATAGAATAATATAATTTAAATTTATTATCTACCTAAGTTCCCCCCTTCCCCGCGTCTTGTAATCAGATAACCAGTCTATCATGTCTGCGATAACAAAAGCTTGTAATAAATATTAGTGCTGTCAATACATATACATAACTCGAAGTTATCTGGTAGATATTATATAAACGCCCCGGGGTTTGAAGGCGGGAGATTGTAAAGGTATCTTACACTGGGATGAAAAAACGCTTGAAATATTAAATATAAAATAAAATATTTACTCGGTGGTAGAGCTTTGTCCAAGCTCGTCTGGGTAGGTTTGACCGCACTCATCTCATCACTCATCAGATATTCTACCGCAAAACAGCAGTACTTTGTACTGTTTGTGTTCCGGTTTGAAGGGTGAGTGTATCAGTGTAATTACAGGCACAAGGGACATAACATCTTAGCTCCCAAGGTTGGTGGCGCATTGGCGATGTAAGCGATGGTTAACATTTCTTACAATGCCAATATCTATGGGCGTTGGTGACCTCTTACCATCAGGTGGCCCATAAGCTCGTCCGCCTACCTACACAAAAAAAAACAACTCTAGTTGGTCTGTGACCCGAACCAAACCACCTTAACATAATCTTATATACAACATAACGATTAGTATATAATAATAATTTTCAGATTGCCTCGACGCTGTGAGTCTTACTTGGTGGTAGAGCTATGTGCAAGCTCGTCTGGGTAGGTACCACCCACTCATCAGATATTCTACCGCAAAACAGCAGTACTTGGTATTGTTGTGTTCCGGTTTGAAGGATGAGTGAGCCAGTGTAATTACAGGCACAAGGGACGTAACATCTTAGTTCCCAAGGTTGGTGGCGCATTGGCGATGTAAGAGATGGTTAACATCTCATACAACGCCAATGTCTATGGGCGTTGGTGATCACTTACCATCAGGTGACCCATATGCTCGTCCGCCTTCCTATGCAAGAAAAAAAAAAAAAAAAAGTTTTGCAGTTTGCTACATAATGAATTAATAAAGTGAAATCGAATAAAAAAATTTACAAAAAGTGTTTTAAGACTTATCGTTGAATATTGAAAAGTTATACATGAAAATTACTATAATCACAATATTATTTTAAATTGAATAATATTAAATGAAATTTTATATAAATAAATTTCATATGTCTCGGAAACAGCTCTATCAGTTTACCTCAAATTTTGTATTAAATCAGGTTTAGTGTTTGTATTTACATTTATCTATACATGGTTATTTGTAATGACCCACCAACCTAGCAGGACTAGATAGCTAACACCATAAGCCACAACTTTTGTTCTACGACTTTGGAAATAACTCAATACATGACGAAAAAATGATTTTACAAATTTTTGTCGTACTGTCGTGACATGTGTAGAAATTTTAATAACCTTAAGTCCATTATCAATATATAGCAAGTGAGAAACAAAGTTTGTTTCACAGAATAACACTGCTAGTTCAGATATACTAAGTCCCTGTGTTTGGTACACACAGGTGTGGTACACCATAACTTAAAAGCACATAAAAAAATTAAAACATAATGTCCGAGGCACCTTTCGATGTAAAAATCTGTGTATAACCAAACATCCACAAGGTAATATGTGTAAGTAAGGACGATAATGATTACGTATTGTAATGTTAGCGTTTACTTGTTTCAGTGGACGTATGACGTAGAAGCCGTAATGAGCCCGGCCCAACTTTCTGCAGAGCCGCGAAAGTAGCACGGAAAACTTTAACGGCGTCTTCACTCTATACAACACTTGAACCAATTGATACTTATTTCATTATTAGTTTTAGAATACCTGAGAAAATAATTTAGTTCCCCATTACTGGGAAACAGCGTCATCTTCTTTTAAGGAGGACATTTGTTGCTTACTTAGCTACACTGCACCAATGTGGATTTGTAGCAGATGTGACAGATATTTCATTGAACATAAGCACACTTCACAGGAATGTTTTCCTTCGCAAAACATGAGATGTATATAAAAGCACAGAATAAAACAAAAATTTCCGTTTTTCAACATTTTAATTGTAAATTTTTTTACAAGAATAATTTTACAACAAAAAATTCATTACAACTATTATTATTTATTAATACTTAACCAGTCATTACAAAGATATATCTATTATAATTTTTTTATATATTTTAACGGTAAAATTACGATATAGGTTCTCATCAAATTCACCCTTCGCACCCTTTCCCACGCTGACCGCTGTCCGGCGTCTTGACCTTTCATTGTCGTGAGAAACTCGTTCTCTACAATGGTTGTTTCTAGAAAAACTGGTTCTTAAAGAAGCGATAAACAAGTCTTTTATACTTAGTTTCTTTTTAAACAGTTTGAGTATCTATTTTATTTGGGCGCATAATACAATACTAGGGATATAGTGCTGTGTGTAAAATCAAAGATTTTTTTATAGCTTACTCGAAAGCTTGTAAGGGCACTTTTTGAATTGTCATGTTACAGTACTTAATTATATGAAAATGCTAACACAGGCTCGGAATGTATATTATGCTTTATTAATAAAAGTTTTGTATTAATTTATTTGATATAAATTGAAATTAAATTAAGTAAAAAGTTGCACATAAACAAGTAAGTTTTATTTTATAGCTTCACTAGGAGAGGTTAGTAGACATTGATTTGTAAAAATATTCTTATTCCATTTTTAAATATATTTTGCATAATTAATTAGTGAAAGAAATCAACGATTTATTATTTACTAGCTGATACCCGCGACTTCGTCCGCGTTGCTTGATACATTAACAAAGTTTTCTTATGTACGAAGGAAACATCAAAAATATCGCAAGCAAATATATACTTTGTTTAAACATACATACATAACGCAGTGCATATACAAATCGTTGTTTCTTGAAATTTTAATAACTTTTTATTAAATGAAGATATTGCAATCACACACTAAGGGCCACGTGTCTAAGAAATAAAATTTCATTGAAATCTATCCAGTAGTTTTTCCGTAATGCGCGCACAACTGTAGACCTCTATCATTTTTATTTATATAGATTTGTTGTATGTAATGTGTTTTTTTGTATTTATCTCGTTCTCTTTCGATGGTTGGCAAATCGAGCTACGGAACGTACATAGATATCCGATGAAAGCCTTGTCTAGATCATCAGATTCTGAAGCAGCATGTCTTAAAACAAGAGAAAGCCTTTACATAGCTGTTAGACATTTACAGCTTATACTTTACTATACAGTGACATCGATATTGTAAAATATATTATAATAATATAACTATCAAGATGTCTCAATCCAACTACACCGCGTCTGAGATAAATTTTGGAGCGTCAGTGAAATTTTAATAACTAATTTTCTTGTAGGACTCGCGCCCGCGGCTCGATGTTCTATGTATTAACTATGTATTCAGTTTAAACATCGTGCGTATAAATATGTTATGATGTTAAGGAATAGCGGTCAATATGAAGATTAATATGAATTATATATAACTAGATAATTATACCGATGACCCAGTGGATAGAAGACGAGAATCTTAACCGATGATTCTGATTTCAAGTCGGGAGTAATTTTCATTGGCTATTTTTTTGTTTTATTTGGCATTTGGCGGACGAAAATCTGTCACGTGTATCAACCAATCCATTAAGCGTGGTGGAGTAAGCTCTAAAGTCCAAAAAGGAGGCCTTATCCCAGTAGTGGGACATTTACATGCTGCAACTTTTCTTAATTTGATCGGTATGTTTGTTACGATTAAAAACACTAAACTACGTATAATACAATCCATATTTGTTACGTGTGTGTCATTGATCGGTATGTTTGTTACGATTAAAAACACTAAACTACGTATAATACAATCCATATTTTTGGTCACCGTAAAATTTTATAAATGCAAAAGTAACTACAAATACGAAACCCCAGATAGCATATAATCAAAATTTTTCTACGCGATATATGTTTTGTTAATCTATATCGCGTTGAATAATATTTCTATACTAGCATATAACTTGTTGAAAGGTATATTTTAGTAAGTGATAGATAAAAGAAAAAAAGAGATAAAAAAGGTTATTTATTATTTTCGAGTCAAACTTTTAAATTTCGAGCAACAGCACATCACCGAGGCTTTTCACCTCCTTACTACGTCACTGCATTAGGCTTGTTTGGTTATGGTAATTATTTGAATAATAAAATTATATCCCGTATCCGTGGCGCATTTGCGATGCCCGTTACATCTGTAATTATACAAACGCCAATGTCTCTGAGTCCACTTACATGTGGCCCTATTGTCAGTCTGCTTATAAAGGTCAATAAAAAATAATAATTAGTGAATGTTAATAAATTAATATTATTGAGTGTTTGTTTAATTATGTAATATTTTGGGCATCGCGGATGATCCTTGTATTAAAAACTCAGTTTGTTAAGGCAAACCGCGTGTGGTACCAATTGCTATTCAGGCACCGAATATTTGGCCTAAAAAAGATCTTTGAAATAATCAATCTTTGATATATATAATAAGATTGATGAAAAACTTTAATTAAGCACTTACTAAAAAACGCTATATATTATATTTAATTTTGTTAATCGACGATTCAAATTGTTTTGTTGAATGACGTTTATTTTCATTACGATTTTAAAAAATCAATATATTTTTTAATATTTTTACTATACCTGCTAGTATTTCATATAAAAACATAGCAATCTTTTGTTAAAGCAAATTTCTAACCAGCTCAAGCTATACTGGTCTCGGAAATTACCCCGAGGCAAGGAAGGGAGGGGGGTACGCGTGAAAATTACACAAGAAAATTTCACCATTCAGCATCTTTGTGTTTTCCTTCAAGATGGCGCTCGCTCGTTGGGATAAATGTAGAAGGGTACAAGTGATATTTTGAAAAAAATCATTTATTATGTTTTTTTATTAATATGATTTATTAATTATTACTAGAAATAATGTAATTAGTAATTTGAGCTGGATATTTTGTAGTAGGTACTATAGTATATATTAGTGCACGTTTGTGGAAAGATGAGATGACAATTCATATATAACCGGTGAGATTTCTGTTCTGACTGAATATGATTAAATATTGATTTGGTTAATTTTATAAAGCCAAGGAGGACTGAAAGGGGAACTTTGTATGAATTATATACCTTCATCTTGTATGCAAATAAGCTAGTTGTAGTAGTAATCTAGTAGTACATATAATTTTATAAATTCCTACGTGAAAACATAACAATTATGTAAGTATTCTAAAACCTAATAAAATAGCTTTGCAAAAATATTACTTTAACAGCAGTTTTTATTAATAAAAGTACATTGATATATTTTATTGAATACACTAATAATAAAATAATATTAAAAACAATTTTTGTAATAATGAGAAACTTATTTAATGTTTTAAGTCGAGATAAAAGAGATAAATCAAATTTGTAAGATTTTCACTTGCACAGTTCCTCACATAGTGACTAACAGGAAGTCGGTACAATAGCTGAGAGCGGCGTTCTTCTTTGATCATCGCTTTAATTAACGCGGGTTCCACTCGCCTTGTAAATATATTAATTATATTCACAGGTCATTTATAGAATATAGTTTTTTTACATATAATAACTTACTATTACTATTAACTCTAGTAAATAATTTAAAAAAAAAACGATATCTATGACACTGCTTATGGTAAAAGATGATAAGATTGTATCAGTGGGGGACTTTGTATAGGACTGCCACTACCACGATGTTACTACCGTCTCACCTACTTAACTAAAAATGTTATCGCCAAATAATATATTTTATAAGACTGTGTCCCAGTTTGAACCGTGATGGGCTGATTATGTCCTTTAAGGGTGTAATAAAATTTTATTTTCATTAAAATTATTTATCACAGTACAACTATTCTGTATATAAGCAGTAAAATATCAATTCGTTGTCTACTTTCTCAAAATATTAAAACACAAACAAAAAAGTAGGTATTAAAAATATTACCTACATGAAAAAATCAGCCTATTCTGGGAGGCAATACCGCTATCATCTTAGGTTGTATGAAGCTGCAGAACGTGGCGTGTGGCGATGCACCGTGTATAGCCTAATTCAATCGCAGGAGTAACACAAATAAACAACATTGGTATAGAATTGACATATCGTTCATCAATTGTATTCATTTTGGATTAATGAAAAAATGGCGGTTTTAATATCGGTGAAGTTGTTTTCGTAATTTTGTAAATAAAATAAAAGTGATTATACTCGTTAGTAGAGTAATAGTGTAAGTAAGAACTGTTTATATTGTGTAACATATCAAAGCAAATAAATATTATCAATATATGAATAAGTCCGTTTGTTTGTTACCTCATAAATACTTAACCTTGTTTTAATAAACGTTTCGTGATTATTTACGGTAAATCTTAAAAAGATCGGGCATCATTATTATATGTATTCAATTTGAATTTGAAAAAATTACGATACTATATTACTGTTCATAAGAGCCTACTAAAATAGTGCAATATCTATATCATATTTTTTTCACAAAAAATATTAACATTGAGAGTTAAACTGGCTATTGTATTTGATGTTACATTTTTTAAAATATTTGTATGGATCGATAATACTAATTTTGAATTTTTAGCTTCTGCAAAGGAATTCTAGTTTTTTCCCTTTGTAATAACCACGTGTTTAATCTATCATAGTCCAGTTAATCAAGTTGGGCAACATTTGAAAAAGCGGTTAAAACGAAAATTCCATAGAAATCTCGTTCCAACCCTCGCGACAACTAGTCCGGTGGACACGTGGATGTATATTGCATTGAACTGGACATAAACTAGTTCGATTTGAATTTCGAACCGGTTCTGCTACAATTCGAAACTCTTTATTTTTTTTTTATATTTAAAAAGTAAATGTAATGAGACAGTATTCCAAACTACATATTAAAAAAATAATACATTTCGATAAAATTTATTCATATTTTATAATTATTTTCTTATTGTTATAATAGGAACAAATTTGATTTATGTTTACTAATTAATTTCAAGAAATACCATTAATAAACTTATAATTAAATATAGGTAAATTATAATTACGTTACCTCCCCTTCCATAATGTAATTTTCGCGCCAATTAAAATGTTTAAATTAAATTTCGAACGTCTTAAGTTCTTTATCGTGCGCGCTAGAAAACGTCAAGCCATTTTAATTATAGTAGGAACGGCATAAAAGCAGTTTATCGCGGAGGGGTGGGCGCCCCCTCAGGGTGTAGGGGGCAAGAAGCAGAGATTTTATAGCTGAGTACCGTCGCAACGCTTTTAATGGCTTATTTGCCCGGCCTTTGTCAGGGGGTAAGTCACCCCCTCTTTGTATTGTCGATTTTATTTCGAAGAATGATAACGGCGCCGATAAAACACCTACGTTACATTGATGCTGATTTTGATTTGGGTTCTTGTTATTCGAGTCTCGATTGTTTATTTATTTTGGTCAGTTGTTGGTCGATAAGAGTCAGACAGTAGAGATAGTTAC
This sequence comes from Nymphalis c-album, assembly GCA_963151315.1. Lineage (NCBI taxonomy): Eukaryota > Metazoa > Arthropoda > Insecta > Lepidoptera > Nymphalidae > Nymphalis > Nymphalis c-album. The sequence goes on along the minus strand of OY720611.1, from coordinate 6,381,455 downwards.
TATTGAAGTGCATATATAATAATAATAATTCTTTTTTTTTTAATCTCTGTTATTTCATACAAAAATAACATTAGTGATAGTAGGTACATACATTATTTTAAATTCGCAACTGAATCCTTTTTATATTAGGCTGAATATCGTGTGTCGTGTGATACACTCGACACCTTGGCGAGAGCTATACTGAAAAAAAATAAACCTTAACTAACCGTCATAGCGCTCGCTAGAGTAGTAGGAATATCAAAAATCACGAATCCATCGTAATTTATTATTACTAGCGTGTTACACACACGAATAAGAGAATTGTGTTTGTGTGTGTTTTTCATATAATAATTCTCAAATGTAAATTGATTTCATCGTGCTTATTTAATTAATAATATATAGAGAAAGGAAATTCGTTCAAACCACTCTGAAGTGCTTATCAATTTTGTTTTATTTACTATTATTATAGATATATAATAATTATATTCGATTATTCTTATACCACCAATAATACGATATCAAATAATAATATAGTTATAATTAAACTTTGAGGTTTTAAATGGGGAACAAAAACCAAAATCTTTATTTAATATAAAATCTTAACACTAATTGTTCATTGATAAAAATAAATTAATGTACCTACAACTTTTAAAATATAAAAATATTAAGTATTATATATTTTTATAATTCTATAAATAAATCAAAACAATCATAAATACAGCAATAGATAGACAATTAGAAACGTACTCGAGTTCAATGACCTTACCATTCATAAATTAACTTCAGTTCGGTAGCCATACATTAAATTCAATATTACATTTAATTAACATATTTTTTTAAATATATAAAAGTTATGATATTTGACTATAAAACTTAAAGACATATAAAATAAAGTATCAATTTACTCGGTCATTTATTTTTATTTAAATTATATAAATAAGTTGACTTTTTGGATAACAATCTTTAGAAAAGACTATAATATGAACGTAATAGTTCAATATAAACGACTAGTAAATAAATCTTGACCAGCGGTCGTTCTAAAGACAAACATAAACCCGAGATCAACCGCCACATCAGAACAAAACAACGCCACAAAATCTATACGCAAAACATCTAATCTTGGTTAAAATCGATATGTTTTTACTTATCCCCCCAAAAATTTCACAATCTTCACCCACCCCACGCAATTTCAATAAACGACAAAGTATTATTTAATTTCCACCGTCTTTTCTCCATTGTAAGACGTCGAGAGAGAGAAAAGATAGCTCTTTTCCTTCTTAAGACATCCACTCTTTCGACGAAACGACTCGTATGAAAAAACAACGCGTGCGAGCGAGACAGATATATATAAGATGTTGCTGCTCAGCTTTCTTAATGACGTCATATAGATTTATAGATGTACAACAGGGGCTACGCCCCGGTGGAGGCAAAAAGTTTTCGCCTCGTTTTATGAATGTTTTAATACGTTTTTTTTGTACATGTTACGGATCCGAGGGTTGTTTTATTCGCAATGAACATATTATCTTGTTCCCAAATGGTGAATCTGTAACTTTTTTATTGCATACCTTTTAATTTTGCTTTTAATATTAAAACCTCATTTATACTATTAAACGCATATCAAGCGTATAATTATTCTTTATTAATTGTGTTTAAATTTTAATAATTTATTAAACGATGCTTTACAACTGTACAACTTATAATTACTTTTTAATATTAAAAGACTGAAACACAACAAAGTTATACCACTTATATTTTTAATGCTGGCACATTATAAAATTAACTACAAGCGTTCCAAATTTAAATCAAGGCAAGCGAATTAAACATTAATCCATTTAAATTCAGAGGCGCGTTCGAGCTGAGTTCGAAGGCATAAAACGCGGAGACGGCGTCCTTCTATACGAAAAAGCATGTATCGTACTACGTTATAATATTTACAACAATGGCAATTGAAAAAAATGTATTAGTTATACGTTAAGGTATTATACAATTGTTTATTTAAAATAATATACAATAGTAATAATTCTAATAGAATCCGTTTAAAAAAAAGACATAAAGAATAGACATATCCGAATTTCAATTTATATACGTGCTAGAATCATAATACACGGTCAGAAACTTTTTATTCTGAAACGTTACATTTTCGTTGCACTTAAATTTGACCTTGTAATGTCAACTTAATCGATCAACCAAGAAATCATTTGATACAATATAGAATACTATGTAAAATAAATGATTCATAATTCGCTATTCCCATAACTTAATTTGTATTGAGTATGAAAAACCAGCAGTAAATCGCGTAATCTTGAGAGTCGCTCATGACGCATGGGAAGCACGTCGACACAGGCGAGGTTCAAATTAGCAATACGCCATCTTGAACTCGCCATAGACTAACATAATCGAAAATAGAATAGAAAAAATATATGATTATTTATAATATCTATTGCTGTATTTATATTGTGTTAAAAGGCTTAGATTACGTGAATTATAATAGAAGATCGCAGGTTCAAACCCGGGCAAGCCTCACTGAGATTTCATTTTATTAATATTTTATTTTAATCAATGTCTTGTTCAGCTGTAAAGGAAAATAACAGGAGGTGGAATAAGCTCCAAATCTTTACTTGGAGATGAAAGCCTTTGCCCATAAGGCGGTTATATACTTGTATGTAACTAAATGTAATGGAAATCCGTTGTTATAATTTATTTAATTCATATGAGAGATCATATAAAAACAAACTTTTTTAATTTAAAAACGATGTTATATATCAAAGAATTTTAAGGTTGGCTCCGTTGAATTATTCTGGATTTTTCAATGAAGTTCTCTTCACGTTACTGTATCCGCATCTGTAAAAAAATGTATTTATTAAAAACATAAATATATTCTATTTTTAAAATGATCGTGGAATAAGCAATTGAAACTTACATACTTAGAACGCTTAACATAACTTGTTTAAATAATAACATTGTTAACAAAGTTTGGTAAAAAAATACATAACACACACCGACATATTAAAAAAGATTATATAAAACCTTATTAGATCGCGGCTTAAAAAACAAATCCACAGACAAAACAACATTATTTAATCTGTGGCGCTAGTATTTCAGTTCGGTAGAGATAGAGGAATCTTGGGCGGTCTAATCCAGCAATTACGCATTTTAATGGCGTTCGTTCCTACCGTTTTAATATTCCACTCCTTGTTTTATACCACGGCTTAGCCTCACCCGACGATATTAAGGTATTTATTTTATATTACGTTTGTAAGATTCACTTTTGAATACTAATTATTTTTTATCTGTCCGCCATTTAAATGAGTTTTAATTGTTGTTTTTTTATTCGTAGAAATTTAAATTCGCTTTACTTATATTATGATAATTACTGTATATAAATAAGAGGTCTTAGTTACTAATAGTGGCATGTATATACTATTTTTCAACATAATTGATATACATACATATTATATCATTCTTCTATGTGTGTATGTCACTGTACTTCTCCTAAGTGATACTGTTTTTGTTAATTTTATTGTATGAGTGAGTGAGTGATGGCTTAGAATGGATTCATGGGATGGGAAGTAAATTAAGTATTATTATTTACTTATATATAGTAGTAGTTAATTACGTCTTCAGTTAAACTCATTGCAAATTTTAATACGTCTAGAAATATAGTGTAGAAAGAAGATAATGACGTAGCGAATAAACAAATTCGCAACAATCGTTTTGAAAATTTAACATTTAAATATTCCATGTAACTTCATGAATATTAAAAAAGTTCACGAAAAACATTCATAAATGATAATATATCCGAAGCGAAAACAAAACGCTGCGAATGCAAAGCGCTCATTAATTTTTACAAGCGCGTCACGGCGTCAACTCGAAAACTAATTATACTATAAAACTAAAGTCCCCCGCGCGGCATAACTGTATCCATATGAAAACCAAAGGATCCCAGCGTAAAATTCTCTACGAAAGACTGTAACATTTATTAATACCAGCAAAGTTAAAATTAAACATGAAAAACGGTCCCTCCCCAACTAGGGGCGAGGGGCCCGGGGGCCTGGGGGGGTGACCCGCGAACTATGCTGTGCCTTATTTCGTAGCGAAATTTGTAAATTTATGTAAATTTTCCGTCTTCGTGGGGTGAAAAGTTACTCGGGAAGGTACGAATGTGAAGTCAGAGTTTTACTGCTGAGTCGTTTGTGTTCGTACGACTATTTATATAAACTGTTTTAATGTTTTGTTTATTAACGTCCAATATTTAAAAATGGAACGGAATATTTTCAAATATCATTTAGAACGCTAAGAACGCTGAGGTACTTTTTGTCTCTATTTTGTCAACTATATTTCATTTGCGTCATATTTTATTTGCGTGTACTTTATTTGTGGCTTACGTAATCATCATTCAAATTAAATTTGGAATGTTAGCTTTTTTAAATAAAGTAAAAATAAACAATATTAGAACATAAATAATTATGATTATAATGTAATTAAAAGTCACTATGAAACGTACATTTAAATAAAAACATTGTTTATGAAATCACGAAATAACTTAGCTATAGAAAAAAAAACAAGAAGCCGTAACTCATCTGAACGTAATCATAAGTATAAAAAAATGTGAATAAATAAAATAGAACGAATTGCTTTTTTTTTTTAATAATGAGGCAAATGTCAATATTTATTATTCAACCTTAAACCTAGAAAACCTTCATGCTTACAAGTAAAAACTTAAATTACTTCTGAGTATTATGAATATTGTGTGTACTTTGTTTATATGATGACGTCTTTCAGATCAATTTCATCATTGGCGGTCATTGTCGGAGAAAAACCTGCGTAACAAGATTACAGGACACCTGCATGTTATTATTCCTTCACACTCATAATCTGATAGGACATAGACATCACTGGACATCTACACAATGTCTACAATGCCATTGAAGTGGACTTGACAGAAAGCATAAATACTTTTTGATTGTGCATCCCGGTTGAACCTAATGCCTTTGGATCTATGCCTACTTACCACAATGACGTCATCAGGAGGTAGAACATAATGAAAGTATTTAAACCAATTTACATCCATCAAGTCAACACGCCGCAAGTATTTCAAATGTTAGCATTCGGACCGTGTAGAAGCTGTATGTGGCTAATGGAAATTTCTATTAAAACTTTACTCGTTCTGTCGAAGACATACGACAATTTAATGTTATTTGTTTATTATTTAATAATACATACATTTCTTACATGCAAAGTATACTAATACTTACAAGCTGGCCAATTGTAATATTTGTTTATTTGATACAATTGACTAATTACAGACAGTATAAACAATACATTATTAGAAAAAAATAAAGTGATAGTATTATAAAATTTTACGCTACGCTAGTAGACAATATTAGAGGTTTGGTTAGGCCATATATATTGAGTAATATATTTGACATTATGAATTCCTTCCGTCGAAAATCGGTGTTAATTATCTAGATATGCAACAATTAACACCAAAAAGGTTTAAATGTTATTCGCCAAAATCGAAATTCGAGCGTCAAAGTTCAATAGAATCATAAGGAGCTATAATTTGCGTTCACACGAACACGGATTTCGACATTTCTACTAACTGTATATAGTATATAAGGACCAAAATGCTATGAACAAGGAACTTAATTACCAATATAATTTATTATATTATAAATTTTAAAACGTTTATTAGAAAATTCAAGAATTAATAGCAAAATATTTTTATCAAAATCTGGTTTATGCATATTATTACAAAAATTACATATTCATTGATACGCCTGATTTCGCTTCCCGCCTCCCGCCTCCCGCCAAAAGTGAATTCATTTTTAAAAACCAATCTGACAGCTTGTCGTATAACGTATGTCGTTCGGAAAGTTTGACTTGTTCTGCTAATAATTTTTTTTTAATTTTTTGTGCTATAAAGTTTCTGTTGCATTATTGTTCAAGCAGTTGCACCTGTAATTATGACACCACTTTTTATCTTTAAATTATTACCTCGAAATTTTCATGTAGGTATCGTGTTCGTTGGTGATCTAATAAATAAAGAAAACCATTTTTTATCTACCGAACCATTTTCGCTCTTCTTAAATACTTTTTACATGAAATCTTGTCAATACATATTCTGCTGTATGTGGTCTATAAAATCTTTCTTCATAATAATTGTATTTTATATTAAATGCGTTAAGCGTTATTGCCCCCCCCCCCCTATGGTTCATGGCTTGATTTGATAATATAGTCCTTATAACTTTTCTCATTTAATTAACTATCTGTCACATTCTTTTTCAAATCATAATGACAGCTCAGTCAGATTAGTACAAAACAAACGAGTTACCTTTGTTCAACCTTAGCATTAGACAAGTGTAATGTAGTAAATAAGTAATTATTTTACGCAAATAATTTACCTGATAATAGGTCAGAGATACTGGCAAGATCAAGGTCCTAATCATAAGATGTACTTTATATCTCTGCACGATAGCTATATATTTCATATAAATGAGATAATAGAGTAGCTGTAGGGTAATTAAGTTGGTATAAAAATTGTGTATACAGCATATGTGTACAATAACGACGTTATTAAGCATTTATAATATTCTTGTACTAATTTATATAATTTAAATTAAATAAATTTATATATAAATTTCATAAAATTAGTATCTATGTAATATTTAAAAACTCAAACTTATATTTATCACATGAATTTTATTATATAAGTAATAAAGTCTATTTTGCAATAAAAATGTTCATCTCAATCTACATCTTAATTTGCCAGCTGCTACCAAATGAGTTCTCCAACTTATTGTCAAAGAAGCCTCGTCTCGTTAAAGTTTTGATAGAATTTTCAATTACCTTCCTTTGTTTCAAGAACATGCGCTCTGGGGACTAAAGCCTATTCTCCTTTGGATTTATAGCGCTATATCCCAAGCAAGTACTTGCCATCTTTAAGTACTTGCTATTAAAAATTTTCAAATCATTATCATTTAACATTATCGTTATTTAAAAATTAAATGTTTAAGGTTTCTTTAAGCTAAATTTTCGTTAAAATAATATTGATTTTTATGAGACAATAACAATTAGCAACAATTTTCTAAACACATAAAGGAATATATACTCAAGGCATACAAAGCATGTAATACTTTAAATTAGATACTAATAGCATTTTTAAGGTATGTAATAAATACGAGGTCACTTCCACAATCATCTATCGTTTGTGGATTTTAAAGCTAAATTGATAACATTAGCTCATAACTTATGACCGGATGTGATTATCGCTTTATCACGAATGATATTTTATTTGTTAAATATTATTAAAGCAATCAATAAAACACACCGACTGCAACGGAAAATATATGTATGTATAGCGAATTTAATATTAAAAATTACATCTTAAGTAGTTGTACCAAAAAATTCAACACGATCATATACGTACCAAATAGTAAAGCATGTTATAGCATATCCAGTGGATGGCCAACTTTACAAGGTCTATGCAGACATAGACTCTAGTATCAACAAACCCAAGAAACGTCGTAGAGTTTGAAGTGTTTCTTAGTTAAGTATTCTTACAATATGAAGATAATGTCCGCATCGTACCTGCTTTGTTTGAAATAACTATATCTTTATGCACGACAAATATTTTATTATCTATTAAAAATCAGTCATACAATCATTATGCTACCTTTTATGCTTATAACTATGTAATAGAAACACTTGGTATAATTAACCTCTTTCGCTTCTAACTTTAAAATCAAACACACTGTATAAAGTTCAACCATTAAAAAGGTTTGATATATTTAATATAGATACATTGTCACCATATATTTGATTGTAAGGCTTCTGGATACAACTCTCTGATCTTATATTCTATGGCTTTACTTATAAAAGTCGCTTAACTACTGTTAAGCAAGATTCATCTCTTTCTGTCATTGTTTATTTGACACTAGAAAGAATGTGACAGCATTCTCAATAAAACCGTTGGTTTCCAAATTCAAAAATTCTTCTATAGACCAAGATTAATAGACTAGTTCTTGTATAAAATAAGTCAAAATAGTACTAATATTAGGTTATTCTTATACATAATTTAATCTCTGATTTCGTCAATATTTGTATAATAAGATAGAAACTTGTTCCCTTAATTTTGTAAGTGGTGAAATAACAGCTCTGTTGACTATTAAAGTAGAACTACCAGAAACTAGAACAGACGCTAACTGAGTTATACTGAAAAGTGCAATGTTTAATAGAGTAATAATAGGTGATATTATATCTTATAAGTCTGTACATCCCTAGGTCATCTTTAGCTCGAATTTGACTCAAAAAGAAATTAGGAAGGTTTAGTACTACAGGACCTACACAGTACAGTCCTACCAACGGTGTTATTTCTGCGCCTAATTGTACAAATTTTTGATACATGTCACGGTGGGTGTAAGGTCGACTCGTATGCCGTACCGGAAAACGGCATGAAGAACTTGTATGCCGTTATATCTCCTCTAACATTTATGAAATGAGATGGATGCATCTTTGTTACTCTTTCACGCATATACTTATTGGATTTAAATGATAGCTTAAACCCTTTTTTATCTGGCTAGAAAAACACATATACGTGTTTCTTTATATACTGACATAGCTTATATACTGATTTGACATGTGTGTTCACTAATATCTGCTCCACTGCCCCCAAAGCCGCGGGCGTAATGTATGGGTTAAATATTTCAAAATTATATTTAACAAAAAGTATCTCGTGCATTCTAACCTTAACTCATATGAGCATCAAGAGCCATGTACCGATACATACACAAGTCATCAAAAACATGCTATGGAAATCTTTTATTAAGGTTCCATTATCTTCTGTCTACTCCGAGCAGTTCTAGAACAAACTAACGTTGAATTATAAGTTCTGAACTCATTCAGCCGGTATCTTCGGTAAGTTCCATCTGCAGTCAATTCCGTTACGCCATACACTACATGCATCTGTATCTCTTCAGTTGAATATACGCAATAATATTACATTGGTAAATTTGTGTGTCTTAAAATACCTGAAAAAATGCGAGTGTGTCTTAAAATATCTAAAAAATGCCCGATGCCCCAAAATATATGACAGCTTCAGTTTACGTTACAACTGATCGTTTGAGGAACTATAACTTAAGACGATTTGTTTAAAATGCTACTTAATTTATCATCGTAAATTTAATTTAACAAATTTTAATGACCGGCGTGGTGCCGTACCTTTATTTAAATGCTATTACTGGTAGCTTGGTTGCTTGCTAGTTTGTTGAAGATCCAAACTCTGATAATATTAGTTCATATTCGTAAGACAGATCTCATAACATCAAGCGTTGTAGACGGGACGGGTCAACTCTACCGGAAGTGACACTGTTTGTACAGTATGAATGATTACAATCAATAATTTATATAATGATTACTTAACTTAATCTTAGAAAGTTCACAAAAATGATTATATAAACAAAATACTAACACACAACTATAGCCGGTATAGCCCTCAACAAACGTCTATTTAGCCGAAAGAACAGACGGGCGAGTCTAATTTTAAACTTCCCCGATCCGTCTTCAGTGCGCTCATTTTTGCCCCCTTTTTACCCCTCCCCGTCGGCCCCCCCACACCACCCCGCAAACTTTGACGTTTCCGTAGAACTAACTCGTAGAACCGTGCGGTCTACGCGAGCTTTAATCAATTTTTTAACTCCATTTTCAGAGGGAATTAATTATTTATTCTTGTAAGGGTACAGCGTGGAGATAAGATTTGAGATGTTTTAATGTGAACGATGTGTTTGTAATTACCCCTATCTTTTATAAGTGCAATCTGATTATTTAAAAATGTAGTTAAACAAAAGCCACGCGGTCATGATTTAATTAGCTATTTTTAATTCTTATTTGTATTCACTGAATTCCTTACTGTAATCAAGTCTTATGTAAATAAGTTCTACTATGTATGTGTAAGAATGTTTAAAATATATACTAGTAACTTTCTTCATAAACGTCGCTCAATTGTGTTAAGCAGTCATTTATCTCTTTCTGATATTATTTGTTTTACATTTGAAAGAAGAAGACAGAGCTTGAGCATTGCTTAACTAATTATTCGCTAAACAACTTTGCTAAGTGAGAAAGATAATTCGTTACGGCGTGGTAGGAACTAAAATTAAACCTCGTAGTGTTTATTGACGTTATGTTATGTTTTCATGCCGCTGTACTTATAATTATTGCTAAGCGACTGTTCAGTTAAACACTCATTTTACTCTTTCTATCATTATGAGTTTGACATAAGAAAGATAAAGATAGCATTAGTTAACTATTCACCATATAAACATTGTAATTTTATAACAATTTTCTATCGAAAGAGCAAACGTTTTGATTTAAGAGTAACTACCGCCCATGGACATCTGCAGTACTGGTGCGTTGCCGGTCTTTAAGGAATGAGTAGGCTACTCATTCCTCAAAGACCTGAAATATTTGACTTTTCCTAAAATATTCGATTCTAGGATAAAAACTTAAAAAACATTGTATAATTATTGTATAAAATAAACAAAAAATGTAATGAGTATATTTGAATTTGCTTGTAAATTAAATGAAAAGTCTAGTAATATATATTTTTTTTAAGTAAGAGGGCGCAAACCTGACGGAAGGTGATTGCCACCGAATATGCTGCAACATGAGGGCTAGCAGGTGCGATGCCGGCCTTTAGATTCAAATAATAATGTGTATAAATAAAAAATATATTTTGATAAGATTCGTGATGGTCCAGGTTCTAAAGACATTTCGATAGTATTTCGATAATTCCGGTTCGGTACCGGTCATAGCCCGCATTTACAGGCCGTTGCATTATTTTACTTTTTTTATACCTCACTCATATTAATACATATAAGTGAATATATCTACCGAGCTCTACACAATATATTAAATTGAACATTCTACACACACACGTACATATACACACACAAACATAACAAAAGCAACGAAAGAACTTTCCGAACGTAATTTGAAAATTTTATCTCCAAACTACAACTATCCCTAAAAAAGGTCCTATCCAAACATCGACCCTTATAAAACAGCGGGACCCAAACTGAGCTAAAAACCCCCCCAAAAAGGCATAAAACTAAAGGAATTAGACCCTTCCAACTACTTTTCAAAACACTTTTGGAGCCGCACTAAATATATGAAACCCAATTTATATTTTCAAACGCGGGTCAGACAGAGTCGAACTCGGACCTGAAATATTTATGTCATAAAGTTTTAAATCTATGTCGATAAAATTATTAAAATTAATTAAAAATTTATTACTGGTAATTTGTTTCAATACTTTTGATAAACATACTTAAGTAAATACTTTTAAAGGAGGATTTAATAAGCGGTATAACTCTGAATACTGAAAGTTCATTGAACTAATAATTTCGTAGATTTTGGATCCTTGATATTTATAACAGATTAAAAAGAAATTATGTTTATTTTCCAGCAACAGTGAAAGAATAGACTACACTGTTCGCACTGTGCACATACTTGTGTTATTATTTTGATCTTCTGCGCAGTTAGCTAGTTGTAAAGGGACGTAATCACTATGATTTTTACTATTCACAATGTAGCTAAGTATTAGTAATAGAATGCAGGAGGTGCTAAGTAATTATTACACGAAGTAATGACCTTTGAATACGTCCCTGGTAACCAGACGATAAGTCTCTGTTAACGCTAACGATTTCTTCGCAACTCATTACTGTTCTAATTACAATTGTAATATATTTTAAAACTAAATTAATTTTAGTATTTAAATAAATTAATTTTTATTTTAATATTAGTGAAAACTAACAGCTTAAAACTTTTTTATGTCAAAGGTCACTTTCCAATACACATTGGCGAAGTAAGAAATATTGACCATTCCATCACCAATACGCCACCAACCTTGGGAACTAAGACGTTGTGACACTTGTGTCTGTAGTCACACCGGCCTACTCACTCTTCAAACCGGAGAGCAACAATACTAAGTATAGCTATTTCGTTTAGCGGTAGAATATCTGATTTGTGGTAGTAGAGTCCAAACGCCACGACGGGCAGTACAGTCGGGAAGTGGTCTTGCTGGTCCACAAGACGCCTCGTCACGCCTCGTTCGAAGGCAATGGTACTGGTACCCAAAGGGCTTTCCCTACCACCACGTGTTAGTAATAATGTTTGAAGTGTGATATAATATACTCTGCTCTGCTCCGTATTTCATATATAAATAATCATTTCACAATCTTTTTAATAATGTAATTTTATTTATAATAATGTATTTGTATTTTATGGGCTTATTTTACTTAATTTAATGATTATTTATAATTTACAATTTATAATGTAATATTCAATTTAATTTTTTCAATTACTGACCCTATTTAATAACTATTTATGCTTTTATGAATTGTGTGATAACCTATAATTAGTGGAACATTTGTCAAAAAACTTTTCAATCTCTATTGTTACTACTTTGTAAATCTGTAATGTATCTACTGTTGGTTGTCCAAAATAAATAAATAAATGAATAAATAAATAAATAAATAAATAAATAAATAAATAAATAAATAAATAAATAAATAAATAAATAAATAAATAAATAAATAAATAAATAAATAAATAAATAAATAAATAAATAAATAAATAAATAAATATAAAATACGAAATTTTATATAAGCAAAAATGGAAGTTCAATTAAACTTTCTCTTTTAGTATGTGTGGGATAAATCTTGATTTGTATACCAGTTTAACGATAAAAACTAGTATTGTTTTAGTCGGTGGAATTAATTAAAACTTTTATTTGTTTTTGTTTTTAAATTGACTTATTTTATACTCTACCAGTTAGCGAGTTCACGCAATTAGCGAGCCACATTTAGTTCTAAATTTAAATTTTGATAACTTCATCCTTATCCTTACTATTATTAATGCAAAAGTGTGTTTTGTTTGTATGTATATTTGTTACACTTTCACATCTGAACTACTCAACCGGATTTTATATTATATAAATTTTGCATACGTTGTTAAGGGTAAATATAGGGCCCCTAGCAACTGTCCCCCCTTGACCTTGACCTGGTTTCTTCTGCTAATCGTTAATAGTATTTAATGGTTTAGTGCAGTTCAGAAGATAAATAATCAGTTACTGGAGCAAGATTTGAGATCTTGATCTCGTAAATTGCATTTGCGCTTGCGCATTGACTATATTAATATTTTTACCTGTATAAGCAATTATCAACGGCCTTACTTATAAAGGTTATTTAGCGGGTGATATGCTGTCTGTGTCTTCTTCTTTCAAAAGTCAAATTAATGAGGATAGAAAGAGACACACAAATGTTTCACTAACCAGCCGCTGTAACGATTTTATGAGGCAGCTAATGTTTAAAACATATTTTACACACAACAAACGCTACTCTCTCGATCTATATATTTATAATAATAGTAGCAAGACTAACATATAAGACAAGTATATAATTATACAATAGATATAACCGTTTCATTGTCTACAGAGCCTCCCACTTAACTTAAATGTAACTTAATTTAAATAACAATATTTCAAAGAGTCAAATTAAGCGTGGCGCGCAGCTGCGCCTACAAAATTTTCATGTCTCAAGTTTACCTGTAATTACAAAATATATTCAGAACTTGTAACTGGATTTAAATAGTAACACTGTTGGATAGTGATGTTACTTTTTATCGATAACTTTTTTCTAAACGATCAAATAAATAATAAAACTAAGATATCTTAATGTGAGTCAATTTTGTTAGCTTTAATATTCTTTAGATATTTGATGAGAAATTGAGTTTGATTTAGATGATGATCTTGCTTATCCGGCTTATATACAAACAAACAATACATAGTATAGTTTGTAGAAATAAACAAGAGATTAATAATTTATATTAAACCAAAATTAAATCGCTGAACATTTAAAACTGACGTTAGAATTCCTAATTTTCGTAGTTTATTTAAAAAGCAGTTATATTAATAAAAACAAAATAAAATAAATAAATCAAAATATTGTTTTAATTTATTATCGTTTTAGATATGCGATAAAAATTGGGAACAATTTATTAAATTTGTTGGGAGATTTATATATTTTTTCCATCCTGCCACCTGATTCTTGGCTTCTTTACATTGCCAATACACTACAAACTTTGGAATCTAAGATTTTATGTCCCTTGTAGGTACTTGTTACATAACTCTTCATAAAATAACATTATATAACTTTATATAACCAAACGTCAGTGTTACTTTTATAATATATTATGGTAACACTGTTCAATTAAAATAATTTAAAACAAAGACACAAATTGAAAATATAATTTAATTTTTGATTTTCTTGTTTCCCGTTTCATTTCGTGTTCACGTTGCAAATGGTTGGGCATTATAAATTATTCTACCTCCGGACTACGATATCAGCTGACTTCCTGCGATCTCTTGAGGTTTTCCTGGCTCGTTTCAAGACGTGAATTTATGTAACCTTTCTTATGGAATACAGATTTCAAATTTGAAAATTTGTTTTTTTATTTTTTATTTAACTGATATCATACGGCATTAGAAAGTGTCTATACATCTCAACATAAACCAAAATTAAAAATTATAGTAGTTTTTTTTATTCATATTTAAAATCGATAAAAAAGGTCAATTTCCTATCGGTTTGGATTGTTACATCACTAATCGCGTACCTACAAAGAGACACTAAGAAATTATGTATTCCCCTTAGCGTAGTTTCGGCAACTTTATTGAATTTGTTCAGAGGTGTGCTGCAGTACTTTTGTCTCCGTGATACGAATGCCAGTAATGTCATCCATTTCGTTGGCGCGTAACTTTTGCCGCCATTTTGCATTCGAATTTTGAACGGGTGTCAATTCGAAGGAGTTATTTTTAAATATAAAAAATGTAGCAATCTTTGCTGTTCTTATTTATTTATTTTATCAAAAAGTAAATCTTTTTCTACGAGTATGTATTATATTTTGTTTAAATACTAATTTATAAATGTTTTTTATAAAATTTACAAAGCTTTGTTTTAGAAATATTACGAATAAGTTTATATATAAGAAATGAAATAAATATTATAAAGAAAATCAAAGCAAAGTCCGCTGTGATGTGAAAAGTTCTCTACTCTAAATGTGAAAAGTTTAATTACAGACGCAGAGATACTTTCGCAGGAATGCAATTAAAACAAACACATAATAAAAAAAAATATATAAAATCCATTCCTTAATTGAGAAATGTCAAATTGAGCCGCTAATATAAATATAAAGATAACCCCATACCGAAATACTGGCACAGATAAGAAATCATCCCTTTGTTATTTCGAATCTTAACAATGTTATGTAACGTATTATATAAATGCTATGAGAAAATTCAGTGACAAAGCAAATTGCTTTCCGTCGTGTATAGAGAAATTTATTGCCTCCCTCCGAGAAAACACCGAGATATAGGCAACTATAGAAATTAGCGGAGTAATATTACACAATTATTTAGCCTTTGTGTACTATAGGCTCGGTACTATGTCGATATGACCATTGTTGCGACCGATACCTATGACGTCACAATTCGCTCGACGATACTTGACCCACACTTAGGGTTGGTGCAGTTTTTTTTTAATATGATCAAATCCGTTCAAACAGTGTGTTTCTTTTATTTTTGTTCATGGTATTTGTTGTTATTGTCATTATTTGAAAAAAAAAATAGCTAGATAGATATAGGTTCAAATTTATCTTATAAAAAAAATATATTCAGAAGAACATGGACTGGACCGGATTAGAATGGACTGTTTATTTTTTTTAATTTCATGTTTTTATTTAATAGGTCGGCGGTTAGTGAACCGCGATGTGAATTTTACTGGTTTATACTTAGAAAGGAAAGTTGACAATTCTAGAACAAGTTTTCTTTATTGGAGGGGAAAATATTTCTTGAAAAGCATACCTAATAAGTTTTTTAAAGTGTTGTCTTAATAAATAATTTCTTACTTTATGCATTTTTTATGCATATGTAATACGAAAGAACAATGAACGACAGACGATATGCTCCTATCGCATCTTAGTTGTATCTCCCACGTAGGGATTGCAATCCAGCGCTGTTTTCAATCCAGCGGGATTTTTGCTGAATTGACTTCAATCCAGCGGGATCCAGCGGGATCCCGCAAAAGTTATGGCTTTTATTTAATTTATTTTAATAAAGTATTATTTATTATGGTATGATTAAATGTTTATTAAAAATTACAAAAATTAACAATATCTTACTACCCCCTGGTGGAAATTTTTGGGCATTTTCTCTGAAACACTCAGTTCTAAAGTTCTAAAGATTTTTTCAGAGTTCTAAAGAGTAAAGACTTTTTCTGAAAAATTTCCACCAGGGCCTCTAATTGACTAATTATTTTACTGTTTGACTACTTATTTATTAATTAAAAGTTCAAAACCAATTGCAAATATCAATATTTGGTAAATTTTTAGTCTTTGCACTTTAGCTGACTAGAAATATTACTTCTAATGTTTATCTGAGATAATTATAATCAGTCTTCCTTATTAAGAGATTTAAGTTTACTAATTGTCTTAATTTTTCTTACTAAAATAACGAATCAAGATGGCGGCTGACGCTCGCGGTCTAGGATGACAAAAACTCGGTTTTACACTTAGGGGGCACCCTTAACCTAATCTAATAAAAAAATCGCGTAGATGCGTTTTTGGTGCTAAAATTCTTGGACTACAACACTTGGATTGCAATCCCTACTCCCACGCCCTGGTCATTGGTCATTTACGTAACGGCACAAAGCATTATATTTTTGAAGCACGTCATTGGTAGATAACGGGAAATAAAATTGACGAATACTTGTTTTTAAATTTGGAACCCGCGTTCTATGATATTCGAACTATTCCCATATACAAAACGATTATCATGGCGTCAGCAAACTTCTCGTTCTCTCTCATTCGCACTCAATAAAATTAACGATCTAAATATTTACGATTAAAACTTGTCAAGATTAACTAACATTTATTAGAATCGGGGTCGAGAATGGATGTTAGTTCAGGACACTTCGAATGTTTATCTTGATCTTTGCTTCTCGATACGATAGTTATTTTTTACTACGATCAAAGAAGCTCGAAATTCAAAAAAATATCATATTCATAATTCGTACTATTTTTCTTAAAATATCTAACCGTTATCTTCCTTTAAGGGGCAAGTTTGTTGCTTATTTCACCATGCTGTTCCAATGCGGTTTTTTTTTACAAGCAGTAACCATGTGGTACAATTATTGTTCCGATTTGAGTTTGAGCCACGTGGTAGCCAGCGCATACTGGTTTAATTCAGTTTTAGTCAATAATTATGTGTATTGCACTAATACATACACAAAAACGCCTCCAAGCTGATTTTTTAATATACGACTATCACCAGTGAATAATCTTTACTAATATATAAAGCTGAAGAGTTTATTTATTTGATCCAGCTAATCTCAGGAACTACTGGTTCGAAATAAAAAAAAAATTGTATTGTATAGTTCCTTCCTTCCTTTTATCAAGAAAGGTTCTAGGCTGATTTTTTTCATTATATTTTTATTTATTATACGCGGTTTAAACCGCGGGGCACAGCTAGTTATTAATATATCTCTTACTCGACGGTGAAGTAAGCTCGAAGAAACTGGCATGAGTCGGATGAAAGACCGTATTATGTGTATCCACCTACCCACATTGGCACATCGGGATGGACTAACCTTCAAATTTTCTCCTCTAAGAGGAATGATACTTTAGGCCATCAGTGGAACATTCACAATTAATTTTATATTATTATTTAGTAATGGACTTTCATCACGGTGAATGTTTAAATATAAATTTGAATAAAGAACACATCTCCCCCATTACGCTTAAAATGCTTTATTCGTTTGCTAATTCAAAACTTGAACGCTCCGCCATATTGTATTTAATTCCCGCCAAGTCGGTCTAATTTTCAAATTTCGAAACTTGGAACAACTCCACGTTTAAATTCAAGTTTGGATTGAACGCGTTCCGTATTCGGAGCACGAGTTTTCATATTGCTCTATCCGTATACACTAGACTGATTTTATATTTCTATTTGGAAAAATCGTTATTTTTATAAAACGAAACCGATAAAATATATATATGTAATTTTGAAACCTTATGTATAATATATTTATAATATAATATATAAATTCAACAAATTCAAAGTGAAGGTACACATTCTTATTGATAGTAAATTTTAAAAAAATATACAAAATTGCCTAACTTTTTTTTGCGTCCTTAAATATAATCCTACATAAATTATTAATAAAGAACTTATTTATATATTAAATGTATATATAATGTAAACAGAAACGTTATACGAAATAAAATTGAATTTACAAAACAAAAAGTCGAAAAAACTGACCGGTAACGAAATAAAATGCCATTATAGACCACAGACAAAAAACGTAGCGGGCGGATTTAAACTTGGAACGCAAAACCAATCCCCGCGCTGTTCCTATTCCCGCCGCTTCCCGGATTCCCTGTTCCTTGCGAGAGAGAAGTAAACAAAATTTCTACAAGGATATGAGGGTCCCCCTTCCCGCGCAGGGGGATAGAGGTGTAGTGTGGTCCACGCGAAACGTAACAAAGTATCACAAATACAACGAAAGAGATAACATACTTATATTACATTTATCACTCAAATCAGTATTTTGTAGATAGCTATAGATGTTTTAAAAATATTAATATTACAATAATTGATATAAATAATCTTTTTCATGTTAACAATAATGTATTTGTCTATTTTTTTTTATAATTAAATTAATCGTTACTTTAAACAATAATAAAGCTTATCAGATACATTTAAATATATATAATTTAAAAACGTTTTCAATAAATTAGATTTAAAAATCGAATATAATTATTTATTTGTTCAGTTCATTTTTTTTACATATTTCACAGTCCGCATAGCACAGCTATGGGTTAACTAGTTAACGTTTTTTGTCTGTGTTACGTTGGGTGGCAGATTTTTATATGTGTGCGTGCTAGTGTTGGGATGAGAAAGTTTTTTAGAGGGGGAATTTTAGTTTAGCCGTTCCATATCGGCTATGTTTGGTAATACGAAGCGATGGAGTCGTGGTTAGCTGGCGTACGCTCCTTGTCCATAGATATTGTTTCCTTTATTTTTTTAATTTGTACTTTTTTTTTAATAACAAGGCCTTATTTTATAATGCCACAATTAATGTTTAATTATTTATTTTCTATGTTTGATGTAACATTAGAGTACCTACATGTAATAAATTCTTAAATAATATAAAAAGGGGTAATATTAATTTGCAATTTCTATAGGTAATAAATTATAAAATAATGATATAAATTGAATAAATAAATATGATATAAGTACTTACTAATTAAAAAAAACATTAATTCAACTTAAGAAAATAACTGGTAACAAATAATTTTAAACATAATTATAACTCTAGCCACTACTGAGTAATGTTAAGCCACTTTTAAAACAAAACCACTGACCGCTAAGAAAAAAAAACAATTCAGTCGGCCTTCGAAATTCAAAATGCAGAACTGAAAACCGAATAGCAAAAACGCGCCATTCTATTCGTTGCTAAGTACCCACCCCTTTTTTCACCCTAAGAATTACTTTAAGGCGGGCCCGGATGGGGTGGGGTAGGGTGCACCCTGTTTTTTCACCCTGTGAAGAATTGCCCCAAGGCGAGGGGGTAAGTGTAAGTATTGAAAAGGGTTGAGTTTTTGGTGGGATCTTGTTTTAAGTTTGATTAAATACATTTTGTAGTTTAAATTTTCGTTATATTTTAGACATTTTTTGCTAAAATATTAGCTTTGAAACATTCATCATTAATTTGAATATAGTTTGGACACATATATTTTTGATTTATCAAGTTTATCTTACTAAAGCGATAATAATTTTAAACAACACATCATAGCTAGTTATATTTATTAATGAAATAACCAAATAGTTATTTATTATAGGATATAAGGCAATCCATACATAATATATATACATACAGTATGAAGTATATAAAGCTATATACCTAATCATATGATATATTATTCATTGACACGTCTACACACACACACACATATTTCTAAGCATTTAAAAATATTTGTCAAAATATGAATTTTAAAAATCGAACAGTTTCCAATAATTCGAATTACAATCCTATTCACAAAGCATGGCTGCGGCGTTTGATGAATTCCATTTTACGCATTTCGAATTCACTAGAAACTGTCAAATTACTAAGGAATTAAATGACATGTACACATAAGTGAACCAGAATTTGTATAATTATACATAATTTTATTTATTTTTTCCTAATATATAATCGCGTCATTTTTAATGACATATCGATAACAACCAATTGATTTTATTTCGTTCGATTCTATCATCCTTACATTTCTAGAAAATTCTAAACGTCGCTATATATCCATACTACATGGAATACAAAATTTTATTTATATATTATAATCCGACGAATTAAGGGTGGCTTGTGTAACTAACGCACATTGTAAGGACACACCTACACCTTTATCAAAGTGCATTATAAAAGTCAAAGACACTCGCGTCGCCAAAGAGTAAAGATAAGCAAACGAATAGCGAGGGTTGCCAGGAATGCGTTGTATACAGGTTGTGAAATATTATAATCTATACTAATATTAAAAATACGACCAAACACTTGAACCGATTTTGATGAAATTTTGTATGTAGCAAGGTTAAGCCCAAAGGAAGAGCATAGGTTTTTTTTATAAACGAGTAACACGCGAGTGAAGCCGTACGCGAGAACTAGTTATTAAGAAAATAAATAGGTATATAGAATTCTGTTTCCCGCCATTATAAATCCAATAATAATTATAATAAATAAAAATATTATATAATCTATGGAAAGTTAAATGTAAACTATATTTACTTTTTATTAATTTAATATTATATACGAAATGATTTATATAAAGATTACGTCATATGTGATAAAGTTGGCTTAAAAATATATATATAATGATAATGTAGTTTCTTAAAAGGTTCTTAAATAATTTTATAATATATTGAATTTGATATAAAGGCAAAATTGATAATAATAATAATACTATCCTGAAACTAAGCAGAGCTTGTATTATGGAAAGCAGACAACTGATATACTTACATATACTACTTTTTTTTTGTAAATACATACTTATATAGATAATTACACCCAGACTCAAGACAAACAGACAGGTTCATTCACACAAATGTCTGTAAATAATGTAATTTATGTAAGTTTTATAAGCGATATAATTAGTGGTTCTAATTTCAGTGCTTACGAAACTAACATTATCACATAACTACGTCTGTATATAGTTATTTCAAAGGTATATAATATGATGTATATGCTTTATTATGTGAAATTACCTCCAAGATGAAATATCAATCAATTACCGAAGAGCAACACTTTGGAACAAGCAAATGGCTTAAATTCACACCCTATATAAACATTTGCGCCCTAAAATCTTCGCGACTCATTACTCGCGGGCTTCCGAGGGGTTGTGGAGGGTGGGGGGTGGAATCTTCGTCGAAATCTCCGACATTTTATCTAAATGGGCCTCAGAATGGAAGTCGTTCTGTTAATGACGCTGAAGAAATACGCAAGACTATACTGACGTTGATGTATACGAGCCCTTAGATGCGTTATTGTTTAACCGAATTAATGGAATGGAAACTAATTTAATTGGTATCAGGTATGTGTGTATATTTGTTCGGTTATATATATTGAACGTGAAATAATTCATGAGAAGAAAATTAATTGAATTAATGTTTTATATGAATTCATCAATCATTAAATTGGATTAATAATTGGAATTTAATTTTTAATGGATTGATAATTTAATGACGTCAAAAATTTATTTAAACCACGTATTAATCATACTCATTACTTACTATTAAAGCAATAATCGAATTGCTTGAAAATATTATTAAAATGAGAACAGCAAGTTTGTGTGATATCATGAAGTCATAATGACGTATTGTCTATAAAAAAAAGTAGTTAAACTTAGTAGTTAAATCTATATAATAATAATTAATGATAGAAAATATGGATTGAATATCATTTACTTATAAACTATAGAAACTTGTAATGTATAATGTAGATAATTATAATGTATGTTTAGATCTGCACTCACTAAAAAGGTGTTTCTTTTGGAAAATTTAACTCAAGAGAGAGGAAATATGGACTGAAGTTCATATGGAAGATTCATCATAATTCCAATTCACCAAATTTCGATGAAGTTGGTCAATTTCATAAACTATGACAAAATACGTCATACCTTATATAGTCAACTTTACAATGTTGCGAAACTAAAAAATCCTTGAATAATAAACTTTATTTAACTAAAGACGTTGGTCGAACAGCGACCAAAACATGTACAAACATGCACACGCAGTTAAAGCCGATAAAGGTATCCTAGTAAATAAAATCAATCATTAATCAACAAACATTTATTCTTGAATCCCCACCAACTCTATTTACCCGTATATTCCAATATCCGTTTATCTTAATCTCTAAATATATAAACATTTTCCAAGTTAACAGTACTTAGGATATAATTACACAAGTTTCTTGAGAATTCATTATTCCGTTCCTCCGCCAGGTGGCTAGGTGGCCAGGCTGCCTGCCTGTAGCCATAAATCGTGCCGCTCTAAACGAGAAAACATAATGAAACGGCTTGCATTTTCTCCTCCGCATCAGTCAACTCGCTCAGCGGGTATAAGGTCGAAACTGATAGTTTAACTTGATTGTACATTTGAATATCGAATTTTATTAAAACCGTTATGTAATTATATCATTGAAACACTTCAAGAGCTATTTATATTCATTTAATAAATTAAAATAAATAGAAAATATTTATTTATTCAAATGTTCGATTATGTTGTATTTATAACGTAGTATTCATGTTTCATATTAAAGAGAAATATAAATTTAAAAAATATCGTGTGGTAAATAAGAATCATATAACAATGAAAAAAGTGACAAGAAAGTTACTTAAGATATGAAATATCATATCTCTTTTTTAAATAAAGTTCTGTACCTGCGCTAAACTTAGCCAATATTACTGAAGAAAACTAGATAACCCGTTTTATTTAGCTACACTAATAACGAATATATGAATCATTACATTAATTATAATTGACCACAGATAAAAAAAAAATCAACGTCTTAAGATAAATTTCACACATTACCCTTTTACAAGGAAGCCTATAGCCCGTGCTACAGAAAACATATTACAAATCATCTCCCGCGAAGACGCTCAGCGCCAAATGACTCAGTTACTGCTAAATTGCTCGCAGATTGCCGTCTAGCAAAATTTCCGACGGATTTAAATTCGGGCAAGCTGTTATTGTGGCGCGGCTTAATGAAATTGTATCGATTTAATTGTGGCCGGAATCGATTAGGATACGAATCGTATCGATATTGAAATATTGATAGGGGGTTACCCTATATTGAAATTCGATTGTTCCGAGTGAATTTGGATTTAATTGTTATTAATAGAGATTTCAGTTTTATGTAAATGTTGTTTTAAAAATTATAATAATTTTAGTTGTAAATAAACAGTAATGACAACGCCGTATCGAAAATTTTTGTTAATGATTATTAAAAATCTTAGATAAATCACATAGAAAATACATTGGCGACCAACAGGTAGTTAAGAGTGGTTACCACCCACTCATCAAATATTCTACCATCGTATTACTATGGTTAGTTCTAGCATTACATTTTTACAGTTCTCAAGTTTGGTAGTGTAAGTAACGTTACAGCGTCAATGTCTATAGGAAGTGCTCATCACTTACCATCACTAGGCTCACATCTCATCACAGGAAACAATCAAGCACTTGCTTATATTTAATATATAAAAAAATGGGTAATTTATTTTATTGAAACATCGATCATTTCTCGATAAGTGTAAACGTAAGTAAGATAGTTAACAAATATAATTGTATCCAAATATTATATTTTTTGTATTTAATTTATTTAAATTAATTGTTTCAATTATTATGTAATGAAAATGATTATTGACAGAACTAAGAGCACTTTCTAAAACAAATCGCTAACGATCGCTAGGAGCCTTCTTGATACTTAACTGGGAAATATGAAATTGGAAATAAAGCAAAGAGATAATTTGATCATTTGAAGACAAAATTTTGTCAGTTTGACACAATTTTAATTAAAACTACGCTTTCATTTGCGTCGTTTTATTTCGCTGCATTATTGTTTATCAATCTTTTAGATGTTTTTATATATTATTTATATATTCTGTGTATGTAGTAAAAGTAGTTGTATGTATTTAAGATTGATCTGTAATAATTAAAAAATCACTTTCTTAGATTTCATTGTGTATGAATGATTTGATTTATTGTAAACTAAATTTCGACTGCGTCTTTGCCCGCGTTTTTAAAGGGTGTGGGAGGTGTTACATTTACACCTTACTTAAAGTTCTAGTAAGCTTCATTTCAAAGTTTCATTGTAATAGGTTCAGTGGTTTAGCTGTAAAAGCGTAACACACAAACAGGCCTTCTACATTTAAAGTGTTAGTTTAGAAGTGCCTAATATAAGCATGAATACTTACTGTGTTTTCCCATTTTGTTTTATCTTATAACATGAAATTAATATATTTTTGTTCTTATATTCTATGATCAACAAATGATGTCTTCCATAAATGTCAATCAATTACACTCACGAAGATATTTCTTCACTTTTTCACTTCACTTTTCACAAACACTCATTTCAATTTTAATTTTAATAACACTTCGAAATCGTTTCTTAACACTACGAATGTCCACTGAAAAATGAAGACAAAATCAAACGGTGTGGGAATAGAAACTAGTTTTATAAGATACACGTCGGGTTCTAAGGAAATAACAGGTTCCTTGATGGGGCAGAAATAGCCCCAACGGTGAAACGGACAGCGGTCAGCGGACGGGTTTGAACTATTAATTGTAAACAAGAATTTTGAATTACAAGAACCGGATTTAAATTTTAAATTTATATATATTAATATTTTATCATTACTTCATGCGATCCTAATTTGTATAGATTTAAATATAATAATATTAATTATTAGTTTATTATTTATTAAATACTTATTTAGTTTATATATAGTTTAGTTCGTATATTTTGCCGGCTCTGTGTTTAAATACCGCCTACTCTGAATATGAAGTCGGAGCTTAAGTGACCCAGGTGTTTCACTGTGATTCGATGCAATTATATATATTAGAATTTATTTTAAAACATATTCGTTTTATTACTATATTATATATATAGAAGTTATATTGACTATAATATATAATACTACTTAAGCCGTGTGGGCGGACCAACCTTTTAAAAGAGGCCCCACTAACACGATTTAATAAGACAAAGAATAAGACGATATAGAATAAGACCGATTTCGGCTACGGCGGCCAATCTCAAGACAGATTAGTCAACTGCGCAGGAGATATTATAGTGCACGAGTGGGTGACTCTCTTTTTAGCTCAAATAATCCGATGATACGGCAATCCGACACGACCGGAAAGAGTTCAGGCGGAGGACCAACGGCTTCACGTGCTTTCCGAGGCACAGGAGTGTACACACTTCCACCTTCCAGACTCCGGGCTGCTACTGAGAATTTTCTGACAGAAAACCCCAATAATTATTTATTGGCCCGACCTGGGAATTGAACCCAGGACCACCGAGTCTGCGGCCTTATATCTAGCCACTAGACCAATGAGGCAGTCAACTTATAATAATATATTACTTAAAAATATTACTTGTACTTTAAACGATTTTATCATTAATAATTTCAATTATTCCCATGACCCAAAGATACTCGTCTTAATACTAATCTTTCTAACCCTTTAAAACGTAAATTGAAGACGGTCATAATGTCCAGTGTGAGAAACAAAACAGGTTTTTCAAGACTCACTTTGTGTAGTTTTGAAAAATAGCAGGTTTCTTTGTTATGGGGTCGAAGCTACCCCGCGACGACACCGGACAGCGGTCAGCGTGGGAAATAAAGGGTTGAATGGTTGTAACGACGCAGTTTAATTTATAACTTAGAAATGTAATATTATAGATCTTTTAACTTGAGGATTTGTTGTGTTTTAATTTTTTTTTTGATAACTTTAATTTGGGTTTGTTAAAATATTTAATATAAAATATATTTATTACGTACGTTTCAAAATGAACTCTTAAAACGAATTTAAAAAGATTCCCTTACTAACATGTTGAAAATTATAAACTCATTTCAAAATTCAGGAAAAATAATTATGCTGTGGACGAGTAAATAAGTCACCTAATGGTAAGTAGTCACCAACCATAGACAATGGCGATGTAAGAAATATATACATTTCGTTATATGCCACCAACCTTTGGAACTAAGGTGTTATCTCCCCTGTACCTGTAGTTACTGGCTCACTCACTCTTCAAACCGAAACGCAACAGTACGTAACTTACTAAATGTTACTGCACAGAGTTTAACCACCTCGTTAAACATGACTAACAAAAATATGAAATCATAATGAACGCGAAATTAAAAAAAAGCATACAACATATCTATCACGTTTTTACATTTTTGTCAAAAGTGAATTTATTAAAAAATGTATGAAAATAATAATTTATCAAACGAATTAATTTATTTGGTATCGTAACTTCGATTATTTTTTCACAATAAAAACGTATGTACTCTTTTATTTATTTAAGCTAGTTTTATTATAAGTTAAAGATATTAATCATTTCGATCTTGAGACGCAAAGAGTTATTAGAAAATTTTACCTTTTAAAATAATATAATTAGTATATATTTTCATTTATATTTCGACACCAGCAATTTATACTACGCTAACTCGAATTTTTGGAAATTCGTTTTTTTATGCTAAGTTGCTTAAAATATGGTTTTTTATACATATTAAAAAAATCGTGAAGAAATATACAAAAATAACGAAGTTACAAATTTTATACAAGGCTAACTAAAGGTACTTTTTGAAATCACTCGATTTAAATGACGCCAACTATAGTTAGCGGAGTGTGCGCGGGGATTTGACGCACCGCTAGTTCGTTTACATTAATCTAACTCTTAGTTAGCGTAGTTTAGTGCGTTCGATTATACTTGTTCGTTTGTAAAATACACTACTTAGCTGATTTTACGTTGTAAATAATTATCTAAAAATGTATGTTAATTAGTTTATTGATTGTTCTTGACTATTCCTTTTAATGTACATGTTTTTTAAAATAAAAATATTGATATCATATTATGATATCAATACTTATTCTTTTAGAATCGTCGGCATTACCTGCCGAAATTGATAATCCTGAATTCGTGGCTTTGTATAATCACGTCATGTTTAATGAGCCTATTTAAGAGCATGCTTATTAGGGTTTCGTACCCAAAGGGTAAAATGGGACCCTATTACTAAGACTCCGCTGTCTGTTCGTCTGCCCGTCCGTCCGCCAGTCCGTCTGTATATCATAAACCGTGATAGTTAGACAGTCGAAATTTTCACAGATTATGTATTTCTGTTGCTGCTAAAACAACTTATACTTAAAAACAGAATAATATAAATATTTATGGGGGCTCCCATACAGCAAACGTGCTCTTTTTGCTTGTTTTTGCTCGATATTGATAACGGCAGCAGGTAGACGCTTGAAATATTCACAAAATATTTAGTTATATATTCACTTTAAAAATAAATAATTAAATTAAAATAAAACAAATATTAAGGGGAACTTCCATACAACAGACACTTTTTTTTGTCATTTTTATAGATAATGGTACGGAACCCTTTGTTTTCTATATCCAATTCTGCTAGCCGAGATATAGTCAATTATGAAAATGATGTAGTATTACAAGAAATACACATAAACGACTTGGGGCTCCTAATACTCCGTTTAATATGAATTCACCAAAAGTATTGACTTATATCAAAAAACCTTCTCCATTGACATTAACTCCATCAAGTATCAAACCTTTGTTTTCGGTGATTGCTAATGATCCTTCTGACAGCATAAATAATACTCCCGTACCTTCACCCTGTTGTGATTTTTCAGAATCTCCAAAAAGATTAAATGATACTTTGGTGCCGACTTCTTCCAAAGATACTGTGAGTGTTCTCACACCTGAAATTTGTACGTCCACCCAGGAAAATCTTCCTGATTCGCATATAGATAACGCCCTTAGCAATAACATGTTGTGCAATTTCCTCGCCTGTAACGTTCAATAATAGTAGTACAGTACGTCCAGTAATACCATTCTGCAGTATCTACCCCAGAAAATAATAAACCTAGGTCGAAAAAAAGAAATGATGTGGGTCTCAAACGTCTTAAGTGTGAAGATGAGTGGATAGTTAGAGATAGAAAGAGAACGTTTATGTCACAAAAGTTTGGAGTATACGACATCAATAGGTACTCGTCTGGGTAGGTGCCACCCTCTCATCAGATATTCTCCCGCTAAACAACAGTACTTGCTATTGTTATGTTCCGGTTTAAATGGTGAGTGGGCAACTCTAATTACAGGTACAAAGGACATAACATCTTAGTTCCCAAGGTTGGTGGCGCATTGGCGATGTAAGCGATGATTAACATCTCTTACAATGCCAATGTCTATGTAACCGTTGGTGACTACTTACCATCAGGTGGCCCATACGCTCGTACGCCTTCCTATGCAATACAAAAAAAAATAGGAAAACCAAAAGCAGTCAATGCGTCAATTGTCTAATCACAATGTGCTGGGGTACTGGAGATCACGCCAAACAATGGCAAATCATCGCCAAATATGTGATACAAAAACGTAAAAAGACTGCCACTAACGTCGAAAGCAAATATAGTCATCGATCACACACTTCGCATTACTAGCTTCGCATAGATTCTGACAATGCCATCATACTACAAAAAGTTTGGAAACAATGTTTTTGAACACCTTAATTTAAGTAAAGATTTTGTTTATACTGCAAAGATTTTACTGACGTTACTGATGGTCGGCACAAAAACCATAACTATGTTATTTCAATCGACATGTCGTATTATAATAATTATTATTATAGCTCAACGGAAAGTTAAAGAATACGCTAACTTGTGCCACAGTTCGATGTATAGTACGCTATATATAATTTGACGGCTTTTAATACGATATTCGCCAGTGACGCATGTACCGTTTAAACAAAGCTAACTTGAATAACTTGATATTTAGCATAAATATTTACAATATGATGTCTTGTAAGTATATATATAAACCTAAGGTTATGATAAGTGCATAATATATTTTAAAATTATTATTGCAATGTAATAAAAATAACACTTTTTTAGGACTATGCTCCGCCGTAATACACTACGCTAACATTAGTTAGAGTTTTGTAGTATGTTAAATATTATTGAGGAATTACGTGTATAAACGGCTAACTTGCGCTAAATCAAAAAATATAAATAATTAAGAAAAAATAAATATGAGAAAATATAATGAATAAATTAACTATTAACGGTACCAAATTTGAAATAAGTATCTTAATTAATATAAAAGTTTCTTTAAACGCCTCTCCTGTAAAGTACACATTTTAGAGTTAGCGTAGTATAAATTGCTGGTGTCGATTTGTCAGTTGCATTGCATATTACTTTATCAATATGTATTACAGATAAATAAAATTATTGTAAACCTCGGATAAGATCTGTTCAGTCGAAATCAGTATCGAATGATTTACGAACACATACGTACATACATATGAAATAGTATTACGTATTATTAATGTAAATCATTATAAAATAGAGATCATATTCGATATTAAAAAGTATATACTATATATTGTATAAAAAATATTATATTTTTTTCAGGTAATTTCTATTATTATACTGAATAGCTACTATAGCCATCTGTCGTTACGTAGCCGAAATAAAATTTTAGAAGCGCCCTCTACTTGTGTTTACAGTGCCATCTATTGTTATATAGCTATAAACTAGTACACTAAATTAAATTTTAATTACATTATAAATCAAAAGTAATATAAATTAAAAATATATATAAAAATAATAATTATTTTTATTATAAATGTTTAAATATTTAAGTAAAAAAATTTTAAGTAAAAAATAAATTTCAGTAACGCCATCTAGTATCGAAAAGATTTCTACAATATGCGGACTATTCAAAGAAAGTATTTTTATATAAATAAATTTCCCATAACCTTTAGGTTTGTAGCTTACTCGCCCACGCTGCTCCAATGCGGGTGTGTATACATACAATTATTGTATTAAAAAAAAACACCCGCTGAGTTTCTTTCGCCGGTTCTTTCCGGTCTGAGGGGCTTATTTCCGAACCAGTGGTAGATTTATGACAATCAATAAGTAAGCGTAACACTTCTATATTGAATAAAGATTTTTGATACAGTTCTATAGGCCATACTATGCAGGTTTCCTCACGATGCTTGCCTTTACATAAAAATTCAGTGATACTTTCTCGTCTTGTCTAACCATTACGTCTCTAATCCTTACTACTAACTATTAACAATTATAAACTTGATATTATCTGTTCATATTAAGCATCAATGAAAGTGATTCTGTTAACCCTCAAGTCTTATAAAGTAAAAAAAGTAACATCCTGTTAATGTCCCACTGCTGCGCTAAGGCCTCTACTCCCTTTTTGAGGAGACGGTTTGGAGCTTATTCCACCACGCTGCTCCGATGCGGATTGGTGGAATTCACATGTGGCAGAATTTTGAGTGCAATTTGATACATGCAGGTTTTCCTTCACCCTCAATCTCGAGATGAATTATAAACACAAATTAAGCACTTGAAAATTCAGTGGTGCCTACTAGTTAATAAGTTATTAAATGACTGTAATCTTTAGTTATTATATAACGAAAACAATCAACTATCATAACATTATTATACTGTTATTACGTACAATTAAATCAGCTCTAGGTGGTATTTAATACACAGGTAGACTAACAAAAAAACCTCATTGGAAATTCTTATCTTATAAGATTTATGATAAAAATATAATCTTACATCATCATCAGGCAATCAATATCCACGACTAGACATAGTCCTCTCCAAGGTGCATCAAAGGTTCTCACCTTCTACATCCAGTCAGATCCCTTCACGTCCAATATCGGTTCTTGGCTGAAAGACCTACTATGCTTTCATTTTACATATAGTAATTAAACTGTTCGTTCCATCTTCCTTCATTATCTGGTCATTAATAATTATGCGCTATATTTTTCCACCAAAAAATGCAAATTGGGAATGCTGGACTTGGCTGAACAATTAGACCAGTTTGTCCAGCATCAATTCCAGTTGGAATATAATTGTAATCATTTTCGAAAATTGACAATTAATTTTGACGTCATACGATATTTTCAAAGCCTTCTCGTTATAAGAATACTTCCTCAGATGATAATAATATTTTTTTTATTATATAGGTTGGCCGACGAGCTTTTGGGCCACCTGATTGTGGTCACCAACGCCCATAGACAATGGCATTGTAAGAAATGTTAACCATTGCTTACATCGCCA
Source organism: Nymphalis c-album (assembly GCA_963151315.1). Taxonomy (NCBI): domain Eukaryota; kingdom Metazoa; phylum Arthropoda; class Insecta; order Lepidoptera; family Nymphalidae; genus Nymphalis; species Nymphalis c-album. The sequence continues at coordinate 6,350,002 of OY720611.1, read as the reverse complement.
ATGCGCCACCAACCTGGGGAACTAAGATGTTATGTCCCTTGTGACTGTAATTACACTGGCTCACTCACCCTTCAAACCGGAACACAACAATACAAGGTACTGCTGTTTTCCGGTAGAATATCTGATGAGTGGGTGGTACCTACCCAGACGACCTTGCACAAAGCTCTACCACCAAGTGAAAAGATGTCGGGATGCACTACCAGTATTAACAAATACGAGCCAATCACAATCAATATTTCGCCGCTAATTGCAGATAATTATATGATATATCCCTTGGTACGGTCACAAATTACATTACTAAGAGAGTATGCCGTCTGTGTGTGTGTGCAATGGTTCACTGAACATTCAGACCGGACCAGGTCAATAGATAATATTACAGTTTCGTGTTAACATTATTAGTAGATACCCAACCAGGAACCTTCACTTACAGATATGATGTTATAAATTGTTGTTAGCCTTTGTAAATGAATTACTTTTACAATTGGTGGTACTTTATTATTAAGACCTCATCAATACTTTTCAAGTAAGAAAAATTGAAACCTATTATATTTAAACAATAACAAATATAAGTATTTCAATAAGTAAATAATGTATATATTCTTTTTGTACGAAATAAGTAAAGGAGCGAATTAATGGCCCATTTGGCCATGTGTTCGTAATACAATAAAACAATGTGCATGGGTCGTAGAGGCGGCGTCACACGTAGGCGACGTGGGCAAATGCCTACGCCTAACGGCTGAAAAAGGCATTTACGCGGTTCACATGAAATGCCCAGTGCACCGGAATACCCACTAAAAAACTAGCGGTACTCTCACCGAAAAAAAGTCCCCTCAAGAGACGGTGAAAGTACGGTTGGATTTGAGTGGGTTTGTTATAATATTTATCACAAGTTTACATCTGTTATTTTACCCCCAAGTTAAGGGGGGAGGTTACTCTTTATATACCCTTGACAACGTGTACGCATAATTACATAATTATCGGTTTAGTAGTTAAGACGTGAAAACGTAACAAACAAATAAGCTCACATTCGCATCTTTAACATTAGTTAGGATAAGGCTTATAAATTTATAGATAATTATTACTAACTTAATTTAAGTAACATTGCCCACGAAATAACTTTCTAAGTGAAATCGTTGTCAGCAACGTTAAGTGGATATGAGCCGTCAATCCGGCGGCAGTAGGCCACTACGACTGACCGGTCAACGACCCCGGGCGAGATGTGGAGCGGACGTCTTCCTAAATATATCATATTAATTTAATGAATACAATACACCGACTAGATTATATACAATACACCACATTAGATTTGTTTTTTAATAAGATTTATATACTTGTATTAAATTGTATTAACTGTAAATGGTTCGTGGACCACCTGATTGTTAGTGTTCACCAACGCCCATAGACATTGACATTGTAAGAAATGTTAACCATCGCTTCCATCGCCCACTTACCTTGAGAACTAAGTTTTTATGTTTGTGGCTGTAATTACACTGGCTCACTCACCCTTCAAACCGGAACACACCAATACCAAGTACTGCTGTTTTGCTGTAGAATATACCCAGACGAGCTTGCACAAGTAAAATTCTACCTGCACTCCTTTTGAGGATTTTGAGATTTAGAATTTAATCCATCGCGCTGATCCAAAGTTGGTTTTCTGTCTCTTTTTAACATATGTATACGTAATATTCCTTACGTGTTGCGTGAATTGTACTATTGATAACAAGTCATTCTTATATAATCTAATTAGAAAAAACCCAATCAGATTTTGACTGAACAAGATTAACATTTACGATAAAGCAGTTACAATTATATCAACAATAACAAGCATGATATAAAATTGACGATAACATTTTAAAAAAAATTGTCAAGTGGTTAGAAGGCGTGTATCTTAATCGATGGTCTTAGGTTCAAGCCCGGTCTAGAACGACTGAATTTTCATGTGCTTAATTTGTGTTTATAATTCATCAAAACATCCCGAGGAAACCTGCATGTGTCTTATCTCACTTAAATTCTGCCATGTGTGTATTCCACCTTCTCTCTCTCTCTCTCTCTTCAAAAAAGGAGAGGAGGACTTAGCCCAGCGGTGGGACACAAGCTTTTACTAAGTATACAGATAGTAATCAGTTTGTTTAAAAACGTCCTTAATTAATTAAGTTTATTGTCAATATAATCGTCTAAGATATTGAAAGTAGACTTCATTGTTATTAGACTTACTAGTTGTCTCCACAGACGTGCCGCGCTTTTGTTGTATCTTTCTACAGGTTTATAGTTTGGTAATTGTAAGTGCCTGCATGATTATGTTTCCAGCCAGCATCTCATTTTACCGTGATATTTTGTGTCTGCTGTCTTGCTCACAGGCTGTCCAACTATTGTCTTTGCCCCGAGCTTAACTGGTTACGTATCGTTCTTTTTACTAATAAAAAAAAAAACATTATAAGCCAACCAAAATTAGTTGGCTATTCCTGGCCTTAACTTTGAATGATACATGCGTGTATCATAATGTTTGTCGTATTATTTGACATGTATGTAAACTGCTCCGTTGGGTTATAAAGTTATAAAGGTAGCCTTCCTCAATAAACAGATTATCTAAATCGGACGTTTCCTGTTTATCGCTTTTCATATAAACTATCCAAGTTAATGATATAAATATTATTTTAATATAATTATCCAAATTAACACAAAAATTAATGATAAAAATAATAATACTAGCTCATTCATCTTCACACAAAGACAATGGTACCTTTGTACCAACTTTCGCCGGCGAATTTTCCCAACCGAAATGACTTAAAAACCTTCAAGAAGAGAGCGTACCCTTTCCTAAAAAGCCGGCAACGCATCTGCATGTCCTCGGATGTTGCTGATGTCCATGGGCGGTGGTAGTCACTTTCCATTAGGTGAGTCTCCTGCTCGTTTGCCCCCTCTTACATAAAAAAAGTACCTAGAAGAGATAACACTTACATTGCCAACGCTACACTAACCATAGGATCTAATCTAACGTTATGTCTCTCGTGTCTGTAATTACACTGGTTCACTTACCATTCGAGCAAAAATATGTTGTCCTGCTAACCGATTTTTGTCACGTCAGTCATTTTCAAAGGTCTGCCTACTACATTTACCTACATTTAGGTCTAACTGCATCACATGCTTTCCGAGGTACGAAAATGTAAAGTCACTCATCAATTAAATTACGAATGTTTCTTGAGTGAGGACAATGAGGATGATATTAATTAAGGCAAAAGTTCAAACAAGTAAATTAATAAAGTGTATATATGTAATACAAATGATTATTAAATTACATTCAAATATTTTTAAAAGAAATATTATTAATATCCAATTAATTTTGTACACCAACAGCTGGACAAAGGTTTCTTCTATTAAGATTAGGATATAACTATAACAAAAATATAATAATTTAGACCGAATATATCTTCTTCAAAATTTTTCTTATCGTAACAAAAAAAAACATAATAAATTTAGGTACATTAAATCAGACACCGTCTCCACAGTCGCCTCTGTCCGAGGGTCACCAATCGCCTGACAGGACGTCTAGCAAACAAACCACATTGCTAAATTAATACCTACAATTGCCTTCACTTGGCAATCTGCATTCCTTCACTTAGTGACTTTAGGCCTAAGTTTGATTTTATTACTCAATTAAAAAAACAATAATTTTCTCCCAACATAAAAATAATAGTTTCCATCCTCGACTTCGTCCACGTGTTAAGGGGGAGGAGGGGGTACCTTATGTCCTGTTATGTACCCCCTGACGATGTGTATGCAAAATTACATAATGACCAGTTGAACATTTAAGGTGTGAAAGTGTAACAAACAAACAATTTATAAAGTAAGTAATTTGAAGTACATATATATGTCATTTTTTAAATAAAAAAAAAAAACAATAATGAAATGGATAATTTACTTAATAGATTAACAGATTCTAAATGTGAATTAAAACGAAAATCTCCAATACAATTATCTTAATTTGGTATCCTACTCGTGGAATGAGTTACTTACGAGATACAACATGTAGAGACGCTGTTCCTTTAATTATTATAATTATTACAGCCAGTGTCGCTATCTGACGTACATAATTGTGTGCTACACTTGACATGACTTTTTAATTTATCCTTCCAGAATATTCCGCATTACGATAATCAGTTGTAAATATATAACCTCAAATAAAATAATAATTATTAGTTATCTACTTAGAAATACTATACGAATAATACTGCCTCGTTGGTCTAGTGGCTAGATATAAGGTCGTGGACTCGGTGGCCCTGGGTTCAAATCTCAAATGGGACTAATAAAATGGTATTGGAATTTTCTCTCGAAAAATTGTCAATAGCAGCGCGGAGTCTGGAAGTTTGAAGTGTGTTCACTCCCGTGCCTCGGAAAGCACGTAAAGCCGTTGGTCCTGAACTCTTTCCGGTCGTTTCGGATTGCCATCCCATCGGGTTATGAGAGGGAATAGAGAATGCACCTGTATTGCGCATACACATGACGTATAATATCTGCTGCACAGATGGCTAATCTCTCTTGCGATTGGCCGCCGTGGCCGAAGTCGGTCAGGAGGACCATAATCAAACATTACTTACAAGACGATCAGATTCTAAATAGGAATTTTAACGAAATTCTTCATTCCTCTTCTCACTTACGTCAATATGTACATACGCTATTTTAATGCGTATCCTTTAGTTTGTTGTTTTTAATGTTTACAACCTGACCACGTGACTTATCGTTGAGAGATGTCATTCTCATACATTTGTTTAGTTTTCTATTAGCGTTTACGATTGTAGAATGTCAACTTGGCAAGGGGCTCTGTTTCCACTGATTTTTTTCTGATTGTATTTATAATTCATCTCGTGTTCATCGATGATCTCAAAGAATATAAATAATATGACTTGTCGGATGAACCTCTGCCACATATAATTTGTGTGTGCCTTAACGTGGTAGATAAACTATGTAAGAGGCTTTATCCACTGGACGTTAACAGATTTTCCTTTTTTCAATATAATTTAAAAAAGAAGATAACACATATTCCATACAACATGTCACTATGTATAGATATATTAGTTATATTCCATGTACGTATGTTTGTTGATATTCATGCATGATATTATAAATATGTACCTATACTAACTTAATTCGTATTATTAATAATTATTATTTAATTAATAAAGGAGAGAATCGGCGTGATTTTCACTTGGTGGTTGGTGCCTGGTGGCAAGCCCACTTATTCTTTATTCTACTATATGTATGTATCGTTGTATTCCGGTTTGAAGGGTGAGTCAGCCAGTGTTGCTGTAAGCACACGGGTATATATATCTTAGTACACAAGATTGATGGCGTATTGACGATATGTAAGATGGTTAATATTTTTACAGCATCTTTATAATACTAGCACTACCATAGTGACCAACTAACGCCCATTTATAAGTCTGTCTGAAAAAAAAATTTGTTAACTTTAAATAAAGTCAAAACAATTCTTATCTGTGTATGAAAATTTTAATAAATTATTGCCAAATATTAATAACTAATAAAGCATAACATATATACATAAAGGAGAGTATTAAATTTTTATTTACTTGAGATACAAAAAGGTCCTAGGTAGAATTTTGATAGGTATGAAAGTTAACTCTTATTATTATTATTTTATTTAACTTCAATTGGTCAGCCTATTGCTTTTTAATGTTTGTTTTATTTTATTAATTTATTATTTTTTATTTTTGTAAATTGCCTAAAAAAAATACCCACCCATAAAAATTATGACACTTCCTAAACTACCTAAAACACAGCACTTAAGATGGAATGGCAAATTAAATCTTACATATTATGTACCTAAACTAAAATATATCTTTTTGAGAATAAATGTTTTTAAATCTAACATAAACTCTCTTAAGTAAACATACGTAAGTAGTACCTATAATGCAACGGTTGATATATTTTTAAATTTCATAAAATAGCTACCTAAATGTAAGGACATATTTACAATTCAATACCTTACCTACAAGCTTTAAAATTTAAAAACAAATAAATAAATATAACTTTATTTACATATTAAAGGATAACATATTAGGATTTTTTTTATATTTAAATAAATAAGTAGGTTCTAGTTAATTGCATTATTAGTATAATTTAAATAAATTTAACTTTAATAAATATTTAAAAAAAAAACAGCGACATTTTATCATAATATTCTTACTTTTTTAGTGGTAAGATAGGTCTTTTATATAAATAAATTTAAAAATCTTACTTGCCATATTAAAATAACTGATTTTCTTACTCCAAAAAATAAAACTTTTACTAACGTAAAATCAGACATCTTGAAATTCCAATGTCGACATTCCAGCTCGTTTTACCGAACGAGAATCCAATAAAAACCTACCCTTTTCAAACTTCTTCCAAACTTGATCCACTATCAAAACTATTTAGCCACGCCCGTCTATACGAAGCAACTATAAATATATCCATCTCTCTCTATTACATTTGCGTTCTCATTCGTGAAGCGAGACACCAAGATTTATGTTGTAACCTTTGTTAATATAGTTTTATAATGTAATTCCAAAAGAGCATATAACAATGTTACATTCAAACCAATTTCAACCTTATCGAAAACTAGTAGAGTATATATTTAAAAGTTTTAATTTGTTTTTGTTTCGTTTCATAATCTAATGAAGATGGAATAGAGGAACATTTTTACGCGAGCGATTCAGTAGCGTAAGGTGACGTCGTAAGAGCTATAGTAGCGTAAAAATGGGTAACTTAAGACGTTCTAGGAAAAAAATACGCGGCAGCTAGTTACTCTATATCGACGTCTTGCGCAAGATGGCGGTGCCAGAGGCGTTCGAAATTTGAATTTCTCTTAGGAATAGGTGGGGTGTTTATTTTATAGGGATCTTGATATGTTGGTTGGTTTCCAGCGTTTCGGGCGCTTCGAAGCGCTGCGCAATTTTGTATGAGATTGTACATCAAGGCCGTCTAATAGGAGAAATAATTTTGTTAGTAGCGTCGACTGCTTTTCTTTTATAAGTACATTCGAGTTATAACTTTAAATAACTATTTTTTTTTATAGTTTTACGTACACGTATATAGGTATGGCACATTTTTATATTTACTTAAAGGTAAATTATTAATCATGATTGAATGAATGATTAATGATTTTCATGACAATACTTTAATCGTCATGAAAATCTTTATTTTTAACTGGAGGTGCGCAATAGTTGAGCTACGCTTTTTTTATTGCATAGGAAGGTGGACGTGCGTATCGGCCACCTGATGGTAAGTGGTCATCAACGCCCATAGACATTGCCATTGTAAGAGATGTTAACCATCACTTACATCGGCAATACACCACCAACCGTGGAAACCAAGATGTTATGTCCCTTGTGCCTGTAATTACACTGGCTCACTCACCATTCAAACCGGAACACAACAATAGCATATACTGCTGTTTTGCGGTAGAATATCTGATGAGTGGGTGGTACCTACCCAGCTAGGTACATTATTATTAGCTACAATTTAGCACCTGGCTGTAGGTACTTATTAATATTTTTTTATAAAGTTACAAAATAGAGGCGTGCCAATTCGATCGATGATTATATTAGAATAGGTACGTTACATACAATTCCAATCAGTATATACATATATTAGTATATATATAACAATTTTATTACGTAATTTGTTATTCTATATTAGCACTGATAGTAGGTACCAACTTAAAGTACATACCTATCTACATATATAAGTAATATATAAAATACTAGTTATTGCTAATTGTGGTAATTGCATTTGCTCCGTCCGTCCGTTTAAGAAATGTAATAGGTTGCGACGCGAAAACTTTTTTTTTTTTTTTCATTTATTGTTATTATGACTAATTTAATAAGCCGAGATGACCCAGTGGCTACAACGCGTCGATCTTAACCGATGATCGTGGGTTCAAACCCGGGCAGGCACCACTGAGTTTTCAAGTGCTTAATTTGTGTTTATAATTCATCTCGTGCTTAACGGTGAAGGAAAACATCGTGAGGAAACCTACATGTGTGAAATTTGACACAAATTCTGCCACATGTGTATTCCACCAACCCGCATTGGAGCAGCGTGGTGGAATAAGCTCTAAGACCTTCTCAAAAAAAAAACAAAGTAGAAGAGGCCTTAGCTCAGCAGTGGGACATTAACAGGCTGTTACTATGACTAATTTAAAATGTATAGAAAAAACATTTCCAGGGTTTGAATTTAATTCTAATTTAATTAATAATATAAATAATAAAAATATATGCGATTAAATATTTATATTTTGAGTTAATAAATTAATGTTATAATTCTGGAACCATACTTAATATTCAACAATCTGCCTCTTTGGTCTAGTGGCTAGGATTAAGGCCGCTAACTCGGAGGTTCTGGGTTCAAATCCCAGGTCAGGCCAATAAAATGTGATTGAGATTTTCTGTCGAAAACTCTTAGTAGCAGCTCGGAGTCTGGAAGTTGGAAGTGTGTACACTCCCGTCCCTCGGAAAGCACGTAAAGCCGTTGGTCCTGCGCCTGAACTCTTTCCGGTCATGTCGGGTTGCCGTCCCATCGGATTATCAGAGTTAGGGAATAGAAATTTGGCAATGCAAACAAAGATAAGTCTTTGTTGCATCTCTAAAAAATGGAATATTTATCAGCATGACATATGACCATTTAATTTTACATGCGACCTTTGAAATTAATATTACAGCGATTTGTCAATATTACAATTCATTTTTAGTATTAAATGTAGTTGTATTTCTAGATTTTCATGCTGATTTGCGATAATTGTAATTGTATAATGTCGTATGTAACAAATAAGTTACCTCTTTAAATGTTTTACTAAGTATTTTTTAATGGTTATTTATAAATGGAGGTAGGTATGTATTAATACTATAATATAATATTGTGTGCTACCGGATAAAAAGCGTTATCTTATAATATAGGTATATAACCAGATTGTAAATTTAGACAAACATATGAACGGATTAGATACAATTTTATGCTCAGTGATAGAGCTTTGCGTTGAATAGCAATACTTAGTAGTGTTTTGTTCCAGTTTGCAGTGTGAGTGAGGCAGTGTAACTTCGAGGGACATCTTGGTTCCAAGGTTGGTGGTGTATTGGCTATGTAAAGAACGATTAACGCCACTCACCTTCAGATGACCTATTTAAAATATATTTAGTAGATAAGGTAAGTACTTAGTACATATTACTTACAACGCCAATATTTATTGACAGAGGTGACTTACCATCGTTTGTTTTTGTTTAGTCATGTCTTTTAATTAAAATTTATACTTCGTGATTAAATATAGACTGCACTTATAATTATACTAATTAATAATTAAAGTAAAAACTTTAATATTATCAGAAGCAACAACCGGTGTATATAGGTCAGTAAGCTTTCTTTGTTATTTATATAATTAGGTATATTAATATGGGATGTCAATTGATTATGAAACCTGTGAAGTTGCCGCGCTTTGACAATGTAGTCTTATGTTTGTGCGAGTCGATAAAAGGATTGCGTGCGGAGTGAATTATTGCGTTATGAGACATTGGACAAGGACGTAACACGTTGTTATGATGCATAGTTTTTGCAAATGACCTATTCAATGCCCAGTAAGATGCATCTAATATGATTGAAGAAGAAATATAACTCATTCAAAGAAGTTTATTAGTCGTAGTTATTTAATTATCTTGTATTGTTGTTATTGTTCTTAATTTTAATTTTGTTATTTGTTGTTTGTCTGCCTATATAATTGTTTGTAAAGGAGCACGTAGACTATAACTATTAAACATTAGGTATATATATACCTAGTTTACTGCGTAATGTAAGCTTGAGATGATGATATGTGTACTTATTCCGTGGTGGAGATTCTAATAAAAACAGAGTATGTATCTACTTACAAAAAGTCGTATGTGTTTTTTCGAATAATTTAATACTTAAAATATAAAATCGTAAGTAAAGTTAGGTTATAATAAATCTTTCTAGATTTATATGTCTATATTGAGATGTATGATAATGTTACTGATTGTAATATAACAATAGAAGATTTAGATAAATATTGTGAAATGTCGAAAAATTATGATTAGTTATAGTTACCATGGAAACAGAAACAGCAGAAATATTAATGTCATACTTATTAAAAAACGATATGTCTGTCTTGTTAGACAAGGGGCTAGCTTATGTGGTAAAAAAAATCCGAGAGCAGCCCGGAGTTTAGAAATTGGTTGTGTGTCCTCGGAAACCTCGGGAACCTCGGAAAGCACGTCAGGCCTTAGTCTACCGCCTAACCTCTTGGGCATTTCATATCATTAGTAATAGGTACAGCTATAGTAGTATATTCCGATTTCCGGAGTTTTATTTATTTAAGCTTTTTAGGAAACATTTTTTTTACGTCTAGGTATATAAACTTAACATCAATTCTGATAAGCTACTGAAAAGTTTTTATGCCTATATAGGTCTCTTTTTTAATAACACTGAGCAGTGTGAATAATCGTATATACCTAATAAAAAAATATATTGACTATTATATTATGAAACAAGAAGCTCTGTAAAATGCAGGTAGTTTGAAAGAATACAATCAGCAGTCCTTTATTGATCAAAACTTTTTTTTTCTATATATATAGGTGTACCTACCTACTTATAAATATATAGAAAAAATATATTATATATATATATATATATATATATATATATATATATATATATATATATCAATCAGTACTTAAATACCAAGGAATTAGAAATTTCATTTTAAATATCTTGTGTGAACTGACCTTTAATCTCATTTTAGAGGCTCCTTTTTTGCACAAAGTTGAGTAAAACTATTTCTTATTCGGAACATTACAAGTATTACATTGTTATTCAAGTATACAATTACTACACTAAATTTACTACAATCAACAACTCACCCCATTTCTTTCGACACAAAAATATATCACAAAAAGACCTGTTCCGCGCAACAGGTTAAGAAAACGCCACGTAAAAAGACTTTCACACAAGCAATCGGGTTCAATCCGGCTCGAACCGGATTCAACCAGTTCTGCTTTGATTTGGTTCATTTTCGAGAAGTACTTGATATTATGGGAATCTTAAGGTCGTCGGTGTCATGAGAATTTTATCGTTATTTGAATAAGATCTGGATTTACTTTTACAATTGTGTTTTATTATCAATTCATTTGATTTTTAATAACAGGTTAGTTTGTTCATGATTCCTGAATTTGTGGGAAAGAAAAATATGGCGAACCAGTTAGTAGTGGTGTTAACTATAAGTAGATTTATTAGTCAATTATCAATCTTTTTATAGCGTAGGTAGGCAGACGAGCATATGGGCCACCTGATGGTAAGTGGTCACCAACGCCCATAGATAATGGCATTGTAAGAAATGTTAACCATCGGTTACATCGCCAATGCGCCACCAACCTTGGGAACTAAGATGTTATGTCCCTTTTGCCTGGATTTACACTGGCTCACTCACCCTTCAAACCGGAACACAGAAATACAAAGTACTGCTGTTTTGCGGCAGAATATCTGATGAGTGGGTGGTACCTACACAGACGAGCTTGCACAAAGCTCTACCACCAAGTAATATTAATTATTTTTATTGTCACTATGCTACTTATCTGAATTAAAGTTTATTTTATTTTTTAATATCGTTAAGTAATTAGTCTGAAAATATATTATATTTTTTTAATTACTGTTTACTGTTTTAGCAATACATATACATACATGTACATATATTTGATATAATTATTCTGTATATATATATAAAATATCAAAGATCTCTCAAGATAAAAAGTAAATATATAAGATATATACTATCTAGGAACATTATAATAACAGATACTTATTTACCTTTTTAAAAAAGAGACGGCGTGTATTAGTTGCTTTAATTCCGAAACTAATATCCGAAATAAAAATATAATGATCAATATTTTTGTAATACATATAACAGCCCTATTGCATCCATATAGTGACAGAAATGCTTGTTTATTCGTCCATAGAATCGGAATTTGGTTACAAAGGATGCTTGTCACCATTCCACGCGGGTTTGATTTGAAACCGTAACAATATTAATGACATTTATTTAACATAACCTATTAGTAGGTAAATTTTTGTAACTGTTTCATTTTAAACTATTTCAACCAACCAATTATGGATGAGAAATTTTGCACAGTTATTTAATGAATAATACATAAATGTTTGATTTACAAAAGTAAAGTAAGAGTCTATAAATGTCTTATAGATGGGCTCAGAAGTAAAACCTCTCTCTTTGAGAAACCTTGGTCCTTGGACCTTATTCTACCATGCTGCTCCAATGGATGGTGGAAACACAGGAGGCAGATGCTCAGTAAGGACTCATACTGGGCTCATCACAATGTTTCCTTCATCAGCGGTGAATGAAATGAATGTTAAGAACTAATTAAGCACATGAAAATTCAGCCGCATATATCTCTCTCTTGGATAATGGCATTAAGAAAATATAATGCCCCAGTGTATGGTAACTTACGACACACAATTCCTATTATGGTCTGCGTCGTAAGTCGCTTTTGTAGATTACAATCGAATTAGTTCAGAAAACCTCCATACCAATTAAAAAGGTTTTTTTTAAATATAGTACGTACGGGCTTAAAGTCCAAGTGACCATAGCCCTGAGAAAAGCTGAGAACAGGACGGAATGGAGGAAACTTATAAAGAACGTGATCCAGACCCTGGAACAGAGTGGACACGGCCTTCAGCAATGAAGAGTACGACGGAGAAGAGGACGTACGGGAGAATTGACCACCTTATGGTAAGTGGTTACGTAAGTGGCGCCCTAAGATACATTAACCTTCCTTACATCGCCAATTCGACACAAGTCTTGGTAACTCAAATGTTTTGTCCCTTGTGTCTGAAGTGTCACTGGCTTACTCGAACAACCGGAATACAACAATACTTTGATTGCTATATGGCAGTAGTAATATTTGACGAGTGATTGGTAACTAGACGGGCTTGCACAAAGCCATACCCATGTAGTAAAATAAAATAAAGTTCTAAGCAACAAAACATCAACATACCAAAAATAGCCATAATTATAAAGAATAAAATTATTATTTGTAAAAATAACTGATTAATAGAACATAAATATTTTCGTTGGACGACAAATGTTATATAATGATTTGTTTACAAACAGGAATGGAGATACGAGTATATAATATGTACGTAGGTCAGCTGATGCCCGGCTGCTGGGTCAAGGTTATCGTATTACCTAAATAATAAGTCTGAAACCGTGTCTGCATTAAATACTTAATATAGGTATATAATGTTAATTTAATGTTACCATGTTAAATAAATATTAAATGAAATATATACTAATAATAAATAAGAAGATTGAGTCTGTCAAAAGTACTAAACAAATATAAAACAAACTTTTATATAGGAGACGATTCAGCGCGTTTCGCTTAAAGGTTTTAATATATAATATTATGATATAAATAGTGTTATCCAATTTATATTTAGACGTTTATATTGTATTGACAAGACAAGAGTGAATTACAATTTCTTATAAGGTCCTCCTGACCGATTTCGGCCACGGCGGCCAATCTCAAGAGAAATTAGCCAACTGCGCAGGAGATATTATAGTGCACAAGTGTGTGCGCAAACACAGGTGCACTCTCTTTTCCTTAGCTCTCATAATCCGATGGGACGGCAATCCGACACGACCGGAAAGAGTTCAGGCGCAGGACCAACGGCTTAACGTGCTTTCCGAGGCACGGGAGTGTACACACTTCCAACTTCCAGACTCCAGGCTGCTACTGAGAAATTTCTGACAGAAAATCCCAATAACTATTTTTTGCCCGACCTGGGAATTGAACCCAGGACCACCGAGTCTGCGGCCTTTTATCAAGCCACTAGACCAACGAGGCAGTCAACACACAATTTCTTATACTATATACCTAAATGATAAAAAGCATGGAGTTTAGATTCGATTTTAAATAACAGTAAAGTAATGTTGAATGTAATCCTTTTATGAACAAGATATTGGATTGCCGAATTAGTAAATATATAATAGATATGTATTTAAAAAAAAAAATATTTTTTTGTTAAAGTTCCTAGTCGGTCCTTTTCTGTAGAACGCAAAACTTATCAGTTTCCCACTGGCACCACTTTAAGTTTTAATTGAATCTTTTAAACACGTTGGTAATTCAAAAGTATTAGATTGATAATGTGAATATAGTGAAATTTTCGTCCCAGAAGTTTTAATGATTGTTACAAATATACAAATCGAAATTATTTGAAATTAATATGTGATCTACGGAAAAACTAAATGAACTTATGTACTTTTTTCTAATATTAGTAGGTATTATATATCTATCTATAGCTTTTAGTTAGATTTTATTTGTCTGTCTTTTATAATAAATTGTTCGTCGCTGTACGCAGAATAATTAACAAAAGTTTCATCAGAATTGGATTAATAATTAACAAACGCATAGGTACTTAGAGGAGAAATATACAGTTATTAAAAAATATATAAACACTATATATAAGCAAATATATATATGTACCTACCTATAAATAGGTATGGAACAATATGAATACCAATAGATAATAATCGAATGTTCTCACAACACAACAATAGCACGTCCACAGTGTTTGAGGAGTTGAGGGACGGTGATTTACGTTTATCAATTTAACCGGCCTTGACCCCGATCTCTAGAGATGAACTGACCGCTTACATCTATATCGGTTTGGAACATATATAAAGGAAGCGAATGCTTATTTGAATTTAGAACAATTTTTTTTTTAAAGTACCTATGCTCCTATACATGTGCTTTGTACGATTACAAACAAACAGCCTAAAATTAATAAAATTGAAAGTAAATTTCGTGAAAGAAATATAATTCTATTATTTACAAATAAATTGATACTTTTTTTGTGTAATTCGAATGACCTTCTAGAATATTCTAGAAATATTTGAATGTATGAATCGTTAATACCGACCTGGTTGGATGTGTGGTGTGTTACGAATTCGTTTTAAATAATAAGTAAGAAATTTAGTAATGACTTTCAACTTTATTTAAACTGTTATAACATCCAATCAAAATTTTCTAAATTATTTTATTGTATAAAAAATTCCTGTCAAAATTATTGCATTGTTTTGCGAACTCTACGTATATGCAGCTCCATTGATATACATCTACGTAGTTTTTTTTTTTAAATATAGCAGATATGTAATTATATACCTAGATATTTGTTGCTCAACTTTACAGTTTATACTGTAAATGTAAATATTAATTATGTAAAAAAAAAACATCTTGTCGCAACATCAACCACCTTTCTTATAAGCGTTGCTTTCAATTAAACACAGATTTCAGTCTTTCTGTCGTTATGGATTTGACATTAGAGAGAAAGAGACAGTATTACTAAAGTTACTTAATGAACTCCTAAGTTTTATAAATAATGTCATGTTTCTTATTCAAAAACCAATTAATATATAATGTTGCTTTGCCGACTTCAATCCAATGATGTAGTACAGATATAATGTAAATAATTACGAAAATATAAACCAATATACGATAACAAAACAAAAATAAAATAAAGAAGTATATTTACATACGCGAAGTTCACGCGATTACAGAATAATCGCGATTACAGAATAATCTATCAAAGATTTACTCTAATATATAAGTATTGTTAATATATAATATGATACAAGAATATGAATTTAAATTGATTCTTTAGGTGTATTATAATCGACGACTCGATGACGCGATACTTCCAACTGTTAAATATACCTAGAGAAAGAATACATTTAATCAATACAGATATAATCAACGAACCTAAATCACAACCCTTTACAATAAAATACATTATATATTAAAATCCATTACATTTCAAAATTGCATTCATTTGAAATGAATATCAAAGTTACGAAAGGAGCACCCTATATAAACATCAATACATAAAACCGATCCACTAACAAAACAACCCGCATCTCAGAAAAGGAAATAGCGAACCGATAAGGACTCATTTCGAGACGTCTGCAAGACTAATGCTCCCCAAGGCTTATCGCACAAAAGGTACCCCCACCCCTCTTTATAGAATTTTCGGGCTTTCCTCTAAGGGGGACGACCCCCCTTTTTGCAGCGTACATTTTCATTTCCTTCATCTTTCCGCGCTCGAGGTATACAGAGACGAATTTAGATGAATGAATTATACTTTTGTTCAATATGTTTTCATAATATATTTATTGTATAGTATGTTACTGCTCTAAATTTAAAGTTACAAAAAAAAATTACACCTTCGCGGCGGTATGGCGGCCATTTGGAAACGTCGGAAAAGCATGGCACGATGATTATCTGTGCAAAAATTAGTCCGGTACATATTATGATTGAATTTTTGATTTTAAATTAACATCGTTTGGTCTCGTCGGTATGGCGGGCTGTAAGTCACACCGGAGAAGTATGGCATTACACTACCGCCTACTTCTTTTTCCATCGACTATCGGAAAATACAAGTTTTTTTGTAGAACAAATCGTTTAATTTCGGTAATTTATCCGACACATTCGATTAAGGCCCACGCGATTGGACCGCCAGTACCAGCCTATGACCTTGATTTCCTTTTAGTCATTACGTTACTAAGCCCCTGTAGTCGCCACACAGGCAAAAATGACCGGAAAATTTGTATCAGTATCTCCAGGTCTATTAAGAAAACAAAACTATGAAATAAATACAAAATTAAAAATAACCAACTAATCCATCACAGTCCGTCCCTGCATCCAATTCCCCGTCTTACAGCGCAACCTTAGACCCCCCTCCCGACCGCAACCCCCTCCCGTAGTTCGTTAGCGAACTTCCATACTTTGTAATATGCAAATGTCGAGTCTAAGGGGATGCTGTGTTAGGCGTCTTAAAATGAATTAATGACGCAGGTGATTTAGAGGGAGGTGAGAGCAGGTGGCTGGCAGACATTTGAGTTAATATTGATTATAATTATACCTATATTTGGTGCCTACTTTATGTACCAACGCTTATGTATTATTTCGTTTGTTTTATAGAGATAGAAGTATTAGGTATATATATGTATAACTTTGATGTATGCTATGAACTGTGATGGCCCAGTGGTTGGAATGTTAATCCTAATCAGTGATTGTGGGTTCAAACCAGAAACCAGAACAAGCACTATTTAATTTTATGTATTTAATTTTTGTTGATACTTTATCGTGCTCAGTAAAAGGAACTTTAACTGTCAGATGATGGTTCTCATGTATCAATTGCGTATTGGGGCAGCGTAGTAATAAGATACAAACGTTCTTCTCCAAAGAATTGTAAAATCCGTAGGATTGTAAAATAGATAATTTAATTTAATTCGACAAAGATGGAAAAAAATGTTTTATATAATAATGGTTGCTATGTTGTAATTTATGTTAATATACCGAATGTATCATCTTTTAAATATAATCAACACCTGACACTTTTTTTCTTTATTAATTATATATATTTATTCAGAATTTTCGATAGAAAATCTCAATAACATTTTATTGGCCCGACCTGGGAATTGAACCCAGGACCACCGGATCTGTGGCCTTATATCTAGCCACTAGACCAACGAGGCAGTCATAGCTATTTAGTATTCAAATAGTTTAATTTTACTTATATTTGATTCGTACATACGTAATTTTGTTTGAAAGAAAAATTAATTCCACTAGCTCAAAATTAAATAAACAAAAGATTAAGATCATAGTTATAGAGTTAATTATTTATTTTGTTATATATATATATAATCGGACGCTGACCTTATCTGACGCTCGATATCTTACGCTTTCTTGTCTAACCTACACATAAAAAAGTAAAAGTAAATAATGTAATACGATGAGGATTTTTGAATAAACATGAGTTATTTGTTTATCCGACACATGCTCTCCTCACGATGTCCTTCTAGCACGAACAGGGGGGTGAATTCTACTAACAAATTGTCACTTTATCGCAATCGAATCGAAGCCATTTATCCTTTTTGCTATTCATTAAATTAATTATCGACTATTGACATATAAGTTAAGGATTGAAATAAGAGTTTGGTTTTGACATAGCGGTATATATTAATTGACTGCCTCGTTGGTCTAGCGGTTTGATATAAGGCCGCAGACTCGGTGGTATTGGGTTCAATTCCCAGGTCGGGCCAATAAATATTTATTGGGGTTTTCTGTCAGAAAATTCTCAGTAGCAGCTCGGAGTCTGGAAGTTGGAAGTGTGTACACTCCCGTGCCTCGGAAAGCCCGTTAAGCCGTTGGTCCTGCGCCTAAACTCTTTCCGGTCGTGTCGGATTGCCGTCCCATCGGATTATGAGAGCTAAGGAAAAGAGAGTGCACCTGTGTTTGCGCACACACTTGTGCACTATAATATCTCCTGCGCAGTTGGCTAATCTCTCTTGAGATTGGCCGCCGTGGTCGAAATCGGTCTGGAGGACCTTATATATTAATATATTATAGGTTCGGTTCCGATTCGAATAAATATAGAACAGACAATGTTGGATTGAAATCGAATCTGGATCTGAATCAGGAACGCATCGTTATCGTTATGGATTAGTAGAATTCAGCTCCTGTATTGAAACTCATTTCAATTCATTCGCGGTGCCTCTAGAATGTTCTGTTAAGATTTATTGCGAGAGCATCCTAATCTTTGTGTGGCATTAACGTGTTTAAATATCATACGAGCTCTATTTTTAAACGCAATTAGGACTACAATCCTTTGTAACGCAAAACCATTGTTACACTCTGAATATTTTATTTGTCATGTCTCATAAATCGATGAACGCCTGCTGCACGCACGAAAAATAATGACTTATTGTCACATTCCGCCTGAGTCGAGCGTGCAAGCGAGAGCGCATAACAAGCGATAGAGAGGCACGTTCTGCCTTAGCGTTCGGCTTGTGATCTATCTCCCTTCCACTCCATCGGCCGATGCTTCCGAATATTCATCAATGTTTTCTTATGACGTTATCTCGCAAAATTATCGTCCGTAAACCGTTTTTTATCTTAATTAAATGTCGATGGATCAAATACCACACTATTACTTATTTATAAATCTATTTTAATAATAGGTTTTGATGTTTTTATGTTTAACGGTATTAGATTGAAGAGTTTTCCTTAAGTATTCTTATCATATCGTCTTAATGTTGACACTTCAATAATCTGTAATGTTCATAACTTTTAATTAATATTAAAAAAATATTAAACGAATTAAAATACAAAATACTTTATTCAATATTGAAGTATAACACTTTCTTATTGATTACCACCGGAAACTACCACCGGTTCGGAAAAGAAACAGCCTTAGGAAGAACCGGCGAAAGAAACTCAGCGGGTTGAAGTATTCTTTTTTGTGTATCATGTAGGTATTATTAACTAAAAATATCCATGCGGCGATCGTCTCATTTGCAAGGTATGCTATCATCCATCCTGTGTACCAGTCCGTGCGAGTGGGAGCCTGGTAATCTGTAAAACAGTTTTCACTAGTATAGATACCAGTCTCTCACAAAGGAATGTGAACATTGTTAATGGTATACTATAACTCTACTCATTAATCAAACTACCTGTACTTTCCTTTGTGATGAGAAATAAATAATCATTTCATTTCATTTCATCCATCCAAACGTATATAAAAGTTTTTTTTTTTATTTATGTATCATTTACATATAACAATAACTATTTCTCATTAGTGTCATAGTGTACCTCGTGCCTACAACGCGCTAAGTCTACAAGACATGTCGGGTTGCTGGTAACGCAATTCCCGGGGAGGGTAAAACGCTAACCAGCCGTAGCGATCGTCACCCCGTCTTATCCAGCCACTTATATGTGCTCCTCAAACTTTACCTCAACAAATATTGATTTTGCTTTTTAGGTTACTTGCAATTTTAGACTTGCAGTTTTAATTGTTAGTATTCTCAATAGCTTGCAATCGTGCTTGGTTTGACCTGTTTTTTTTCTTCTGTGGATTCAATTTAAAAAATGCCTTAAGACACAGGCTTAATTTATTATCATACTTGTAACAAAATGATGATAATATATAAAAAAAATATTATATCCTTTTTTAAGGCATATAAGTACAGAAAATCTGAAAAAATTTAAATATTAATTTAGTGATTGGAACGTTTTATCAATTATAACGATACCTCACAGACAATCTTTCCTAAAAATTTCTGAGTACAGTCAAAGGAAGAGATAAAAATTTAATATTACTTAAACTATTTTATGTAAAAATATCAGAGAAAATACAAATATTATACAAAAAAAATATTACTTAAATTTAATAAAAAAATCTTTTAAAGTCCAAATTCTATATAATTTGGGAAGCGGTGACATCATTCACATCTTCCCCGTTGGGTGACATTATTGCCTTTATGAAATTCCTACGTATCTTTCCCTCCGAAAAGATTTACAATAAAACATTTCTACAATTAATGTTAATTCATCATTTACTCGTATTGTGTTTAACTTTCTTTTTATTGTTTAGGTAGGCGGATGAGCATGTGGGCCACCTGATGGTAAGTGGTCACCAACGCCCATAGACAATGGCTTTGAAAGAAATGTTAACCATCGCTTACATCGCCAATGCGCCACCAACGTTGGGAACTAAGAAGTTATGTCCCTTGTGCCTGTATTTACACTAGCTCACTCACCCTTCAAACCGGAACAAAACAATACAAAGTACTGCTGTTTTCCGGTAGAATATCCGATGATAGGTGGTACCTACCTAGACGAGCTTGCACAAAGCTCTACCACCAAGTATAACTACAGGCACAAGAGGCATTACATCTTAATTCGCATCATGATATAAGGAGAATTAGAATTTCTTATAGCAACAAGGTCTATGAGCGGTGGTGGTACCATCAATGGGTCAATTTGTTTCGCCCTTTAAATTTTTCTTTTATTTATCTCTTACTACACTACAAATCTTACTTATCAACGTTACTCAACAGCTGTTTTGTTAAAAACAGATTTATCTCTTTCTGTCATTATTGAATTGACATACGAAAGAAGAAGACAAAGCATTGTTTAACTAAGGCATTCTATTAACGGGATTCCTTCGTTTATTAAAAAGTAAATGACATATTTTCTTTTTTAAAAAAAAGTTCTAAATTATGTATAAAAAGTTATTCCATATTCAAAATCAACTACTTAAAGAACCAAACCAAATAGTTATGGTAGATAACCATAGTTCTATAAATAAAATGCCAATGTGCTGAATGTTAGAGGTTATTACATTTTCTAACATAGCCTTATATAATAAATAAATAAAGAAATAAAAGTGGTAACCTAACATAAAACATAGAACTTTGTTTCTTATGTAAAAAAAATGTATTTTATGTAAATATAAATGTTTTTCTGTTAATGATATGACTAATTAATTACAAATTGCCATTTGATTGTAATGTTTATAATAACATAAAAATGCGCAAGTTACTCTGTCTGTCTGTTTGTCTGTCTGTCGTGCTTTCCAGGCAAAATATCTAAATAGTCGTAAAGGTTGATAATTTATTTTAAAAATAGAATTTAATTATTATGATATAGTTATATATTATTCTATTAGAATATAATTCTTCTTCTTTTCTTTCTATGAATGATTCTAAAAAATATTTTCTAATAGAATCAATATTATAATGATTCAATATATCTAAATGTATGTGTGTCACGTCCTATCCATATAAAGACGTTAACCCGTTGGTAATTTTAATGACGTCTTCCTAATCCTTCGGGGGCTTATTAAGCGCCTACCCTCAGGTTCCGTATAAAATTACTTCGTCTATAAGCTGTTATTTTGATAGTTGAGTACCTATGTGTGCGTCTGTTATATCATTAATATTAAACGACTAAATTAAGAAGTTGTTATATTTATATCGTATTCATACCGTTAAGGTTACTTTATTTTATATTATATTTTAAGTATAAAAGTTAAATATCAATTTGAACGTTATTAATTAAAACATTATGAATTTAAAGAAACAATTCAATTCGTTAATTATGCGATAAAATCATTTACAGATCATCATCAATATTTTACTGACAGCTAACTGTCACAGAAACCCCACGTAGATAATATAAAAAAATAGGTCATTGACAGCTACAGCACAAGACCGTGACTTCGAAATGTACTGCCAGTACTATTAATGTCCACAGATAAATAATCGTTAACTTCATTCAAGCTGGTTTACAATGTATTAATATTATAAATGAGAGAGTGAGTTTGTTTGTTTGTTTATTTGTTACGTTTTCACGGCTAAACTATTCAACCGATCATTGTGAAAATATAATTTAATTTTGAACATACACATTCTGTACTATGAACGAATCGATCATATTAAAACTAACAATATAATTCTCAAATACGAAGCTGTTTAATTAATAGTTATGTAATGGGAAATTTTAAGTGCCATCGTCTTCCAGTTGTCTCAGGTGGCACCCGACCACCCACAGCGAAATGTCTCCGTCTAACGAATAACATATATATAATAGGTTTTACATAAGCGGTGCCTGCGGGTTTGCTCTGGGATAGCGAGCTTAATGCTAGATTTCTCTATCAGCTAACCTTAGTAAGTTCAGAACGTTTGTATGTGTGCAAATAGAAATGATTTTATAGAAAACAGTTTACTCACACGCATATAATATATATATTTATTGTGTGTGTCGCTAAGCAACGGTTATAAAGCAGTTATGATATTATTTATGTAATTAATTTAAAACAACTGAATATTTTCTTATTATTATTATTATTTTTTTCGAGAATTATATATAATATAATTTTTTTCTAAGATAAAATATCTGTAATTAAATGGGTGACAAATGGTAATTACTGAGCTTCTTACCGGTTCTCGATAGAATCTACATTTCGAACTGGTAACGTTACATTAATTAATTCAATATTGTAATCGATTAAAAGGTGCCTTGAATAAATAAAATTATTTAATTTAATTCAAAGCCTCAGGACTAAACAAGTAAAATAAAATGAAGAATCTGATCTTGGCCGTTGCTTTCTCTAGTGAAAACGTGGCTGGTTGATTTTTCAACCGAATTCGAAATTCAAAATTGTGATGCTTCTAGAATACCCGCCAGCATTGAAAACTCTTTCATTCGTCTTATTGAACGTTTTATAAATATTCTTATATATATATATATATAGTACGTTACCGACGATTTGATATGATTTTGTGCTTACTTGAGATTTATTTCGTGATCGAAGATGAAGGAAAACACCCTAAGAAAACTTGTATACATATACGAAGGAAACTATGACATCTACTTAATAATAAACTGCATTCAGACGCCCGCAGATATATTTCCTATAAAGAAACTCCGGTTCGACTCATTCAGAAGTTATAAGTCTGTCGAGAAGTTATTATTAGTCGCTGGTTTAGAGATAAGCAGTGTTTACACAAATACTTGTGTACATATATGTCCCGCATAATTAGTCCCGGTGCCATATCTGTCACGAGTAGGTACTGTCACAATCGACAGCCACAGCCACATTCGCATGTAAATTTAAGAAGCATTTCATAAAAAACATTTAGGTATTTATTTATATAGTAACGTTGCTTTATATTCCGCCCCGGCCAAGAATTTGATATAACGGTTTGAAACTTCGCCGCGTGCTCGTTTTGAATTTAAATTACAATAAGGGTTGTCGCTTTTAGTAATAATAAAAAAAAAACAATAATAAAAAAATGGAGCAAAGTTTCAAAGCCAAGGGTGCATATAAGTGTGCTATTTATAATAAAATATAATACTATGTTTTGGCTTAATATATACCAGCAGTAATAATATTAGCAGTGCTAGAACTTACTTCATTACTCACCCGTGAAATGTTGACAATAGAATTTTTTTGATTTACTATTTTGATGCTTGTAATCTTGAAATGTTATAATTATTATGGTCAATGTCGCATATCACTTTCTGACATTTTACGACCGTTTTCTGCGGTGATCTTAGTACATATATCAGCTATTGTATAAAATAATTATATAATTATTATTTTAAAAGATACAGTCCTCATAATAGACAAATTTTAAAAAAACCAAAGCAAAGATGTAAGATAGATTTAAAGGTAATTAAAAAAATTCACCTTCTAATTTGAAATATGTATACTGTTTTTAATGGATCTCTTTAGTTTTCTAATTAAAACTATATTATCTATTTTATCAATTATTTTTTTCCCAAAAATGAATAAAGAACAGGTAAACAAAAAATACGATAATATATTTTAATACATAAGTGAAAACAACATTAAAAAAATATTTTTTTTAAGTAATTTACAGTTTTATGTTTTCAAGTCCGATCACTTGTCCGCGTATCTACATAGGCCATACATCCATTACATTTATTATTCTGAAAGTTTTAAAACATAACTACTCTAAGTTACAAATTCGATATACACATGTCTTCAATAAATTATGAAATAGTAATAACAACTTTAAAAACGACAGCTGCTTTACAAATTCAAAACAATAAACAATGAACAGTACCAACAAAATAATAATCACAATTTTATATAATAATAATATTTATTTAAAATTGGCAACCCTAACTTTAGAACGCCTTCCAAGAAAGCAAAGCAAGGAGCAAAGTTAGATTGAAAGGAACGAAGTGAGTACGTGCCGGAACGATGTTGAACGAGCGACGTAGAATTCCGAGCGGCCACAGTTACGAGATTTCATACTATGAGTTACGAACGAATGGAAACTAATATTTAAATTTCGAATACGCTTTCGAAAATTCATATAATTATTTTCAAATAAATTAAAAAGTTTGTTTCATTCAAGTTTAAATCACTTGTATTTGTCACTTTTTATATATAATAATTCAATGCAGGATACAAGGCTTATACTTGTACTTTTATATAACTTCAAAATATACCTACTACATAACATATATGTATATGTCGCCGTGGAGGTTATTTGGTCTTTAAATAAAAGCATTATTTACCATATATTTCATAAGCTTGTTAAATATTTTAATTGGTGTTCATCATTTGTATTTTCTTGATATGAAAAAAATAATATACAAATTCATACTTTTTTAAAAACTAAATAAATAAAATACTTCATCATTCAATCTACTTAAAATATTTTTAATCATTAATAGCAAAAACCTTTATAAAATAAAATATTTATTATATTGTTTTAATAATCGTACTTATTAGTTTTTTATGTGTGATTTATTTCATGCAAATTAATTTATTTTATTTTAGGCACAAAAGCTTCAACCTTGCTTAGATTAAATTTAAAAAAAAAACTTTGTATTTCAACGTCAGTTGAGATACTAACGGTTCCCTTAATAGATCAACACCACACGTGCAACTTAATGCCTCAACACCATCATATTACGCGTCGTACGGCTTTATAGGAAATCTGATCAGAGTGCATATCGCTCTAAGTCTAAAAGGTCGTATGTAATTAAGTCCTGTTTAAAATTTCAATTTAATTTAATTATGTTTATATATTGAAACTCCTCGGATGTTGCAAGTTTCCATGGGCGATGGTAGTCACTTTCCATCAGATGAGCCTCCTGCTCGTTTGCCCCCCTCTTACTTAAACAAAAACATTTGCAAAACGCATATTTCTCATACTTTTAGATTTTAGTCTAGTTTTAATTAGTGTGGTTACAATTTAACACAAACTGGCTCGTATTAAAAACAATAGTTGCCGCTGTTTTCAATATTGGTTAAATTTAATATGGTCTTAAAGCTCCCTACAATTATTCGGTATAATATATGCATAAAAATAGTTACACTAGCTCAACACAGACACCTGAACGCAACAATAACAATTATTGTTGTTAAGCGGTAGAATAAATTAATGTGTGGTATTTACCTACCACCAAGTATAAACCAAGTAGCAGTTGATACTTATCTAAATTAGCCGAGATGGCCCATTGGTAAGAACGCGTGATTGAAGCAGTGCTGGAATAAGCTCAAAATCTCCTCAAAGGAGGAGAGGAGGCCTTAGCCCAGTAGTGGGACATTCATAAGCTGTTACTATCTATAAGTTTATATCAGATAAACCAGGGTACAAGTTTTTTTCATTATGTATCAGTAACCACGTAATCTGAATTTACGTCACGATATTGTGACGTAATTGAACGCGGTTGGGACTTAATTGTCAAAAGTGTATTAATATTAAGCATTATTTAAAAACACTAAAGAGAAATACAATAGTCAATATGACAAAGAAAGTCTTATATACACAATGCGATAGCTTGGCCATTATACGAGATGTGGATTAAAAGAAAGATTTTAACCATGAATCTTAGAGACACAGCTACAGACAATCTAAGATAAATCTTTATGCCTAGAAACAAGCAAACCCCCCAAATATATAAAGGGGTAATTAATAAGTACAATTAATTAATAATAAATATAAATTCCCATACATAAGGGATTATATATGAATTTAATACGAATCACAGTTTCA
Organism: Nymphalis c-album; assembly: GCA_963151315.1. Classification (NCBI taxonomy): domain Eukaryota; kingdom Metazoa; phylum Arthropoda; class Insecta; order Lepidoptera; family Nymphalidae; genus Nymphalis; species Nymphalis c-album. Next base: position 6,323,553 of record OY720611.1, on the reverse strand, counting down.
TACTAAACAAACTTCGTAACAATAGAGAGAACTCGAAAACATTAATCTTCAAACGAAACCGCGATCTCAATATAGTTGGAAAGCTGTATAAGCACCTACATATTTTAATATATCTCGCACGTAACTTAAGTAACGGGATGAGGAGCAAGATGGCGCCACGGGTACTTCTCAGCGCGTAGCCAGAGTTACATATGGAAGCGGCTTCTGTTTCCAAGTACATTCTATATAAAAATATTCACATATTTTTCATATAACACTATTAAGAATAATTTTTCATATAAGAATATACTTAATCAATAATATTAGTATTACCGATTTATAAAATGTTAATATATAGAATTATAAGGCAAGCTAATGTTTACAAAGAAGTCATATTATTTAGATTGCACAGCTAGGTAAAGTCACGGCTTGTCATAGGTTAAGGAGTTCAGGGAAATTTGATTCAATTTTTTTTAAGCAAGAAAGAGTGTACTTTAATTTGTATTTCATTATTTATTTATCTTTTAGTATAAGCGAAAGAACGACATACAGATGCAAATGTCGTGTTGGTAAGAATTTGGTAAGAGCTGAGCTGGTGCGATCCTAAATCAGACTTCGGTTGAGTGACATTAATTTAACTTATTTCATTATTCTATAAAGTTATTTACTTAATTAAAAACAAAGTACTTCACATATTATGTGGGTCAAATCTTACAACTATTTTTTTAGATCAATTTTTGTGGCAGTTGAAGTGTCTGTGCTTGTGAACTCTCCTATTCAGACTTAATCTTAAAATCAAATATAGGCTTAGTAATGATTTTATATTATTATCAAATACCTTTTTTTATTATTACAATATTTGTTGGTGACGGATTTTATCCTAGAATATCGTTTTGTAAATATTTTCTGTCGTACTCTGTATCTTCAAAAATGAACTTAGTTTTGCTCAAATAAGTACATTTACAAATATATTGAAACATACAACAAATTTAACAAGCACATATTAAAATAGATATTTAAATTTCGAGTATTTTAAATAAAAAACAAAATCCATCTCCATATATTCACCCAGCAGGCGCACAAAGTTATAATATCTCTGGTTTTCGCGGAGGGGGAGGCGTCTTGGGTGGAGGGAGGCTTCACGCCTTACTTATTTACGTAACCACGTACATAGGTTTATTAGAATTAAGAAAAACATTACATTTTTAATAAAATTTTTAGTTATTCAAGATGACGTCATCGTGACGTTACCACTTCATATTTACTTATTGAAGTAATAAACATGCGATTTTCAGGTCAATAGCCTGTTAAGGAAATTCCTAAAACTAACATGCATTGTAGAAAAACAAACATTCGGTTTCCATTATAAATACTCACAAAACTTCAACTATGTTCTCAAGTTATTATTTCCTATATTATGCGCATAAAGTTACACAAGACTTATAATGTCGTTGGTGCTGGCGGGGGTGGGGGAGTCTTGGGGGGGTGCTTCATGCCTTATTTACATAATTACGTATAATTCCTATCTATGTATGTGTGAAACGAAGTTTCATATTTCACTCGGTAAGGAAATGTGTTTTCAAATTTTGTACTTAAGTATAATAAGTTTTCTCTTTCTGTAATTATTGATTTGACATTCGAAATAAGAGGATAGCATTAACTAATTACCCGCTAATTAATGTTTATAAGTACGGGAGTTGTGTTTAAAATGCCACATACACTTACAAACATACATATTACAACAATAGAGATATAAAGAAGAAGTTTACTATAAACTCGGCTTCATATATATATCATATAATATATTATAGCTTGGGTATGTTTGTTAACGCTACGTAAATCATATAAATAGCTAAATAGTATTTAAATATTTAAAGTACATACATAAAATTATCATTATTATAATTTGAATTAATTGTGGTTCTGTCATCTGTGCCAAAAGTAATGGATTCGAAATTCGAAATTCAAAAACGTGATGGTGAAATCTGGCTATGTTATTGGTGTTTACTATTTTTTAAAGATTATTAAGGTTTTAATATTTTCTTTCCATATTTTAATATATAATCTGCACTAAATGGTCCACTTCACGAATGCACGAGGCAAGCAACACGGCGAGAGGAATGGCGACGAATTGTGAAGCTTGCCACCACCCCTGTCACGACGACCACGACCACTCTGCCAAGAGTGTGACGACAGAGAAGAAGAAAAATTTTAATATATAGTTCACATGGTTTATTTATACCAGATAAAGGTACTTTTTTCTATATTTTATTTTTTATTGATGTACCGGTAGAAACAATAAGGCGAAACTAAATGAAATATATTAGAGTAACATAATGTAGCTTATCTATAAATAATATTAACAAATTTTTATAACTCTATTCGATATTTAATATTTAATTGCGATTCATGATCAAACAATTCAAATAATAAGATGAAATTAAAAAAATAATAAAAATATTAAAAGTTTTTTACATGAATATCTTGGAGATTAAGAATCTTAAGTACCAGGAACACATAAATCAAAAGGTACACGAATACAAATAAAGGCGATACAAATTAACTTGTGAGAGATATATAAAAGCTATTAAACAAGCGATCGTCTTCAAACTGAATAATAAAGTAAGACAGTTCTCCGAGTAACGACACATTTCAAACCCAATTTATCGTTCGCGAGACGTGATTTTAGTTACAAATCCATATAGTATATAACAGTTATATAATATTGGATATATATTATAGTACATAACAGTTATATAATATTGGAATTCGTGTTCGTATCATTATGGTAGACATATGTGGATGTTACTGATAAATAAAACTAAATATCTAACGGAAGCGATTTATTAATAACGATGTTTACAACTTTTCTGTACCGTCTTTTTTAAAAAGACAATGTTGCCATCTTAAAAATATTACAAATACCGATTAAAGAAAAATATTCCAATATAACTATTTATAAACAAATTAAATATAAAACAAAATAAAATAAATTAAATATAATATTAAAAGGACATTTATCTCCATAATCCCTATTGTAGGTCGTTTAGGTTTGTTACAGTATGTTACTGCGTTCAGTTATTGCAAAATTGTTACATAAACAAAACTATATAAGTAACTATAAAATCGGTTCCTTTATCCCCAGTTTCCTCAAAACGCACAAGTGCAAAAGAAGAAAAAACTAGAACACTAAAACAGGTACATGGGGAATAATTCTAACAAAAATTGTCTCTTTATCGCAATCGAAGTCACTTGGCCGAATACTGAAACGTCATTCAAATATTAAGTGGGACTTAATTATTTGGAATGATATTAATTTCAAATTTAGTGTGAAATTTTAAATTAACGGCGTCTCAAATAATTAAGTTCCACTTAACATTTGAATGACGTTTCAGTATTCGGCCGTATGACAATCAAATCGAAACATTACCGTTTAACCGTTTTCCTATTCTACTCTCCTTTTCTACCCTTATAAATAAGTAAAATTAGCTCGAAGCTACGATTCAACTTAGGTTTATTTTTGTGACAAACAGATTCCTGAACGTATCGTAACTGCTATAAATAGTAGAATGTTGCCCCCTGTATAAGGAATACACAGTAGAACTGTTGCTCTTTTCTAATATGAGACTTAGTAAAATTTGACTGTGTTGAGTAAGAAAACTGCTGAAGCCTCATCGCGCCTCTACCACCATCATGAGTACTTAATATGGATTAGTAGTAGTAGTAGTAAGTAGTAACAGCCTGTGAATGTCCCACTGCTGGGCTAAGGCCTCTTCTCCTCTTTGTGAGGAGAAGGTTTTGGAGCTTATTTCACCACGCTGCTCTAATGTGGGTTGGTGGAATACACATGTGACAGAATTTCACTGAAACGTGACACACGCAGGTTTCCTCACGATGTTTTCCTTCACCGTCAAGCACGAGATGAATTATAATCACAAATTAAGCACATGAAATTCAGCGGTGCTTGCCCGGGGTTTGACCCCACGATCATCGGTTGAGATTCACGCGTTCTTACCATTGGGCCATCTCGGCTTTTTTACTGATGGATTAGTAAATAAAAAATATTAACAAAAAAACAGATTTCAGCTATAATCATTTTATTAATGATAACAATTACAAATTAAACTATGTATATTAATTAATAATTAATTTAACTATATAAATTAAACATTTAAAATTAATCAATACAAGATGCGTTCAATATAATTAAAATAATAATAATTATGAAAGATTAGAAACTTTTAATATAAATATTGAAAATATTGATTCCGATTCTGTTGTAAGCTATCTCTAAAGGCATTCAATAACAAGAGAGTCATAAGTACCAATATATGCAGTACATGTTACATCTGTTTTACTCACGGCTCGTCTTTCTAATATTAAGATAAGACCAACTGTTTTTCAGTAGGTTAAGTGAAGCTGAGTTTTAGAGAGTCTTAAGTCCAAATCATATTATTAAAATCTGAAAATCAGTGCTGTGCATTAGCACAGCTTATACTGAGATGAACCCCTTGCTACCTACACTGTATTCTTTAAATTTAATTATTTTCTTCTGTATAATCTATGTAATGTATGTGTGTAGCAAAATAAATGGTTTAAATGGTAAATGGTATTATGAGTCCTATCAATTAAATAATAGTGGTCAAAATAGTTAAGAGAACACGTAGGTACAACAGAGCTGTAATCAATTACTAAAACTAACAAAATAAAAATAAAAAAAACATTATTCAGCGCGACGTACACTTTGATGATTGAGGTCTCTTTTTAGCCCCAGAAACTCTACGATTATGTGCCATTAGTCCCATTTCTAGAATATCATCGATTTGAACCATCTCCTTGCACATTACTGGTAGGTTATTACCTTCAACGGACAAATTAATCAAACCTCTTGGTTTTCTGTCTAGAAGCTTCTGAAACATTAGCACTCCTAGCAACTTTTTCAATGATAAGTATGATATGTTGTTATAAGCTAAATTCAAATAGCAAAGTACATTGTTCCCTTTGGAATATACAGTGGATTCCTTAACGATTGTGTCGTATGAATGGTAAGGATCCTTAAAGTCTCCAAGAGAATTTTCAACCATGTTGAACGCTTTTTCGTAATATATGAAATCAATATTAGCAATACTCTTTGCGTCACCAATAGATTTTAAAGAAGACTCTTTGTCCAGTTTACCTTTCTTCCCAGACGCAGCTGATATTGGTCTTAACGACTTCCTTTTAGCCGATCTCTTGTCAAATTCACCAGCTCGTATTTCTTTAATCATTACTTCGATCAATTCTTTTTTATGTTTTAAATAAAGCATGTGCCTCTGCCGAGCTTCGAACAACTCCTGAGGAGTTAACGGGAATTCCACGAGTACACCAAATATCTGACCGACTCCATCGTCAGTCAATCTATTATCAGCTAAATTTAAGTAACTTAGCTGTCGATTCGATCGTAAAGCTTGTGCCAAAGACGTCGCTCCTAAATCAGTAATGCTATTCGAAGACAAATTCAGAATCAATAGAGTTTTAGAAGCAGGCATTGGATAGACTAACTTTCTTGCTATATTCTCAACAATCACATCATCAATTTTACATCTAGATAAGGAATAATGACGTAGAGGGCTGCTCGTCTCCAGTAGTATGTCAAAGTTTCCTTCCTTCAAAAACGAACCGTCTAAACAGACTTCTGTTATATTCGAAGTGCTTAGAAATTTATTTATATCATAAAGTGTGTACATGTCCATTCCACCGTTGATAACGATATTTGTTACACTTGGTAGAAATTTTATAATCAGTCCAATGATTTTGAAGATTGTCCTCGGTATGTTTCTGTTTTTTAAGAATTTTATTTCGACTAAATTATCAAAACTGTCATAGATAGCTATGATCCTTACCATCTTATGATATGATATTGCTTGCGTATGCTGGAGAGCCGATCCTGAGTTTTCTTTATCGAGATCCGATCCGACATCGTGACGAGATTGTGTCAACTTGATGCGACTTTTGGTTTTCTTGCTTCTGTCTGTTAAAGCTACACTTACATATTCATCTGAAAATTAAACAATTCACGTTGTATTATAAATTATTGGTTAAGTACATACGATATCGTGCTCGAACGGCTGTACATATTATAATAATATTTGTAAGTCCTAAATGTGAGCCACGGGGTAAAACATATAGCGTTTTCTTTTAATTCTATTATAGAGAAACAAATACTATAATTTAATTAGGGTGAGAAGTGGGCAACTGTTCGTTAAGTAGGTATATCATAACACTTGAAACATTACTAATGTACCAATGAATACTGAATTGATTAATTTATATAGCATATTATAATGGAGTCTAACTGACAGCGTAAAGCATATAAATTACGATAACTTTCAAAATCCGAGATGCTACTGAGAATGAACTTGATAAATTAAAAAAATATTGTTGACTCTATCTGAGTTTTGGACCCAGAACCCTACCAGCCTTACAACATCTAGCCACTCAAAGGAGCAGGCTATATTACTTATGTATGTAAATGAAAAAACATACACGGTTATTGGACATGCACATTCTAATACGTAAATAGGAACATTATTTACTTTGAAAACCTTTTGTGATAAGAACCGTTGTTTCCAGTTGAAGCTGGTTGCACGCCCAGGGCAAAAAATTAATGAAATCATCAGGCGAAGGTCGAGCATCAGACGGTTGATCATCTGTACTCTGTTTTTCCATAGTTTTTCAGCAGATAAATATTGTCAACAACTTCCTTGATATTCTTGATTTTATAATACCGCTATATTTCTTTACAAACCCGTAAACAATTTTCAAAAAATATGATTTTTTCTCTCTCGTGATTTTATAAATGTGCACAAAATATTCTCCAATATAATATATTTTATGAATATTTTATTATAAATAAAATTTGTATTTACAGATGATATATGTCAATTCTGAAATAGACGATTTAAATTTAAAAAAAAAAGAATAAAAAAGAACATCTATATTAATATTGACAGCTATGTAAGAATGTAGAGTTTATTCCGAATGTCGTGATATCGACGTTACGTTTATTTAAAATGAACTTTAAGACAACGTGAATAGAGTGTATATTGATATATTATAAAATATCATAATTCCAAAAGTGTATTAAGAAAACAATATATCGCCTAAAAAATTTAACGACACGCATAACTTTGTCTTACAAGCAATGATAGGGCTGAAGTCCTAAATTACAATATAAAATAATTTAACCCAACCACAGGCGTTAAAAGAAAATATCTACAAAGAATCACAACAACAAACTGTTCTAATTTCAAATTAAAATTTATACATAAAAACCTCTTTTCTAAATTTATAATTAAAAAAAATATAACCGCATGAAGCATAAGTAAGAGCCAAGTCCCCACGGGTGGGTACAGCACAAATCAGTGCTAGTAAAATTCGTCGGCGCGGCGGCGCGCGGGCGGCGGGGGCGCGTCGATATTCGCGCTCGGAAGCCATCTTAAAATATAACTCCCTCCCTCTCGCCTCCTTAGACGATGCTTTTTCAAACGCGCCGGGGTTGTCAACAATTTGTTTTTGGTATTAATTTTAATTGTTTTTAGAAGATTTATGTTTGAAATTATTTAGCTTTGAAATTTGTAGTGTTATTAATATGAATAGTTTATTACTATTTATGGGAAAGATTCTGATATAAAAAGTTTCGTTCCATGTAATATTATGTATCAGATCATAAGAGTTCAGAACTGTTTGTATTTTATATAAAACAACAATTTAATTACCATTTATTATACAATTCTCTTTGATAATAAAATCAAATCTATATACTATTCAATCGACATTTTCTAGGTTTAAATTAAATTTACCGCCGGGTTAGAATGTATAATCTTCCGACACGAATATTTCGTACTTTTAATAATCCGATCACAAAAAAACAATTGTATAAGTAATGAAATGAATCAATATCATCAAATACATCAAATCGAAGTATTACACCGTATCAAATAGAAGAATATTGTAGTAAAATATTATGAAAACAAAAAAATCATTATGTATATTTAATTATAAGACATAACCAAACTCTAATCCTAAAGCTTTGACACGATGTAAACCAATTAAACCTCATTCATCGAAAACATTTAATATAAACAACTACAAATACAGACCCAAAAGTAAACGGCTTACTTCGTAACCACTTATCTTGAAGGTAATAAATTTCTTGCCAACTTTACCATAGCGGCTAAATCAATACGGCATTAACTCACACACGGGCACCTCACGCCTACCGTTGCAACGTAAAAACTATTGAAATGAAAATATAAACTCACACATATAAGCTCTACGGCGAATGCACTCACACAAATGTAAAACAGGTGTGTACATGAACCGCGCCTCCACCACCCCCGCCCGTTCGCTCCGTGCGCCTTAGACGTTGGCTTTTTACATGGCTACAAGCAACTGTACAGGGTTTCGCAACATTTTGTTTAATTTGAATTTAATTTATTATGAACGATAACATTGTATACAACGTAGTGTAACGCGTTAAATAAGAATAGATTTAAACTAAAAAAAAGATTTCAAAATAATAATTGTAAAGTTTGATAGACAACTAAAGAGTTACACATTGTAAAAATGACTAAAAACGATAAAATTGCATTGTCCAATCTAGTTTTTACCCTATTTTAAAAACCAGTTGGATATAAATTTGATCTTGATTTCGTTATTGACTTGAGACGTCCCTTTCAATATGACTGGTTTTTCTTACGATTGTTGTTTAGTGGGAATTCGATAAAGTTGAGAATTTGGTGTTTCTAAAGTTTCTCTAACCTGTTACGTGTGGACGATAGTTTCGTAATCTGGTTTATTGGAAAACAAGTTTTAACACGAAAGCTTTAATTGCATTGTAAGGCGTTTGAATATATGTACTTTTTCCCACGAGTGACATTTATAAAAATCACTCTTACTAAATGTAATTTTACACATTAACATTTAAAATTTTTGTTAATTTAATTTTTATATAAATATATTATTATTTTAATTTATTTTTCAAAGTATTATGATTTTAAAGTTTTCTGATAAAGTGAACATCGCGTAACAGAAACTAAGAATGTGTTTTTTTTTTAATGAAGTGACAGCTTTACATATATTTTGCTAAACTCACCAAAAATACCTTTTTTGGTTTATTTATTTAAGGAAAAGGAACTAAATATTCCTTATTGCAATAACTACACTGACTCAGTTATAAATACCCGCTCAGTAATAAAAAAATTAATGATAAAAAGATTAAACGTTTATCAAAACAAAGAAAAAATAATGTTTCTTATCATTGATTAACCACTTGATAATACTATGAATAATATTCCACATGAAATTTAAAAAAAAATCTCAGTCTACTAAATCGAAATAGCTCCCCTTAGATAATCCGTGATACAGGTTCATAAAAAGATAATGTTCCCACGAGCTAAGTCAATTGAACTGGTTTATTTTCTTGGTTAATCTTTCGTGTATAGTCTATTCATAAACATTAAACCTGTTTTATATTGCAAGTGGTCTTACTTTGTCAGGTGGATTTGTACGATGTCAGTATAATTTAGTTTCTTGTGATATCAACATCAACAATAGTGGAATACCTTAAAAATTGCGTTTTGTTTATATAAAAAATATAATTCTATTTTTAAATTTAGCGTCAGTGATATGTTTGAGTCCTATTTTAATGATCTCGTAACTTTTATTACTTATAACATTATAAATATAAGTAAATATATATATATAACATTATAAATATAACAATATATTATAAAAATTAACTTACAATAACAAATTAAAAAGAAACAATATTCTTTTAATAAATAAATAATATATTTTTCGATTTAAACAATGAGAATAATGTTAAATATTCATTTATCGCTAATCACATCCAAACTTCTGTAACAGAAATTAATATTCATAGGAGTACGCACGAAAACATAGCAATACCGTAATTAGACATTTAATTATAAATCCAACATGAATTCTTAACAGACTAGACATGTTAAAATTTCACTTCCCCCAGCCGAACTACGCTATAGGCGTATCACCGCGGCCCCATCTCGCTGTCTTTCTAAGGGGACCGCATAAAATAGTTATAGAGGGTAGGGAGCTACTTAACCGTTTTTAGGAGACACCCCGCCCGGCGCAGAAAACACCCCACTACTTCAACCCACTTCCTGCTCCCACCCCCAGCTCCGTCCCGGGTTAACCCCACCCGCGTCGTATAACTATTCCTATATTTTTGCAAAAGTGAATTCTTACCGAGGGTTGGCGATACCTGTCTTTTACGTACGCGCTTATTGGTGTTAGTATTGTTTTTGTAGTGGTGTGGGTATTCGAATTACAAATTCGGGTCAGGCGTTTTAGTTTTAATTTCAACAGATTTTGCCGAAAATGGATAATGCTTTTTACAACTTGGCTTGCATTGTGAAATAGCGGTGTCGTTTCATTTTTGTAAAGAGGTTTTGGGTGTACATTAGTTTCCTAAGGAATTTTGATGTTGTAGATTGACTCAATCTTAAGACGTTTTTATATGTAATTATATACATGTACATGTTCTCATTATTTAATTTGATATTTATTGCTCAATCTACTTTAATAATATAAAATAGTGACTTTTAAAAATATTATTTACAACTAAATATAAGCTCTTAAAAAGAATATTGTTATTTATAATTTGTAATAAAATAAGTAAACGATCGTCGTAGCTGTTTAAGTTGATTTTATAATTATTTATTGCTTTAAATATAAATACTTATGGCACTCATAAATAATATCGTCTTATAAATTAAACACTATAACATTTAAAATTTCACACATATAGGTATTTTAATTTAAATTATTTCAAAGAGAGAAAAAAATGATAATTTATATACGCACTTTAGAATATGCATTCATAAGAAATTAACTATTTATGAAATAAAAAGATTGGTTATTAAAAAGAAATAATGTAGACAATCACATGTACCTACTAACAATATTCCAGGTAATAACATCTTTAAAACTCAACTCCCTGTAATAGAACCTTCCGGTTTGTTAGACCATACTCTAATAAGATTACACTGCTCTCTTCGTTTAACCTATTATACGGAGAATTCATGCGGCGGCCTATAATATTATATAAATAATTAAATTTATTATTTTTTATATTCGTACCATTACGTTAACAACATCTGATAATTATTTAAAATTAGATTTTTAAAATAAGAACAAGTTCTTTTTTTAAATAAAATTGTTTATAATTTTATTTATTTATTCATGTCTGTTCGTGTTCTATCAGTAATAAGATTGTCAACAATTTCAACTAATTTAATGTCGAAGACGTCGCGTCGTTGCGTTGCATTGTTCCAATTTTAAATTCATTATTATGAAATCTTAAACTGAATAAAACATCAAAACTCATATTATGAGTTCTAAATATTTAAATTTTGAAAATAATTGGAATAACAATTATAATTTAATTACAATTAATTAATAAAACATAAAAAGTCATTTATGGTTTTAAAAGTAATAAATTCAAATAAGTTTAACAACATTTCTTATTATAAATATCACTGGCTGATTCTCATATTTAATTTAATTACTGCTTTATACCTCCTTAAAAAAATAGAGCATTTATATACAAAGTAGATAGTGAATATCTATTTAGTATATAAAGTCGCGAAGATACGCAGTAGATATACTATATATGTATGTACCGTATACGCGCCGCGCAGGAACGAGCTAAGGTAAAATTTTAGGGGGGTGCGCTAGCTACGATAATAAGGTTGTAAGTGACATTTCTTAAGTAAATTTGAATTATTTTTTTTAAATAAATTTTAACAACAATAGTGTTAAAATTAAATTCATTAAATTAATATAGAGTTATTTGTGTTGTTTTAATATAAAAAATTGTTTGAAATTAGTTCCTAAGTAACAGAAATGAAATAAAATGGTGTTAGAAGTTATAAATTCGAAATTTTAATTTTACGTTTATTTAAAAAAATTGCATGTATGCATGGCGATACTAATAAAATAAAGTAAGAAATAAATTAAATAGCTTTAATATACCACTAGTAGTTAAACGTCTCTCCTCTTGAGATAATGGTTTCAAATCTACTCGACCAATTCCATATTGGTGGTGACAGGTGACAGAAATCCGACACGTGCAGATTTCATCATAACGTTAACCTTCAAAACACATAAAAACTCAATAGTAAGCACTAGTCTGAAATTAGTCGCAATGTACAGTTTAATTTCACTGAAATTCACGCATTGGAGCAGCGTGGTGGAATAAGCTCCAAATCCTTCTCCTCAAAATGGAGAGGAGGCTTTAGCCCAGCATTGGAACATTCACATTTTTTTTATTTACTTTTTATTTAATATAGGAAGGCGGACGAGCCTATGGGCCACCTGAAGTTAAGTGGTCACCAACGCCTATAGACATTGGCATTGTAAGAGATGTTAACATCGCTTACATCGCCAATGCGCTACCAACCTTGGGAACTAATATGTTATGTCCCTTGTGCCTGTAATTACACTGGCTCACTCACCCTTCAAACCGGAACACAACAATAACAAGTACTGATGTTTTGCGGTAGAATATCTGATGAGTGGGTGGTACCTACCCAGACGAGCTTGCACAAAGCTCTACCACCAAGTTAATGCTGTAACTTGACTGTTATATAAAACACATGAAAATATGAAAATATGTGTTATTATCGAATGTATTCGATACAAAACACATATTTTCTGCGATAACTTTTTTTTTATTGTTATTTAAAAAAATCTGCTATTTATGTAATTTTTTTTTTACTCTACGTAAAAAAAACTAAATTATATCTTTACTCTACACATCCTATCCTACATTCATTGCATCATAATATTAATGATGTCATTAATATAACTTAACAAACTATGTTGCAACTGCAGTTACTTTAATTGCTGACCCAGTTATAAAATAATCATTTCCCACGTATTCCTATATATTTTTTACGTATATTATTGTATATATATAAGCAATAGTGAGTTGCTTTTCACAACATTCACGTTAAAAAATAAAAGAGACTTAAAACAAGAATATAACATTTACTTTACATTAAATTAAGGTATATTATAAGCGAAGTATAATACTTCACAGTCACAGTCAATTGGTGGTAGAGCTTTGTGCAAGCTCGTCTGGGTAGGTACCATCCACTCATCAGATATTCTGCCGCAAAACAGCAGTACTTTGTATTGCTGTGTTCAGGTTTGAAGGGTGAGTGAGCCAATTACAAGCACAAGGAACATAACATCTTAGTTCCCCAGGTTGGTGGCGCATTGGCAATGTAAGCGATGGTTAACATTTCTTACAATGCCATTGTCTATGGGCGTTGGTGACCACTTACCATCAGGTGGACCACATGCTCGTCCGCCTTCCTATACAATAAAAAAAAAACAATATAATGTTTTTATCGCTTCTTGGTTTTTTGGTTAAGATCCATATTTCATATGTATCATTCAAAAATGTCGGTCAAGTAGTTCAATTTTATGACAGTTATTTATGACGGCGCATTTGATTACGAGAGTGAACGATCGGTGGCACGAATGGAAAACTAGCAACTGTTATCGGCCAGTGTTGTGTACTCTAACGCAACACCGACCGCTAGTGCGACAGATGACAGGACCGCCATTACCGGAAGAGGTAACCGGCAGATGTAAAGAATAACGTGCTACGTGTTTGGTGGAGCGTTATCCAACCTTTTGCTTTTCTTTTCGCCTGAATATCCACGCCTACTGAAGATCAAGCATGGAACCAATAGATAAAGAAGATACCATTGACGTACTCTATATATATAGATAACTATATCATCCAAAAGTTCACAAAACAAATTTCACTTACGACCTTGTTCACGAACGTCGTATGTGTCTTGATACAGCATATAAGTCGATCGCGAGGGTGGTTTTTACATTCTCCCTCAAGTACACCCACCCTACCGCGAACCACCCGACGCTACACCGCATACAAACTACCAACGCATTAACTGCCGTGTAATAAAGGCTATATTCCCTCGAACACAGCCCAAGACGTTTCTCCCTCTTTCCCGGGCCGGGGTGTAATCTTAATATTAATATCGCCTTGGGAAGCTCCTTATATGATGGAGTTTTATGTTGGTATGTAGATTGCTCCGAGGATTATGTAGGCGCTTTATGATAAGGGATATAAAATCTCTTGGATTTTATGAGTTATTGTTCGGGATTTTCATGTGATTTATGGATTTGAACGTTAAAGTTTGTGTATTAAGTATTAAATTCCAAGTGTATCTCGATGGTGTTAGTCCAATTACTGAATTAATTTCCTTAAAGACATTTTATTCCGAAGTAAATTAAAATAATGACTGTTGCTTTTAATATAATTATGTTACATTATATGATCAATTTTTTTTTTAACAACTATGATGACGTACGTAACTATGTCCTTTTAACACAACACAAGGTACAAGCATAAACATTGAGCATGTGCCCTCTGTTCCCCATTTCGTGTTCGTAGCATTTTTGAGACTATAATTATAATGCTTTTCAACAGGTACGATCCCAGAAAACCAATCAAAATTTTTCAATTGTGAATTTTAAATAAATTATTTGTTTTTTTTAAACAAACTTTAAGTAACAAAATTACGTGTCTGAGCGGTTGATCTTTGTGGTCTTTCGTCTGGAGCCAATCCTGGATATAAAATCAGATCAAAGTTCATCATAAAATCGCATTTTCATCGGAACTGATCCAACATGTAAAATTTCTACGTTGGATAAGAGGAAGTGTTTCTAATTCAGTTTACAAGATTTGACATTAACAAACAAAACTACAAGTTAAAAACCTGTAAAAAAACTATTGAAGTATATACATTTGTTTGTATAATAAATATTTAAGACAAAACTTGGGCTTGAACATATTATGTATATACGTTTCAAAAAAAAAATCAATATAATAATATATCTGAGAATTAATAAACATAAGTAATGCTTCCTTTTTCAGTTTTAATTTGACTATTAATTAATTAAATTAATACAAACAATGACGACATAATATCAAGAAAATTAATAAAATATATTTTATTGAATCTTATTAAATGAAATTAATTATTTACTAATGTTTTTAATGTTAACATTAGGTAAAGTAGGTAAAAGCATTTTGTTAGGTAATCTTTCAAATACTTACACTTCGTCATTTTACATGCACATGTTTTCAGCCAATATGCATCTTGACATATATTTGGAATATATACATATATAGTTTCTAATGAGAATTATAAAGGGGAATCTTACTGGATACTGTATTCATATTTTCTTATTAAGTAAGGTTATGTAATTTTAAAACACCTTTTAATATATAAAAATATTATCTTTGTTATTGAAATTTTAAGTGTAACTTGTAATTAAAAAACATATAAATTTAAAACATACGAGTTTTTGTAATTTTCAAATTGGAACTTAACTGTTAGTTTAATACGACCCATCACATTACTAATAGAGCAATATGTTGTAAGACTACTTTTTGGAATCCATTATTGTGGTAGTCTTAAAACAATAGAAATCGCGGACCTGTAACTTCAGTCCAGGGTCTTGAATTTATTATCATATTGTTTTTTTTTATATCGAATTATTGTCATAAGATCTCATTTAATTATTATATTTGTTGCAGTAGAAATTCCTTCAGAAAGACTTAATATATCATTTAAAAAGATAATCACACTATGAATTTCTAAACGTATCGTTGTGTGTAGTTTGGACATTCAAAAATCGAACCTTCAAAATTCGAATTGAAACCAAATAAAACGTATCTATTCTGCAATTGACACGATATTTTTTTTTTTTTCGAATAAGCAAACGCCTTACATTATACATTCTTCTATATTTGTCTATGTAAAATATAAACATATTTATCAACATAGACACATAGTCACATTTATTAATTATAATAATTTAATATTTTATATATTTTCATCATATTACACATAGTTTTGCCAACATTATTATAACAAAAGGCAGTATAAACTATACTACAATAACAGTTACGCGGAGGCTGTACCGCTATGCGCCTCACATAAATTTTATTGGCATTATCTGACCTACCCACAAGATTCACTGGGTGGAAATTTTAAGATATACGAATCTAATACGGTCAGCAAAATAATAATACATTATCACAACAATTTACTAACTTAGGACAAGTGATACGATTATAAAATTTTAGTTCAATAATGATGCCATATTTATTTAATTTTAAAACTTTTATAAGCTGCTTTAGTTTAATTAAATTCAAACAAAAACATTTATATTATTTCCTGTACTTTAAGATAGTAAATTTATGGAAATGGAAAAATTAATAAAAATGTTTTATAAAATAACATACCTATAAAAAATATTAGAGAAAATCATCATTTTCTTCTCGATACTTTAAAACCAACCCAAACACATGTTCCCCTCCTCTTAGGACCTGGGTTCCTTCAAACGAGGCGTGAAAAGGCATCTTGCGGGCCGGCGAGGCGGGGGCGGCTAGTGTAGATCATTCCGGACTGTAGCCGTCATCGCGTTTGGACTCTACTACCACTTACCATCAGGTGGAGCAGAGTCATTTGCCCTCAAACATAAAAAAATACTCGAAACGAATAAGCAAATAAAACTGCCTCGCACAATCACTCTGTGGAACCAGCTTCCGCCGGCGACTTTTCCGAACCGATATGACTTAAGAACCTTCAAGAAGAGAGCGTACTCTTTCCTATAAGGCCGGCAACGCATCTGCATGTCCTCGGATGTTGCAGATGTCCATGGCCGGTGGTAGTCACTTTCCATCAGGTGAGCCTCCTGCTCGTTTGCCCCCTCCAACATAAAAAAAAAACACTATACTTAGTGTTAACTTTAAAAACTGCGACCTATACAGGCCAATTCAGAAAATTTTAAGTTTGAAGGAAAAATATTTTAATTGATTAATATGTTTCTTATAACGAAACATCAAAGACCAGACACCTATACGAGAGGTATTTAATATTCAGACGCAAAAAAACCGACTTCAATACAAGCCCTGGGAATATTCCGGGAATCACTAAGGAGGTCGAATGTAATACGCATTTCTCTGCCATCGGTACCCTTTTATTGGTTGAACTTCTAACAACGTCTTTGCGTTTAATCAAAGGAAATTTCCAATTAAATTGATTACCATCGGAGTCCTATCTACATTAATGTTCAACAAAATTGTTTTGCTTCTACGTCGTATAATTTATACATATGTGTATAATTTATACGCTCCTGTATAAATTAAATTTGTTTTGGATATATGGTATATATATATTCTATTTAATATAACACAGTATTTAACATGATATTCTTAAAATTAATTACTTGATTTAATTTATTAATTTTCGTTTCGTCCGATAAATAGTTTCCTACTTTGGTAGTTGGAATAAAGACGAGCGAATTCAACGTCAGCGTTATGGAATACGCAAAACTCGATGGTAGAGCTTTCTGCAAGCTCGTCTGGGTAGGTATCACCCACTCATCAGATATTCAACCGCAAAACAGCAGTAGGTACATGGTATTGCTGTGTTCCGGTTTGAAGGGTGAGTGAGCCAGTGTAATTACACTGACAAGGGACATAACATCTTATTTCCCAAGGTTGGTGGCGCATTGGCGATGTAGGCGATGGTTAACATTTCTTACAATGCCATTGTCTATGGGCGTTGGTGACCACTTACCATTAGGTGGCCCACATGCTCGTCCGCCTAACTATACAATAAAAAAAACTAACTCGATCCACAGAGGTCATATAAGACGCAATGCGGCTGCACTCGACATCATGCAATTAAAAAAAAATAATGAAAAGCAACTAAAATATTTTTCAATCGTTGATGAGCAAGCTGGTATACATATTATTAATAGCTGCCCGTCCCGATTATTTGATGGGTGAAATTAATAATGGGGTATTTATCAATACAATTTCTTTTTAATTATCATTAAATTAACATACTGGCTATTACTAGTAATAGAATTGGAATTGTTCCTAAGGGCCGGTTTTTTGATCCGTAGTCAAATGCCGTATGACAATTTGTTATATTAACCATAGTTAAATTGTTAACTAATGGTCAAACGGCTATTTCGTTTTTCAATGTCTGTTTTAACTAAAGTCAATATTAAACTTTGGCTATTATATTGCCAGTGAAATCGGAAAAGATTTCCTTAAAATATCTATGGTTTTTTGGGGGTAATATTTCTATATGTGACAACACATGCATAATGAGTGAATAAAACGTCAACATATTACTTATGTTCCAAACAAAGAGCGCAATGAAAAATTACACGTGATGGAAACATATTGGGAGCACAAAGATACGGTATGAATGCTAACGAGGTAAAGTTGAAGGTACAATGAGAAATATATAAATGTAAATATAAATAAAAATGTCAAGTAATAATTATGTTTATTAATAGCAAAATATTCTGGATATTATTTATTTAAAACAAGCGTAGTAAGCCTTATTATCAAGTAAACCTTTTTTTTCTTACATCTAGTAACAAGATAGTTGGTTCATTTTTTTAACCGACTTCAAAAAAAGGAGGAGGTTATCAATTCGTCTGTATGTATTTTTTTTGCTACCTCATAACTTTCGACTGGATGAATCGATGTCGATGATTTTTTTTTTATTTGAAAGGTGGGTTTATAACTTCATACATAGTTAATAGTTATCGGTGAGATGTGCTTGTGTCGCACGCGCAACTTAACGAGGCGAATAAAAGTCAATTTGTAACGTGTAAGTTTTTGTTTGTTTTTATAAGATGTATTATTATTGCTAGGTATATTATAGTGTTTCCTTAGCTGACATCGACTCCAAAAATAATTATTATTATAACTACATTATTAACCACACAACAAAATCGTACCTACATATTGATGAGTAGAAAATGATTCCTGTTTATTGGAGCGTTCTTGCTTCCATACTAACCCATCATCCGCACAGTTACGACTCCCAATTTTGTTTAGTTTATGTTTAATTAATGTAATATTTTTATATTTATATCTTCCTTTTAGAAAAAAGGTTACACTAATTAATCTTTCATGAACTATTTAAATTACATCATTTAATTCCAATAACTGTATTTATCATGTATTTAGAAAAATATTCCCCGATCTAATTGACTCGTAAGTATGTATCTTTTGTTGGAGTTTCTAAATAAAATTATGTTATTAATTAATAAATTAACACTTCACATTGAAACTATATTTTCTGTAACGAAATAATATTGATTTAATATTTTATTATTTTAATCAAAAAAAAATAATATTTTATTATTTACTAATATATTTAAAAAGTTTTTAATTTATATAATCAATCATTCTAATTCAAAAATGTAGTGTTATATTATTAATATATGTTTCATTTCATTTGTTATATGAAGAACCTTGCTAATATTAGACATCGTATTTAAATATAAGCAGTATATTATATGTTACCCTTTTAATAAAATATATATATATTTTTTAATTTAATCGTATGCCGCGCGCTCAGTGTGTCTCAAGCTTTACAATACAAGCTGCCGGACCCGGAAAAAACCCCGGAAGACGAAACGGACGACCATAAGCGTCACAGTATCTCATTTCACCTTTCCCTTGCGTTTATGAAAATTAGAACTATCACGCATTGTTCATAGAATTTTCTAGAAACAATTAAATAACGAACATGGAAAATAAAAGATTTTTATTTATTTTTTTATTCTATATATTTATATCCGAACACACGACTGTGCTTGCTTTTAGCACTATACATAATATTTTACCTTAATCATACTTTTAATTTTATGTTCATTATAGTTAAATATTAATTTCCAAAAAAAAATCTTAGTAATAGTTAGTAGAGATTGGTGTGTTAGACATTTAAAAAAAAAGAAATATCTTCACTTACTATCTAAGTATATATACAGGGTTTAAATTGAAACATACAAACCGACAAACGTCAGGACAGTACGACAAAATCTAAACTCATTTTTATTTCATGTCTTGAGTAATGTCCGAAGTCGTAGAACAAAAGTTGTTGCTTTTGATGTTAGCTATCTAGTCCTGCGAGGTTGCTGAGTCATAAAAAATAACCCTGTATATAATAATAAGGTCCTCCAGACCGATTTCGGCCACGGCGGCCAATCTCAAGAGAGATTAGCCAACTACGCAGGAGATATTATAGTGCACAAGTGTGTGCGCAAACACAGGTGTACTCTCTTTTCCTTTGCTCTCATAATCCGATGGGACGGCAATCCGACACGACCGGAAAGAGTTCAGGCGCAGGACCAACGGCTTAACGTGCTTTCCGAGGCAAGGAAGTGACACACACTTCCAACTTCCAGACTCCGGGCTGTTACTGAGAATTTTCTGACGGAAAACCCCAATAACTATTTATTGGCCCGACCTGGGAATTGAACCAGGGACCACCGAGTCTGCAGCCTTATATCAAGCCACTAGATCAACGAGGCAGTAACCCTGTATATATAACGATGACAAAATACACCACAACACTTTGAAGGTAAAGTATATCGCCTTCCAAGATCAATGGAAGTGTTGAACCGTGAAATCGATCAAGTATTCAAACAGCCATTAATAATATCGGTAACAATTAAACCAACACACGTTGGCTGTCCCCTTGACTGACTTCGACAACGCAGACATTCTCGAGAAAGACTAACTATACAATATATCATTACAAATACTATAAATGCTGAAGTCTCTATACAAATATTATAAATGCGAAAGTAACTCTGTCTGTCTGTTTGCTCTGATAAACCGCTGAACCGATTTTGATTAGTATTTAGTTTTCACTTGGTGGTAGAGTTTGTGCAAGCTCGTCTAGGTACCACCCACTCAACAGATATTCTATCGCAAAACAGCAGTACTTTGTATTGTTGTGTTCCGGTTTGAAAGGTGAGTGAGCCAGTGTAATTACAGAGACGAGGGACATAACATCTTAGTTCGCAAGGTTGGTGGCGCATTGACTATGTAAGCGATGGTTAACATTTCTTATAATACCATTGTCTATGGGCTTTGGTGACCACTTACCATTAGGTGGCCCATATGCTCGTCCACCTACCTATACAATATAAAAAAATGAAGCAAATTTGAACCCCGAGGAAAGACATAGGCTGTATTTTATACCAACCACTTCCACCGACGCGAGTAAATAATGGTAGCACCACAAGGCACTTCACTCACTCATAATTCAATGGGATGGCAATCCGACACGACAGCGTTCAGATACAGGACCCATTTTCATGCTTCCGAAACTACTACTTACTTACTTACTAAAATATTTCTTTAATATTTACTTTTAACATTCCGACTTAAAATTTGAACCCAGGACTTTAGATTAGGATATATTATAGGCTAGCGACTTGTCTAACTAGCGGTCGAATACTGAAACGTCACTTAAATATTAAATGCAACTTAATTATTTAAGATGCTGTTAAATTCAAATTTCGCATACTAATTCAGGAGCTTCCCAATGTTAAGTAGCGTTTAGCTATGAGGGACGTTTCAGTATTCGGCCGTAGGTCATACAATTAAACACAGCCGTTTTTACTTCTGTACTCCACTCTATATTCCATCTCTTTTAAAACTTTGCTCTTTCGTATATAAATAACTCAGTTATTCCTTACCTCCCTAACGCCTCCCCGGAGGCTGAGGGGAACTTTTACGTTTTGCGCACCTTTTACAACATTAATTATGTTAAATTTTAAAAATTTACGCAACATTAAAACAAAACTGTTTCACATTTTTAACAAAGGCACTTAAAACTAATCTTGAATTATCTTATATACCTTTATTTTTAATATATAAATTAATTCATTATCACTGCTGAACATAGGCCTCTCCCAAGGTGCGCCAAAGCTCACGGTCCTTATTATCTTAAAAATTAATTATCTTTGTAAAAACCCACCTACATACTAATAACTGTAGAATCGTTTTTTTTAACACGCTTTTATTAGCTTGGGTTGTATGTAACGGAATCTTTGAACTTAATTTTCACCAATTTCCAGAAGTCTGATTAATTTGAAACTTTGCATACGTATCAAGGACCGATGACAATGCAATAATTTGATAACAGTTTTTTTTTTTTTTCGACGTTTCGCTGGATAATCTTATCGTGTTTTTGTAGTTTTTTTAAACTATTATTATTTTAATTTCATAATTGCTTGTCAATAAAATAATTAGCCTGAAAGCAATGACTTCATTCCCAATGTAGCATACATTATATTATATGCATCAATAAACTCAAGAATCTTTATATAATATATATAGTGCCTTATGTAATATTACCTAATATTGTCTTAAATCAATCTTCCACAAAATAATTTCTTACTTCTTTACATATAAATGAAAACATGTACAAAAGTATGATCGTTGCTATAAGGAACTTTTTTTTTAAAATTTGAACACCAAGATTTCCATATTTATGTCACTGAATTTTGATACCTTTGCCTTTCAAAACTGACAGTAAAATTCAACCTTCAAGTATTGAATGTAACAGATTAAAATTTTCTTTCGAAATATGACAACAACCGACAAAATACTCGGTACCATATCTCTCAAATGAAATCCTAATCAATTATAAACAATTTCATTTATACGCTTTGTATGTAAATGAACAATCAATATTCTTACATAATGGTATAAGCCTTATATAGTAATGTTAAACTTCGGGGTATTTTATTATAGAATTGATAACCTTGCAAGAATTATTTTTATTGACTTTACGAAAGCGGAAACATTGTGTTCTAATTATAATTATCTATTGTAGAAACAATAATTGTTTCTAAAAAAAATTATATCATTATTGTAATCATATCGTGTGTAATATTAAAAATAAAATAAACTATTAAAATGAGCATAATATATTTCTTATGATGAAGTCTTGTATAACAAACGCCCAATACTCAATGAACACTTCATTCAAAAACCGATAAACAAAAAGATTACCAAAGAATAAATCCACGAAATAAAAAAAAAATCAAGTCATCCCTCACCCATTTCACGCTTTTTCCCGCTATCCGCAAACGGGACAGCGTCGAATACAAATGCCTTTTTAAGTGTCCCGTGGCATTTTTTCCCCGGGACTCTGCGGACGGCTAACAGATTTTTTCCCGTGTCCCGGCGCGGGTTATTACAGTGATTAATTCACTGACTCGACCGCTTGCTAACACATTTTTTTTTTCATCCTTTTTTAAACCGTAATTTGTCTGGCGATTTACTGATGAGCCCTGCCTTCGTAGTTCACTTTTTGTTTGGCTAATTTGCGTTTTAACTCCGTACCTGTTGAATACTGATAGAATGGTTTTTTTATTGCCAATCATGTGTTGTAAAGGGGATGCAGATTTAATCGAAATTGTAGAATAAAATATCGATAATTTTGCGTTTTGAATACATTTTTATGGGAAAATTGAATTATCAAAAGAAAGTAACAACATACATAACATAACATTTATAATTAGATCTACGCTACAAATAAACAAACTTACCTACAGAAAGACAGACAGATAATACCTGAAAACTGGTTGTTATAGGTTTTCCTAATTCAGTGTAGAAGTCTGAATTAACGAACAAAACGTTTGAACGTTTTTACACAAAAAAGGGACATCACGCTTCACTTACGCTGAAAAAATCATATGTAATGATAAAGTTGCGTACATTACTTGTGTCTATAATTGGACAATCAAGTTAAAACTATAAGATCAGGTTAGATCAGATTGTTTCTAAGGGAAGTTTAGGTCGAATATTTATTGATAATTTGTGATGAAATATAATTCGATGTTGATTCCAATAATTTCATATTTTTATAGTGAGTCAACCAGTCTGTCAATCACGCGATATGATATATAAACCTTTAAGAGAAGAGCGTACTCATTCCTCAAATGCCGGCAACGTACCTGCAAGCCCGGTCTTGAAGATATCCACGAGCGGTGGTAGTCACTTTCCACCAGGTGAGTCTCCTCTCATGTGAACAATGTGGTGAACATGTTTTAATGCTCGCTGCATTATAAGTATCTCGAATATTTTTTTGATAACATAACAGCTGTAATCTTTTGTCAATGTCAATAATTTATCTGACATAATAACACATTTACGACGATGCGTAGCGGCTTTGTTAAATACTGATTCGCTCTTTCTGATTGATTTGACATTTGAAAGAAAAAGACATAGCATGTATCGCAAGTAGTATCACATGTGAATTTAAAATGTATAGAATATTTTTTATTTCCACAATCGCAACAATTTTTTTTATTATTTTATATTTAATATTTTGTTATGATAGAAAAAAATAAGCTACAAACAAAAATAACAAATTAAACTAAAGTTTAATGATTTTATTGTAATAGATGTTATTTAGAATACTGTTCATAGGTTTGTAGCTTTTTTATTATTTTATCAGCTACTAGCGACATCTGCTATTGAATAGCATGAAACTAAATTTTAAAGAAAATAAGTTTAAAAATAAATATATTTTTTGACATCACTGAAAATTGATAAAAAAGCAAATGATTCAAAATTGAATATTATTAAAAGTAATAAAATAAAATAAAAAATCAAATTGTTAGTTTCTTACTATTGGTAACTAGATGGCGCTAAAATATAGTTGTAGTAACTCAACAATAGATGGCGGCCTAAACTATGATATCTATTCCATAAGAGATGGCGTTAAACAATTTGCTATGTGTCACTAGATGTCGCTAATTATTACAGCTATTAAATGATAGATGGCACTTTTTCAAGATTTTAGAGTTCTTCAAAATTAAAAAAGTTACTGTAGCATAAGCTTCCAAACAGTCGTTTCTATCATCGTTACTTCGTTAGACAAGTTGAATGGAAATTCATATAATATTGTATATGATATAGTATGGTTATGTATAACTTATGTGACATCTTTTATACGTAAACATTTCATATACCTACGGCCGAATACTGAAACGTCATTCAAATATGATTGGGACTTGATTATTTGGAACGTCATTAATTTCAAAATTTAGTATGCGAAATTTGAAATTAATGGCGTTCCAAATAATTAAGTCCCACTTCATATTTGAAAGACGTTTCGGTATTCGGCCACTAGTCATTCAAATTCATGTACATAGTAATCAATTGCACATACATTAAGGATAAAAAATCGGTTACACTTTAAATACTATGCACTAAATCTTTTTCTTTTCTTTTTTTAATAATTACGTTTAATTCATTAAAAATTATTTGCACTCTTTGGGTCAATTCTGATTAATTTATGAAGGACGTCAGAATAATTAAGCGGATGTTGCAAATCAATTCTAGAAAAATGATCTACATTTATGTGGCAAGTCAATATTATACAAAGTTTGGGTTGTCGAGCTTACAAAAATATATTATTATATTTTAAATAATATGAAGGTGTACTGGGAAATGGACCACCTGATGGTAAAATGGTCATTACTGCCTATAGAGGCTATAGACATAGACATATGCTTTGTCAGAAAAATTAACCATCCTCAATGAACCTCTAAACTTAGCTACTAAGAAGTTATCTCCCGGAAAATATGCCGGTAGAATATGCGATAAGTAGGTTTTTAATAACATTCGAAAATAATATTATTAATCTACAATACAATACTTTTCAATATATTCATAAGGGAATTTGTTAATTTCAGATAAGATTAATATTAGAAAAATCTGATTGATAACGCAGTAGGTACTTGTCACTTACACATCTTTTTTGACATATTGAACCCACGAGATTTCCTTACCAACTGGGTCATCTACTGATCCTGTAATGCTTTTGCTATATAGTGTTAATTGTAGCTAAAATTAGTATTGAAATAGTTTTTTTCATGTTATCGTAAACACTTTTGAATATTGCATCCTACGTAAAATTCACAGAAACTAACCACTGCTTGCGATCTTTTTTATGTTTTTTCCTTCGTACATAAGAAAACTTTGTTAATATATCAAGCAACGCATACGAAGTCGCGGATATCAGCTAGTTATATAATAAAATTATAACAGGCCGATGTATGTCCATATATAAATAAATTGGTTTGGTTTGTAACCAAAATCAAATCGTCTTAAAATATAACATTACCAAAATTAAACAACATTTAATAAATAATCCACAACCCTTACAACGTCTCAGTAAAAAAACCAGATCAAACAGACCACATAACTATAAAAATCTCATTGCCAGATAACACATTAGCTTTAAGATAACCCTTGCGATGTTATAGATGAAAAAAAACTCAGGTCGAATGGACCGCGCTTTTGTTATTCAGATTAATGGCTCCTTATTACGCCCCACGGGTGAGACCGTTACGATAATGTTTGTCTTTCATTGTTTAGTGTTGAATGGGACAGAACCTGAGATGTTTTAAGATCTGTGCATCATAACTAATAATAATAACGGAATGTGTCCGTTAGTACGTCTTTTATAGTGATTGTTTAAAAGATATCGTTCTTGTTGCTGTTAAAATTTGAATTTCGATTTATTGGTGGAACATAATGGTGGAACGCTATATTTTTTATGTAATAGATGGTGGTCACTTGATGGTAAGTGGTCGCCGCTGATCATAGACATTGGCGGTAAGAAGTATTAACCATTCCGTACACCGCCTATGTTTCACCAAACTTGGGAACTAAGATGTTATGTCCCTTGTGCCTGTAGTTACATTGGCTTACCCTTCAAACCGGAACACAATATTTCATACTGTTCTTTGGTAGTAGAAAACATGATGATTAAAATAAAAATCTTCGTATGAAACTGAATATGAATAGATTAAATTTTTGGGATTAAATATGTCACTATGTTCTATGTTCAGACTATTATAAATATATTTATGCGAAAAATCATTTCGATGCGTCCGTCCGTTGCGTGAAAGATGAAGATATCCTGACTGACCAACACGGAACCAAGGTCCAATAACCATTATAATTGACATGTGCACAGCCACAGACACAATTCAGCCACTCTCATAACGCGATAAGAAACTGGTACGAATGAAAATTAGGCGCAGTAAACAGCAGTAAAAGTCGTGTACTGCCTATTCCCGAATTCCGATTCGAAATTCGAAATTTGAAAATCTACGAATTATTTATATCAAAAATCTATTCGAATGATGAAATTACTGTAAAATAAAAAATACTATATAATTATGTATACATACATATTTAATACGTTCATAACTACAAAAGTAGTTTTAAACACGTTCTACGCCGTAGAAGCGTAGCACAAAAATCTATGTAGAAATAATTTATTACAAAATGTTTATTATATATTATCAACAAATAATAATAAAGAATAATTTATAACCTATTTAAATTTTAAGTAAATTTAACAAAATAAGCATCAAATCTACTTAGCAAATTAATGTGTAGTTAGGAGACTCCTAGGTCCATACAACAGCGTTCTTAAAAAAAACAGCGTTCTTAGAAGTGCGCTAATTACCAACCACCGCCATTTTGTTAGTGAACAGAAATAAAGTAATTGGTCTTCTGTTTTTAAATAAACGAATTAGAAGTTTTTATAAAAATCAGTTTTCATTTCTGGATACTAAATGTAAAGTAATTTTAATTTTTTTACATAACATTTCATAAATTTCAAATTCAAATATCATAACTTCCATATTTCAAATCGGTCAAACAGGGTCAAAGTAACGCTCCGTCCACGAGGTGTCAAATAGAGACATGTGCTACCCCCGTGAGAACCGGTTATACCGGAATGCAAATTCACCCTTTGTAGTGTGGACAATTCTTTATTTTTAATTGTTGGTTTTTTTTTAATCTGTCTTGCGGCTTCTCTGTTATCGACTATCGATATTTAATTAGCTGTGGTACCTATATGTTTATCAATGAAATTTGTAGCTGTATTAATTAAGAATTAATTAAGTTATTTAATTTAAAATTCGAACGTTTATATCATATAATAAATACCATTTTATTTCTAAATCTTATTAAATTAATATATAATGTTTATTATTTTAGCTTACTTAGTATTAGACTAAAAAAGTTTTTTTTTTTTTTTTATAATATAAACATATTTCATTTAATCGTATATGTATTATATACGATTTAATATATATATTAAAAATATGTCTGTAATATATTTTAATTTATAAATATATTTAAAAACATCGACAAAAGTTTTATCGACACGAACATCACTAAAAACCGTCGAAACCGGTCAGGTCAGTTTCGCAACAACAATAGAGAACCCAATGGTTACTTAAATAGGTCCAAATATTATAATGAAATCCGGTATTATTAAAAATCGCCTAACCCTTTGCTAAAGGTGATTCTATTGTCCAGTTTAGCCCTTAACTATCTTTTGTCGGTCCCCCAGCAAGATAACTGGTAAGACAACTTTTGACCCCATATCGCATTGAAGGGTTAAGTCAGTTGCATTTTGACCATGTCGTAGTATCCTTGTTGCTGTGCACAGAAATTAAATCAAATTAAAATATTAAATAAAAAGTTAAAATGTTGGATAATACGATCAAAAAGGTAAGTTATTTGTTTTTATTGAAATCAAATTTGTTCGGACATTATAACAGGATGGTTAATATGAGTTGTATTTCATAGCAAATGTTACATTGATAAATAATGCAACGTTTGTATGAAACGATTAACGACAATTGTTATATAAATAAATTTACAAAACACTGACATATCCAACACGCCGGCTAATTTAAATGAAAATTGTTATTTGTTATCTACCGTCAATTTAAATTTGGAACATCGCGTCAAATTCAACAAACGTACGTCACATCAACCCGGTCATAACGATTAAATTTAAAATTAGAACATTGGCCATGAAAAGTTTTTTTTTTTCTAATAAAATGTTATTAAAAACAAAATATATTCGACTCATTGGCTCCGCTTGGGAAGTGAAAAAGGGTAACAGATTAAAAATACGAATCGGTTTTTTATCAAAGTCACCACCCTCGCTATCGATTATATTTTTAAGGGTGGCCGTCATTGGTTCGCATTTTTGTTCGAATTTCTAAAGCTTTTTCTCGTGGGCGTCTTGGGGTGGGGGTGGCGTGGAGGGGGTGATGGCGTTCCTTAAAAATAAAGAACCCTTTATACTTAATATTACTCATTTTGAAGCGAAAATTCGTATTTATTCAATAGCTTTTATGATATTTTGTGCTTTTATATAGTTATCGCGTCATTGATGTAAAGAAATATTTGTTACATTGTGGATTTATTTTAAAATAGCAAATTAAATTCATCGATTCGAAGATAAAATACTTTGATAGCGTAATTTTAACAACAAAATATGACTATGAAATTATTTAAATTTTTGTTCTAACCTTTTTACATATTTTCGAAGTATTACAACCTCTTTTATAATTAATATCAATATTGATCATACTTACGTAGATATAATTGCTTTATAAATACGATTTTAGCTCCATCGCATAACACAAAGACTTAATACTTAAAACTATTTTTTAGACTATCATTAATAGCTTACTATTAAAACGATTAAACATATAAAATAAGTTAATTAATACATAAGACTATATAGTCGATACAATACCAAGTAATTTGTATTGATTTTCACACAATTTTCTTAAATTAAATATAAATATTTCCAGCCGTTCGAATGTAGATAGAGAAGAAACGTCGAGAAATCTAGTAGCATTAATGTATGGTTTTATTTGTTATATATTTAATTAATTAAATATACATTATTTTATGTTATATGGTACCAAGAACGATGTAAATTATCCGTACATCCATCGGTGTCCGTTGTCAACACTTATAGACTTCAGTTAAACATTGATTTCGCTCTTTCTATCATTATTGATTTGACATAAGAAAGAAGAAGACAGCTTCTTAACTAATCGCCCGCTAAAGAACATTTATAAGTAAGACCGTTAGTTTTATGTTTTTAAAAAAAGAATATCTTTCTCGCGCGTTATTTTCAGCGTAATCTACATTTGAAACTTTGGAATGTCAATTCGAATGTGAAAGTACGTATATAAGAGACAATTTAAAAAAAACATATTATTATTATCGTTGATGTCTCACACTAAGGTACATTATGTATAAAGAAAGTCCAGTCCAAGTGGCGAGCGAAGAATTCAATAAATCAATAATATGTACTAATATAACGCCCAGTGGTCGATATTCGATCATAATAACTATTGAAAATTTAATAAACAGAAGAGTAGGTACTGTACTGTTATAGCTTTGCCCATCTCAATTCTCAATATTCATATTATATAAATTCATATATTCTCAATATGACAGTGAATAAATAACTATATAGCACAATAACATAGTCCACAACCTCGTGAATAAACAATACGGGCTGAATTTTAGAGCAACGTTTATATGTAACAATTGCAACATTTCTGTCCAAACATTCACAACTGAGCGTGTTATGTATGCTTTTCTTATAATAGTAGTTAACCATTTTTATCTTAAAATTCGAATTAAAAAAAAATACATCCTTAAACCTGTTCGTTAAGGAAGGGTTCCGTTAAAACTTTGTAATGACAAATATAATTACAAGTGAACTCGAGGGCGACGAGAAAAACTTGCGAGATGAAAACGGAATTGATTTTATTTGCAAAAGAACACGATTTTTTAATTAATTTAATTTCTAATGATACGCGTTTTATCGTCGAAGATATCTTCCCTAAAGACAAAAAGTGACATACATTTAAAATGGTGTTTTTTTAAGATAAGTATATTGTCTATTTATATTTTGTCTTGTACATGCATGCAACAATAAAGAACAGCTCACAACATAAATATAAAAACATATATATCACGTTTGAGCAGCTGACCTTTATTTCTTAAATAACCTATATACGGATATTATATACAATTAATTTAATTAAAACGAACGGAGTCATTCGAGGCATGGACGCAATCTGTGAAGAAAAAATAAATATTATTATTTTATAAATTATGTATAAATATAACAACATTTATGGCGTAATACTTAGTTTCTATCAATTAATAACAAAAAATAATTACCACGTAATTATTTTTAAAAATCGATATAACACATAATAGGTATGCTTTACTAGTAGTATATAGTATGTTTTATCCTTTATCTAATTAGTTTAGTTTGGTTTAAGTTCAACAGTTCGGAAATAATACTTAAAATGTTGGTTGGATAAATATATTTTTTTGAAATTTAATATCGTTAAAACCACTTATGTGCTATTAAAATTGTTTTTAAATAAAATGTTTTAGGTAAAAAGTACAGAACTACAATTAACTTCTTATACCGCTAACATCCTAGTTTAGAATTAGAAGTCAATTCTTCGTAATATTCTACCGTTTCCGTCGTTCTCAGATCGTATGCGCCACTAATTGATTCCTGACACGTATTAGATTATATTATGTTATTATACTTCATTAGTTAAAATTTTGAAAATTATTTTTAAAAGAAAAAGCGTTATCTGACAAATTTAAAGTAAAAAATAAAATCCGAATTTTTACTTAATTTAAAATGTAAGTAAAATATTTGCTCATAGTCAAATTATCTTCTTCGAAAACAAAGCTTACATCTGAGAAGAACCAGTGACCGAACTTCAGGCTAGACAAGGTGCATGGCAGGTAATATCGGATTGGTCTAAATTACAATATAACAATTGATGACCACGTGATAAAACAGACACATGTTATTTCCTTACATTTTGACCGTTTCTACAAATTCAACATTCAAAATTCAAATTCAAAATACTTTATTCAAGATTGAAGTATTACACTTACTTATTGATTGTCAAACTGGAAACTACTACTCATATTCACAAAGTGACTTTGCCTAGGCCGAGATTATTGAAAGATATGGTTTCAAATATAACAAGTCAATAATCCTAAGTATGTCACGGGGTATATTTTTCACTCTGACACGTCGTTCGAGGCCGCGGCGAAAACTTTGAGAGCCAATTTGCTCTTTAAGTGTCCTCATTTGTCTAAAAACATCGCGAACCGCTCTGGGCTTATAATGTGAACAATAAATTTTCAAACCTACCAGCAATTTTTTATTTTTTTTATTTAAGGTTTTTTGTAGTGAAGTTAGGCAATGAGTGGGTTTTTTAAAGTTCTTAGTTAAGTATAGTTTTTATTTTTAAACCCGTTAATAATACAGAATAGTAGACAGAAATATATAGTATAGAACATGTTCGGATTTTTTTTGAAATATAAACTTTTTTTTCTTAATTGAGAACTTGTCAGGTTCTTTTGTCTTAGCCCTATTTAAAAAAATATAAGACCGCCATTTTGAAATACGACGCGATTAGAAACGAAAATTTCGCGATAGCAAGAAACGAAGGAAAAATATTTAATACCGAGGGAGAGGCGATCCCTCCTTGGACGCCCTCAGGGCCTTAGGTACTTTTTTGACGCCCACTAGCCCTTTTTTCGAAGGGGGAATTTTGCAATTTAAATTTTATCTCTTCGTAATGAGTCTCTGGATTTTACTGGATTCAAATTTGTAAGGAACGAGGAAATAAAATATGTCCTTAATCTTTATAATACTTCTTTTAAGTGGTTTGAGTTTACAAAGTATCTTTTTTAAAGAAACGGTTTAATATACTTTTATTTGAAATAACAGTTTGGACGTACAAAATAAATAAATTTATGAGTCAAAATTTTGGTTGCACTCTTCATTTCATTATATCAAAGAATTATTTAAATTAAGGAACAAAGGAGTTTACAAATCAATTAAAAGTAATAGAAATAAATTATAACTTGTTTATTCATTTTTATTATATGAATTACTAACACCAGTACCCAGTTTCACTCGCGTATAATTAATAAAAATCAGCCTAGAGCCTACTTCGATAAAAATACACAAAAATATTTTTTTAAATCGAACTAGTAATTCCTGAGATTAGCCGGATCAAACAAACAAACTCTTCAGCTTTATATATAATACACCATAGATAGACCATTACGTTAACGTTTCGTTGAAAAACTATTTTGTTTTTAAATTGCCGCGTTTTCTACTTTCTTAATAAGCTAATCTATGTTTGAAAAAAGAACAAAATGGCTCCATAAATTAACAAAATAGAAGCGTAGCTGTTTCTCATTCATTATATCCAATTGGTAGCAAGGGGTTCACAATCAAGGTATAATTTTCTTTGCATTTCTTCCCGGACGCACCCTTCTTCGATTACAGATAAATTCACGGGTAAAGCGTCAACAGACAAAAAATATTTAAAAAAAAAAAAACTTTAATATTTATGTCCTGTAAAAATATATTAATTTCCAATTGCATTCGCAATATCTAATAAGATTCACATTAAAGTCTTGTAACTTTTTTTTAAGACGATTGTATATATAAGAAACATAACTTAATCGATTGGAAATGTATTTATATATATTTAAATGTCAATTGTGTATTTATAGATTATGAAGTGATTCATTATTTTTTCATAACCTCATTATTGTAGAATTATATCATAAAAACTTAAAATTTAATTTTATAATGCAATTTAAATAGCTATATAAATAATGAAAAAACAACTGTATAATTCTAAAATTACCAGTAGGATTTATATTTGTATACATATAACTTGGTATCTAAAAAAAACTAATAAGAAACAACATTTTGTCTGTACTTAGTGTTAGTAGACGTGGGATGAGTATAAATCCAGTCGGAAGCTGTCTCCGTGTAGATTAACAGGATTGTACCAGTGACTTAGTATAAATAACATTGATCTCAACGACATTGTGGAGTGTTTTTTTTTAATTATTTCGTGTAAAACCTCTTTTGTTATGATTCTTAGTAATATTTATAATTTTATTGCATTTATTTTTTATTTGTATTTAAAAAAAGGTTTTATGCCTACTTAATATTCGTGGTTTTCGTAATGTATATAAATAACTACATATATAAATATTTCATAAAAGGGTATGTAATCAATATTTGATATTAATAATAAACTTCATGATAATAAACAAAATTACGAAAAAACTATTCTGATCCAAAACCAAATAAATGAGAAAAAAATTTTAGACCCATTTATCTAGAAACGTCATGACAGAGTGAAAATTAAAAAGTTAAGCTTTCAACCAAAATGGCGGCGGGAATAGTTGGCAATTCGAGAGGGAAAGTGTTCGAAACTTTTTAATTTGCGAACGTCCATGTTCGAAAGTCGAATTTTTCACCGCCAGCTTCGAACGTTCGAAGCGCGGAATAGTTTAATAGACTATATTTCAAGTTTATGTACTCGTCTTTAACTTTTTAAACTGAATGAACGAAAATTTATTTTCGAAAAGGAATTCGTTATTTAAAAACTAATAATAAACATTGAAGAAATAGATTTTAAGAAATCACAAAAATAATGTTTTGGATAGTTGTTGCAGTATGTTTTTAGCAGTTTACTATGAAATAAGTAGCCACCACGCGTAAATAGATAATGAGATTATACTCTCATAGACACTATGTGACATCCGGCAATACATCCTGTCTTACCGGAAGACCGCTATTACGTCACTTCCGAACGTGGAACGGGAACTTTCGAATTAATATGATTTTTGCAAGCACTTATATTTACGCTTATATTTAAAAACAATGTCTGATACGAAAAAAGCGAATTACTCGGTCATATTAAACATATAAATATATAATATATTTTGAAATAGTTTATTTTAACATGTCTATTAATAGATACCAATTATCATTATAAGGTAAATATTAATTCAATATTAAATAGTATTATATATGGCTTTTAGATTTTTGTTTAAATAAAAGATACAAATAAATTAACCTTTTTTTAAGCGTTTTTCAAAAATGGAAACCAATTGTCCTTTTAAATGTCCAATTTTTTTTTAATAAAAATATAATATGTACAAAGAAAAACATCTTAAGCTCAAAGTAATTATTCTCGGAAACGACACAAAAAAGTAAAGGATTTCGAAGGATTGGGCCAATTTAGATTTATTTTTCTCCCCCCAGGAAAGTTTGCCACCCGGAGGGGAGAGGTCTGATGGATACTGCTAATTACCTTTATTTGAATATTTTTCCCTTAATGTATAAAATATAAAAGAAGTTTACTGAAGTTTATTTTACGCATTGCGCGAAATATTGGTATACAAAATTATTTATACTAATATTATAAATGCGAACGCAACTCTGTCCATCTACACTTTACACCATCACGGTTAAAACCCTGAACTGATTTTGATTAAATATGCAGCACACTTGAACCTCAAGGATGGACATAGGCTACTAGAAATAAAACATGAATTACGTGAGACGAAAAAATATAATATTCAATTTGTTATGGATAAGAAATCGTAAATTAATATGTACCTATACTACTATTTATATAAATTATG
This sequence comes from Nymphalis c-album, assembly GCA_963151315.1. NCBI lineage: Eukaryota > Metazoa > Arthropoda > Insecta > Lepidoptera > Nymphalidae > Nymphalis > Nymphalis c-album. Next base: position 6,288,254 of record OY720611.1, on the reverse strand, counting down.
TTGATTCGACGCAAGTTCGATCAACAATGAAGAAATATTCACTTATAAATTTTCTTTAGGTCCCTTATTTGTTACAATCGAGAAAAAGAGACGAAACATATGATTTTGTATTAATACTAAAATATATTTTAGTGTTTATTTAAATTTATATTTTCCATTATCTAATTGAAACAAAATTTCACTCGCAGTTACAATATATAATGACAACTTCTATAAAACATAACTAAAATATTTAAAAAAAAAAAACAATAAATTCATAATAAAAGCTAATAGAGGTTAATTAATATTATTTTGAACGTTTAAAGTGGAAATTAGGGAAACATCTAAAGTTTTAAACTTCTTTTCAAATGTAGTCAAGTGAAAAAACAGTAACGATTTAAACAGTTCAGTAACAGTTTCTAGTAGCAGTCCGTTAATTGGACTCCGATAAAAAATAAGGGTGAATCACCCTTTTAAAAACTTCAACCACCCTTAGGTAAGCTACATCTGTTTCCATGACATTGTCGGTATATAATTGAGATTTTTTTTTAATTTATACGTTTGCCAATGTCGTTGTCATTCTTGAAATAAAAAAAAAGCGTAGGGTTTTTTTTTTTGATACGATGTAAATGACAAAGGTAATTTGTTATCGTGTTATAGGTACATTATTATATGTGACAAAGGCATTTTTTTTGTATATGTATTCTAACCTCACCTAACAAAATATTTAGAAAATATTGCCTTAACTTATTAATTTATTAAATTAATATTAAGACGGGTAAGGGAAATAGAATAGGAAATCGGACAACACACAATACGTGGTTCCTCGACCGATTAGAAAATACCAAAGAACAAGTGCGTGCCAGCCCTTATGTACAGTTGAATCGCCACCACCAATAAATATACCCTGTAAATGTATAAATTGTACATTTTGTAAAGACGCCAAATGCAAAGAAAACATTAAACGCGAATTGAAACATATTTTCTGGGTTTTGCGGAAACGGATGGAGACAGACAGACAGAGTAGCTGGAACACAGCCAAGAATATGCTGAAACAATGCTATTTTTTTCTTCAAGTAACTTTAGGTTTGACTTGAAGAAAAAAAATTGGCTAGTGTCCATTCTGAACACTCATATCCTATTTGAATACATATTTAAAACCGTTTATAAAAGTTGACATTTAACTTCGTGATAGGTGCGCCTGTCGGGGTACCATTGTTTAAATAATCACCCGCTAAACAAAGTTTATAAGTAAGGTCGTAAGCGTTTATTTGTATATTGATTTTATCAGTTGAGAGGTTAAGGTGTGTTCATTTAAAAAACAAATTCAGTATAACCTTTATGAATGCGACATTAATTAAAATTACCCATTATTGAAATTAATACTACGTAATTAAAAAACATGAGTTAACTAAACAAACGCTACATACATTTTTTATTTCATCCAAGTTGATCTAGTAATTTTTCTCTTTGAAACTCCTCGGCTTTTCTCATTCCGTGCTTAAATTAAAAACAATTATGAGAGAGGGAGGCGGGAGGGCCGTCTCCGAGATGAAAAATTAAGACAATTTGAGCTACGCCCGCCCCTGTATAGACAGCTACCTCGCTATGATAGACTGGACACAGATTAAATAGATAATTAAATAATTATTATGTTTTTATTCTATTGGTGATTATCGCTGTAATAAATTATTATTACAGATTAAAAACTTAACGAAAATATTATATGAGATCGTTTCAATTTTAAATAAAGAACGATTTGTTTCTTTTTATAATAGATTTATTATGACAAAAAGATCTAACTATCCGACTTAATATGGAATCGTTTGTGTAGACATATTATCAACATTCTATGTTTAAAAATATTTCATATTGGTAGCTTCTTATATTGTATAGGTATATTTTTAATGTCAATAGTTAATATATTTAATAAATACGTTTTACTATGTATAAGTATCTTTAAATAGGTACAGTAAATAGTAATAGGTATAAATAACTAATAATTTGTTCTCTTGATTAACAATGTTACCAATTCATTTCATTAATAAAATACATAAATGTGATATATCTTACTAGCGTAAATAATAACAAAAATGATCGTCGCTACGAAAGAGGTTTCACTTTGACGTAACTGGCTAGAAAATAAAAGGATATTTTATTGACATTGTTTTAATTAATTCGAAAAAATCGACAACATGACATTATAAAACAGCTGGACCGCACTTGTATCAGATAGCTCAAGAAAAAAAAAATGTCGGTCTTTGAAATACGTCTCCATAAAAAAGGATTTATAATTACATATAATTATTATTATATAAAGAAATCATTGTTAATTTATAATTACAGTTAATAAGCGGATTTTTTATTTATCTATCTATATATAATTTTATATTATATCTATATAAAAGATTACATTCGAACAGCGAGCCTTGTTTACTAAAACAGTAACTTTCTTAAAAAATGCAAATTACATTTTACGAAGCGTAACGGAACCGTCAAGAGCCACTATCATTACCATTCCAATAACATCTGGTAACCCCACCCATTCAGACTTCGATCACCCTACTTTTTTTCACCCTGCCGAGAAAGGGACAACGATATAGACGATTAATAAGTTAGAATGAGAGAAAGAGTTGACCGTTCCTCGAATTTTAATTTTCTTACTATTTGAATCTTAATTTTTCGCGGGGAGATCTTCTGTTCTTTTCTAACTCGTGGTAAAGGTTTTCTTTCTTTCTCTTGTTTTTTTTTTTGCAGGGGGATCTTATTATCGTCGGAGATGGCTATGTATTTTAATTTATTTCTTAAGCCAGTCAGATAAAGACGGATTTGTTTTTAAAATTTTGAAATTAGAATTCTACATGAGTTATTATTTTAATGTTTGTAGGTAGCCAAAAATTAGTAAATATAGAAAAATGTAGGATTTCAATCATTTTTGAAAACTAAAAATGTTTTCACTTATTTTATACTTTAATTAATATTTCAACAAATTATTCCAACGGTCAACCAGCAGTTCAATTTGAAAGTTACTTATAAATTTGATATAATATATGAATGTAGATATTAGAGAACAAACACACACACACACACAAACACACACGTGGACAAAATATAGTAGACTATATAACTCAAGCTGATATTATGGAACGTTACTAATATAGTGAACTGTAAGCACAGTTTCGTTTGCTATATGAAACATGTATAATATGTAGTTAATAAAAGTCATTCGAGAGATTTGACCAGCTTTCATAATTCTCCACCTCTCCCGTTTTTAGTGTGCCAGCGTTTACTATAACCTAATCAAAATGCGTAGGCTCTTTAGAGGTTGCTGCGACAGTTGTGGTCAATGCTGTCTGGGCATCTCTATTTACACGTGTTATACTAATATTTAATTTGTCTTAATCTGTGGCAACTGTATTTTATATTAACATACCTATAATATGTTACCTTAAGTAAAGTTAATATTAAAACAACTATAACATTTCCACATGAAATTCTTCTAAAGTATTTTTTCTGTGTACGTTTTACGTATTTTACGAGACCTGGACCTCTTGCTGGATGAAATTCTTTCACCTGTGTACTATCGTAGTGTAACGTGAAACGCAAGCATCACAATGAAGGATTATTAAGCATTTTAATAAGTAAATGCAAACTTATAACACCAGGTTTCCAACTCCGCTAAGTCAATACATCCTTCCAAAAAGGTAAAAATATTTCTCGATAAGTCTTATTTTACTCGGTGGTAAAGCTATGTGCAAGCTGAGATGGCCTAGTGGTAAGACCACGTGAATCTTAACCGATGATCGTGGGTTCAAACACGGGCAAGCACCGCTGATTTTCACGTGCTTAATTTGTGATTATAATTCATCTCGTGCTTAACGGTGAAGGAAAACATCGTGAGGAAACCTGCATGTGTCAAATTTCACTGAAATTCTGTCACATGTGTACTCCACCAACCTGCATTGGAGCAGCGTGGTGGAATAAGCTCCAAACTTTCTCCTTAAAAAGTGTAGAAGAGGCCGTACATACAGAACTTACTAAATAGTATTAAATGACTTACTACTAGTACAGTAAGTGTCTTGCAGGTTCTTATTGGCAGAATCTACATTATGAACCGATGGGTTTACCTTCAATTTAATATTGTACATGACAATTCATAAGAGCCTGTTTCCATGAAGTATATTCTAAGCTAGCTGTGCCCCGCAGTTTCAACCGCGTAAAATTAACAAAAAGATAATGAATAAAAATCATCCTAGAACCTTCCTCGATAAAAGGACTATACAACACAAAAATATTTTTTAAATTCGAACCAGTTGTTTCTGAGATTAGCCGGATCAAACAAACAAACTCTTCAGCTTTATATACTTATAATATTAGTATAGATTTGTGTTGTATTTTTTTCTACTCACTTTCACTTATAACAAACTTCGTGAATATCCCACAGCTGGGCTAAGGTTAAAAGGCTCTCCTTATCAAGAAGGTTTAGAGATGACCACAATCATATTGCTCCGTAATACAATGCCATACACTTTATTAATAAAAAATATTAGTATAAATACATAGTCGATGTCGTCTGAATCACTTTATACCTACGTCGTATTTTATTTATATATAATAGGTATTAGGAAGGCTATATAGTTGGAGAATATATGATGACTTGGTGGTACCCAAACGGGCTCACACAAAACCCTTCCACCTAATAATAGTAGTCTAAAAAGTCAAAGCAAGCTGTTTTCCTTTCTACATCTTTTTTTAAATCAAAACAAAAGTTTTTTTTTGTTTTAATTAAACGCTAAGCGTTACGCTGATCAAAAGGGTCTCGAGACAGTAAAAATGTCTCCCCTCGGGTGGGGGGGTATTTCTTTGTTCTGTTATCTATACAATTATTCGAAAGTCTCGCAAAAAGATAGCTCGGACCTCCTTGCCGCGTCGTGACGTCAGTTTATTTATTTTTTAAATATTATAATGAAAAAATATATGATTTATTTGTAAATACTTTTTGCTTTGAACCTGCATGCTTTTAAATTTAATAAGCGTTATTATTTTTTTTATTATATAGGAAGGTGGGCATATGGGTCACCTGATGGTAAGTGGTCACCAACGCTCATAGACAATGGCAGTGTAGGAAATGTTAACCATCGTTTACATCGCCAATGCGCCACCAACCTTGGGATTAAAGATGTTATCACCTTTCAAACCGGAACACAACAATAACAAGTACTGCTGTTTTACGGTTGAATATCTGATGAGTGGGTGGTACCTACCCAGACGAGCTTGCACAAAGCTCTACCACCAAGCACTTAGCTGCACTTTCTCCGTTTGAATGAGCAATTTGTATGTTTGGATATGAATTGTACCTTAAACAAGCTAGTTTAAATTATGTTATAAAATGCATGCAGTAGCACGAAATGTTGTTGTTTTATTTTTATTTTTTTATATTTCCAGACTACTTGAAAGTAACAACGCTCTTCAAAAACGATCCGCGAAAGGGGAGCCGAGGCAAAAATGACGCATCAAATAAAATAAATAACCATCTTCTATAACCAGACCTCCCTCGGCGCTCTCCTCCCAGTAGAAATGGATGATTTCGGGGTAAATTGTTGATGTAACTAGTATCAGATAAACTGGTTTTTTAACAACTGTCTTTGGCAAGCTAAAAGTCCTGAAATATATTTGGGCTGTATCGTTTTTACTTGCTTCCTTTAATAAATTTTAACAAAAGAAATATATTGTATTTTTTCATATAATTTGTGACATAGATACACGTTGTTTTGGCAAAAATCATATACGGTGTAGAATATTCGATTGATTGATTATAAGCATACATATAATTTAAAAATAAAATGTACTAAATAGTTGAAAAAAAATACAAACGGGTTTTTATTAAAAAAATTATACGTACTAAAATACAATACTTGAAGAATTACATATATACTTATTTCAGTCTGTACCTAAGCGGCTAAGACGTCTTGCTACGCCACGTGTTTTTTCTTATACGCTGATTAGAACATACTATTATATTCCTGGAAATATTGACCAATATATAATGATATCGATATGGGTATCAATATGGTTAGCAATTATACTAAGTATTTAACACTTTATTATACGTAGCAGAAATAAAATTAACGTTTACGTTTTTAAGTAATCATTGAAAAAAAAAATCGCCTATGTATGGCGAACTAAAACTCCTTTCTTTTTTAAATCGGTTAATATACATAGATGTTTTTGTTCAGCCATAATTCATCCGCTTGAGTTGAGGGAACAGTAACAACATTGTTGACGGATATAATATATTATTTTTGTTATTTTGTATTTATATAATTAAATTAAATATTCAGTATTTCAATGTTAAATAAATCATTCCATGACAATTAACATAAGCCGAGTGTTAAATTATTCAATTCATCAATATTATGGTATACTGATTATTTGTATACAAGTCGCAATAGGCACACTGGACAAAGTTATATGTAGCTTCTAGTACATCGTAGAATCGTATCAAAACTACTTCCGCCCGCGTGAAACTAACCGTCAAAATCAGTGTTATATAATATTTCCATATAATTATGGACCCAAATTTTTGAGATAATTAATTTAATTGAATGTCATTCATGTCATTCCTTATTATGTGTGTGTTTTTGGAACTACACCTAAAAAAAAATCATTCACAACTATAATATACTAAAACCTGTAAATTAGTATATAAAATACTATACACTAATAATAATCAAATCTCGTCGACTACCTTCTGAAAAACATACAAATACTTACGTAAAAACATAATAACTTATGTTGAAACTAAAAACAATAATATTAATAAAAATAAATAACACGTTTACATAGATCATTTTAATTAATAAAATAAATTACCTCTTACTCAAAATCCGATGAAAACTATTAATAAAACGAAAAACAAAAAAAAATCTTTAATAAATAGTATGTAGGTATCAAAAGGCGTGCTATAAACGCCGGTCACGATGCTGAGAGAAGGCGCTGGCAATTTCCTATCTGACTGACAATTTCCTTGGCTCGCCCGATTTTAATATAAAACGAGAAAAAACACTGCCGTACTCTCTCCAAGGATTTATATGGACATGACTTTTGAACTATTTATTTTTGCTTCAATACAAACTGATACACTGCACTTTTGGCGTAGCTAAAATCATTAAAATAACCATTATTAAGACATATTGGTACTTAAGACAAGAATTTAAAAAAAAACGGTCTTTGTCTAATAACGTAAGGTAATTTTCTAATTCTAAATCATCGTAATTTAAATCTTAATAAATCAATAAATTTGTAGTTACCTTTTTAAGTTAATATGGCTAACTGTGAGTGAGCCAAACAACCATATTTTTAATTCAGATTACCACTATTACTTAACTATTTAAATAAGCATTATGTACGTAATTTACTTTGAAAGGAGTTTCGTTACTGAATTCCACATAATATGTGGAATTAAATCAACTCCGTACGATGATAAGAACTAGTCCTAATTGAGCTTCATAGATTATCTAAGCACTAGTAAATCAAATACGACTGTGTATAATTTTTTATATGACATTAAACATGGAATACAAATAGCGATAATTCGATTATTGAAAATTAACATAAAATAGAAAAATAATTATGGATAAGATTAAAAACTTTCATGTAAATTTATATTTAATAAAACTATCATCGAGGTCATATCCTCACTATTTCTACTCACATTTTGGAATGGCTTTGGCGAGAGAAAGAAAAGTGGCGCCCCCATCCCCACGCCCGCTTTATAAGATGCTATTTTATTTCCCTCATTGTATTTTTATCGATGTTTCAACTTAGCTCGCTTTTCATGTTGATAAATTTCGTTCAAAAATGTTATTTGAATGCAAAACAAATTATTATTATAACAGTAAACGTAATTATCATATAGTAAGTGAAAACTTCATGATATTTCGCATGCAACTAGTCTTATATTATTCATATTTCGAACGTATTTCGCGTCATAAAGGCTTCATAATTTTATATTTGAATTCATCTATAGTCTATGGTATTACTATATAATTGTCATGATTTAGTGGATCTCTGTATTCGTCCCCAACAAAACGTTTTAAAAAGTGGCCAACGTAAAGTAAACTAAACTTTGACATGTTCACTGGCTAAGGCTTTCTTTCCTCAGAAGAAGGTTAGAAGTAGAAACTTATTTCACCAAACTGTGAAAGATTTTCACATTCATCAAACACGTGCGATTAATTACTATCGTGAATAAATATTACTTCACGATATCTTCATTCACTGTCGAACACGAAATAAATCAAATACAAACACAAATTAAGCACAGGCTATTCAGTAGTGCCTGTCCTGGTTTGAACCTATATTCTTCGGCTATATCCCACTAGGTTTAAGAAGTCATGTTTTCTTGTTAATGTAAAGCTTGGAAGTTTCAAGGGTGCGTTTATAGGTTCTATAATTTAGATGACAGTAATATATTACTTTTAATAAATATAATATATTAACCGTTTGGAGTAAAAAAATACTTTGTTTTAATTGTTATTTACAGAAATGTTTTCAAAAAATTGAATCGCGGTTTTGTTGTAGAAGAGAGATGGTTATATATTATATGGAAAACAAATGTATGGAAGAAAACCGTGAAAAGTTTTGTTCCGGTAGGAAAGTTGAATGAGGTGAATCGGCTTTTTTGCAAATTAATACAATCAGAATTTTTACCGCGGTCACAGTATTAGTAAAAAAAAAGAAAACATATATTCCATTTGGAGTTACAATGTATTTGTATACGAAGTTATAATATAATAATATATCTAGAAATGTTTTCGAAGATATTCCCTTTCTTAGATATGCAAAATAATTATTCTTAAAGGGTTTTCGAGAAGTAGAATATTTTTAATGAAATCTTCAATAATTTCTCAAAACGTGGAAATAATATACCGAAACTTAACGATTAGCTAACCGCGACGTTTAAACCGGGGAGTTTTATGACGCGTGACGGTAACTTTATAACGAATACTTTTAGAGAATTTTGTTTTAATATATAGAACGATTTTTATCTAAGTCGTTATTTATTATATTATGAAGATAATTTAAAGTCAGTGAAGTTGCTTAGCACTGTAATATTAATCAAAAGGCGAGATGGCCCAGTGGCTAGAACGCGTGAATCATAACCGATGATCGTGGGTTCAAGCCCGGGCAGGCACCACTGAATTTTCAAGTGCTTAATTTGTGTTTATAATTCATCCGAGCTTGAAAACATCGTGAGGAAACCTGCATGTGTCAAATTTCACTCAAATTCTGCCACATGTGTATTCCACCAACCCGCATTGGAGCAGCGTGGTGGAATAAGCTCCACAACTTCTCCTCAAAAAAGAGAGGCCTTAGCTCAGCAGTGGGACATTCACAGGCTGTTACTCGTTACTCGTAATATTATTCAGTGCTTTAATTATTTTTTTATTGGCGTAAAATATAATGTTTGTGTTTTATTATTGTCGACTTGACTGCTTCATTGGTTTTGTACTTAGGCCGCAGATCTCGATGTTCTAGGTTAAAACTCCATTGAGTTTTTCTGTCATAGAATTTCAACAGCCTGAAGTCTAGAAGTTGGATATGTACAATACATTAGACACGTGTCACCGGATTATGAGAGTACATGAATAAATTGCACCTATGTTTGCGCACATACTAGTAAAAAATCGAATAATATGTCCTGCGCAGTTAGCTAGTCTATATTAAGATTTAACGTGACCGAAATCGGTCAGAAACACATATTATTGTTGAAGTTAGTCACAGGAAATATTAAAGGATATTTTGTCTTTATAAAACATTATGTTTTGGCGTATTGTGGTGTTGATAATAATCATAATTTTACAAAGCGCTCGACAGTTTCTAATACTTTTTGTTTTAATATAGGTATACTGCTCTATTTTTATAATACACATATAATATTAACTCACTTATGTATATGTTACTTTGAAAAACTAAATCACTAAGTATTTTCTATTAGGAAACGACGGTCAGAAAATCAGTATCAATCGATTATTATCGTCAAAATATTTGGGTGACTCGATTATCGAAAACATATTAACATTCGTAAAATACTTTACTATTTGTCTATTATCGGGATTAATTATTAATAAATGTATAGATGATTCCAATTTTAAATTTTCCAATCGAAGATATGTGAGACGCGTTACATACTTCACTACAATATATTTTTATGTTCTTTTTTCAAAAATTTACTATTTCATTTTAAATGTAAGGTTATGTGATTCGTTCGTCATATCAGTATTAATTATTATTCAGAAATATTCGCAAGATTCGAAATTTAAATTAATATACTAAATCTGGACGAGGCTACGAACAGTCTTGTATAACATCAGCAGTCAATTATAAACACAATTAAATAACCCATCGTAAGTGATCATCAAATAAAGTCGACCGAATATTACATTAGCATTATAAACATTGATATGAAATAAGATGAATTCGAGATTAACAAAACACAAACCGATCTTAAACCAACCCGATTGATTCGTATTTTCAAAGATAAGTAATTACGCAGTCGGGGCCAGATCTATAAATCTGAGGGAGGCCTCCCTTTAAAAAAGGGTGGTTCTTCTTATATTTAAATATCGTATCCCCTTCCGGGTAGGTGCCACGGTTTTTCCAGTAAAGGGGTAAGTGACAGAAGCAGGGAACAGAGACTAGTGTTGAGCTGTTTTTAGTTGTAGTTTTTTTTTTCGAAATTCTTTGTAATTTGCTAATGTAAACTTAAATAATGCAAATATTTTGTTAACTTTCAAAATTATTACTATTTTAACTATTTATTTGCAATATAACTATAATTACTATTATTATATTATGGGAGACTAGCGAACTGTGCGGGACATATTATAGTACACAACTGTGTGCACAAAGTCAAGTGCACTCTCTATTTCCTCACTCTCATAATCCGATACGATCAATAATTAGCCCACATGACTTATATCAGACTACGTGCTTTCCGAGGCACTGGTGTGTACACTGATAACTCCCCAGATATCGGGCTGCTGTCGAGATTTATTTGACAGAAAATCGAATTCTTTATTCTTACATCGCCATGACTATGGTCGTTGGTGACCACTTATCAATAGATAACCCATAAGCCTGACCGTCTGCCTACCTTAAAAAAAAATTAATATTTTTAAATTCATATTATCAGACAAAATATTCGAAATAAATTTGAATCATAACAACCGATTAATCCTCAAATAAAATTATGTACAATATTTTATAACTAATTAACAAAATAATATAAATTGATATAACATTTATTCCAGACACGGCGCTGTTCCGTCTCAAGATGGACTTAAGAAGCAAAAAGGAAAGAGTCCGCGGGGGGGTGCGCCCACCCTCCCCCCATCGGAATACAGAATAATAATCGCCAAAAGAAACGAGAGGGAGGAAAAATATAAATAGCTATATCTACCTCTTGAAGATATTAAAATTTGTATAAGAAATACAAAGGCCCTGTTCAATTTTGTTAAAATATAAATTTCAACAGAAGTCTTACATTTAAAGGATAAGACGTGTTAATAAAACACTCGTTTCTCTTATTCGGTATTAAGATAAATAATTTTATTGCAATTATATTAACGAATATCATATCAAAAGGTTGTAAATTTCTTCAAAATTTGTTCCTGATATCTTTGAAAGATTTTATGCTCTTACGACCTTTTATGTTACTTCATATTTTATGTGTGTATCGAAATTTCGTATACAAATTTTGTAAGAGCTACTGTTGTCAGCCGACTTATGGTGATATACTAATTTGATACGTGTACCTTTAATTATTATGGTCAATGTCGCATATCAATTTGTGACATTATGCGATCGTTTTCTGCAATCCGTTTCGAGTTTGTTCTACTAGAAGCTGCCGATATACTATTCGGTTTTGTCAATTGCAAATAAGCCATTTTTAATATGCGTAGGTTTTTTTTTTATTAAACATGCTTTGTTGTAACTGGTAGTCTTATAATTTTTACAGGTTTTTTCTATATATAATATATCTTTCTAATTTAGTATTTCTTGTATTAAAATTAAGATCCTAACCATAAATATATATATCTCGATTTTTAGGAACGAAATAACATTAAACAGACAAAGACAATACCTATTTTATGTTCTATTTTCAAAAACAAACATTGCGCCAATCAATATTCTAATTTTTAAATATATGTATAGTATATGCTATGTAATTTGTCACGTTAATAAATTAAAATACAATACGGTCTAATACGTTGCTTAGCGTGTGATTAGTTAAACATTGATGTGTCTTCTTCCTTCTAATTTTAAATCAATAATGACATAAAGAGAAAGATGCTTAACAACAAACATAAACTAACATCCTGCACTTTACAAGCTTTTAATTAAGTATCTGTGGTCAAGTTTTGGATTATAATTTTAGCCAGTTTTATTCAAATTATTCTCAAATTCAAATATCTTTGTAGCTGACGATAGTAGCCATTTATAAATACAGATACTAAATTATAATACGTGCATTACATAAAACTTTGTTTTTGATTTGAAATCAAATTAACCTGTAATCTATTTGTCTTATCAAATATTTGATTTCATTGACTTTTTTCAATTATGTAAACCGTTTTAAGTTAATAAACGAAGTAGAAACAAAATGTGTGTTAAGTTACACTTAAAAATGATGCGAAATAAAAAGTTTTGAAAGCAGTGCAGTGTGAAAGTGAATCGAGCCCAGGGCGTAAGTGAAAATCGCCAAACTTCGCACTTAGAACAACTTAAATCGCGTTAACTTGGAGTGTCGGTGTACCGTCACCAAAAACATTTGTCTTACTTGATTAATGAGTTATGTTTTTAAATAAGCAATTTTATTTTTATCAAAACGATTATAAATTATTAATAAGACAGTATTATGAAATATTAAAATTTAATCAATTAATATAAAGTTTTCCTTATATGTTTAGGCTAACACATTTTTTTTAATCCCATCCCTATCGTTACACGCTAAATTGAATCAAAAATGGTTCTAAAAATAAGACAAATTCTATTTGAGAGAATCACTAACAAAATAATAAATTTAATTACCGAAATACTCGAAGGTTTACTAAAAATAGAATTAAAAGCGTCAATATTCTTTATATTTAAATTTAGTTCATATTTTAGTGTTACTCTCAAACTGTGGTTACGAACACATGCCGATAACAAGTGTGAGACATCTTCTAATATACCACATACTTCACATTTGGAAGTGTCACTTTTTCTCATTAGATGTTTAAATTCTAAGTCTTGATGCTATAACTAACTTACTTCTATTAATGTTACTATTTACAAACCAAGGTATCTGAGGAGGCTCGAATTGAATCGTCCAAACCTTCTCCTCAAAGAGGAAAAGAGGCCTTAGCCCAGCAGTGGGATATTCACAGCTGTTACTGTTACTATACCATATCCAACACAAATTTAAATAACATATATTGTATTACTTCAATTGAACTACTGTAAAGGCATTTCATTTTGTCAATCAGAAGATCAAATATAATAACTAACACACACACACAAATACATAATGTATGTATATAATAATCGCAAAATCTTCCGTACGCCTTTGTATTTAATTAATTATTATTGTAGCGTAATGTCATTAATATCTCATTTACTCATCATGTCTTACTATATAATTTTGACGTGACAACGTCTTATAAATTGGTTTGCCGGGTGACACTTCAAGAAACTGCGTTACGCTCCGCTCACGTTATGCGCTCACAATGAGAGCGAGTGAGAGGCACGCGTCCCTTCCACTCGGGCATGGTTAGCCCGCCTAAGAGCGAGAGAGACAGACATAAAAAGTTAAATTCAGTGCGAGATTCTTTGTATAAATTAATGTTTTAAATATAATTCTTTGTATAAATAAATGTTTTAAATTGTTACTATTATTTCATCCTTCTTCCTACTATACGAATGAATATTCACATTAAAATTATTTTACCACTCAAAGTCGTTGTCACGTAAAACTTTCGCCCGTATACCGACTTTACAGGCAACCAATTTTTTTAGTAAACAAAGTGTATTGTATCAATATAAAAAATAGGTGACAAAAAATCTAAAAATAAACAATAGTAAACTATAACTACACAAAGTCATGTGTGATGTGCTGCTTCATAGAATTTTACTAAAATTATAATAAATTGTTCGAAAGAATTTGTTCTTCTGACGGTTCCGCGACACACAGAAACCCACCTGTTTAGCACGTACCACGTACATTACACGAACCGTTTATGTGTAACAAATGTCCTTATATATTCGAATTGAATTATTTAAATATTTAAAACAAAAAGTTATAGTTATAATAAGTTAAATAAGTATAGTTATAGTTTATAATGAACAAATGTAATAATTACAGTACCTATCTATATATAAACAAAAGATAAGACAGCAACTAATACATATATACTTTTCAGGATTTAATCTATTCTAAAATTCGTAAATTTTATGTTTTATGTATCGATTATACATAAAACATAAAATTTACGTTAAGAGGTCGTCGTAGAAACCTGTCTATCAATATTACGCAGGATATCATAAACATAACACTAATCACCATTGATAGCACCCCACTTTGACTCTTTTAAAAACGAGCCAATGACATCGTGAAGAGCGAGCGAGACAACGAGCAAGGGGGTCATTTTTGCCAATACTTAAACGAAGATAGATAGCGTCCACCCCTTAAGGGGTGTTTTAAGAAAATTTTAACTTTTCTTTATTCAAAGCAATACCCCCGGGCAGAGGGGTGGCCACCCCCTGGGTGGACCCATTTTTCTTCTTGTATTCTCTTTGGCCAGTCTCAAAGCAAAATAACGGCTTTCCTCCTCGAGTATTTATTAAATCCAACATTCAGAGTGAATTGTTAAAAAAGTGCTCTGAATTTATAACATTTTCTTGAACTTGTAAGCAATTCGTTTTGAAATAAAGTAAGAATTAAACATTCGTTTGTTTTATTTTGCAAGGGTCGTTATATTGAAGCGTTTTAATTTAAATTTGTTGTTGTATAAAGGAAACAATTACACAGGGGCACGGTGAGGTCCTAAGAAAATTGTTTTTTGCTTTGTCGGTTGCGTCTTGTAAAATGTTTATAAAATGCTTGTTCAATTCAATTTACTACATTTTAATATTTAGACTGTGATTTTCTTATTTGTATTTTTTTGAAATTTGATTAAACTTTTATTTAAAACATATCATTATTTTATTAATAATATTATATTGATCTAATATTGAAATATATGAAGCCTCACGGCTTTTTGGTGATTGACTTTTGTGCTAGCTCGTCTAGGTAGGTACACTCATCAAACCCCATCGCCACTCTACCCCCAAATTTAGCTTCGTGCTGTGTTCCGATTTGAAGGTGAGCTAATGTAACTACAGGCACAACTAACAAGGGATATACATAACATCTTCGTTCCCAAGGCATTGATGGCACTTTGGCGATGTAAGAAATGGATATTTATTACGGAGCCAATATCGGTGGTGATTTAACTACAGGTAGCTCAATTTCCAGTCCGCCATATTATGCCATTAAAAATATAAAAAAAGTATGCGTACTGGAGCCGAGATGGCGCACAGTGGTACGAACGCGTGAATCTTAACCGATGATCGTGGGTTCAAACCTTTTCGGTGCTTGACGGTGAAGGAAAACATCGTAAGGAAATCTGCATTTGTTGAATTTCACTTAAATTCTGCCACATGTGTATTCCACCAACCCGCATTGGAGCAGCGTGGTGGAATAAGCTCCAAAACTTTCCCCTCAAAAAGGAGTGGAGGCCTTAGTTGAGCAGTGGGACATTCACAGGCTGTTAGTGTTTGCGTACTTTCGTATATAAAATTTAATAAAAAACTAACACCGGTCCGAAATATGGACTCCAAGTAGACCCCGAAAAAAGTGAAGTAGTTACTCTTATCGTTTACTTGGTGGTAGAGCTTTGTACAAGCTCATCTGGGTACCACCCACTCATCAGATATTCTACCGCAAAACAGCAGTACTTGTTATTGTTGTGTTCCAGTTTGGGTGAGTGAGCCAGTGTAATAACAGGCACAGGGGACATAACATCTTAGCTCCCGAGGTTGGTGGCGCATTGGCGATGTAAGCGATGGTTAACATTTCTTACAATGCCAATGTCTATGGGCGTTGGTGACCACTTACCGTCAGGTGGCCCACATGCTCGTCCTCCTTCCTATACAATAAAAAAATCGTCAATCTTATATTTAATAATCATATGTTATTTAATTTATCATTATTTATTTTGCTTACATTTAAAAAAAGAACACAAATTTTCTTAGAATCTCATAAAACTTCTGAGTTGGATTATATAGTCGGAAAGAAAAGTCGACTCCGCTAATTAGCGCTGTAAGCTAGTACATAGCGATTATATTTAATACACACCACAGGTTTTTTTTTTAAATCTATATAAATAAAATGATAGAGGTCTGCAGTTGTGCGCGAATCACGGAAAAACTACTGGATAGATTTAAATAAAATTTTCTAAATTTTATTTCTTAGACTCTTGGCCCTTATCAAAGACAAAAATGATTGCGATATCTTCATTTAATAAAAAGTTATTAAAGTTTCAAGAAACAACGATTTGTTTATGTACTGCGTGTTCAGTGATGTATGTTTAAACAAAGTATATTTTTGCTTGCGATCTTTTTGATGTTTTTTCCTTCGTACATAAAAAAACTTTGTTAATATATCAAGCAACGCGGACGAAGTCGCGGGTATCAGCTAGTATATTATAAGGAAGTAAGTGAATATTAATATTATAAACGCAATGGTATTAGTAGAGCTATTCTGTTACAACAATCTAGAAACATTGAATACGACCGCGAAATGTCAGAAAGTATGCAACTGACTATCGATGATCCAAGTTCCATGCAAAACCATTCATTACTTTAAATAGTTGTAGAGAATTAGAGATGTTGGTTTTTATATTCCAATGTGATATTGCTCTAAATATAAATTAATATACATATTACAGTTTAAAAAAAATCTAATTATGTTATTGTTAAATAGCGCCATCTAGTAGAAATTTAACGAACGAGCTTGCGCTGTAGTCTGCGAGTCCATCTGTCCAAAATCGATCTCAACTCTTAGCTGTAAGCACCACATAAGACTTTTACTCAGAGAGAAGAACGACGACTTCATACAAATATTTTGAAAAAAAAATTCCGTAATGACCTGCGCCATCTTGTTGGTACCCATTAAAACGAAAGAATGATAGAAGTTTTGGCGGGAATTTCGAAATAATAATTATTTATTTATTTATTCAAGTAACAAGACTCATATTTTATTAAAATTACAAAAATAAAACAGTTAAACGGTTATAAAAACAAAATAAACACATCTACTTATACATTCTACAATATACAGCTCCAGCTGAAATTTTACAGCAGCGGTATATGATGGCGCAGTCTAGTCTATTAGCAATCATGATTAAAATTTTGTTTGAGCTAGCCCGCACCCTGCGAACCAAGGATGCTCACCTTTTTCGCAACTACGCGAATATTAATATTTGTTAATATAATAAAAATATTAATATTTGTTTGGCATCAGAATTTTCACGGGCAATTTACTTCAAAAATCAATTAATAAGCTCATTATAATGGAAAATACTAGTTTGTTTTTGACGTGACAACGTCTAATAAATCGATGAACGCCGGTTGCATGCACGAAAAAGGATGACTCGTTGTCCCGTTACGCTTATTGTCCCGTTGCGCTGATTGTACGCTTGCACCGCATCTATCTCTCTTTCACTCGATTGGCCTATGAGTACAAATAAAAGTAAATTTATCAATTAAATTGTAGATTTCATTTCACTCCTTCTTTGTATCCATACAGAATAATGATAATTAAATAAAAAAATGATTCAATTTTATTCATAAAAGTATGCAGTCATTACATCAATGTTTTGTTATGACGTTGTCACGTTAAACCATTTTTGTCACAACTGTCATTTTATGGATATTTTTTATAGTATAGGTAGGCGAATGGGCATATGGACCACATCATGGTCAGAGGTCATCAACGCCCATAGACATTGTCATTGTAAGATATGTTAACCATGGCTTACATAGTCAATCCGCCATCAAATTTTGGAACTAAGATGTTATGTCCCGTGTGCCTGTAATAACACTGGCTCACTCACCGTTTAAACTGGAACACAAGAATAATAAATACTGCTATTCTGCGGTAGAATATCTGATGAGTGGGTGGTATCTACCCAGACGAGCTTGCACAAAGCTTTACCATTATCTATCTTAAACACTGTATAAATTACTTGAAAAGACAAAACACATTCAAATTCACAGACAACGTATTACAGCATGGATTTTAAGCAAACAGAATATTTTTTCACATAAATTACTTAGTTTCATTATACGTATAAATAAAATTATTACACAGATTAAATAAAAGTCAAAAACAATTTATTATATTTTTTAATGAAATTCGATTTTATTTTACATTCTTTATAATAAATTACATTTAACTCGGACACATTTGTCGTATCAATCTTAACAGTCGAAATTTAAGTATTAGTTACATACATACGCACGAAATATTTATACTTTCATACATACGGACACGCTGACTCGGTTACTGGTATATATTCTGGCTGTAAAATCACTAACCGTTTATTTTGGATAAAAACTAGGCAAGAGGTAAAGTTTATTATTATGAAATTTTTATTCAGTGACATCAAATTTAAAAAAAAGAATTGTTTAAATTTATAGAGTTAAAAAAATAACGTGTGAGGAATTCTTAATTTAAATTTTAAATAATACAATAAGCGTAACTTTAAAAAAATATCTGGCTGGTTTTTGGCATTTATGTCTTATAAATACAAGTTTGGAATATATTTTAAATCAAATATCTTCAATTACTTACTAGAATAAATTACAAATACAACTAATATAGAAAAAATATAAAATAATTCTTCTTATAATGATAAAAAGCGTTTCCAAAACAAATACAGAAGTTCACAAGCCTTTGTAATAAAAATATCACAATAAAATGAGATAAAAGTTTTTAAACAAAATATTATAATATTTCATAATAGATTATGACGAAATGGAATTGGCATCAAAACACTAGATGCAACTTTTAGAATCAAACGCCATATTTCAAGCAATTAATTAGTCCTAAGCAGGACTACAAATTTAAATAATCGAAATGTAAATTATCGATATAAAATGTTTAATATTGATAAATCAAAAATATCTTACTTAATTACAATATTTTTAAATGTTCTAGAACATTTATTTTTTTCATTTATTTGCGCACTTTTTTGTGCAATGACATAATATATAAGGTAAAAATGAAATTTTGATATAGTTCATTGGTATTGTAGAACATAATGTTCCCAAATTCTAAATTTAAAAAAAATCTGCTGTCACTTTCTTATTATATGACATTATAAAGGATAGCAAGTATCATTGTTATGTCAAAGGATAATATACCGTACGCTGTTTGACGTTATGACTAAATTCGGAACGTCTCGTTTACAATTTATCACCATTCATATTTTATCTTACAAGTTATATAAAAGCGATTGATATTCTTCCTCTCCCTTCTAATTTTCGCAACCGTGCAAAATATGACAAATATGAATTTAACTTTGATTATTTATTAATTAATAATAAGCATTTTGAAATGCTAATTAACGTAAATAAATACATTATTTTAAACAAATACATATCAATATTTAGTCTTTTGAAGATATAAATATAAAATGATTTAGAATAAAAATACATTAACAAATGTAAAGTTATTTTAAACATTATAAATTACAATGTATTTTTTTTAATAAAAAATAACTTGGCAAACACATTTGGCAATAGGGTTTCATAAA